>OX365944.1:16005000-17205000 GCA_947247005.1 Spisula solida
AATTTAAGTAGGCGGGGGTTATTGTCATTCTTAGCGCTACATTCTTTCTGGGTCTTAGATTAAAAAAATATGCTAACGTGATCAAAAACTTGCATGAAACCTAACATGCCATGAATGAAGAAAAGTACCCTTTTAGATTTAATATTATGCAATGGCCATTTTTATAATAATACTTAGCACTAATGTTAAATAATAGGAACCTGGTATTTTGATACAATGCTATTATATGCCCCCAAAAACTATCCAAGCCCCGTTATTGTTAAGCATCCCTTATTTCTCTAAGGGGTGCTTGTCATTAACCGGGCTTGGGTAGTCTTTTGTGGCATATTATATTAAAATATCTGGTTCCTATGATTAAATGCTTACCGGTACACAAAATTGTAAAAATAACAACGTTTAAATGGTTCGAGTTTCCGCTTGTCGCCGACTCCTAGTGTGTGACATGCCCAACTTTCATCCCTATCACTCTATGACAGTAGTTTTGCGTCAACTGGCCGTTGAATCCCTGACTTTATAAATACTTTATGGATCAAATATGTGCTCTCTAAAAATTTCATATTATTGAATATATATAATACATGTATAATGTATTATATATAATAGTAATATATGTCATAATAACTGCAAAGAAAGTGGCGACGATACTTATTTTTTCCCCATGAATGAATCATCAAGGCAGGCGAATAGACTGTTAAGTAAATAAAACGTTAAAGCAATTTCGTAATTATTGAATCGAATGTCAGGTACATGCTCGTAAAATGAGATTAAAATTATCTCGTCGTCTAAAACACATTAGATATAATGTGGAGATTTCTATGGCTAATGAAAATAACGACTTCAGCCTTCAGGTGTCAAATATCGCGAGATTCGAAAACGACCCATGCTCTTTTTAAATGATTGGACGGAGATATCAAATGACGTTAAAGGAGTAGTCTTCGTATTTTGCATGTGCATGTCTTAAAATTGCAAATCATCTATAAGTTTGTATTAAGTAATTACTGGTGTATATTATTATGCATGCAAAAATGCAGAAAAGCTTAGATAAAATTGCCGGCATGGATCATTTATACTAAATACTGTTAAACTAAACAAAAAATAAACTCGCGAATATTGAAAATGTAGAGCCTAATATAAAGCGTTCACCCCAAAATTATTGCAGAATTATTTTTTTCTAAGATGCATTTCTGATGGATGATCCGTATTTTTTAGGGTACGGTTCTTCTGCATTTTCCCCTTTAGATTATAAAGTAGAAATTACATGTACAAGTAATTGTTAAAATACGGACACAGCCATATTATGTATTGTCTTTGTTTATCGAACATGTATTATATTTCTTTTGTGATATGCATGTATGTAGTCATTGTTAAAATGAAAAAAACCCCAAAGAACTGGCGCTGGTCAGTTCCAAAAAAAAAAAAATACGGACCCACCAACTTTAAATACAAAAAATGTAGTTTTACATGTACTGACTTTAACTTGAGAATATTGTATTATATTCTATATATCACAAGGTATCATATGACATTAATTATAAATAATTACCATGATGTACGGTTCTATATATTGTACACTTCACCTTCAAGCTTAGTCAACAGTATTGTATACCCGGGGTAAACACCTATATGGGTTATGCAAAGATTTCTTTTCACTGTTTTATAATAATTGATCATCTATATGACCCCTTCTCCTTGAAATTTACGTTGAAAAGAATGTCGTGGGTTTGTTTTGCTGAATAAAATAGAATAATATGTATATTTGAATTAGGTATAACATGTTAGTTTGTGGTTTCGTGTATAATACATGTACCTGTAAACCTTAAGCTGGTGGGTAGGCATTTTGAGTTTTTGTTTAGTTAACCGAACATTGTAGTATGTAAGGTGACCAGTAATTATCACATAGAAGAAAATATATTTTTAGAGAGAAGTAGAAAAACTCTGAAATGGTCGAAAGCGGATCATCATATCATTCTCAAATACGCAGCTTTTCCTAATGACATCAGTACCTTTTTAAAGGATTCACGTCAACTATCTTGCACATTTGTTTTGGTATACATGTATCTGGTACAGTCGACTTGCGAAAGACGTTAATTCGAAACAATGATAATTCGGTGTGATGATAACTGGAACTGATGATAATGAGAACTGTTGATAATTCGAACTATAATAACTTGGTTCCGAGAGATAATAATTCGAAATGACGGAACTTCGAATTGTCGATTATTCGAAACGGTACTTATTATGCCCCCATCTTTGATGAGGGGTATATTGCTTTGCACATGTGTCTGTCGGTCTGTCGGTCGTATCAAATGGTTTCCGTTCAATAACTCAAGAACGCTTTGCCCTAGGATCTTCAAACTTTACATGTAGGTTGGTCATCAACAGTAAATGACCCCTATTGATTTTGATGTCAGTAGGTCAAAGGTTAAGGTCACTGTGCAGGGCTTTTTTTCACTATATACGAGGGGCCTATATAAGGCCCCTTCACAATTTCCTATAGGCCCCTTTCACAAACCCGAAAAGCCCCTTCACAATTAGAAATGGCGTCCTGTTTTTTTGTAAAATCAACTTCACCACAAAGCACCAAACAAACAAATCACAGATAACAATGATATATTCCTATACTGGACTTGATATGAAGTATTATATCATAGATACATGCATGTTTGGGAAAAGTTGACAAAAAATTAGCTGACATCTGAAAAAAATTATTTCATAATTTGATAAATTATTTCATAATTTGATGATTTATCGCGTTAAGTTTTTCACAATTTCAAAAGTTTCCGTGCCTACCTTTTCACAATTTTGCGAATTTTCGCACCAAATTTTCACAAAACAAAAGGGCTTTGGCCTCTTCACAATTCAGCAGAAAAAGCCCTGCTGTGACCTTTACCATTTCTAAATATTCAAATGGTTTCCGTTCAATAACTTGAGAACGCTTTGCCCTATGATCTTTCAACTTTACATGGAGGTTGGTCATCAACAATAAATGACCCCTATTGATTTTGGGGTCAGTAGGACAAAGTTCAAGGTTACTGTGATAGATTGGGCTGCCATGGGGGCATACATGTTTTACAAACATCTCTTGTTTAATTTAGATATATTTGAAATGATGTTTATTCGAAATTATGATCATGCAAATGATGACAATTTCGAAAAATGACAGTTCGAAATTACGATTATTCGAAATGATGATAGGATGCTAGTGCATTAGATACGGGTTCTCATTAAAATCCCAGCGACCAGTTTGTATTAAACAGTCGGTACAGACTAACGTCGTACTGGTGCTAGTTAGAAGACAATTGTACATGTTTAATATAGACGCTCCGAAGGTGGGGTATATTTTCAATTCATGAATTTAAAGCTTAAACCTAAATATTTAATATGAAATTCAAAACTTTCTTTGGGTCATCAAGATTGTTTATCATTCGATACTAATCAAATAAGTGGTAAGCATTCATTACTCGGTAGAGTTAAGATTGTTTGACTAGATCATTCAAATTATATGGATGAATGCAACCGTGCCAGACAGTATATTATGCGGGTAGGCCTACATACAAATATTATATTAATTTTGTATTGTATTTCTTCACCATACGTAGAGTATAACCTGCAATATCCTAAATAAAAATACAATTTATACCGCACACATTTTATAATATTTTCATGTTTAACAACTTCAGCAAAACATGCCTGTACTAGTTGAAAAGGATAGGGTCTACATTTGTACTTAAGGGTACACATGCATCGATACAAATATTCACTTATTTTTGGCGAAATCTCATAACCGCCAAAACCGAAAATCCTTGACCCTAGTTGTAACTTTCATAATTTTCAATGTCTGTGGTATATAATTTGTTTATCGTATAAGGCCGCAAAGAAGCCGGCCATTAAGGGATGTCTCAAAAGTTGTAAGTGCATTATTACTTATGCTGAAACATCCAATTAAATTCATACGGTGTTGAATAGTTACCAGTTACGATAAGCCGATTATATTAGAGGTCATCCGATTGCTTTATTAGTATTTTTAGCCCTGAGAGACATACTTGTATTTATTCACCCATGACTGTCCACCAACTTTAAAAATTGTTGAACTCCGGGCTGTCAGACATGTGAAATAGTTAAAATATAGCACACAATCGAGATATTTGCAGGTCACCTCGATTTCACAACATGGTTCACAACGTACTAATATATCTGTTGATTTATTTTAAAGTCCGTTGCTTTAGCATGTGTTGCTTGTTAGTTCGCTTTTTGATGTACTTAAAGTATTAATATAATATTTTTTTATTGAACGCGTATTATGTATCAAATTTTTGCTTTAGTTAACAGATACACATTTGATTACGTAATGTGTTCGTGAAGTCCATTTTATACCAACTATCAGCTAAGCACACTGATGCCAAGTTTTACTAGATAATACTAGAAAGTCCTTTTACAAAGTCTGACAAAACCAACGCTGACGATTTTGTCTACCTTGAAAAAATATTGATATGGATTTTGTCCGAGGAGCAAAATCAACAATAGGGATTTTATCAAATTGGGAAAAATCAGCACTGAACATTTTGCCCACCAATACAAACTTGAGCAGTGGGGAATTTGGCCGCTGGAGGCTTTGTCCTTCCATTACAAAAGTTAGCAGTGGAGATTTTGGCCGGTTGAGATGTCAGTATCCTACCAATTCAAAATTGAGCAGTGGGGATATTGGCCGCTGGAGATTTTGTACTACACTCTAAAATATTCGTCGTATATTACCTTACTATCATGCACTGATCAGATCTTTACTTTACGATAAATAGTGGAACAAAGCAATGGGTGGAACACATCAACTTACATCAACTTCGTCGATTTCGTCAAAGCCTTTGGCAGCATCCATACACCAGCGCTTTAGAAAGACTAATATTTTAAAGATGCTCTACAACAATTTCAGTACCACATGTCATTTGTGGATAAAACTTGACAGATGAATTTCCTATGGCTACTGGAGTTAAACAATGCTTTCTACTATCCCCTCTTCTCCCTTTGCTTGGAATGGGTCATGAAGAAAACCAACATTACCACCAGAAGTGGAATAACATGGACTCTGACTGAGCTTCAGGAGTATCTTGATTTTCCCGATGATTTCGCACTACATTTACTCCGCCATCGAGACATACAAGATAAAACTGAAACATAAAACAACGACGCCAACCAAATAATACTGAATATTAACTCAAAGAAAACAATAGTAATAAAGAGATATAAATTACCCACTGATCATATCAGGATAAAGAAAAAAATCAAATAGAAGTCCTAGAGTTTGCCTATCAATGAAGCAAAAAAAACATCAGATGTTAATGCGGAAGAAGATGTTTAAAAACTCTCGAATCAACAAAGCCCGAGGAACTTTCGAATCGCTAAAGGAACATCGGGAAATCTACCAAGATCAGCATTAACACAAAACTTACATTATTCAAAAGCATAGTCCTGTATGTCCTACTATATGGTGCTTAATCATGGAAGGTTACCATACATGCAATGTCATAACACACGGTCTAGATGTTTTTAATGCACGATAAGGAGAATACTGCATATTTCCTGGCTTAGTATCCCCTACAAACAAGACATCTTCCAGAGAACCAACATCATTCCGATCTCCTAAGAAATACAAAGATGTATTTATAAGTCATGTGTATGCCGCTTTCAACCTGATTCTATCCCACGAGTTGCTATTAGGTATATTTGCGAGATGACACAGAAAGGTTAGGTGTGTGGCTGGATAGAACGTTAGACCACAGACAGGAAGGATGCGAGATGACACAGAAAGGTTAGGAGTGTGGCTGGGTAGAACGTCAGACCACAGACAGGAAGGGCGCGAGATGACACGGAAAGGTTAGGTGTGTAGCTGGGTAGAACGTCAGACCACAGACAGGAAGGATGCAATATGACACGGAAAGGTTAGGTGTGTAGCTGGGTAGAACGTCAGACCACAGACAGGAAGGATGCGAGATGACACGGAAAGGTTAGGTGTGTAGCTGGGTAGAACGTCAGACCACAGACAGGAAGGACGCGAGATGACACAGAAAGAATAGGTGTGTGGCTGGGTAGAACGTCAGACCACAGACAGGAAGGACGCGAGATGACACAGAAAGGTTAGGTGTGTGGCTCGGTAGAACGTCAGACCACAGACAAGAAGGACGCGAGATGACACGTAAAGGTTAGGTGTGTAGCTGGATAGAACGTCAGACCACAGACAGGAAGGATGAAAGGTTAGGTGTGTAGCTGGGTAGAACGTCAGACCACAGACAGGAAGGATGCGAGATGACACAGAAAGGTTAGGTGTGTAGCTGGGTAGAGCGTCAGACCACAGACAGGAAGAATGCGAGATGACACAGAAAGGTTAGGTGTGTAGCTGGGTAGAACGTCAGACCACAGACAGGAAGGATGCAATATGACACAGAAAGGTCAGGTGTGTGGATGGGTAAAACGCCAGGCCACAGACAGGAAGGATGGATTATCGTTCTTTGGTGGAACCAGCTCAAAGAGGATTAGGTAGAAGGTAGGTAGTCTGGTTCCCGACGTACATGATTTTTGTATCACGTAGTGTAAGGGGAGGCAATCCCGGTTAGTAGGTAGGTAGGTAGGTCTATCTCTATTCACAATAACAATGTCATATGTTAAAGCAATATGTACTCAGTATATGAACCTTTCTATTTCTGTAACTTGTTTGATATTTGGGTATTTATTCACGCGCAACGAGTTGACAAACAAATGCATGCCACGGCATGTATTTATTTTAACTTGCGCAATAGCATGCCTTAAGAAACATCACGCATTTTGTTGCCGTCACAGTTTATTACAATCAAAGGTAAAAACGGCATGGTGATATATTAGAAATTAATGCATGTGTTGCTTACAACGTCACTTATCACGTGTTTATAAGCTTACAAATCGTGTTTTTGTGAAAGTCTGAGGGTATTTTAAATTTTAATTAATGTTACACTTCCATACACAATAAATATTCAAAATCACGCGACATAACAAGCAAATTTCCTAGAAATCGTAAAACTTGGTGACATGAGGAAAATTTTCCGCTGGAGCAATTCGGTAATTCCCCTAACACATTGCCCGATCGGAAAAGTTTGTATCGGCATGAAAAATACGGTAACTGGTAATATTATTAAAATAACTCAAGTGTGCATACATGTAGGGATATTTGACGTAGTGATGATTTGATTGCACATTTCAAATTTCCCGATCGTACAAGTTGAAACAGGCTAATGACCAATGGTCATGCGTGCTTTTGGGTCTGATTCCCCGTCCCATGGTGGAACATTTCACAACTATTGTTTGTTATTGAAGTTGATTGTCTTAAAATTCTCAAAGCTGCGTATGGAACTAGACTTTCTAGAGTGTTTCAAAACACCTATAATGCGGATCCGATCCAACCATTACGGCAACTACTAAAATTTTGCTATGGGTCAACATAGTATGCATGTAAATACCAACCCTGAACTATTTATAATGTAAAAGTTTCGTTCAAATTTGGAATATGAATGGATAAGTACCTTAGTAACTAAACATGTTCAAGCATTTATATACTGTAAAATCACATAATTTCGTGGGTATTAAATTTCGTGGAATTTTATAAAAATATTTTTTCGTGGGGTCATAAATTCGTGGATTACAGAAAATGACAGGGTAAACACATGTCTGAATTTGAGAGGGCGATTATTCGTTGGGGTTAGATTTCGTGGTCGGATTCAACAACGAAACCAACGAAAATTAAAGACCCTCGACAACACGCCTGTAGCAACTTAGATAGATGTCGTAAACGACGCAAAACGTCGCAATTCCCCTGACGCTTCATGTGGCATCGGTGACGTTAAACGTCGCAACAAATTGGACTGACGCTAAATGTCGCAACATCAACACTAAATGTCGCAATCCTTTATAAACACTCTTTTATAGCTTTTATGACTGTTATAGCTTTTGTCCAGACTTTTCAAAGAATAGTTATTAGGGGTTTACCGAGATGAACCGAATCTTACTCGGTATACCCGGATCAATGAACCGGCGTACAACCGTAAAACCATTTGATCGCCACGACGAACCGTGATGAACCGTGATAATCTTATCAAACTGGCAATGCCAGTTTGTTTAATATGTTTAAAGCCTCATGTAGACATCAGGAGCTACCGCGAGGAATGGTCAAGATTTCAATAGAATCAGAATATGGAGTCAAACCTTGGTTACAACCGGGGCTACACCTTAAACCCCGTTCTCACTGTCCCGGTTCAGGTCCTGGTACGTCTCGGTTGTTGCCGGTGGTATTAAAATGGTAGCCGGTATCGATGATACCGGGCCACTTTGGTACCGGGGCGCATCGGGGCTATACCGTACATTACCGGGGCTCAGCCGGCTCTCACCACAGTCTTTATTATACCCGGTGTGCTACGGTTTACCACTGTATAAATAGGGTGGACATACGGTCCTTCTCCATGAAGGTCCCGGTATTGTACCGGTGATACCCGGAGTAAGCCGGTTCTCGATATCGCTCCCGGTGACCCCCGTATGTTCCGAGTGTATTAAACATTTTAAAACAACCGGGTCTGTTAGCCGGTGCATCACGGTTTATCCCGGATCGTCCCGGATGATTCCGGATGTTCACGGTGCCGCTACGGTTGAGACACGGTTTCCCCCGGATTACAAACCGGGACCGACCGGGGATACCAAACCGGGACAGTGAGAACGGGGCTTTAGCTCTACCGCGATGTTGGATCCCGGTATCAGTACCGATTATCCCGGTATAGCCACGGTGTGTCCCGGTTCTTAGCTGACAGAGCCCTTGTATCAATGTTTATTACAACTGGGAACGACCAAAAAGGATGTAAAGAACCGAGGGATTTCCGCGGCACTACCGGTATATCCGGGCAGGTCTTTGTTCCTATCCTCCCTCTACCTTGATAAACCGTTGCACACCGGCATTTTTTGCATTGCTCTGAATTCTGGCTGTGCACCGGTTGAGTCCCAATAAAGTACGTCTCATACCGATCGAGGCAGGGTAGAACCCAGCATATACCCGAACAAGAAATATCTTTAAAAAAGATAAACAGCGTCAATGAAGATACGGACGTTATTTCATATCGTTAAAATTAAAAACATAAATCAGACTAGAATTTATGTATTTATACATGTAAATTGTTTGTCAGTAAATCAAAAAAGAATAGTAATATAGGTATGTGTATTAGTCTAGAATCTGCGGTACGTTATATCCGGCATTTATAGCGATTCCAAAGTTAACTCAGACTTTAATATTAAGCACACATTACGTCTGGGAAAAACTGTAGACGGGACTTACCTTAAGTTAACGTTGAAATTATAGACAAAAACAAAATGGGGAAAAAATGCCAAAGTCATTCATAGAGTTTGCCAGTGTCATGTTTTATATGAATCACACCGTAAGCTATGGGATCATATTATAAAACTAAAAGGACATTACTGGTTTACTGAGTTCTCTAAATTAGACAGTAAGACACAGTGCTTAGAGATCATGAGAGATATTTAATGCTAATACCTCCTTACAAAATGCAAACGTATCCCATGCACTTGCACATATTATGAAGTTGTGTTAAGTCTGTGGTTGTTTGTGTGTTGTAATAAGTCTAGTTATTGTCTTAGCAGAACATTCATTAATCATAGTTATGATGTTCTTGTCTTTCGATTTCGAATAAGACCACACTATGTGAGTCTGAATTGGAACTATGTTATTTATGAAAGAAACAGTTTAACTATGTGACAAGCATTCGACCTTCCTTATATTTCGTTTTCGAATAAGATGGTCACAATATTATGAATATGCTGCTTACAAATTCAGGGGAGGCAACTCTGTCCGGCCTATTTTAAGACAGTAAGAGTAACTTCCCTGAAAATCAGGGGAGAGAACTCTGCACATGGCAAGAGTTACTTCCCTTCAATTCAGGGGAGGCAACTCTATCCGAACTTTTTTAAGTCGGTAAGAGTGACTCCCCTCAAAATCAGGGGAGAGAACTCTGCACATGGCAAGAGTTACTTCCCTTGAATTCAGGGGAGGCAACTCTGTCCGATCTTTTTTAAGCCGGTAAGAGTGACTTCCTTTGAAAATCAGGGGAGAGAACTCTGCATATGGCAAGAGTTACTTCTCATGAATTCAGGCAAGGCAACTCTGTCCGAACTTTTTTAAGTCGGTAAGAGTGACTTCCCCTGAAAATCAGGGGAGAGAACTCTGCACACGGCAATAGTTATTTCCCTTGAATTCCGGGGAGGCAACTCTGTCCGAACTTTTTTAAGTCGGTAAGAGTGACTTCCCTTGAAAATCAGAGGAGAGAACTCTGCACATCGCAAGAGTTACTTCCCTTGAATTTAGGGAAGGCAACTCTATCCGAACTTTTTTAAGTCGGTAAGAGTGACTTCCCCTGAAAATCAGGGGAGAGAACTCTGCTAATGGCAAGAGTTACTTCCCTTGAATTCAGGGGAAGCAACTCTGTCCGAACTTTTTTAAGCCGGTTAGAGTGACTTCCCCTGAAAATCAGGGGAGAGAACTCTGCACATGGCAAGAGTTAATTCCCTTGATCCCAGGGGAGGCAACTCTGTTCGACCTATTTTAGTCGGTAAGAGTGACTATCCCTGAAAATCAAGGGAGAGAACTCAGTTCATGAATTACTTCCCTTGAAATCACGGGAGGCAACTCTGAAAAACATGGGTTTGAACACCAAATAGGAAGAGTAGCTTTCCTTTGATTTCTTGAATGTAATGGTAGGCTGTTATTATACCTCTCCTTAGTAACTAGAAACATATAATACTTTCTTTCATGCATATCACGATATCTGAACGTTTTTGTCGTTGAATAAATTCAACCAAGCATGTAATGCAACTATGATTTCCTGGAAAGCTGGAGTATGTATTATTTATCCTCTTTTTTAATGTTTCTTGTATAATGGCCAAAACATGAGATAGATTTTAGTGAATTTATTTTATTTAGGTGCAGAAGTTTACAATTTCTTAATCGAGTTTCGTGCCTCCGGGCAAACGACGCAAATTATATATACCTAGTATTACACCTATACATACATAAATATCACCTTTCATTCATGATTTATGAATGAACAGTTAATCCACGGTTTCCATGGTATATATTATATTCCATATAATGTCAATGGTATATATTATATTCCCATAATTATAATGCATCTTAGGAAGACATAAACATTTTGACTTGCCGTATGCATATTCACTGAAAATTGAAGAATAACCTATGTTTCCACATAGTGATTTTAGTAGCCCTCTACACAATGCATCAACACTACATGTAAATACATGTAATTAATTATGTTGATCATATTATTTAGCTGATACACTTAAGAAATTTACGGCTTTAAGAAAATTCTAAAGTTTTCTACTAAGACGTTTTACAAAAAACCGGCCCTGTATTCTACTAAGACTCGACTCGATAGTTGATTAGGCACGCATTAGGAGCGGAAGATCGGATGTTCGAATCCCGGAATGAGTCGGATCTGAAATGTCCGTTGTTGGGATTTACCAGTTCAAGAAATACTCAACACACATAACACCCCTTTTATGGAACAACTATTTGAATAGAATTTATAGACTCAACAGATCATTGAGATCATTTGAACAATGGCTTCTTTTGGTACCAAAACCTAGACTTGAGTTTTGCAGAAAATCATGGGCTTACTCGTGTGCAAAAGTATGGATTTCGCTTTGTTATGATATAAGACTACCTTGAAGTGTTGTACACATTCAAACGCAAATATAATAATTATATAACAAAACGTTTCGCTCAATTGAAAGGTAATAATATGGTCAGAACGTCCGTGAGATCTCGATTTATTTAAAAGTACAGGGTGATTCATAAAATATGTCACAGTTTCAAACTATTATGCGGTAACTTTTAGGTCCTGTACAAGATACGTATGTATCATCTATCATTTGACAGCTGGTATAATAAAGTTTTATCTAATGTAAATAACTATAATAATGTTGACATCATGGCGTCATAAACTATGTCATAAACTGATGTGCAATTTCTAAGACGTCGCTTTCGAAGCATAATTAAATGCAGCATAATTATGATCAGCTCTGTTTTGAAAACCATTCTTCTATATTGTAACCATGATAGCAAGGCAAAAATATTCTCCGGTTATGATAAACTGTCTTGCTGAAAGGCACACAGGCTTGTTGAATGGTTTCAGTAAATTGTATCAATAGAAGATGACAATATATTAAGTCACATTGAAATATGCATGACGTCATCATCGGTCAAATAGACGTCTCATAAAATAAATGACATAAAATTCCCTTCCATTTGTAGACTTAAATATTATATTAAAGTATGTAATACTGTATATCAAATAAAACTTTAAAACATATGTGTTTTGGATGTACAAACTACATGTGGTTATATTCAAACATATCAGAACTGTTTCATTTGAAAACTGTGACATATATTATGAATCACCCTGTATGAACATGTATTCAATAGTTTTGCAAACGTATTTCTTAAACATAATTTTCTCTCTGTCGTGTACTTATTTTAATTGTTGTTGTTGTTGATTATGTAAATTGTTGTTGCTACCTGCTGCTATAAGATTAATGCACATATAATGTAAATGTGATTACTAGTATGCTGCAACATGTCGAGCCCCCGGACAAGGTATATAATGCTCATTTTTGACATTTGACCTATAAGTGAGACCTTGACCTGTGACTGAGCTAGAGACCTGCACACCGTCTGCTCATGGCGTTTAAAAAGTATGCCAAGTTACGTTTAAAAGTGACAATGCATAAAGTAGATACAACCCGGACAAGGATCTGGACGGATTGAACTCAATAACTAACTAACTTACAGACACACAACTGACATTGTGGCGACTACTAGTATGTCAAGCTCATCACACTGAGTGGGCTCAACAAAAAATAAAGCTCGCTACAAATTGTGAAATCATTTTTACCAGCACAAAGGCTATCCATATAAAATAGTAGTAGTAATAATGATAATAAATAATAACGACTTTATTTATTGTGGATTGTATATTTGACAGTAAATATCAATTTTACATATTATAATCTATAGATAGTCAATAGATTAAGCAGAACAGTTTGTGCAGAAATATTTATAAACACATAAGTTGCAAGGTTTCAAAAAGTGCACAGTTAATAACTTACGTAGGTACTCGTGAGTATTTCACGAGTATTGTATAGATTTTATGACATGCCGTGAAAAGAAGAGGCATATCTTGAGATATCTTTTGCGAAATAATTTTAACTTAAAGCAGTGACACATTTAAATAATGATCTAATTTAGATAACCTATACGGTTTACTCATCAATTAAATCAGCGTTTGATCTTTGGAAAAACTCGAAATCATCCACCGTAAATATTCGATGTATGACACTTGAACAGCAACGTTTTATGAACAGAGACCTATGTAGTAAATACTAGTACATGTACATGTATATCAAAGACCTAAATATACACAGATTGGACACTTAATTGAAAACGCGGAGAAAATACAAAATGGCATGCAGCAGATGCTGATATATGGCATGCACGCTTCTGTTTGTCATCCTTATTTAATGACCAATATCTCATTTTGAAGAGCTAGGTTTTCCTACTGCATGATGTAACTTATTTTTTTCTATCTCTTATAGAATTCAGAAAATTCTTGTTTGAATGAGGCAAATTGGGTATTTTCTGATAAAATTGGAATTTCCATTCAAATGAGAATAGGTCTGGCTTTTTTAGGTCTAATGTTTTATTTCTTGACTAATTTCAATAAATTAGGTTTCATTTTAAAGCAGAATTATTAATATTAGTTATTAGTTTTTCCTATGTACACGAAAACAGGAGATAAAGGAATTAAAAACTAACGAGATTTCGCGAGATTTCAGAAGACTGCCGCGAGATATTGCGATATTTGGTAGATTTTTCCAATCTTTGTATATTTATGACACTTTTCGTAGTACAGCAAAGTTTTATGAACACAGAACTACTACTAAGTAGTATTTATTCAAAGTATAAAATGCATATGTTTTGTATACCGCTGACCTTTTCAACATATTACTGATCTAGAACTAACATTAACGCATGGTCGCTCATGATTAGTTATTGAATAGTTTAGTCCGTTGTCATGCTTAGTAAATCTTTTTAAATGTAATTGGAATTAACTTGACTTGTAATATGTGCTTTATGATATACTGAATTTTGTGTATGTACCAAATTCTTTTCACTATGCTTATACATTCAAAACTGGTGTCATGGTTGCAAACCTTAGCTAATAAAGTATCATTACATGAGAATAACATTGACGATTATTTCTTTACGTATTTGATAGAGCTATACGAGTCAGAATCTGTTCACCCAACGTATCGTATGACTCAAGGACACGTAATAGATTCTAAATATAAATGAGCCAGTCTCCAGGAAAATCTGCTATAATGACATTATGTAATTACTATGTGTAACAAGATTTTGATAAAGCTCTAAAATAAGGAAAAATACATATGAGCCAGTCTCCAGGAAAACCTGCTATATTGACATTATGTAATTACTGCATGTAACAAGGTTTTGAAAAGGCTCTCAAATAAGAATAAATGGCATATCTATAGATTCAATTTTAAGTCATTTATCCATGTATTACTATATCGTGGCTTTAAAATGACTTATGCATTATGTCAAAATCATTAACTTCGTTGCTATGGTGACCAATTTCAGAAACGTATTCTGATTGAGAAAAACGAGGAGTTAGTTGATTAAAACTGTAGTAGCTTTTCTCTAAATGTGAACATTTACAATTTGGATGTAAATTTTAAAACTTAAAACATCTTTCTAAAATTTGATACAATTTTGACCAGTTTATGTAAAGAATTGATCAAATGCAGTATTTATAAAGTACTTGTTACAACGACGTCGAATAACGCGTGAATAACGTTTGCGACGTCACACAAAAAAGGGCCTGAATAGGGCCTCAACAAAACAGCTGTAACTTCCTTAAAAATCAAGATACTAACAAAATTTCTTTTGCATTTTGCTTCATTACGATTACTCTTTTAAATAATAAAAAATCTCAAAATCCATTTTTTTGTCAATATAGCAGGTTTTCCTGGAGACTGGCTAATGTCTATTGATTCTATTTTATGTAATTGACCCATATAGTACTATACCTTAGCTTTAAATTTTCCTATGAATATGTCGAAAACACATACTTCGCTGCTATGGTGACCAATTTCAGAAAAGTACTCCGATTGAGAAAAACGAGGATTTAGTTGTTTAAAACAGAAGCAGCGCTAGCCTTTCTCTGAATGCAAACAATTTCGATTTTGATATATATTTTGAAAAGTGAAACATTATTATAGAATTTGGTACTATTTTGAACAGTTTATGTCAAGAATTGATCAAATGATGTAGTAATAAAATACTTATTTCAGTTACGCCGAATAACGTTTGAATGACGTTTGCGACGTCACACAAAAAGCTCAGAATATGGACTCTACAAAAACAGCTGTAACTTTTTTAAAACTCAAGATATTAACATAATTTCTTTTGCAATTTGCTTATTTAACATTATCCTGTAATACTATGGAAAATCTTAAAGTTTATAATTTTGTCAAAATAGCAGGTTTTCCTGGAGACTGGCTCAAATAAAAGTATCACTTGCATCAGAAATTGTGCTGTGTCGTCCTTTGGGAAGTCTCTTAAAAACTCAATGTGTAAACTAGTACCTGCTAAAGTATAGAGTATTCGGAATTTCCAAATTGAATTCCTTTCAGCACATTTAATAATATCTTTCGGACAATATGGCGGGAACATAATACATTATGTTTCATAAGTGAAAACTCACTACTACTCATAATTTAACAAAATATGTGTGGATAATATTATTAATCTTATAATGTAAACAAAAAAGTACAAGCTTTATACTTGTAACTTCAAAATTCTAGAATATCACCAGAAAAAAACAAACAGCATTCATTAAAGTAATTAAAGATATGTACACAACATCCAAATTTATTGTTAAGAAAGAAAACTTCATTTCTGAAATGGGCAACTCTAATAGGGGTGTCCGCCAAGGTGACGGCCTGAGTCCTATACTTTTTAATATTTTTATTAACGACATTGATAAAATATTTGACAAATCAGTAACTGACCCTGTTAGTTTGGATACAACTGATTTTAACTGTTTATTATATGCAGACGATCTTCTATTACTCTCTGAAAGTAAAGAAGGATTACAATCTTGCATTGACTCTCTTCAAAATTATTGTGAAGATTGGAAATTAAAAATCAATACTGAAAAAACAAAAATCTTGATATTTAGCAACGCTAAAGTAAAAAACTTGACTTTTAAAATTAATGGCCGAAACATTGAAAATGTCAATGAATATAAATATTTAGGTATACTTCTATACTTCGATGGAAACATGAAACATGCTGCGAACCATCTATATAGTAAAAGTTTAAAGGCAATCTTTGCCTTAAAATCTAGTATCTTAGATTATGATCAGATTTGTCCTAAATTACAATTAAAATTATTTGACTCCCTCATCAGACCAATACTAACATACGGATCTGAAGTATGGATTTCAGATTTTAAAATAAACAAAAATACCCTAGATAGGCAACCATTTGAAAAAATACATAATAGATTTTGCAAATATACCCTTGGTGTACGTAAAAATGCATCAAACTTTGCTTCAAAACTTGAACTTGGCAGAGAAAATAAATTGAGCTACATAACATCTTTGACTGTTAAATACTATGAAAGAATTAAAAACCTTCCACCCACAAGGTTAATTAATGAAGCATTCGAAGTTGATAACAAATTAAATAAACATGGACACAAGTCACTTAGCTCATTTGTCCAAAATGCCTTAGATAGGACCAACTTAGTGACAATACCTGATAGACCAAAGAATATATCTAAGCACATATCCGACAAATATGCATCAGACATATCAAATGAAATAAATAGGTTAAAAACTAAAAAAGAGGAGAATAAATTATATACATACTCTAGAATTTACCCCCAATTTGAAATACAACCATACTTAACATTTGGTTTATCAAAAAATGTCACAAAGGAATTAACAAAATTGAGAATATATGCACATGATCTTTTAATCGAAAGAGGGCGGTACCTAAGGCCTAAACTTCCAAAGGAATTGAGAATTTGTCATGACTGTAATTATATAGAAAACGAAGAACATTTCTTACTACATTGTACAAAATTTACAGAAAGTAGGCGTGTGCTCCTCTTGTTTTATAATATCACTGGATCTATTATCGATGATATAGAACCAGACTCAGAAAATTCTTTAACCATTCTTAGAAAGCTTCTTAATCCAATCAATCCCGGAGAATGCAAACAAATATGTAATTTCATTTCAAAAAACATGGTGACCAGATAACTACTAGGTGTTTTAGTGTTTCGATAATGTTTCATGTTTCACTAATGTTCACTAATGTTCTATATTACTTTGAATGTTTATTTCAATGTATATCTTGTATTGTTATATATATGTATTATCCCATAGCATGAATTGTCTCGACAATACCCAGCTATGTATGGAAGACACCATTTCATGTGGTTTTCTGAATAAACATATTCTATTCTATTCATTAAACGTATTTTACCACAAAATAAAACTATTTGCCTACTTCAGACCCTCCAGTGGATTTCATCCTTCTTGCGTGTTCGTACCCAGAGGGTTCTTTTCCAAGGCGAATAATAATAATAATAATAATAAAAATAATAAAGACTTTATTTTACGAGGAAACTCATTTGACAATCATCTGAAGAAGCCCCGGGTGTGAATGGTGTCCCTCGATGCTCAGTATTAACAATACGTATTAATTCCTTTAACTATTAATATCATCAACGACCATTCCTAGGGACTACACTCCAAGACACGTCTCTTCGCAGACTACAGTAACTGCATACTATACCACCAGATGAAGTCCGAACGTGACCAGCAGCTGACCAAGAAGATCTGGTTTCTTATCCAAGTTGGAGAAATTGTGGGGCATGTACTTCCTTTTCCCCCGAAATGTAGTATCTTACGAGTAACCAGAGCCTCCTCTTCGTTCTAGATATATCCTGAAAGTCTTACCACTGGCGGATGAAAACTCATCGAACGTCCTTATATTAGGAGTAGCCCTGAAAACAGGCCTTGTTTGGAAAACAAATCTAGACGGAACAACAAAAATGCAAACAACATGCTAGGTTTCCTGAAACGCTACTTAACATCGCCTACACATCTCTCGTCCGTTCAAACAAAAAATATTGCTGTACTATTTCGAACCCTGGTATGCTTTCCGACCTGAAATGGGAAACCATGGAATCACGCTGCCAAAAGATACAACTGACTTTGTTACTATGCTCTACAAGATCTTCCACAACCATGTAAGAGACTGATCCATGTCCCTATTGATCTGACACCGACCAAAACCAGACCAAATCACCTCACAACATCAGATATCAAAGCTCTCCAGCCTGACCTTCTTAAGGGGATTTTCATGCACAGTTACAAAATACAGCCAATTGATGGACCTGAGCTATATCGTTATAGAATTGTCAATTTTATGACAGCATAACGTATAAATTTATGTAAATGTAGATCTTAAGATATAGAAATATAAAGATTGGAAAGATGTACCAAATCTCAAAATATCTCGCGGCAGTCTTTGAAATCTAGCGAAATCTCATTGGTTCTTATATCTCCTGTTTTAATGTATATAGACACAACCTAATAAGTTCATGCAATAGAGTTATTATTCAGTCAATGACCTACTCTGTTTAATGGAAATTTTAAGTTTTAAGTGCCTAAATCAAATCATAATATTCTGAATTCTATAAAAGGGAGACAAAAACAAGTAACATCATGCAGTACAAGAAACTTAGCTCTTCAAAATGAGACATTGGTCATTAAAAAAGAATGACAAACAAAAAGTTTTACGCAAAATAACAGAATCTGCTGTGTGCTGTTTTGCATTTTCTCTAAGTTTTCAATTGGGTGTCCAATCTGTGTTTTTAGATCTTTGCTTTTAGATCTTTGTTTAGATCTAATTGTCACCGGAAAGCAACTTTTAAGGCCAAAATTAGCTGACATTTTGACAACAGTATAATACTGTACATAATTATAAACAAAGACCTAAATATACAGGTCTTTGTTATAAATTATTCGATTATTAGAAGAGCTATGCGTGTTTAAGTAGGCCTATATCCCTTCAATATGGGGGTGTCGATTTTATATTCCGTGGTTATTCCATGATGCTATTCTGTATACATGTAGTTATAGTTTGTAATTGTTATGAAACATGAAATGTTTTCGTGCACTGAATAATTTTAGATTTGACATTCACCGCGAATGATGATGACGTCATTATGAAGTGATACGGAATTGTACGGAATCGGACGATAATTAGCCTTATCGTTGCAAGCGTTTGGTGATCAAAATGGCCGCGCCCATGTGGATTGTGTGAGAAATATATATTTTCAGGACATTCTCTGTAAATGCGCTAAAATGTCACAGAAAAACACGAAACGAATCGAATCTAAGAAGAAAAAGGCTGCTGCTTTTTTAAACCTGATTAAAGCAGACACCGATTATGAAAGATCGAAGGTTATTGATGTTTTTTTTTATTTTGTTTTTGCTTATCAGAAAAAAACAACACTAAAAGCATGTCTTTTAATATTTGTTTAATGTTAATGTATCTTTAACAGTGTATAACTTGGTTTTAAATCTTAGATTAATCGGAATTAAGCATGTGCATGGTAAGTGGAACCTCAACCATTTCACTCACAGGGTATTGACGCATATTATTTTATGCGTGTCCGACCACAGGCCCTCTATGCGATTTTATATTCCGAACAAGTATATATACTCTTAGTTAACCTCAAGGTGAATTAGTGCAGCCAGAATTGTCCAACGGTAAGGAATACAATCGTGTCCATATATCCACCATTTATTCTCCGATCTTATCAATCTTGGTGTCCATCGGTAGAGGAATGATTTCTCTTTAAGGAAAAATCGCTGTCATAACATATGTTTACACACAGCAAGTAAAATCCGACCGCAAACAATCACAACACTTGTCAAAAGGCCACTCAGAAATCATCTGATTGCAGAAATTCTCAGATTGTTCAATTATCGACGATATCTTACTGATTGAACTAATTCCTTAGGTAGTTCTTTCATGTACATCAAATAGAATACCATTGTACCCTTAAAGTCTCCATAAATAGATTAAACGTAACAAAATGAACCTATTTTCTTCACGTTCTATGCTGTTGTTTCGATTTCAACGGCAATAAGTAGAATGCGCATGCTTACAAAGTTTTGTAAGACGTTGTTTCATTGGTCACAACGGAGGTGTGTCTGTCGCTGACAAATGAGACGTTGTCTTAGAAAATTCCGCGCGCATGCGCGTTGGTTTGTTATGAATGTTGACGAATGATTGAAAACTTATCGTGAAGAAAAAAAAGTTTGATTTGTTACGTTTAATATATCTATCGAGACTTTGAGGGTATTGCGGGTTTCTATTTGATGTACTAGAATGAACTACTAAAGGAATTTGTTCAATCATTAGGATTTGACTGTGTTTTTATAGTTGATAGTTGATCAATCTGAGAATCATGCAATCAGAAGATTTCTTAGAGCCATTTTGTCACGATTTGTGACAGTTTGTGGTCAGATATGACCTTCTAATGTGTACACATATGTTATGGCAGTGATTTTTCCTTAAAGAGAAATCATTCCTCTAACTATTGACACCAAGATTGATAAGATTGGTGAATAAATGATTGATTTATGGGCACGAGTGTATTCCCTACCGTCGAACAATTCGGCTGCACTAATTCACCTTGAGGTAAACTAAGAGTGATAATTTTTCTTTACCAAAAAATCGCATCGAGGGCCTGTGTGTGCGACCGCCTTATATCTCATATACGAATAAAGGGAAATAAAGCTACATTGTAGTGATCTTTGATTTCAACGTAAAAAAGACACATAAACAAAGATATGGCGAAAATCCTCTTGCTATTCGATAGCAATATGATTTATCTGCAAGCAACACCAAACAAAAGGTCATAAAACGAACACGACTCAAATTGTGCCGTTCACCTGTTGGGTTTCAAAGAACAAACGGCTTTGACGATGAAATGGAATGATCATCGTCAAAGACCTTGGACTCTAAAGCGTCTGGTCTCATCAGCTGTGGTGACACGGTGCTCCTGACTACTAGTACTACCTGTGGGAGGAAACTGATCAAGAGGTCTCTAGTACGAATCTCGGCCGGGGCACTTGGTCATTTCTGAAACGCTTTTCAGTGTTTCCCACCCAACTAGAGATGAACTGTTTTGAAATACAGAGGTAGTCTCGCGTGTATCGGTGCTTTACACCGGCACGTTAAAGAACCATGAACTTGATGAAGTCTGTTCGGAACCAACTACGGTAACACACCTGGATTCCTTGTATCACACATCTTTCTCTTCATTGATTTTAAGTCTGCCCTTGACAGACACACCTGCCAATAATACTCGAAAAGTACAATCAGGTTTAGGAAATCACTGGTGTTTCGTGCGACTCCCTTCTATGTTCAGGGAAGGGCATGTAAAGTCAACTCAATAGATGCATGTTTGAAAGAAGACTTTATCGCTAAATTAGACTGTTTCCTAAATGTAAATTGTATCCATTTCAGATAAAAACAGATGACAAAGAGGTTGCTTCAAGCTCATCTAGCAGTTATAACAGAATGGAAAAAATAAACACAGGCTCGGGTCAAACTAAAAGTTTGTCTGATGAAATGTTTGAGGAATACAAGAAAATCATGAGAGAAAAACAGAAAGCCAGTATGGTTTGTATCATGTAGATGTTGTTAAACTATCAGTCAAAAAAGTTATTCGCATTTGTGCCTGTATTATTTTTTTAATTGAATAATATAAACCAACAAGATACAAATTGTAAACATATCTGTTCTAACTTCTTAGTCATGAGTACCACACACAATTTGATTCAATTATTATTTTATTAATATTTGGTAAGTAAGTAAATTATTGTGAGAAACTGTTGATAATTATGCCCCCGTATCGACAGATCGGGAGGCATATAGTGATTCACCTGTCCGTTCGTCCGTCCTGGTTAACCCAAATTGACCGTTTCTTCTAGCATCATTATGGCTTGCTACAAAGCTTCCAAACTTGCATGGATGTTGTATATGAACACTCTCCACACACCTGTATCACCTGACCCCATTTTGACCTTCACCTTGACCTAATTTTGGACTTAGACTTATTTATGGACAAGGCTTCCACAGGGGGCATAAGCGTTTATTGAACACAGTCTTGTTTTCCAGCTGTTATTATTTTCAAAAGTCAAATTACCAGGTAATTGTTATGAAATTTTGTACTGATTCTGGTATTTTTACAAAGTCAAAACTTCCCACTTTAAAAAGTTGCCAACTTTATACACTAGTATGTTCAATATGAATTCATCATTGCTTGAATATTTGCAGCAAAGACCAAAAGTATTTATGACATTAGATGAGCTAGCCAGAGATGATCCTATACAAACAGATCCTGATTCTGTGAAAGTTCCACCGCCATTATTCATGGCTGATGTTCAGCATCTTCTTCTGTATGCATTACAGGGGAACCAGGCTAGCATAAAGCCAAGGTAGGTTCACCTTATAGCACTCTGGAGGAGGCTGTTAAGATTATTGATCAGTATTTATAACTAGGCTTTATGATGCTGAGGTATAATTATAGTGATTGCCCTGTCTGTTCATCTGTCTGTTTAAAAATGTTAACGAAAACTTTTGAAAAATGTTGAAACTCAAATATGTTTTAAGTCTATCAAGGCATTGCTTTTAAACTCGGCCTACTTGTTTACCATTATACACACATTACATTGTCAAAGTCATGTAACACTATTTTCAATATGGCTCCTGATTGACTTAGCTCTTTTTATGGACAAAGCTTCTTGTTTCCTTGTATGTTGGGAAAAACTTTTTTGACTAAATTTAGGAGTAATATTTAAATAATGATATGTTAGTTTGGGATAGAAATATCTATGAGTAAAATAGCCAAAAATTGAAATTTTGAATGATTTTAAAGAAATTTGGATTTGGCAATATAAAGCATGTCTGTAACATTGATTTGGTGATTTAAATCACTTGAACGTTATATTTCAAATAGTCTTTCACTGCTGTGCTTTTGTCATTTGATAGTGGAAAAATACTGAAACAGAATGTGCCTTAATTTTTCGCAGCACTAGCCACATAACCAAGTTACTCAGCTAAAGCCGTGTCTTCATACGTGTATCTAATAAGCTGTCTGTTCCTTGCAGAAGAACCAGTCAGACTAAGTACTTGTTCATTATTTACCAAAAATGTAACTCCAAGAAAGCTGAATAAAGTTGCATAAAACAAGATTTCATCGACATTCTCTTCATGGAAAAAATGTGTAGGGGGTGAGGGACTCACTTTCATTGGGTTGGGTATCCAATTTGTTTAAAGGTTGGGGTGGTACAACAATAGTTAAAATAATGAGGGTGTTACTCTTACGAGTCCCAACACTAGTTTTTTCCAGCCCTACATTAGTTGCCGTATCTAGTATCATACAATTATACCATGATATAAAATAAATATACCAGATTTATATAGCGCCTTTTTCATGCAAACACACGTTCAAAGGCACTTTACATTATAGTGTTGCAGCCACAAGGGTGCAGGTGCATCCTCTACCAGTGCAGATACAGCATGATCTGACCAGAGGGACAGACTGAGAGAAAGCCCCTGAAGGGAGAGAGAGATACATTAGAGACAGGCATGTCCGGGGCTGCAGAAGTGCGTCTAGCTCTTATTTCGAATAGACAGCCTGGTTCTTTAATGTACCCGGTGTATAGCACATATACACAGCTTCCTGGCACCTTTACCCAGATACTTTGCAGACCACACGGCCAGATATAGAGGGAAATATTATAAATATTCAGAAATGTCAAGTTCCGATTCTCTGTTTACAGGTGGTGTAGATTGTTGAGGTATGGTAAAGTGACGAAAGTTGTTGCTGTTGTATTGGATTCTCTCAGTAGTGAGGAGTTCAAGCGCTATCCAGAATCTTTACCCACCCTATCTCAAGCATTTGATCTGGTAAGCTACTAACAGAGTTGTTTGAAAAGTCATCCTTTATTAGTCCCCTACTGGTTTTAACCAAGGTTTGCCCTCTGTTCATCAGTCAGTCCGCGCCCACAAACAGGTACTTAGGTGACTACTTTTTATGGACAAACCAGTTGAAAACAGTTAAAACGAAAGTAGAATTTTGTTTTGCGTGGCTAAAATTGAGGTTTATGTGTCTAAAATTAGACACATTACTACCTTCATTGCGTAATGTACATGTAGCCACATAAAACCGTTCAGTATGAACGTCCGTCCGCCAAAAATCTAGATCCTGACATAACTCAAACAGTTTCCGAACTAGGCTTCTGAAATTTGGTATGTGGATAGGGGACAATAAGGGGAATATACACGTCTTAATATTTTTTTTATTCTGACGAAAATTTTGGTTGCTGTGGCATCAGAAACATTGAAAATATGGCTTAAAACCGGTAGGGGACGTCTGTGTTGCTTGCAATTCTTAGTGACTTGTTGACTAAACAATTGCTGCAATTTTAAGTTGCACTATAATCCTGATATCTGACAAACCAGCTGTTGACTAGGTTCTCGAGGCAGACTACAACATCAGTTTATATTTGGTTTATATTCCTTAGATTTGATGACTCTTTAAAGGTGCTGCCTCACATATTGGTGTATTGAAAACATAAAATTGTCAAAAATTCTTGTAATTAAAATTTTGGTGTAGTTACCTGTATATGCCATAAAAATCCACTCTGGCATTTAAAATAATTTGCAAGACATCAGCATTTTGTATTTATTTAGTATTTTTACATCAAAATTTCTATAGGGTATTTACTGTAACTGAGGGAAACTGTATGCTATTTTTAAAAGGAAAACATACCAAGTGCGCAATATCAAGAGTGCATGGTTTAAATTGCTTATTTGCCATAAATCTTTCATAAAGCAACCGTCAGTGGCTTTCTATTACATAAATACTTGGTTAGGAAGGAAAATTAAATCAAACAAAAATTTTAGCCCGATCTGTGAGACAGCACCTTTAAACCACATTTTCATTTACCAGTAACATGAAATAAAATAAATGTTAGAACACAAAGAAAAAGGTTTAGGGCGGCATGAAAGTACAAGTTAAAGTCTACTTCCAAAACAGCGCCATCTCAGCTGACTGTACATTTAATCCCTGATCATCGTCATAAGTGTAACACACGACACTGATGGCAACCGAGCCTAACAGCTTTTGGCTCTCAAGTTCATATTCAAACACCTGGGTTAAGTGGAGCATTGTGAGTATTTCTTGCTCAGAGAAATTTAGCAGTGAAGCAAACAGGGATCGAACCCTGGAGCTGCACATTATCTTTAGGTCACTGTCAACTACATATTGAGAGCAATTGATAGTCTAAATTATTTTATTCTGTCCTATTTTAAAGGAACTGTTTTGTTTTCCAGAAAGCGGAGTTGATATCTCCGGTACAGTATGGGAGTTCAGCTCGAGAAGACATCATGAATGTTCCCATCAGTATCACCCAAATAAAGAAACAGCTTTCACAAGGTAAATAGTTCATAGTGATATCATGGTTTGGCCAAACATTTCTGACACAAAGTACTTCCACATAGTAAAAAAACATTACCACGAAACTTCATACACAAGTATACATGGGTACTATTTTTTTTCAGTCCAATTAATAAAGAGATAAGGCACTTTGTGTCCTCGGCCAGACCATCATTACCGGCAAATGAACACCTTTTATTATGTCTCCCTCATACAGTGGTGGAGACATATAAATTTGTGTTGGATGTCTGTCTGTCTTGCTGGATCAAGCGTAGTTGTGCATATTGTCAGGAAAAGGGGTGGGCCGATGCATCGAAATATCGATGCATTGCGATCCCGAGTGTCCCGATAGTATGGATCGATAGTAAAAGTCTCGATCCAATAACTATCGCCGATAGTAAACTCAACTATCGATAGTTACGATAGTTTCCTTTTTATGAATAAGGTTCACTATTTATTTAAAACAACTTCCGTTCTCGTTAAAAAACATAATTTTAAATAATCGTACACATCAAACCTGCCCCAAAGGACCAACGTTTCAGCATTTAGTTAAAATTTATTCATCTATTTCTGTCCAATTAATGTTAAATCATTTCCACAAATAGTAGATCAGTATGTTGTACAGCAAAGTTATATCTTACACAGTGCAAACTTGCATTTACAAGTTAATCTCTGGTTTTTAAATCTTGGCAATAACTATTGCAATAATATCGCAATAGTTCCCAGCAATACAATAGTATCGCAATAGTACTTTCAGCAATATCAATAGTATTGCAATAGTCAAAAATGGAATCAATAGTCACCCCTAGTCAGGGATATTAGGTCAGGCTTTTTGACTGGTTTAGGCCCTTTGTGAGAGACAAAAACTTTTGTGTATATAATCTTCTATTTTTCTGTTCTCAGACAAGTAATACATTGTTGTTTTTTCCAGATAAACAAAATCCTTTGTTTAAAAACACAAACAAAGCTGTGAAAAAAATTCAATCTGAACTGAATCGTCAAAAATGGTCAATGGTAAAATCAATTACACAGATAAAAAACACACTAATTGCCAATACTAATGGTGTTAAACGTAAAAGAGACGATGCTAATGATGGCGATAACACAGATGCCAAAAGAAGTCGTTACGAGTTTCCAGATGAGATTACTACAGGGGATATCGTGTCTACATACGATATGGACCAGTATGATAGACGATGGTTGATGTTGAATTCGGCACAGATGATATGTGAAGGAATTCCGACCCCGGCTAATGCTGATGATCGTATGTGTTTACAGTTTATACAACAGTTTACTACAACCTGAATCCTTTACCAAAGGTTTCCATTTGACTTGGGAGTAGGGGTATTAACCCTTGATTTTTCCAAAAAGCCACATTTTGACCCTCAAGGTTTTGGTTCAAAGGGTCATTTTCTCATTAAATCAGACCCTAACATTTGCACACTGTTAGAGATCTGACAACACTCTGTAAGAGGTCATGTTTGTGTGATACATTTCTACATTTTCTGTTTACAAAGCAGCCTTGATCTTCCATGATAACTGTGTTGGAATACCTACGAGATTTAACCCTATTTACTAGATGTCTGATCATTCTTTAAAATCTAAGTACAAATAACAACCAATCATCACAAAAACATCATAGGAATATAACTTGTCTTGTCACGTTGTGATATTTGTCTCCTGTTTCCTTTTCCTTACCTGTGCATGGAGTGCTGTTAGTGAGCTATTAAAATGGATGGTTTTCTCAGGGTCTGGCTATATCGGTTGCTATAAATAACCACTAGATGTACTTGAATCAAACTTCTCAGGAATAATTCTGGGGCCGGGATTACAACCAATACTTACGCTCACCACTCTGCACTCAAATATTGAAATTCACTCTTAAATTGATGTTTATATGGACATTTTTTGAGAGTAAGAAGTTGTTATTATGTTAATAGGTACTAAATATTATTTTTGGCTTACTTCATCATGTAATTAAGAGTATTTGTGAGCTATAATTGTTATTTATCAGTCTGAGTGCTGAGTGTGGCACTCAGATTCAATAATTACATATATACCTCATAAATAGTACACAATGGCAAAAAATGTATCAAATGTTATTTTCAATACTCTTATAACAATTCTATACTTTTTCCTCATCTAGATTTGCAATCTAGGAAAAGTAAGGGCTCATTATATTTCATTTCAATATTTGATTGTGAGTGCTGAGTGTAAGTATTCGTTGTAATCCTGGCCCCTGGACTGTTCTTCTTCGAGATTTTATAAACGGTTCAAGTCAATAGCATAAGGAGTTCATGAGACCTAAATTAAATTTTTTAATTAAAACATTCAAATTTCCTTGCCCAAAACCATAAGGTTTACACTTTAAAGCCCCGTTAAATATTAAACAGCTATTTGCAAAAAGCAACAACTTGATAACCTATCTGCAGAATGATGCATTTTGAGCAAGTTAAGTGCCAAAGGTGGATATCACCATAAGATGGAAGAAAATGAAATACAGCCTCCAGTTGGTTTATAAACACAATTACGAAATGAAATGACAAATGCATAATTTATAGTCTAAGGGAAGCAACTCTTGCAAAATTAGTTTTTTGTTTCCATACATTTTTACTGTATGTGATTTTTGGCAAACTATTTCGACAGATATAGTTAACATTCTGTCGTCAATTATTGGTCATTTGTGAACAATATTATAATTTCTTATATTTAGTCTATTTACTGGATGATCCGGAAAAAAGTTTTGGAAGGGATAAGGGGGCTTGAAGCAGGAAAATAGAAATGCTCTACCACAATTTTCAAATTATATCCATGAGGTTAAATCTTGCCCTATTGGGGTTATATGTTAAAGATACAGTATGTAGACAAAGCTTGGAAAATCTTTTGCCAGTTTGGTCAATACAGACTATGCCATATATAAAGTCAAAGTGAACACTATTATGAGATTTTGGCCCGCATGTTTTGATGAAATGCATTTGATAACGGAGTTACCTTCCTTGATTGAATAGAATTTTATTGTATTTCAGCACGTTACCGTGGTTATGTGTTCTCGAAGAAGTCATACAAACAAGTTACTGCACGAAGTCCTTTGTTTGCTGTGGATTGTGAAATGGTAAGATATTAATGGAATATTATGCTGTGTGAATAAAAAGATTTGTGAATTAAGAAATATGATGCCAGACATTTAGTGAGCAAAAATGTCTAAGAAACTAATTTATTCTATAGTTCTTTAAGTAAATACTTTTATGGACATGATAATGTAAGCTTAGAAGCACTCCCATACTGTAACATCATTTGAAAAACGAGACGTATTATGGGAACACCCTTGGCGGGCGGACGGGCGGGCGGACGGGCGGGCTTGCGGCGGCGTCCAGCAGTTTGTCTGTACTCTAGCGCTCAGAGTTTTCATCCGATCGTCTTCAAACTTTGTGACAATGCTTAAGGACATAATATCTAGGCCAAGTTCGATTATAGGCCAAATCGGCTTAGGCCTTATTTGGTTATGGGCCTTTAATTACCAAATAAGTATGAAATAGGCCTTGTCTGTGCTCTAACGCAAGCAGTTTTCATTCGATCGTCTTCAAACTTTGTGACAATGCTTATGGCCATGATATCTAGGCCAAGTTTGATTATGGGCCAAATCGGCCTAGGCCTTATTTAGTTATGGGCCTTTAATTACCAAATAAGTATGAAATAGGCCTTGTCTGTGCTCTAACACAAACAGTTTTCATCCGATCGTCTTCAAACTTTGTGACAATGCTTATGGGCATAATATCTAGGCCAAATTCGATTATATTTTTTTTTGTTTATTTTTTTATTATTTATTTATTTATTTTTTTTTTTTTTTATTTTGCCCTGAGACTCACCATGCCCCGAGACGGGCGTATTTTGTGACATTTTGGCTCTTGTTTTCAAGGGAGTTGAATTTTTGTTGAATTCGTTGTTGCATTCGACCATAAAATATAATCCCCACGATTAATCAACCTCTAAAATATTGAACATGTGCTTACCATTTCATCTGTAACCTGTAATCCACAAATTTTCAACCCCACGAAAAATGCTTATCAAAATCCACAAAATTTACAACCCCACGAAAATATGTGATTTTACAATAATTTAATTTGATTGATATGTATACCATATTGATACATTGAATTCTTGGTGGATAACACATCTTATGCTTATATGCAACCATTTACCACCTCCCCAATAGCCTAGTGGTAGTGCGTTCGTTTCGATTGCGGGAGGTCACGGGTTTGATCCCTGGCCACATCATACCAAAGACAAAATAAAAATGGTACCAGAAGTTTCCTTGCTAGATGCTCAGCATAAAAGGGAAACTGGCTTCGCTTCTCTCATACCCTCGTGGCAATGGATAACATCAGGAATGAGGTGTCGAGAGTGATTGATAAAAGTTTGTAAAAACTTGTTTCACAATCGACCTTAAATAATTTAGTATAAACTAATGCTAAGATCAGGTGAAGCTGTGATAATTGTGCTGGATTTGTAACCTCGTGATCCGAGTTTCAATTCCTGGTCATGGCAAGTTATACCATGAAAATTTGACATCCATGTTGATTGTCCTCCACATGTGGAGAAGTTGCTGGTTCCTGGTGGAAGGGTGAGTTTAAACTGGTTAGGATTCAGTCCATGAAAACTGGTTAGATAAATTGGCCACCGTATATCACGGAAAAATTGTTGAGAAATGGCGTTAAAGCCAAATGCACAAACCAATGAACAAAACTCAAACCATTGATTCTGATCAAAAGAAACTTTTCGTCACCCTCATTATGTTTGATTTACCTTGCAGGTACAGACGAAGGCATCTAAGATGGATCTAGCTCGTGTATCTATTGTTGATGAGAATTTAGATGTTGTATTAGATATGTTTGTGAAGCCAGAAGCACCTGTCATCAACTATGTTACACAGTATGTTATATTCCATCTCATGTTTTTGTTTTTCAAAATTTTATTTTAGCAACTTCCCTCCTTAATGAACTCACTGTGTATAAACGAGTCAACTTCTGGTTATTGCAATAAGGTGTACACATTGAATTATATAGTCTTGCAATAAGTCGTGCAGTGATCTGAAATCACTGATGTTTTTAATCACAATAAGTCATACAAGTTGAGTTGTATAGTATCCCTATAATTCATACAGTGATTTGGTTTATATATACCGGTAGGCAGTGGAATTTTAACAAATTTTAAATCTGCTTTGATTCTTTTATTAGCTTGCAGGATCGACCTTTATCTATCATGCATGGCAAAATAGATAGATGTCTAGTTAGAACATTCTTTCAGTGTACATCTGTGCATAGATCCAGAAATTTTGTTCAGAGTGTTTGACTGATTATTTTCTCAGGGGACTGACCTGCTATTTTGCTCAGCAGGGGAGGAGGGGTAACATGACATAAAACATACTGCTGGTAGTGTGTATAAACATTGCAAACAACAGAATGAGGGTTGTCTCAATATGTTGGTTTATACAGTATTTATTTTGAATTTGTTCTCAATGAGTTATCATATAAATGCCACACACTTTTTAGACAACCCTTGTATGATTTAGAAACAACTTGTGCCAGAAAATATTTGAGCTGTTCTCCAGGAAAGCGGGCTTATTGACATAATACAATTTCTTAGTAGAGGTTTTGAAAAAGCTCTGCAATAATAACATTAGACATGTCTCTTAGATTTAAAAATTATCTTAAATACCTAACTTCTTTGCAATGGTGACAAATTTCTAAAAAAAAACACCCATTACGAGAAAAAGGGAGGTTAGTTGTAAATAAAATTGTAGGTAGTTTTTACCTAAAGAAAAAAATAGCAATTTTTAAGAATTACTTAAATTATAACATAATTCTGTAAACTGATAATATGTTGAGGTTTGTCAAGAATTTATCAAATACCGTACAGGATATAAGAAATGCATGTTCAGTAACATCAAAGAATGCTTGAAGATGTCCATGCCATGTGGCTAAAAGTTGACATAAAATTAATGGTTGTAAGTAAATCATTAATCTTGCTGAAATTTTCAGAAACTGTTCATAAGGATCTTATCTTTTTTAAGATTCATTAAGTCTTGAGACTGGTTTCCTTAGAGACTTACCCATAATTATGCAAAACAAACAGCAGTTATGATACATTTTTATTTAACTTTTGCTGAAATACATTGTTACAAATTGTATTAAAATTATTTGGATGTTTTGACATTTGATACAAAAAGAGTGTTAAATAACTGTTTGATACTCTGTCTATATTTTAATAACAGAGCGGAAACTTAATACAAACATCAATAACAGAGTGAAAACTTTATAAGAACATCAATGACAGAGTGAACCTTTATAAGAACATCAGTAACAGAGTGAAAACTTTATAAGAACACCAATGACAGAGTGAAAACTTTATAAGAACAGCAATGACAGAGTAAAAATGAAGTGTGGACTTCAATAACAGAGTGAAAACTGAAAACTTAATACAAACTACAATTATAACAGAAGAAAAATATAGTGTAGACTTCAATAACTGAGTGAAAACGTCATGCAAAAATCAATAACAGAGTACAAATGTAGTATGGACTTCAATAACTGAGTCAAATGTAGTGCTGGTTCAATAACAGAGTACAATTTTTTTTTAATGAAGTGCAAACTTCACTTACTGAGTGAGCACTTAGTGCAAAAAACGATAGTACAAATGTGGTGAAGGCTTCAATAACTGAGGGAAAGCTTTAATACAACAAAAATCAATATCAGAGTACAAATGTATAGTGCTTATTTCATTAACTCAGTGAAACTTAATGCAAACACCAATAACTGTGAAAATGTGAACTTAAATAAGTAAAAATGCAATCTTTACTTCAAAATCTAACTACAAGTTAAAACTATAGAATGATGTCAATAGTGGTATGAAAATTTAAACATATTATGAGCTTTTATGGCATTGTAAACGCTTTATTGTGTCTTTTCATTGTGACTTGAAATAAATGACGGGTATACGTATGTAATTTAAAGTTATGCATGCTATTATCTATAGTAGACAAAATAAAAATTACTTACTGAGAAAAATTTCCATGTGGGTACGTCATAAAAACACATTTGAATTTTGTTCAAATAATTCCAATCATCATTGAATACTCATCAAATTACTGTTTCGTTAAATTATGAAAGACGTAATTGATCAATCTGGATGATTGCTTCCTTGTTTACTAGAGCACAGAGAATTTGACCTGATCCTGACCTTCATGCATGAATATATTACAAGGTTCTTGCATTGAATATATATATAAATTCCGCGAGCAAATCATGCAATATCGGTCCTTTAGATTTGTTTCGGTGTTACACCTCGTGCGTCTGCGTGTTACTTTCTGCTTATGGAAACATCCAACCGAGGTTATAATTATAGACAATATATCAGCTGTTAAATCATGCTAATGAAAGGTCGAGAGTCGTGTTAAATTCTCCATACTTAAAAGCGGTATTATGTCCATTTTTCACAAGCTGTCATGTTCAAAAGATACACTCATACGGTTGAGCTAGTAAATTCTGTGAATTATTATTTCTGGGTTTTCTGCGTCTCGAGGCCTTTCCACAGAAATGATATCCACACATTTATATTACCTGTAGAAATTTTGGATGCGTAATTCTCGATGTTCTGGCAGGTCACAGAACTAAAAAAACACAGAAATGAAATTATTTTAGGATTAAATTGCAGAATGTTTTGCCTGCTGAATTAACCTGCTATGCTGTACTGAATTCAAAACACTGGCCTTGACTCATATGCTTTAAAGGGACTGCCTCACGTATTGGTGTATTGCAAAAATAAAATTAAATTGTCAAATATTCATGTAATTTTGGTATAGTTTCCTGTATATGCCATAAACAACCACATTGACATAAAAAATAACTTGGGAAACATCGGCATTTTGTAGTAATTTAGCATTTTTACACCCAAAATTCGATAGGGTATTATCCTGGGCGGACTATAACTATATACAAAAAATACAGGTGTAAATTATGAAATCATTATGGTTATGCAACTATGTAAGTTCTATGTAAAATAATGCATTATCTTTGAACATGATGTTGGTATACTGTACAATCTCTCCAGAGTGGATCTCTGAAGAGCAACAACCTTTCTATAACAAAACCTTCCAAAAGATTTCTCAGCCTATATTTACTTTAAATCAAACCTCCCTAGAGCCACATCCTCTGAACAACGGCCAATATTTGCGGCTCCTAAAGAGTGTTGCTTAGGGTGTGGTACTTTAATACTAAATTTATTTATACTTAAAACTACCTGGCCCCAGGATCACGAAAAAACTTAAGTTTGTGCTCAATTCAAAACTTAAGTCAACTTTTGAGTTCGATTTTGAACTCACTTGAGTTTAGAACTTAAGTTCTTTCGTGATCCTGGGGCCTGGTTATTGTCTGCATACTGTTAATTACATATTTCGCAAAAATTTACTAAGTTTGCTTACATATTGCCTCAAGGGTAAATTTTAGCCTCCATGCATAGAACTCATCGACAAATAAGAAATGGAAAATATCCCTAACATTTACCCACGCCAAATGTCTGAAATTGCATTAATCGGTTTGACCGTTGGAAATATCCACATAAACAGGTCACTGTTTTGTACAGTACTTTCACTGTCTTTGTCTCTAACACAGTACTTCCAGAATATGTCTCTCTGGTATAACTTGTACATTTTGTACATGTACTTTATTTCTGCTTTCTTTCTTATAGCATTCTCAAGTCTTTATCTTATTATCAAATAAAAATTATGGTCAAACTCTTGCCAACTCACTAGTCCAAGCAGGGTCACTTGTTCAGCTATCTATATTTATTATTGTCATTTATTGTGCTAAGATGTATTAAGTTATTTGTACACTTGGATAAATCCTTACCTAGCCTCATAAAGCTTCTTGTCACTAAAACTGTACAGAAGTCCAAGTAGGGGTCACTTCTTTCGCTATCTATACATATTGTCATTTGTCGTGTTACGAAGTATTAATTTATTTGGTACACTCGAATAAATCCCCACCTAGCCTCGTAAAGCTTCTTGTCGCTAAAACTGTACAGAAGTGCAAGCAGGGTCACTTGTTGCTCCTTGTGGCCCTTCAGGTGATGACTGGTACCCAAATCTGTAGAGAGTTGATGTAGACTCCCTCCATCTAATACATAAACTGTACCAAGCAGATCGACAGTCACACCCATACTGCACACGGATGTCAGGCTCGTCTTGGGACAATCTCCTGATGTTGCAGTACTGCTCAGACGTTTTACCGTCGCTGTCGCATAATCTGACACATAAATCATTTTATCAACCAGACCTTGGGCAATATACATCGGGTTTTCAAACAGTGGATTTCCTGTAGGGTCTTTGGCAAAGGATTTCAGAATGTTGCCTTTGAGGTCCATGATTAGCACTCTCGGGTTTTCTGTAGTGAAGGAAACGATAAGTCTACCCCACCTGTGTTCTATTCCATGACAACCTTGTCCCACATTTAATTCAGCTCCGTCAGACTCAGCATTATTTTGTTCCCCTGTAGGACTAGGACCACCATTACCTTGTTCAATAGGTATATTCAGGAATTTGATCTTGCCTTCTTCTGGAAGCCACTTGGTTGCCATGGATTTTGGTGATGTCAAACGGCCTTCTGGCTGTTCTCAAACTGGCCACCACTCTCTTTGCCGTAGTATCAATCAGTTTTAGTAGACCCTGACGGCTGTCCACCGCAATAAGACAAGATTGGGATAACTGGCACAGACCGGTTATATTGCCTGTCTCTTCATCATTGAGGCTAGTGTTTATAGTTCCAATACTCCTTATTTTTCGTTTTTCTGTGGATTTGTCCTTTAATGTTCCAAAAGCTATGTTGGTTGTTTCAAAGTCTGTGTGTGTTGTTATGTTCTCTCCTGCCTCAAAGACGTAATTATGTATATGGTTATTCACTTGTACTTCAGTTGTATCATTCATCAGCTTTGACATTTGCTTCTGCGCTTTTTTCATAGCAACAAATAAGCCACATTTTAAGCTCCTTGTCCACTGGTGTATTATCTCATTCTCGATAGTGCTTATTTCTTTGTGGACATCATTTGCTTTTGAAGATATCCTTCTCATTCTCTCTACGTCATTTTCAGAACGTCTCTGAATTTCATTTGTTAGTTTTCTTTTTTCTTCTGCATGTTTTTGTCTCAGTTTTTCTTGTTCATTGCATAGTTTTTCCAACGCTTCTTCGATTTTTTTGTCATATGAATTGGTGATGTTCTCCATCGATACCTTTTCATCTCTTTGTATGTTTTCAAATTTCTTTTTAAGTTCTTTTTCTAAGTCTGTGTGTAGTTCTGCAATTCTGGTTTCATTGTTTTCAAGTTCTGCTTTCTTCCTCCTCTTAAGGTCTTCTTCGGTTGCGCTATATTGATCTTCCATCTGTTTCTGAAGAGTCTTCCGACGGTTTTCCATCTCCTCTATGGCTGTTTTCTCATTATCTTGAATGATGTCTTCCTTTGGCATTATGTCCTTCATAAGTTCCAGGTCTTCAGAAAGATTCTTAAGTTGTTGGCGTAGCTCATTTAATTCCTCACTTTCTTTGATGTTGGTTACCAAAGTGGGAATATGGTTTACATTATGACAGGATCCATGGTGACTCTTCTTGCATACCGGGCATGCTGTCGTGTCGTGGGTCTGGCAGTAGAACTTGATCAGTTCACTCGGGTGTTTCGGACAGTTGTCTAAGCAGTAATCCTTCGGCATGCCATTCTTATCCTGCACTGTATGGTTTGTCGTAAAACGTTTATGATGTTTATGACAATTTAAACACAAATATTGCACGCAATCCACACAGAATATTTCTGCTGTTTCTACTATGTTATCTTCTTTTTTACACATTTCACAAAACATTTCTATAAATTCATCACCACCATTACTATGTGTAGATGCACCACCATTACTATGTGTAGATGACGCCATTTTGATCATGTACCGTTTACTAACTGTGATGAAGTGCATAATATTCTTTTATATCTATGTATATATATATTGGTATACAATTTCTATTTTAAAATTTGATATCAGCTCATGTGATTTACTGTTCATATGTTATCAGTCAGGCAATATTTCATTTATCTAAATTGAGGGGATTTCATTTGAACGTTGTGGTATGGTTCAAAAGTTCAGATTTAGTTTAACCTGTCTTTGTTACCTCATAAATCTAGGGAAAATATATTAACTTTGTTTACTTTATAATGACTTCAAAACCTTTAAAATGTATATTGTTTTGGTACCAAAATGTCGTAAGAAGCCTACCGACTTTACCCATATATTGCATGCTGCTGTGTATAGGGTGCAGGTAAAAATGAAAAAAAGATCTGATGAAAAAAAAGTCCAATGCAATAATATCATGAAATTTTATTTCAAATGTAAAGAAAAAAATATGATCCTTCCTGATTAGTCCATCGGAGACCTGGCAGATTTTTGAAGCCGTGTAAGGGTCATGGATGCATCCCATTTTTAGTTACGATTCCAGGTCGATAATAGTGCAGGCAATATTTTGAAGAATACAGTACTGATTTCATAGAAATGATAGTGATGTCATGGAATTATCATTTCTAAAAATAGAATGTGGCAGATTTGTTTAAAACAAACCCCAACAAATCAAACAGTATCAGGGTTGGCAATATTCTCTCTTAGCTTGAAAAGCTATGATTTCAGACCCAAATAAAACTTTGATAAAAATATCTCAAGAAATGGCAAAGTTTGGTCAATTTAATCTGCTCTGAAAGATTTTCTTTAACGAAAGCTGAGTTAAACATGGCAACAATGTAGTTGAAGGCCTCTTGTTTGGGAAAAAAAAGGTCAGCCACATATATGTTTCTTGATTTTTTATTTGGCTCTATTGACATTCCTGAGTTATCTTTGGAATGCAAATATAGTGTAGTTGAGGTGGTTTGAAAAAAAGCCATCTGAGAAGAAATACATGTAATACAATGGTTTTTAATTTTTAGCTCATTACCGCTACATGACCATGTCCTGCTGACCATCTAGCAAGGGAATTACTAGTACCATTTTCATGTAGTAATTGGTATGATGCAGTCTGGGATCAAACTGGGGACCTTTAATTTACACTTGATGCGGTGTTGATCATCTTTTGTATTTTTGAAATCAGTATAGATATAGTGTATACATTATCAGTATACTGTAGATAAATAAACCAAAGAGCTTATGGAGTAATGGTTCATCATTTCATCTACCCTTAAATCAGTTATCTTCCATATATACATTGTATTTGATTGAAACATACATTGAAACATTATACGCCCTGTCACCAGGTCAGTCTGTTCTCTTTATATCACCCCACCCATTGTTTAAAGATAAAGGTTATCTACATCACGGACACGTTTATAACTACCGGGTCAATCACAATTAGAATGATAATAAGTTTTTACATACTATAAAAACACTTATTTTCGTGGGCATTAAATTCATGGATTTTGGTAAAATGCAATTTCGTGGGTTTCATGGATTACAAAACATGGATTAGGAAACCATAATTCAGCGTGGGGAGGTCGATTTATCCTGGGGATTAAATTATGTTGTATAATTAAACATTGAAATCAAGAAAAATTTAACCCCCACAAAAAATTATTATTTTACAGTATAAACTGATGTGTGCTGTAACTGGATTTAAATTCCTGATTGGTCATTGTTTTGACTATAAAGTATTGTGTGCTGTGATTTGTACATCTTATTTTATCAGCCAACTAAATAAGGCCTGAGTTTGTTGATTACCTGGTATTTGTTAATCTAATAATCTTACAAACTGTACTTCATTTTAAACTACTTTAAAAAAAAATATTTTCAAAACTTTACAAAAGAGAAAATAGAGGACCTTTTTTGCAAATATAGAAATGATACAATTTTCAAATATATTAACAATGTATGCTAAAATATTAACAATAAATAAATGAATCTTCAAAATAAACATTCAAAATAATGCAAAATCGTATGAACCTGGTAGAGTAGTTTCCATGTTACTGAAATTCTGTTGACCAGTGGAACTTCAAACAATATTTGAAAAAGACTTACTAGTCTATTATTCTTGTTTTTGATGACGGATATGGCCTGTAGGTGTTCATTAACTGAATCAATATTAGTATTGTATAACAATTAATAAATCAATCTACGGAATAAACATTCAAAACAATGCAAAATTGTATGAACCTGGTAGAGTAGTTTCCATGTTACTGTAATACTGTTGACCAGTGGACTTAAAATAATATTTGAAAAAGACTATTATTCTTGTTTTTCTACATTTATTCAGATTCAGTGGTATTACACAGGAGATACTAGACCCGGTGATGACCAGACTGTCTGATGCACAGAGAATATTACAGTCCAATCTGCCGCCTGATGCAATTCTATGTGGACAGTCTATATGTAGTGATCTCTCTAGTATAAAGGTAAATGTTTACTAATCATCAGGGTACTGTTTTATCAAAGCACTTACGACAGTATTAAAGTTACGCTTAAATTTAAATTCTTTATAACTCTTTCAACAAATGCAAATTGGTTACGGATATGGTTTGTAGGAGTTCATTAACTGAATCAATATTAGTATTGTAGCTTCATTTACCACACTTTATAATTAAAAACAAATTATAAAGAATTTAAATTTGATCGTAAGTTTAGGATTTCTGTAAGTGCTTTGATAAAACTGTACCCTTATGTCCATGTTATCATACTGCATAGCTTGTAACATTTCGCATGGAACCTGTGAATATACTAGCTCATCCATCATCCAATCAAATTTGTTATTTTAACCAGTCTAACAGTACAATAACAAAACATGCGTGAGTTAATTAGCTCCTGGCCCCGATCTCCCGAAGCATCTCAAGTAGAAATCTCATCTCAAATTGAGATTTTGCACAAATCAGAATTCGAATTTGAGATAAATTTGACGGTTCAAGCTCTTTTGATTTTACTGTAATAAACTAAGAATAAGGTTTTCTGTTATGAGATGCGAAATTTGACTCCAGTCTTCCATGGATAGTAAAGACGCATGACAATATTTGAGATGAGACTTAGCTCTGCTTGAGATGTTTCGGAAGATCAGAGTCAGGTCAAATGTTCTGTACTGTATAAGTGGTAAAGTTAGAGTTATAGAAATATTTGTGACACAAATTGACTAAATTTGCTAATATTTCAATCTAGTGTTAAATTTTTGCTGACCAAAAACTCTATTGCTTTAAATTTTAAAATCTCTAGGATTTCCACGTGTCAAATGTATGAACTTTCAGAATTCTTTTACTTTTCAACCCCCTGAAATATCCTGTAATACAATTTGCAGATTCTAACATAAGATATCAGATTTTGATAAAATGCTAATTCGGAGATTTCTTAAATTTGTTACTAGTAATTTATTTGATTTAAAATATTGAAAGAAAAATCTGTTGTTACAATGTTTTAAGGTCAATTATTGAGGGTACTTAATTTTGCGATCTAGTTTATCAGCAAAAGTAATTAAAAATTAATCTGTTGCCAATAATTACAATTTTACAGTATTAGGTTTAATGCTAATCTCTACTCTGACATTTCAGCTGTTCCATCCGTACGTTATTGATACCAGTGTCATTTATAACTTGACCGGTGATCGGCGCTTCAAGACAGGTCTAAAACGTCTCACATCTATATTCCTCAGGTAAAGTTTCAACTCTTATTTTCTGTTGAATATTATGTTGTTCAAGGGAACAGTTTGTCATTATGAAGATTAGCATATAAGGTGGTTGGACATGCGCTAATGTCAATTTGCCTGCAAACGTGCATGAATAGAGTCTAAAATGCAGGAGACTCACACATGATGTGGGAGATCTGGCATGTATGGAACCTGTGTTGGTTCTAATGATTCTCGACACGGAGAATTTGACTTGATCCTGACCTTAATGCATGAATATATTACAAGGTTCTTGCGTTGAATATATATAAATTTCAAAAAGCAAAATGTGCAATATTAGTCCTTTAGAATTTTGTTGGCATTACACCTCAAGCGTCTTTGTGATACTTTCTGCTTATGAAAACATTCAACCGGGGTTATAAATATAGGCAATATATCAGCTGTGAAATTATGCTAATAGAAGGTCGAGAGACATGTCAAATTCTCAGTACTATACTGCTGTCTTGTTATTTACAGGAGAGGTATACAGGAGAGTGAGGCAGGCCACAGCTCAGTGGAGGATGCACAAGCTACCATGGAACTTGTACTACTCAAACTAAGAAACAGTAGGATATAATTGTTATTGTTGTATATGCTGTATATTTTCTGGCTTAATTATGACCAATTTACACTATTTTTTATGGGAATATGGAATTCACAAAATTTAGGAAAAAAACAAGATCACTCCATTCTTCCCAAAACTTCGTTTTCGTTGGGGTATTATAATTGAAATTCCTTTTTCCTACTCACTCATATTGAACAATAATAAGATGGCAAGATTTATGTGAAATCCCCCCCCCCCTTCTTTTGCCTTTGGGTAGAGAATCTGTTTCAAATGTTTTAGGCTTTGGGTTTCGATCCCTGGTATAACCAATTATTAAAAATTGTACTGGTATAATTAGCTTCCTGATTTGACACTAATTTTAAGTTATTGATTAACTAATACAGATACATGTATATTCACAAAAGGGGTCTGCCTTTGTTTCACTGTGTATTTATTGCCTTTCAATATACTGTAAATTCATATATATTTTTTGCCAGTCAAAATTTTGCGAATTTGTTATTCTGAAGTTTGTTCATAAGGTGAAACGTTTGTGATTTTTAAACAACAGAAATAATTACTTACTGTATAATTTTACTGCCTTTATTACTGAAGTTCAGAAGCATAATTTTTGGCAAACATTTTGAATTAATGAAAGTGCAAAATTAGTCCCTCACAAAACTTTCTTTTTCTACAATAACAATTACTGTAGCGCACAGACAATCCAAAGCAACACAGAAACGACAGCAGCACGTAGCCATCCACGCAAGAGTCAGACATAGAATGAACCCATCATTATCTTGACTGTATTATACAAATATTTCCAGGTATGGAATTTGGCGATATGATGATGTCAGCCCCAAGTGTTCTTGAAACTGTGGATCAAACAGCATGTGTAGATGATGCCACAGATTCCAATGATGTTAATATAGACCCTAGTGAAGATATCCCTATTTCAAACTCAGAAACAATCACTAAAGACTTAACCTCTGAATCAAACAGATCGAACTCCAGCTCAGATTTAAAAACTTCTTCTAATAATATGGAGTTAACGTGTTCAAATTCATCATCAGCATCCATCACCTCAGACAATAATGATGCTAGCTCATCGTTAACAAGAACTTTGGAAACTGTTGACAGTGGTCGACTTGAAATTCAAAGAAGGAAAACATTCTTTCAACGAGAAGGTGGGAAATTTATTGAGAATTTCCTCAAAAGGATTGAGAAACAGAAAAGAAAAGGTTTGTATATTAGTAACCTTATATAGAGGATCTTGCATGAGTGCTCATTACATACGAGTTTTATTTAACGAGTGGACAAAAATATAAAGCCTCGTGTCATATTGTTTTTGTCGACGAGTTTGATAAAACTCATATGTAATGAACACGAATGTAAGATTCTATTTATCACATAACCTTAGAAAACGCTCATTATTGTTCAAAAGGATGATGTACGCTGCATAAGTTTCAGCCAAAATTCAGCGGTACAATTAGCACGACGTCATGGCGACATTGAAATTATCATGACATCATTGACAGATCAATGCATGGATTGGCTAACGTCACGTCAAGCTCATTTACATATTTATTGAACAGTCTGGGAGTGCTGAACGATATTTACGGCACCGCTTTACGGCACTCCTGGACCGCAGGTTATGTGATAAAGTTCATTAGTACAGTCTTCCATTATGCATACTATTCAATTTGGAATAGGCAGGTTTAAGTTATGGTAGTGCCCTCCTTGGATATATTATTTATACATGCTGTATTTTCTTGTGCTAAATGAGCGTAAGATCTGTTTAGAGGAACTGTTCATGATATTTCTTTATTTACATGTGTATAAATATTAAGTTAACAAATACAATAATTTTCTGTTGAAATCCTACCAAACATTACAGAGAAACAGTGCAGACAAAATTATCAGTGAAACACCAAGGGGCAATAACTCCCTTAAAATTAATCTGACCAATGTGTGCCGCCAATATGCGCAACTAAATTCAATACTGACAAGTCAAACAAAGTTTTGTATAAATCCAATTACCGGTAATGGTAACAGAGAAATAGCACAAACAAATTTTGCATGGACCATCAGACTGACCTCAAGCATGACCCGAATATTGCCCTCATATACTTTATACTTTGTGGGTATTATGTGTTATATGTATGGATACATTTTACAGGTTGTGTGATAGATAATGCTGACAGTATAAAGTTATATCCCGACACATTACCTGTGATCATGTCAAGCAATGATAAGGAGAGTGAGAAACAGACTGTAGAATGTATCAAAGATGGAGCCTTCTGTTTTACACATTTATATGGATACCAGAAACATTTGTCTGAGAAATCAGCAGAGGACAATACAGATGATGAAGAAATAAAGGTAATACTGTACATGCCATTATTTTTGCAAGTGCTGCCGTAGCTGAATGGTTACTACAGGTTAGCAAGCTTGCCGCCTAATCTAGCGATCTGGGTTCAAATGCCGGTTGAGGCACTCGTATGCCTGCCATATTTCAGCAGAAAGCTGACTTGCAAATAAAGGCATATTATGTCTCCCACATACACATACATAATTATTTTGTGCTGGATGTATACAGGTACAGTCAGATCTCGATACAACGAAGTTGTTTGTTTCCAAGAAAAATGTTGTTGTAACAAATATGTTGGTATACTGAATTGATACAAAGAGCATTTTTATACTTTTGTCCCCAAATTTGATGTCAGTATAATGAATTTGTCAGTATATTGGGTGTCGTTATATCAAGATCTGACTGTACAGTGGATTGTTGGAGTAATTAAGAGCGATGTCCATGAGAGGGCTACTCTGTATTATAGTGTTGCCACTTTCTAACTTCAATTTATATAGAAAGCATTTATGGTACAGCCTCTGTACAGAAACACCCTTTATGAGCTGCAAATATTGGCCATTGTTGAGAGGTTGCTGTAATTACGTTAAGTTTATTGTAAATGTAGGCTTAGAGAAACTTTTAAGGTGTTATGGAGATGCTGTACTGAGGGTCGTCACAGGTTGTACTGTTCAAATATTTCATCATGGGTAAAAGTTTGCCGTCTGTATTTTAGTAAAAATTGCACCGTGTAATTTAGATGACCAACATCTAGTTCTAATCAGTATGTCGACAAGCAGTTTTCAGTATTTTGAAAATTTTGAACTTTTATCCATGTTTCATGGTATTTTTTCCGATTTATACAGGATGTTTTGTGGAAGTTAGATCGTAGATTCTGGAAGATAATGATGGGTTTACCAGCATGTAGCCTTTTTGTTGTGATACTACCCGGTAGAGATGACGCAGGAACGATACGTCCAGCCATGACATTCGCTAAAATAACGTCATAAAATGTGGAGCTGGTACTGGCCCTTTGTGATTGTTGTTGAATAGTATGTTAAAAATAAAATTGTAATTTGACTGCGTACTTTCTTGCTTGTTTTGTTATGCCCCCCCTCCATCTTTGACGAGGGGGTATATTGCTTTGCAGTGTCTGTTGGTCGGTCTGTCGATAGACCAAATGGTTTCCATTCAATAACTCAGGAATGCTTTGTCCTAGGATCTTCAAAATTTACTTAGAGGTTGGACATCAACAGTAGATGACCCCTATTGATTTTGTGGTCAGTAGGTCAATGACACTGTGACCTGTACCATTTCTGACTATTCAATTGGTTTCCACTCAATAACTCGAGACTGCTTCGCCCCAGGATCTTCTAACTTTGCATGAAGGTCGGTCATCAACAGTAGATGACACCTATTGATTTTGAGGTCAGTAGGTCCAAGATCAAGGTCATTGTGACCTTTACAATTTCTGACTATTGGGCTGCCGTGGGGGCATACGTGTTTTACAAACATCTCTTGTTGTGCTAGATTTCAACAAATTTCATTTACATATGGTGAAAGGTTTACCTCAGTTTTTGTGGAATTAATTATCAACCAGTATCAGGTACTCATTTGCTGTTCTGCAAGCAACTTACAACTTCTCCACACGTGGAGGACATGATGAAAGCTTCTGTCACAGCAGTATATACAACCTGTTTGACACTGTAGAATAACTCGGGAAGTGTTACAACCTTAGAACACTCTCAAGTAAGCAGGAGATTCAGGAAATGAAAATAAATACATGTTTACCAGGCGATATACTTGAACCCTGATCCCTGTGGGTTACACTAACCACTGGACCATGGCCCCACAGGGATAAGGTAGGTAATATAGTCCAACATACTGTTTCCATGTCCCTTTGGGCTAAAAGGCACAAAGAATCAAAAGAGAAGACTTACTTAATATAAATTTAATTAGATTGTTATAAATACTAAGAAATAACGAGTACACATAGACAGGTCTTTTAAACATAGTCTACAAAACTACCATACATATCAAGTACATTGCTATCGAAGTAACATGGGTACAAATACAGTCAGGTCTCGATATAACGACACCAGATATACTGACAAATTCATTATACTGACATAATATTTTGGGGACAAAAGTATTAAAACGCTCATTGTATCAATTCAATTGACATATTCGTTACAACGACATTTATCTTGGAAACAAACAGCGTCGTTGTATCGAGATCTGACTGTATTAGTATGTCATACTTGTAGAGCTGTCATTGATTTGATCCCAGACATATGGATGATTCGGATATATCGGAAGACAAGTATCGACGATATATTGATGTATCAACTTGCGCGTATAGATAAATCATAACGGGCACATCATACATGGTTCACTTATTCTGTCGTTCTACTTTGTATAATATTGGGTATAGATTCAGCTTTAGAATAAAGTAGCTTTGGTTTGAATTTAGACTTCACCAATTTTGACAATTTGTAAACTTTCATTCAACCAAGAAGAGAGTTTTGTGCATGAAAAATGAGAATTTTGAGTGATTTCAACTATTTTCTAATGTATCAATTTTTCAAAAAGTGAATCAATAATTGATCAGCTAAAAAATATTGTCGATACATCTTTATCCTTTCTATCGATGACAGTTTTACATACATGTCACATATAGAGAATGATCAGTTAACCCTGAATGTCACAAATGTAAAGGGCCTACCGGTACAAAGGTATTAATTTTAGAAAATATATTTTTTGCGAAAATTTATATAATTCACGTTTGTAATATATATTTATGCATAAAGGTCAAGGACCAGGGTGATTAGTTATTAGGATCATAGGCATGTAAAACACTAAGAAATATATATTATTTGGTGCAGTCTTTTGTTAACACATTTTCAATATTTGTTTAATAGGGCTGCGTATCGGTTAGAATGATCGATACGATATTTGTATCGATACAAAATGATCGATATTCGATATATCATATGATATTTTCTTTAAGCAATAAAACGTCTAAAGAGGAAGGTATTAGCTTGCAATATGTATTTAACTTGCAAAACACGATTATAACAAGACATGTAACGCAAAGGTTTGTGGTCTACTCTGTTTACACATGTTTTATAGTATTTTGTATCAATTGCTTAGCCACGAGAGGTTAATTTCACAGCAGTTTTTGTTTGAATTTTGTGACGAAACACTGAGTGGACATCGAAAAACTCGACTTGAATGATGATATTATTGGTTTCCATGTGTATTTGTTGTTGATCGATTATTTCATCGATACGGAAATGATCGATTCGATGTATCGATCGAACGCAAAATACCGGTATTCGAATTATATTGTAAACCGGTAAGCTGCCCTAGTAGTTACAATAGTTTTGCACCTAACCCTCGATATTATACTACATGGAGTGTACTTATTTTTCACTATAATAAACGCCCAACTTTGACGATGTCGCCTATTCTTTGAATGACATCGCGTGATAGCTTTATTACACTAGTGTATTATCAAAATTAAATATTGGCTTTATTACGCTTCCGCGACGTCAAACATGTGATAATAGTATGAAATATATCACAAATCAAGACATAAAATTTTACTTCATGCTAATAAACAAAAATATATAACTTTACAATCAAATCTGTATCTGAAGATCACCCATGGGAACAGCTGTCTTTGTTGAGATTATGGTCTCTCTTAACAGGTTAAATATCATTGAAATTGTTTGAAGGAGATATAATCGGTGGTATTGTAAAATCACATATTTTTTGTGGGTATAAAATTGTCCTGGATTTGGATAAAAATGCATTTACGCGGGGTCGTAAATTTGTGGATTACAAAACATTGAAGGCTTAACCTATGTTCTGTTTTGGTCTTGGAGAGGTCGATTAATCGCGGGGATTAGATTTCGTGGTCGACTTTGTCAACAAAATCAATGAAAATTCAACCCCATTGAAAAATAATTACTATACAGGTTTAGTATTCTTTTGTAATAGTGGTCTTGTTTCCAGGTGGTCTTTTATACAGGTTTAACTCAAGAATTTTTAAAATGATGCATATCTACATGATTGTATGATTAAAGCTTTTAAAACATGTTGGTATGGAATGATTCCAAACCAAGGTTATCTATGAGTAGATTCAAAACTATTGGTCATATCTTTATTGCGAGTTAAACACCCTTTTGAATATTGTGATATATAAAAATATTACATTATTAGTACTACAATAATATATTCAATAATTTGAACTAAGTAATAATCAACCATAACTAACTTCACTTCAACAAGCAACTGACAACCAATCAACAAGTTAACAATTAAAGTTAAGGAAAGATCTTTCTCAAAGAAGTAATTAAGAATTGCAAGCAATACAGAAGTCCCCTACCGGTTTGAGGCCATTTTCAATGTTTCTGTTGCCATAGCAACCACAATTTTTTGTCAGAATCAAAATATTTTTAGACATGCATATTCCCCTTATTGCCCCCCTATCCACATATCAAGTTTCATAAACCTAGCTGTGAAACTGTTGGGAGTTATGCCAGGATCCAGATTGTTTGACGGACGGACGTACTCATGAGACGGTACTTGTGGGGTTTTCTTTTTTTCTTTCTTTTGTTTGGTTGCAACCCACAAGTAGCATTTTGCACCCCACAAGTGACGGAATGAATGGAATCTAAAAATAGCCTATTGTTCCACACCCCACAACTACCGGTGCATTCGTACGGACCGACTGACTGACGGACGGAGGGCAAACCTATAGTCCCCTCCGGTCAAAAACCTTTAGGGGACTAAAAACTTTATCACTTAATTAATCCCTTTCTGTGTTGTTAAAATATAAGCTGTTATAACATGGCATTATTATTTTGTTCAATGAAAATATTGTTTGAACTAAATACTGTATTCCCGAATTATTGCTCCCCCTCTAATTAATGCCCCTATCCCTGAAAATTTGTAGAACATTTTTATTCCCTTCAATAAATAAATTGTCTTTGGACTTAATTTTCTTAAAGCATAGACCTGGGGGCGATAATCTGGGAGTACAGTAAGTTGCAACTTAAACCCTAACATTAATTCAACAATTTGGAAGTAACAATTCATCAATAAGCACCATGTCTTCATCATCGCACGAAAATACCATAGCAAATATATCTGTAAGAATACCTCGGGAGCCCGTTGCCTAAGGGTTACCGAGCGCTTGATAGTGCTATGCTACGAAAGGGCTTGCTTCAAAACAGCTCTATGTAGTGGATGAAATGAAAATTAATATGCAACCGGTGAGCATTGCGGATAGCAGACCACTTCACAGCAGAGCGCTATCAGCGTTTTGGTTAAGCAACGGGCTCCAATTCTATAAAAGTGTGGAAGAAATCAATCAATGGCAAGTAATAATGGTAATAGATATGTTATAAAACTCTATACTTCAAATACAATAACAAAAATGAAGTAAAAACAAGACTGCGTTCAATAAACGCTTATGCCCCCTGTGGAAGCCTTGTCTATAAATAAGTCTAAGTCCAAAATTAGGTCAAGGTGAAGGTCAAAATGGGGTTAGGTGATACTGGCGTGTGGAGAGTGTTCATACACAACATCCATGAAAGTATGAAAGCTTTGTAGCAAGCCATATTAATGCTAGAACAAACGGTCAATTTGGGTTAACCAGGACGGACGAACAGACAAACGGACGGACAGGTGAATCACTATATGCCTCCCCATCTATCGATAGGGGGGCATAAAAATAGAAAATTTAAAGTATTTTACCAAACACAACAGACAACAATTTGATTTAACAACAACAACAATATGCGACCTCTCTGAAACAGTAACCTCTCTTCAACAACGTCAATCAATTCTATCCGCTGTTACTTGTAACAGCCCACTTCAATTGAACTACAAGAGCCTTAGTACCAGCAGTAACAAGATTCCAGTTGCAAATCTTAAACATGTCAGTAACAAGAAAACAATGAAGCCCACCCATTGAATGTACTGATAATTGTTTTATAACTTGGATTCATCCATTTGAACACCAGGGCCTGGAATTACAACCAATACTCAACAATTGAAAATGTTAAATAATAAGCTATTATTTGTTCATGATTGCAAATCTAGATGAGATAAATGTATAAAACAAAACATGTACATGTGGTCAGGTGATAGTTGAAGTATGAAACGAGTGTGAAAAGATTGGGCGATAAAAATTTAGAGTTTCCTATGCATACACAAACCTCTATGACAAAGTGCACAAACTAATTTCATCTGTCACATTTTTTACCTTCACAAGTAGATACAACACACACCTGGATATCAAAATACCTTAAAGTACTTTTCATATACTGTAAACCTATTTACTTTCACAAATACTAACTTTCGCGTTTTGCTGATATTCACGGGCATATTCACGACTACAAATTTTCGCGTTTTTTAAGTTTTCTGCATTGTCCATAGTAATGTTTTTAGCACTTTCCAGCAACTTAATTTCAGGAAGTTCTACCAGTCGCGAACTCCGCGAAAGTAAATCGCGCGAAATAATTTCTAGGTTTACAGTAGTTGTACATGTTGCACGTTCTGTTTCACAACGTCCCTAATTTAACAACTCTCCAACTCCAACCATTAAGAGTAAATTGGACATCTGAACAAACTTGAAGGTACTGTAGGTTTGTTTATTATTGTAGTGCATCAACCTAATATCACCAAAATTCTTACTTCTCTACTCCACTGTAGAAATGGAGTATAATAAAATGAATTGAACACGATAATTCTAGTGTTAAACTTATTGAAAGTATTTGCCAATTTTTGGAACAATTTTAGTCCTGAATAAAAATAATGAACACTGCTACCAACTCCTGACAGTAAAAAGTAGAAAACAAAGTAATATACACAGATACTGGATAAACTATACAATACATCGAATAATGCCATATTTCAAACCTAATTGTCAGTCAGAAAATCAACAATAACAATTTTAGAAAAAATATTGTCTAACAATTGTAAATATTACCCCCTCCTTATATTCTCAATTTTTATGTTTCATGAGATCAATCATGGAGGGACCATGAATTGTGAATTGCGCAACTTTGTTGTAAATCACACCCTTGTAAAATTAGGGTGTGATTCTGAAAAAAAATCGCAGCTCTGTAGAATGTATATGATGAAAATTATGGTGAAAATTAAAAAAAAATGAACAATGAAATCTATCAAATCATGTTATATAAAAGTCTTAATTGGTACCAAAATTTAATTTAAACTGTTTGTTTCTTAGAGTTTCTTTGAATAAACTCCGTAATAAGAACAATACAAAATTAATGTTTACTGTAAATTCATATATATATAAAAATGTAACTTTGTGGGTCATAAATTTGTGACAAATTCATGGATTATCAAACACATAGGTGCATGTTGGAAATTGGGAAAAAACCTGAAATTCTGTAAATTGTCAATTTATATAAAGATAACAAAGAAAAACAGACTTTTTGACACACTCAAAAACCTGAAATCAGGTATACACCTGAAAATTTGGAATGTTGATTATTCGTGGGGATAGGATTTTGTGGTAGAGTTCAACCACAAAAACAATGAAAATATAACCCCCATGAAAAAAACCCCATAATTTTACAAAGGTATATAGAAAAGATGTAATGTACAACAATAAAGTATGTATATATACACAGTATACATGTATATAAAATTTGTTCTAGAAAATATTAAAGTTTCATTGTTCTTTTTTGACAGCTGTTTGTAAAACCTCGCCTGAATTTTCTTTTTTAGTTTTTGATTTCTTCGGTTTAAGTACGAGACCTACAGCAATGAACACAGCAATTATGATGTGTGGGATAAAATAAATACTGCTCCAATATGCAACAGTATCATCAAATGTCAATAATAAGAATCCCATACAGTTGTAGTCAAAACCTCGCATTTTAAAGAACCAACAAGCCCAATCAAAAAGATGACGTTGAGTGGATGATCCTTGCCGGAACTTTGCTATCATGAGATCCTCGGCTATCAGTATAGGTGGTACTGTTAGAAAACTGAGGTAGTAGCCTGGATGTATACCATGCCAGAATGCACTCACACCCATTGTGATCGCTACCCTGTAAGCATAAACAATGTCAAACTTCAATGTTCAAACCTAATAATTAAAAACATGTACAAAAGAAGTAAAATTGAAGATATTTAAATTGTGACCGTTATAAACCCTTAGGAAATAGCCCTTGCCTTAGCAATTATTTGTCAAACAAAATTTCTGAAATTACCCACTCACAAAGAAATAGATGTATTATCTATGACACTTGTAGACTTCTAGACCCTGTATCATGATGTCATCAAATTAAGTTTAAACTTGATTACACAGGTAATTGACGCATATTAATTTTATATTCATGTTTGCCTCAGTTCCCTGTGCTTGAGTAGATTGCAATTCATAGAATTTATCAACAAACATTGCCCTGCAAACACTACAATACAATGTCAGTACTCACCTCATTGGACCATAACTTCTAGGCAATCTTCTATGAATGTATGCAGCTAACCAATACTGAACACTCATATTCCAGCTTCTGAGCCCTTCTCTTGTAGTAGGGGCCAACTCACAGCCCCATATATCCAAATTATGAACAGTCTCAAAATCATATTCTATGGATATCTGATCCCTCTTTTCACTATGAAGTTAAACATAAAACACTAATAAGCAATAACTAAAGAAGAAATTGGATATTCCACAAAAACAGTTTTTAACAAGGGCCATAATTCTTTTTTATAGTAAAATCATCAATTTTTATTAACATTCCTGCAAAATTTTCTGATCTCGCCTTAAAATGGGGGGGGGGGGGGGGGTAACCCCAAAACTGTAGACTTCAAACATATTTGCCCATCAAATAAACAACTAGCCGGGGTTGTTTCACTACAGGCACGGTTAATATTAAAATAATTTTGTCAATAATACAGTCATTAAATTTCTAATCTGGTGACTCACATTTTTTTATCAAATTAGCCAATAATATTGATAAATTTCAAGAACTTTATAAGCTTATTCATTACTTTTTAAGCTTAAAAAACTAGAACCAATCTAGTTAAAATACATCATAGAGAGAAAACAAGACCAGTCTACCTATATAGAAATCGAGACAGAAGCAGAGAGACCTATATTGCTCTCAACCCTTCATATACCTACCATTCCTTTAAGGCTTTCAGATTGGTCGGCCCCTCTCCACACCTTGGTTTACAATCGGCAGGATAAGCCCCGAGTCCCGCTGTCATACACATCAGTTCCGACATGATCCAGGCCATGTATAAACGTGAGCGGAATATTTGGAACATAGGAACCATGTAGAAAATACGGAATACAAATGGATTTGTATCAAAGTCTTCTGATTTTACATACTGAAAATATCAAAGGATAGGCAATAGTAAGGTGTCGTCAGTACATGTTGTCAGTGTACCGTATATAAGTGAATATTTCTGCAGGTCAAACAGTAAGCAAACTATGAATTTTAGAATTTGGTATTAGCGATTTTTATTTCTTCGGTTGTTTTTTTGTAGGCCCACTTATTCCTATATTGTACAATTGTATTTCAAGGGCTCAGTGCAAAACTACCGGTATGGTACATGCCTATATAAATTGACGTAGTTTTATAGTTTTGCACCGAGCCCTCGATTCAAGAAAACTTCAAGTCTTTATCATTTCTGGGATACAGCTCCAAACAGACGAGGATGGCTATTAATGATCTATATTATATATATATTCTGTTGTTGACTTTGGTGCAAGGGCATATTTTTGCATATTTTAATATGTGTAACACAGAAAGAAGAGAACTTTTGACAAACTCCTGTGGAAATTGACCAGACGCCGTATGTATCTATATTATATATATATTCTGTTGGTGACTTCTGGTGCAGGGGCATATTTGTGCATATTTTAATATGTGTAACACAGAAAGAAGAGAAGTTTTGACAAACTCCTGTGGAAACTGACCGGACACCATATGTTTACATGTAAATCCAGAATTGAGTTGACTAAGGATTTAATTTTGGTTGTAAAAACATAGGAAATACTGCACATGTTTGCATAGTCCAATGGTTTTGTTTGAAAACCTTCGACAAACAAATGGGCAGAGCGTTCTCAACACAGGTGCCTGGTCAATTATTATAGTTAGATAATTCAATATAATATAAACTTACATCAATATTGAAGAAGTAAGATGAAACAAGGTATGCCGCTGCTATTGTTGGTAGCTGTTTAATACGCTCTATAGCATATTTATATACTGGAATATGAGCTTCGTCCCTAATGTGTAACATGTCATAATATGTTCTGTATTTAAAATATGGACCTGAAAACATAACATTGAAAACTACTAGAATTCTACTGGAATACTTCTCCATGAAATAAAAACACGCTTACAAGAGTTGATCATTATTTGTTTAGCAGTCAGTTACCAGTTTGGCTTGCATCAACTACAGATCAGTATTAACGGCCTTTTGCAAGTGTTACTGGCACTTCTCCGAAATGTGAAGGTCATGACCATGGCCAATATCATTGAAGAACAGAACACAGCCAGTATTCAAACCCAGATTGCACAGGTGACAAGTGTGAGCTCTATCAAATCAACTGCACTAACCAGCTAAGCATTGGATGGAGTAGGCATGGAATTCATACAGCAAATTGGGTTAACTGTACCACACACTTTTTTGTTTGGTTTTGGATAGCAAGTTAAAACATAACTTCTCAAAATCTTTACTTAAGGTAAAGGTATTGATGTCAGATATGGAAATTCTAAGACAATGCAGTAAAACCTAAAGAAAGACCACCTCAAACTTAAAACCACAACTTGCCGGTCCTATTTTCTCTTTATTTAACCTTGATATTAAGACCAACTCCATAATGAGACCAGTTTTCAATGGTCACGCGGTTGGTCTTATAATGGAGGTTTTATTGTATCAAAACCTAATAGCAAAATCAAGTTTAAATGTATATATGTACAAATATGTGTAACAATAGAAACGCTATAAATTCCAACCTGTAAAAAGTCCAATATAACACATGGAGTAATGGAGTGTATCTATGAAAGATGGCTTCATCTGAAAGTTCTTCTTTAGCTGTGCCTCTTCTTCAGATTCTGTTTCACGTTTCTTCAAACAGCTTGCATCATGAACCTCAAAAGCTATCCCTATCATCTAATGAAATAAAGAAATACCGGGTAATTATCTTAAACGAGTGATGGAAATTGATTGAAATTAAGGCTATTTGATCTGATACAGTTGGAAAAGGCTGAGACAGGCATAATGGATATAAGAATTATTTTAAAAGGTAGTCAGTGCTTCATTAGACTCTTGAAACTGCAGTTTGACTCTTGAATTTCATGAAAGAGGCAGTTTAGACTCTTGGAAATTTAAGATTAATAGTCAAATTTACCTCAACTATAATACTATTCCTTTTGCAATATTTTTACGACTCTTGAAAATTGAGAGCTATTTTGACTTTTCACTTTTAGAGGCTAGTGAAAGCTCCGTTTAATCACAGGAAATTGCATAACTTTTTCACTAGGCCAGTATCAATAAATATTTTAATAGATCTAAGTTATGCAAGTTCCTGTGGTTTAATAGAGCAACAAACAAGAGAGCAAAGATGGCCCATTTTTGCTCATACAGACTGGAATTGCTTGAACTCAGTATACATTTGATTAAGGACCACCCAACTGTACATGTAGGAACATTCCTGTATGATAAAATATTCATCCTGTGGTTTTGGGATTGGTGTTTAAGGAAAAGGTTGACCAAACTCTTGACATCCAATGACCCCAATAGCTCAGTTGAGCTAAAACTACTGTGGTCTGGATAAACATTTATCACATAACCTGTGGTCCAGGAGTGCCGTAAAGCCGTGCCGTAAATATCGTTCGGCACTCCCAGACTGTGCAATAAATATTTAAATTAGCTTGACGTGACGTTAGCCAATCCATGCATTGATCCGCCAATGACATCAGAATAATATCAACGTTGTCATAACGTCGCGCTCATTGTACCGCTGAATTTTGGCTGAGACATATACAGCGTACATCATCCTTTTGAACAATAATGAGCGTTTCCTACGGTTATGTGATAAATAGAATCTTACATTTGTGCTCATTACATACGAGTTTTATTAAACTCGTCGACAAAAACAATATGACACTCGGCAAAGCCTCGTGTCATATCATTTTGTCCACTCGTTTAATAAAATTTGTATGTAATGAGCACTCATGCAAGATCCTCTATATAAGGCATATAATATTCAACCAATAAAATCATGTACCAACAGTTTTAGGATATGTATACATATTCAGTGTTCTTTTTCCCCTATTTTGGCAACATAACCTATGGCTTTGGTATTGGGAATTTTAGCAGCATACTCGTTACAGTATTAATTTAATATCCTAACCTTTTAAACCAATAGGTATACAATAACTTCGTTTTATGTTCAATTAACTTACTTTGTATTTTTCATACTCAAGTCTAGTTGTACTTTTTTTACAGTAAAATGGGTTGATTTTTCTCAATGTCGATTTAGAAACATAGCACATAATTGGCTATAAAATCAGCCAAATAAAAACACACCGATATTTAATATTTACCCTAAGTGCATTGAAAAGCTGAACAGCATTGGTGACAGGATGTGGTCTGGACAAACCAAACAGGTGAGCAGCTCTAAAGAATGCCAGGTAACCAAAACACCACACAAAGCTAGCAATGTGACATTTTCTGCAAAAGAAGAAACACATAACAAATCTGAGATTATTTTTTCATGAATCAAAGTGGGTAAAGAAGAAAAATATGTAGAGTTTATCTAACAACATTTTGATACCCATATCAGGTACACTGTACACTTTTTCTCCCTTACTTAAAAAGATTATATTAAGTCAGGCAGGGAAGGCAGCACTCAACTTAACCAGTCTAGCACAGAAAACATTAAAAACACACAAAGCACAAGACCCATTGAACTGAAAACACGGCATCCCGTCCCGAAAGTCTGTCGCCTCAGTCAGTCAAACTAAAACGGAACGAGAGCCAGGTGAAGAGGAAAATAACAACTGGACTTTACACATCACAAGGACAATCTACCCCAATAGCTCAGTTCAGCTAAAACTACTCATTTATGGAAGCTTCAAATATTTCAATGGGGAGACCCCAGGTGTGTTTAATGTAGGGAGGAGACAGTCACCTGGCCAGCTCAGTTTGCAGAGCTCAATATAGTTTTGAAGGGGTTGTGGGTTCAAACACATTCAATCAGGTACATAGAGTTTATTTGGTGGCAGCAGTGGGTTAATTAAGAAATAAAAATCTGTTCGCGTATATTGTCGGTGAATAAAACACGGGCAGGAGTTCTGATGCGGAAAAATTAAATCACGAGTGCGTACAATTACCTCCCTCGTTAATGAAAACGGCCTACGTAATTTTCTGAAGGAAATAACACATTTTAAACATTGAAACAATTTTGATAACACGAGTATAGGGTATCAATTTCATTAAATGAAAAATGTATATGAATTGATTATCAGAAGTTTTAATGAAATTTTAATTTCGAGAGTATATTGGATTTTCTAAAAATAGATGCGTCATAGCTGTAACACTGGATTCTCGTGCAACATGCCTTGCCATCGCGACTCGTAGGATTTTACTATAAAGTTTACGTTCATTCATTCATAAATATGTCACGTGATACGGGGCGTAAATAGTAACAGCCAATTTGATAGGTATGTTTTATGGGGGTAATAATACATGCTCTTGTCTGCACTATGTTATTAGGATTAATCTGCGGATCGTGTTAGAATTAATGATAGCCCACTGCGTTTGAGGCTTAAACTTTGAACATCAAATGTTTTGAGAGGAGTGTAATGATGTTTGAACAGAGACAGTCGTCAGGTTAGCTCAGTTGGTAAAGAGCTGTACTAGTGTTGTGTGGTCCAGCATTCAAGCACCATGTTGGGCACTTGTTTTCCCCTTACATGTATCTACCGGTAACTTTAAGAGCAAAAGGGAATGAAGGATCAAGAGGTGCGCAAATCTGCAGCTCCTTTTAACTCCATCGGTATAGCACTGTCAAAATTAAAATGGGTTGAAATAGCAAACCGCTGCTCAGCAAATGAAGCAGTCTTTTGCACAAGAAAGCGCAATTAAAGTACAGCTCGCCTAGCAAAGTGCTGAGAAATGTAATGCTATAAGGGAGCAATGCTGTATAGACGTAGTAAAACGCTTGATAACGCTATTTGGAAGCAATTTGGTTAGGCAACGGGTTCTTAATAATGGTGCTGTTGTGTTTGTAGGGTTGACACAGGACAACAGGAAGTGACATCATGACAATAGGATGTGACAATGCGGCATAATGCACAACAACTTCACGTCGTCTTTCGTCAGACCCACAAACAGGACAGCAAAACTTTCAATAGCACCAATACAGCAATGGGAGCCGATTGCCTAAACAAACCGCACTATTTTGCTACGTCAACGACATGCTAGTGCTCACTGTTTGGCAGCACTTTGCTAGGCAAGGGATAGTCCACTTTGTGTAGCGCTTTGACATGCAATGGACCATGGTCCAAATATTTGTCATGAACTTGATGAAGGCTATCATAAAATTATTTTGCATTGTCCGCTACATAGCGCTTTTTTGAAGCAAGCAGTTTCCTAGCTGTAGCATAGTGCAATTGAGCGCTCGATAGCGCTTTAGTTAGGCAACAAGCTCCAGGATTCTGTGTATTACAAGGAGTAGCAGCTGCATATATCCTGTTGTTCCCTATTTTCGGGCATCTAAGCACAAAAATGATTTTAAAAGCATTTTAAAACACTTTTTGAATTTTTTAATTAGAGGAAAATATGACTGAACCACTTAAGCAAAACATGCAATCAACAAAAACACGAAAAAAATAACTTGTATGGTCTATTTTTAGCATCACATCACGTGACCTCCATAATCTGAGTTCAAGTGAACTTTCTCGTATAGTCGTCATTTTCGTATTGTGCCTCGACTGGTACTCTTACAAACTTTATATTGGGCCCAATTCGTAATATTGTCCTTCAACCACACGTGTAAATTCTTATTTTTGGTTGAAAACCATTCAAAAAAAAGTTTGAGCAAGAATAATATGGGTTGTTTCCCTTTTTTGAAATGTTCGCCATTTTTTAGTTTTTTTCGAAAATTTTCGTTTTTTGCCCAAATCTCATTTATTTTTTTTGAGGAAATCAACTAAAATATGTTAAAATTATCAAAATAATTCAAAATCATAAGTCAGAAACGAAGTTTTGATGCTTGCCGAAAATACGAGAAAGCACGACGATACGAGAATCAGGGATACTTCTTTAACTACTTTAACTTACCTGGAGCCAAGCACAGAGATCAGCACACAATTACCAACACTGACTATCAGTGGATGCAATGCTTCTTCTCGACAAGCAAACCATATCAAACCTATCCCGATCAATGTAGAGAGGTATTTCCGCAGTGCAGGCCCACCAGCATATCTGATCAAGGGCCCAGAGCCTACAGAAACGAAAAGTAAAATAGCATAAACTATATCGTCAGACATGATTATTGGATTGGGGTAAAGTGCGAACACTTCCGCATGACATAGAGTTTAGTAGTGAATAGCTCAAATGAGGGGGCGGGAGTCTGTGAATAGTTTCTGCGCATAGTTAACGGGATAGCTTAAACACTATGACAATCGATTTTTTAGCATAAGTTAAAGTATTTAAACTAGTAAAGGTCTTGATAGAATTAAAAAGACATTAAATTAAATCGTGATTGAATTATAATTGGTACGAAATTTATCGGGGCGTAAGAATTGGGTTGATAAATTTTAAGTTCGAATGACGCATTTTCCGTGACGTCATTAACTCATGTACTAGAAAGTATGGAAGGTCGATAAAGATTAGAGGTAAAATATGTTATTGCGTCATTTTCTAATACATTGCATTGTTGTTACTTATTGTTGTCATTTTACTCTAGCCTAATGGTATGAAATAACGCGATATTTTGGCTATGATGTTGTCCAATCGGCCACATTTTCTGTTTGACCCTTGATCAGCTGATCAACCACTGTGACATAATTTGATGTCAACGATCAGAAGATCATTGACGTTTCACAAATAAACGTTGTCATGACAATGTCCCTGACATAAATAACTTGTGGGTACGTGTGATGTGGTCTGTTGTAAGTTTTAAAGGTGTTTTATTTACTCCTTATTCAAGTTATTGCTGTGAAAGTGTGGTGTAAATTTGACATTCTCACAGTACTAAAATCAAAGCACTCAAATAAGTAAAAAAATCAAGCACTTCTTCATAGACTCACACAACGACAAGCTACCTACAAGCAAGTGAAGCATTTCTTTTGCCATTTCTTTGGCTGTCATCTCGCACAATGTTTACTGTTCCTCACTGACCTCAGCACTTTAAGGAACACCCTCGTTCTGGCAGCCTTTAACTTTAAGCTCACCAGGACAGGGAATTGACGCATAATAATTTTATGTTTATGATAGCCTTATAATGTAAACTGATATAAGGCTAACATATACATTAAATAATTATTATGCAACAGTTCCCTGTGCTCACCAATCACAAAATGACAGGTCACAGGGTAAGATTTTGTGATCACTCTTGGCTTTCCATAATTTGCTTGTGTAGAGGGTCATAATTTTGGCCTAATTTTGATGAAACTTGGTCACTATGATTATGTCATTAAAATCTAGGGCAAGTTGGTAATGGGCCTGTCATCTGGAGTCAAAAACAAGCTAGGTCACTAGGTCAAATCGTAGAAAAACATTTTGTAGTCACAATTTTGGCTATTAAATCTTTATTGAATTTGGTCATAATTATCATCTAAACAAAATCTCGGTCAAGTTCAATATTGGGACATTTGGGGTAAAAAACAAGGTCACTAGATCAAATTATAGAAAACCTTGTGTACATGTAGTCACTAGATGTCACAATGTTGTCTTGACCTAATTTGTTTGGAAAACAGTTGCTAGAAGCCAAAATTCCAAAATTTTGGCTTAATCTTTATTAAATTACGGTAGGTCATAATTATCATCTATACAAAATCTAGGTCAAGTTTGATGTTGGGTCATCCAGGGTCCAAAGATAGGTCCCAAGGTGAAATCATAGGAAAACCTTGTGTAATCACTAGGGTCACAATTTTGACCTTATCTTTATGTAAATAGGTCAAAATGACCATCTCCACAAAATGTAGGTCATGTTCCATATTGGGTGATGAGGGAAAAAACTAGGTCACTAGGTAAAAAAACCCTGTATTTTTCACTGGATCTCAATGAAAGTTGGTCAGAATATTTGTCTCGATGGAATCTATGTGGAGTTTCAATATGTAGATAATCTGATCAATGAAGGTGACTGGTCAAGACAATATGTAAACCTTGTCCTTGTGTGTGCAGGAGAGGCTGCATTTTCTAATTGAATCTTAACCAGAAGTTGTAAATGATTACTCAGGTCATCATAGGGGCCTGCATGGATTGTGAACAAAGAGTGAGTAAGACGGATGCGCGGCCTAGGTTCTATTTGTTCAGTGTTGGGGGAATGATTGTGGGGCCCGTAAGGACAAAATATTGGGATATAATCACTTAGATAGGGGAAAATTGTGTCACAAACTCACAATTAGGGTTTTCATTTTTTACTGATTGTCGATTGAAAACACTGTTTAAATTTGTGTTTGGATCTGTTGTTTTTGAAAATTCGCAGATTTCTATTAATAATTACTATAGAAAGGCTCCTGACCTAATCGGTCAATCAATCTGTTTATCAATACTAATAATAAAAACCCTGCATGATGAAAGTGAGGTTTTTCATTCATAATTTATAAGACTGTTACACTAAAATATAAGGAAAGAGTCCTCTACCCTAAATATCATATTTTTTAGACCCTCTGAAAAAATAATTTCATTTTATATAATTTATAAAAAAGTTGAGTACAAGAGTACAAAAACGACAAACTATTAACAATTTTTTTTTTAAGAATTGCCAGATATGTACATCTAGAAAGACATTTTGATGGTTGGAATAAACTTTTTTGGATGGTAATCTTTTTCAAATATGGGGAATGTGGCCAAATTTCAGCACCATAAACAACCTGAAACAACACTGAATGTTATTATAGTTATTAATAATTTTGTTTGATTTGTGTTAACTATTTCATTTGTCTAAATATAATTAATATAGACATTTAGCCCTTTACTTCAATAAGCCACTCGTTGACATTTGTGATACAACCACCATATTAGCCTAAGGCCCTTTGCACTTGTTAACCTTAAATTATGATGAAGATACACAACGAGTGTCATAAAACTGTTATCCAATTCTGAATAACAGGTACACTGTATGGAAATGTGTACTCAATTGCCTTTAAGCCAGTTGTCAAGTTCTAACTATAAACACCATAATGATAAACTATATAGTTTCTGTAAGTAATATACCATGTAGCACAAGGTGTGATGAATTCACTTGAAAATCTTCAATATTAATATTATTAATAAGGCAAAGTGATCTATATTGTGCTGGTGTAGTATCAATTTACTTTTATAAACATATTTTATTTATCAATTTGATATGTTTTAAACATGTAAATCGAGAATTAAATTCAGTTTTAACTTTACAAATGTAAGGATCTAATTTTTGTTTGTAAAAAACATTGAAAATATGAGGCATGTTTGCATAATAATTCTATGGATTCACTCGTAAACATCTCACTAACCTTGTATGATAAACAATAAGGCATATTTATAAACTTATCCATGAGTAACTGGCTTATCGTAAAGGTCAATCAGGATTTAACTTGACCGTTATCACAATAATTAATACTGTATATATATAAATAGGCTAGGTGTCTGTGAAGTAAGCCAGTAAAAAGTTCATGCTTTGTGTCTGACAGGTAAACTTTTTCTACATTTATCATTATTTCTCAATTTAATTTTGACTCTTATATTTAAATACTTAGTTCCTGAGTGAGTTATGTTCAGTGATTTAATGGATGTATGAAATCTGGCTGAATTGCCATCAATTAACAGTGCTGCCCTCAAATTGGCCTCAATGCAACTGTTTGTTTGGCCCGTTCATTTGATTTGGGTCAAAGCTAGTAGGCCTAATGTTAGTTGATGGTTAGTATTTTAACTTACATGTAATTATCCTAGACTGGGGTGTTGTATGGAGGGAAGTTTCTGCATAAGTTGCCATGAAATGGAGATTTTATAGTCCAATATTAATATTTTACAAAAATAAACCCAATTTAAAATGTACTTTCAAACGTGTATCCATTCAGCTGACTATATTTACACCTGATTTTTGAGTCGCAAGTCAGCTGTTACAGCCGATGGCAGCCACAGCACATTGAATTTTGACATTCTTAGGTACCCATACATCCACCTAGGTAAAGTGGAGCATCTTGTTCATCGAAGTTAAGCAGTAGTGGAGACTAAGATCTAGATACCTGGGACCTTTAGATACCTAAGCACACACCCTACCTCTATGCCGGCCCACAGCTCCCCGCTATATATGTAATCAATAGTTTGTATTACTCTCTATTTCAGATATAAGACAGCAACTGCCTGAAATGGCAAAACTTCCCGTACCATCATATAACAGCTGACAAAAGCTTCCTGATTGGCCATCACAGCCAAAAGCCATTCTTGTATCACCCCCTACTTTATAAACAACAGTCGTGAACTCAGAACAGTAATCAAACATGGCAAATCAAAGTACAGGAACACCACCCTCGTTACATGAGGGTGTCCTCTATAAATATGTTCTGTCATCTGCATCAGCAGTGGTTGCCGAGACTGGTAAGATTTTCTGTACTTTCTTTTAACAGCAAAATTTTCAAAATATTCCAGTAAAATTAAAAAAAATTGTGGCCTTAACGCTACAATTTGTTTTATAATTCAATGATAATGTAACTTATTTAGAAGATAACAAGGCTCAATAATCCGAAAACGTAATGAATGAATCTGGGCAAGTTTTTAACCATTTAATTGTGATACTTCAGAACTTGAATTTTCTTATGTACTAAGACTTAAATCGATTCTTGGTCCAAACACTTTCATACAATAATGTAGCATAATCGTCGTTTTTTTGTGCATTATCATTGTTATTTTGCGAGTTATCATCGTTATTTAGTGCATAATCATCATTATTTTGTATTTCAGTGACTTATCCACTGGATCTAACCAAAACAAGATTACAAATACAAGGGGAAGTAAATCTATACGGAACAACAGTTTCTCATTCAAACAGAGGAATGTTTAAGATACTTCATGGCATAGGTATTACTTTTGTTATTGAAATGTTTGTTTTTTAGTTGCCCACTCTCCTTTAGTCCATAGTCCTTGTTTGTTTATTCTGGTTAAATGCTGTTTCTCATCAATTTTTCTGTTATATATGGCAGCCGATTCAACTAGCCAGTTTTACTGGACTATCCTTACCAGCAGGGCTCAAATTTAACCATTTTGATCACTTGCAAATTTTAGCAAGTAGCTTTTTTTCTTACTTGCTAAATCAGAAAATCTACTTGTAAATTTAGCCATTCAATTCAAAACATGACAATATCCACCTGTATTATACCTAGGTAACATAGTTAGAGCTATAATCATATTGTTTGTGAACCTGTTCTACATCTATCAGACTACAGGATTTCAGCAAGTTGGAGTCATTTGTGACCTCTTCTAGCAGAAGTTTGTTGGCATCTTTATGCGCCCAAGACCCCGGAAATTATTTGTAGTTGTACTTGCAAAAAATAGCAAGTGAAGATTTTATCCACTTGCATTTTGGGAAATCTACTTGCATTTAGCAAGTTAGCAAGTGCTAAATTCGAGCCCTGACCAGTACTTACTGCCTTCCACAAAGAGCTGGCAACTTCTCCACATATGGAGGAAAATCAGCATTATTTTCAAATTTTAATGGTAGGGTATGACCTTAGGCTATCAGAAATCCAACCCCAAAACAAGGTATGATCATGTAATTTGTAAACGTTTGCCCCCATTTTAAATGTGTGATTGTTATATGACGGATAGGTATTCATTGTTGAGTCTGTATTTTATTTTTGTCTACTTTACAGTGACAGAGGAGGGATTTTTCAAGCTATGGCAAGGAGTGCCACCAGCTCTATACAGACATATAGGTCAGTTACATACATTAACCCTCTATTATAAATATGTTTCAAAATGAAAATGTTTGCTAGACACATTGTCAGTAATATAGGCTTTCCGGATTGGTTGCTGAAATTTAAGAGCTTTTAACGATTTCTTAAAATTTGCGGAGTATATATAATATAATTTTATGTTATTAAAACTTGTTTTGTCATTACCAAATATGACTGGATATTGATACATATCACCAAATATGACTAGATATTGGTACTTATCACCAAATATTACTAGATATTGGTACATATCACCAAATATTACTAGATATTGGTACATATCACCAAATATTACTAGATATTGGTACATATCACCAAATATTACTAGATATTGGTACATATCACCAAATGTGACTAGATATTAGTACAAACAAAAATGCATCACTTGGTCAAAATTTGAGAATATCTGCAAGGCTTGATATATGGCAAAATTGTTCAGATTGTATCGTAGACCCACTGTATTCAAATTTTACTATTGGTGATACTTAATATGAGGATTAATTTTCACATGAATATAGTGAAAATTAAAACCTGCTTTCTGCTTTTATTGAGTAACAGTTTTATGTATTATAATATTTGTGGTTTTTATAGCTCAACAGAAAATCAGGGTTTTCCTACAGGTGTTAACGTTTTTTTGTGCCACACCTATTGCTTTGTTAGGATTATGTCCACATAGCAACAATTGAATATTTCAGTATACACTGGATGTCGTATGAACATATATGAAGTGTTGAGAGATAAAGTGTTCAGAAAGAACCAAGATGGAACATTTTCACTATGGTTGGTTGCCTTGGATACAAACTTAAATATCAAAAACCCCTATTTCAGTCCGCAATATTAACACGTTCCTTTCACACACTTCTGAATTGTTTACAATATTAGCACTTGTTTGGTTGTCTGGTTTCCGACCAGTAATTTTTGCAGGTGTAATGTATGGAGCTCTGAGTATGCAGGAAAACTGTGTGCTTTGCTGATTGGACAAGTGGTTTCATTTCTTAAATTCAAAGAATGCTTTAAATAACTCCAACAAGATTCTTGAAATCTGTATAATTATTAGCCACTATCCAGTTGTTGGTGCGCTTGATTTCTAACACAGCAGGTCATACACTTCCATGAAAATTTGACAACACTGTTGATTTTCCTCCTTATGTGGTGAATTTGCCAGTTCATTGTGGAACGGTAAGTTTATAGTGGTTATGGTACATTCAAGGAAAACTGGTTTGGTGAATCTGCAGCCGTTAATGATTGAATCAATGTTAAGAAACGGCAATGAACCCAGATAAACATACAAACTTGAACATTTGTAATTGTCCGGTATAATTACTAGATAATTATCAATCTCTACAGATTTGCTTAGTACAGGATTGTAGATATCACTGAACTAGAAACAAACAAAACAAGGTGCAATTATTAACAAATGTGAAAAACACCTTATTTTCTGTGTTGTTGTATTGTAGGAAAGGTGTTATATGTGGTGCCATGTCAGGAGTACTTGGTCAACTCATAGCCAGTCCCACTGACCTTGTTAAGGTCAACATGCAGATGGAAGGCCGGCGGAGATTGGAAGGTCATCCACCTAGGTGAGATTTAATTCCTTATGTTTGTCAGAGATTGATTTACTTGCTTATTAAAACTATACGTATCCACTCAGATTTGTGTAGAGCTTTTTAACATAAATGGAATGAATATGCCCTGGTTGGTTAATGGTAGGAGTTGGCATCTGGAACAGATTGTTAATTCCAAGCCACAATTGTGTCTTTGTTGTTACAAATAGTCTGGCCTCCTTGCCTTGGGTTATGGGTAGTTGGTGAACTGGTTGGCCCAGTTTGTATATTGTGACATGGCAGCTCCCTGACTGAAATACCTCTAAAGTATGAACAATTGATTTAGTATGCTTTATGCTGTACCTAACGTTGTTGCCTTTTTCCTTTTAATTGACTATTTGCTGAGTATTAAGCTGAATTTTAAGCTGAGGATTAAGTTGAGTATTTTTACTAAGTATTAAGTTGAATAATTAGCTGAGTATTTGGCTGAGTGTTCAGCTGAGTATTTAGCTGAATATTGAACTGACTATTTTGCTGAGTATTAAGTTGAATAATTAGCTGAGTTTTTGGCTGAGTGTTTAGCTGAGTATTTAGCTGAGTATTTAACTGAATCATGGTTGTTTTAATTCACTAAAGTAAAGACACAATAAAGTCAATGTTTGGTCCTCATTCTCAAAGCTAGTGGCTGTTTAATACTTTTCCTGACTGTTGTATAATTCAGATGATCACGAATATAGTGAAACCTGTCCTATACCAGGGGCCGGGATTACAACGAATTCTTACACTCAGCACTCAACACTCAAATATTGAAAATGTAATATAATGAGCTATTATTTGTCCTAGATTGCAAATTTAGATGAGGAAAATGTATAAGATAGTAACTGTTAATGGTGTTGAAAATAACATTTGATTCATTTTCTTTGCCATTTTGTACTATTAATGAGGTGTTAATGTAATTATTGAATCTGAGTGCCACACTTAGCACTCAGACTGATGAATTGCAATTATAGCTTACAAATACACTAAATTGAACTAGGAAGTAAGCCAAAAACAATATTAAGTACCAATTTAACATTATTACAACATCTTGCTCTACAAAAAATGCTACAATGAACCTCAAAAGAGTGAATTTCGATATTTGAGTATTGAGTGCTGAGTGTAAGTATTCGTAATCCCGGCCCCTGGTTCACAAATCCAATCCAATTGCCATCTATTCATCAGTCAGCTTATTCAGTCTAATCAGGCTGTAGGGTCACCAGGCCGCAGCTGGATTAGTTTTAAGTGCCTTTAGAAGTATGCATTTCTACTCCGTAAGCCAGCATCCGCTTATGCATAGACATCGGGTACACAACAGATACATAGACATCATCCAGGTAATTTGTGACTCATGCATTAGGTGGTTATTAGGAATGCATTTGATTTAAAGCTGCTTATTGCAGGTAGCTGTTTTGTGCAAATTTATTGAAAAATAAAAAAATAATTGAATTTCACTTGACTGTTTAGAAAATACTTTTGATGCCAACTTACACTTGTTTGACTATATATTATTATAAAATGTTTTGCAGAGTACATAACTGTGTTCACGCGTTTCGTACCATCATGTCTGAGTCTGGTGTACGTGGATTATGGAGAGGTTGGGTGCCCAATGTTCAACGAGCTGCTCTAGTAAACATGGGAGGTAAGCAATGAATTGTTACTGTATAAATAAAAAAAATGTGTTAGATAAAAAATTTAAATAATCAATTGCCTTTATTTTAAAAACAATGTCTTGTGATGAATTATCAGTATTCATATGCAGTCAGGTCCCAAAACCCGATATAATGACATTTGCATTTACTGACATCATTTTCTTGGGTCAAAAGTATCTATTCAATAATGTTACACTGACATACTTGTTACTAGTCAAATAGTTTTCTGCGGCCATATAATTTACCGATCAGGATTACCTACTTCATTACCAGTTAATCTAACATAACCAACACTACTTGGAACCTGTAGGTAAGAATTTATGTAGTGGTACATGGTGTTTACTGCATTCTCTTCATACATTCCAATAGACCTGCAGCCTAGAGGCCACAGGTGACAACAGCATTTCAGCTGACTCAACATATACCTCCTATCATTGAGTGTCAAGTTGGCTGTAGCTTATGTTTATTTACAAAGACAGAACTGATATGAATGCAGACTTTTGAAAAGTTTGAAATTTACAATTTATACAATCAATATTTTTCAGATTTGGTCACATATGATACTGTTAAACATCAATTGTTGAAGAAAACAAATTTACCCGATAACTATATTGTTCACGGACTTTCAAGGTATGAATATGAGGGTGTTGCCATTATATGTTGGTAGAGTAGGTGCTAATTTTGTCTCGCACATATATTCAGGGAGACACATTAATTTTGTGCGTGATATCTGTCTGGATCTATGGATGGATGTCAGAAAGTTTGTCCTTAGCTATTTGTCGGATTTCTATGAAAGCGTGTTTGTGTATATTGTCAGGAATTTTAGGTCAGATGATTATTGCTTGAGTTATGGCCCTTTGTGGAAGGACATACCTGTTTGTGTCAAAAACCCATCTAGTTTAATAGTGAAAAAGGTATAGGCCTTTATGACAAAGTGTTCTTAATTATTTTGACTTATTTTCCATTGTTCAATTAACTTAATAGTAAATTTATGTTATAATTTTCTGCAGTTATAATCAACAGAAGATGTGTTGAGTAGATTTAGTACCCCTGTATATAAATAAATTTGACTGAATTTACTGAATGTTTGTAGACTGTTTCTTGATGAAGTTTCCTTCTTTCATAACAGGGGTTGACTCCGGAGTAGGGGGTTTGACCCTTGAAATTTCCAAAAAGCCACCTTTTGACCCTCATGATTTTGGTATGAAGAGTCATTTTCTCTTAAAATCATGGGTATTATGCTTATATAATGATAAAGTTTGGTCAAAAGTTTGAAAAGGACCCTTTAGATTCAGAATTTAGTGGGACGCCTGCATAATCATGTATGTATATTATTACAGTGCCTGTGCTGGATTAGTGGCCGCCATAATGTGTACACCAGCAGACGTGGTGAAAACAAGGGTCATGAATCAACCCACTAAGAATGGAAAGTATGTGGTTTTTGTGTACAACTTTTATCTGCTTTTTTTGAGAAACAAAAGGTCTTTCTCTTTGGTTTAGTTAGTTTAGCATTTAGGAAATCAGGATTTCTGCAAAAAATGAAATAAGTATTTGATAAAAAAAAAATTGACTAAGGTACGCTCATATGACGTTACATTTATAAGCAAAATTTTATCAATAGGATGATGTTTGGAATAGAGCATTGCTGTAGGGACCTGCACGCATGGTACCCAAGCAGACCAATATTTTCAGGAATATCATATTTTCAGGATTGGGAATTATGCCGCTGTAGGACCTCTGTAATAGTAGCAGCACTAACCAGTCAAATTGGGCGTGTCACCATGTCCTTTTGACAATTTGTCTCCTGATTGGATTGAGTTCTTGCATCATATAAATGCAAATTTATCGTCCACAAATAATGCTTTTACAGTAATATATTATTTAATGAATATGTTCCATAAAGGTAAATGTCAACACCAACACACGTTAAAATTATTTAGCTTGTATTATCAACGTTTCGGCATTTCACCTTCATCGGGAAATGCAATCATATATTTTATGTATATGTTCAATTATATTTCAGGGGTGTTCTGTATCATGGATCTATTGATTGCTTAATTAAAACATTCCAACAAGAAGGGTTCTTTGCTTTATATAAGGGATTGTTTCCCACTTACTGCAGAATGGTAAGTTCTGTATAATCATTTAATTTCAATGGAACAAAATTTCGTGATTTTTAGGGGACGTGATTTAAAGGATTTCAGATTTCATGAATAGTGGCAAGGTCAAAATTCACATAAATTATCAAAATTCATACATCTCTAATAATAGCTTTATGATATGTTGGTATATGCTATTAAACTCCCCCCCCCCCAAAAAAAAACAGTCTTCTACATGACTGAACTTAAAAGCAAGTATGGAAGCCACTGTATCTTTATAAATATATTCATTTGTATAATAATTCATTGGAGATATAATTTTTAAGGTTGAGGTCATCCACAAAAACCATGAAATTAATTCCCCCACAAATATTTATGATTTTACAGTAGATAAGTTTCTGTGGCCGTGGTCCAGTGATCAATGTGCTGGATTTGTAACTGGTGTTCTGGGTTTGATTCTTTGTTGGAGCGAGTCATACTCTTTCATGAAATTTGTCAAGTAATTTGGATTTTGCTTCATATGTGAAGTTGCTGGTTCCTGGGCAAGTTAGTTAGTACTGGTTAGAATACTGTCCAGGAAAACTGGTTTGGTAAATTCAAAGTCAGATGTAACTAAACAATTGTTGAGAAATGGCGTAAAAATCATTTAAGCATTGTGGAAGAGGTTCATACCAATATGTCAGTTTTATGAGCCGCCGGCTAGTTTTATTAGTCCCCTACCGGTTTTTGACTGGAGGGGACTATAGGTTTTCCCTACGTCAGTCTGTCCGTCAAAAAATCTGGATCCTGACATAACTGTATCAGTTTCCAAGCTAGGTTATATGAAACTTGGTATGTGGATAGGGGGCAATGAGGGGATTATGCACGTCTCAAAATATTTTGATTCCGACAAAAATTGTGGTTGCTATGACAACAGAAACATTGAAAATGGCTTCTAACCAGTAGGGGACTTCTGTATTGCTTGCAATTCTTAATTACTTATTTTAACAATGGTAACCATGCCTTGTGCTTCCCTGTATGGTGCCGCACATTGAAGGGTCATAGATATTAGTAAGGACTCGGGCAGTATGCATACCATAAGCCAAACTGGCTGGACCATCTTATAGTAATGCCACTGTAATCATGCTATATTCTACAAATAGTTGTGGCGTCATGTCATAAACTGATGTTCGTTTGAAGGTCGCATGACTACATTTATAATTGCAGGCTCCATGGTCATTGACGTTTTGGATCACCTATGAAGAGCTTCGGAAGTTTACTGGACACTCATCATTTTAAGAGTTAGTGCTAACTTCACGTCGATTTCAGACAGTGTAACTTGTGTAACAGATCAATGACTGTCAAGTGCTACTCTTTAGTTGATGAGACGAAGATTTCAGCCAACATATGAATACATTATCACACCTACGTTATTTACCTCCCTTGCTTTAGATTGGCAGCCATCTTTGAATGCAAATTTGACAAGCATTGGTAGAAGATAATAATATTTCTATAATAATTCTGAATATTGCCTAGATATTCCAATGTGACACCCACATTGTCCTAAACCTACTGATAATGATATTTCCATAATGATTCTGAATATTGCCTAGATATTCCAATGTGACAACCGCATTGTCTTAAATCTACTATGTAAATGGTCGTTTCAACTTCAGGATTAGGTTATTTTTTATGTAAATTTAGTTATATGATCATCATTTATCTTGTTTTCTACTAAACTTAAGAAAATTGCCTTCAAGGATAGCCGACAATGCTGAACAAGGGAGGTAAATGTTGTCATTGTGAGTCCTTTGAATTGGTTATAATACTATGGTAACTTCTGTGACAAGAGTGTGAATGCTTGTGTACATGTTATTACTCAAACGTGTGTGTACATTAATTTGTTATTACCGGGTATACATAACAAATTTGTTGATTATATTTTTTTTTCAAATTTGGTGAAAATGTTTATTGCTACATGTAGATCTTGTTAAATTTATTTCATGTAAAATTATTCTGTTACTGAAAAGTCTGGTATCTTGGTAATGTCAATATTTTTGTTAATGAAACATAAGATATTGATCACAAAGTGTTGGTTTTAAGTGTACAGTGTACATAACTTTCCTTTTACCAGTGCTGAAGCCATGTTTAATTGTACTATTTTCACCTCAATGAATTACTTGATTATACATGTATAGATGTTTATATGTTTCTAAAATGAAGAGTTCTATTATGTATCTTCATTCACTTTTCCTGGTTTTTTATGTCTCATTTTGTTGATATTTTTGTATTTTTATGTTGAAATGTGATTACAAATAATAACAGTATTTCATTATCTTTAGTCTGAACATTTTAAATAAAAATTACGATGTTGAATGTATTGGAGTATTATCATATAAAGATGTACTTATTGTTATTTTGAAATGGTATCCTCCTCACTTATATAAAAGTGGTTGTATATTTGTACCCCAAGATAAGGACTATATTGGAGTCATTATATGGTTCATTTTTCTGTCGTTCTGTAGACAAATTATAGTCATGCTATTTCTCAGTAACGATTGATTAATAAAATTCACACTAAGTCAATTCACCCCAACTCTAGCTGTGTGTATCAGTAGCAAATTATGCTCAAGATTTAATTTTACTGAGTTTTTGCCCTTTGTTCATTTTTTGTCAGAAGCTAATCAAACAGTAACTGTGTCAGGGCAGTAGCTGGGTGTGGTTCAAATAGCTATCAGTGATTGCTCCTGTTTACTGTGTTTTGTTTATAATTATGCAATGTTTATTTTTTGTGTAAGTACCGTATAAATGTTTATTTCATTGTATAAGCATATATCGATGGTATGTTGAAATGTTGTTTTGATGATGAGGAGAAGGACAACAATGATGAATGTCATACTGTAAAACCTAGCTGAGAGACCACCTCAAACTTGTATATTAAGACCACCTCATTAATTGGACCATGTTATAGACCAGCTATTGATTTATTATCAGTATTTTAATTCTTTAATCAAGACCACCATATCACTAAAACTGACTGTTGGAACCAATGGTGGGGATATTGTTGTGTTTTCACTGTAGATCAGCGTGTTATATTATGCCCCCCATCTTTGATGAGGAGGTATATTGCTTTGCACATGTTGGTCAGTCTGTCTTTCTATCGGACGGTAGACCAAATGGTTTCCGTTCAATAACTGAAGAACGCTTTGCCCTAGGCTCTTCAAACTTTACATGGGGGTTGGGCATCAACAGTAGATGACCTATATTGATGTTGAGGACATTAGGTCAAAGGTCACTATGACCTTTACCATTTCTGATTATTGGGCTGCCATGGGGGAATACATATACAAACATCTCTGGTTTGATAAAATTAAATTGTTTGAGTATGCGTGTAGAACTTTTTAGCAAATACTGTGTATTTTATACTGTACTTGAATGGAATGGACCGATGTAGTAGTGAGTAAAATTTTGTGAATTGACACAAAATTGTGTGAATTCTAATATCTATACTGTGGCATTGAGAATTGATGCTGCAGCATGGAATGCTCGGGCTGTATCTAATCTCGTGCATTTTTATTGCTTTTGAATTTTTCAATAATTGTATCAATCAATGGTTTAATCACATTCTCAGGTACTTTCTATATAAATTTGGCCTCAAAAATTCTCGATGTGAAAGAATAACTTTGTTTAGATATTTTGTATCAAGTGTAAGCATTTATCCCTTACATATGAGATGATTTTAGTCTTCAATTTGGAGGTAAATGTATGTAACTCTTCATTCATAAGATAAAAGTAATATGCTATTCTTCACTTTTGCTCCTCTTCACTCATGAGGTAAAAATATTCCTTTCTGTAATTCAGAGCAATCATAAATACTGTTGTTATAATTTATGTCTTCTAACAATGCATTTTATTTGTTTGATAAATAAATTATGTAGAATGTGGTGGTTTGTATTTTCATCACCTTGTTAATGATATTAATTAATGCTGTTTTTGTTTTCATTCTTATTCATGAAATTATATAATTGTTGATGATTATTTTGTTAATCAGTGTTGAATGATTACTTTAAACCAATAATTTACCTAAATGCTTTTCATCAGGTATTGTAGGGGATGCATAAAATGTTGGTTTAAAGTGAATGTCTTGTTGTAAGTTACAGTACTCCTCCTCAACAGTGATGTCCTTTGGCAGATACTCTGATAAATGCCCTCATAGCATGTTGATGATCAGGGCTGGTATTCAATATTGATCTTATTTAATTGGAGAATAAGGATAGCCAATCATTTGCTTGTTACTGACCAAGAGTTGAATATGGTTTGATCTGATTGGTTGTCTTTATCCTTAAGTCAAGTAAGATCACTATTGAATACCACCCCTGGAGAGCAATGCCCTTATAGCATGTTGTGGAGAGGTTGTTGCTCTAGAAAAGTGAGATTGTTAGATACTGAGTATTCTTATTGATGTGAGGTTACTGCTTGAGAGAGGACAGCTCTAAAGAGGAGTTCAGTTGCACTGTTCATGTATATAGATTTGACATTAAGTTGTAATATAATTAATATGATGCATTGCTGAGTTTTCTTGGTAAATATGTGTTATCTATCAATCGTTTGTTGCTGTGCTATTGTTTAACTTCTCTATTAGTGACTGATAAGCCTTTTAAAGTTAAATTCTCTTTAATTTAACTTAACAACATTGTCTGCATGAAATATGCCTCAGCAGTCAGACCGCTGTATTAGTTTACTTATTTTCATTCAAGAAATCATGTTATGATGTTATTATTTTTAGGTATTGAGGCATTTTCATATTTTCAAATATGGTCAAATGAAGTATGCTTATTTCATAATTTGTCATATTGACTCATGGGCAAAGTCAGTCCGGAACTTGTATTGACCATTGTGATCATGATCAAAAACAGCTTAGCTACATTGAGGTGTAGCAGGGGGTCATTGACTCAGAAGTAGGTGTTTTGACTCTTAATATTTCCAAAAAGCCACATTTTGACCCTCAAGATTTTGGTTTGAAGGGTCATTTTCACTTCAAATCATCGGTATTTTACCTATAAAATGTTTAAATTTAGTCAAAAGTATCAAAATGACCCTTCAGGTTCAGAGGCTGCCATGAGGGTATACGTGTTTTACAAACACCTCTAGTTATGTAATAGCTTTATTACAGACCAGTAATGTCTAATATGTGATAATATGTTGATTATGATTGTACATGTAGTAATAATGAAATTTGATATTGTTTAGTCCAGTTACTCCTAAGATGTTGAGTAATTTACATGTATTTAGTTATATTTTAGTACTTTTAATTAATGTCCCCCTTAACAAAGATGTAACACCTATCCCTCCTGGTATAGGTGATTACAACAAGTCTTTGTCTTCATTAATTTTGTACTCAGTAGTTGATTGATTAGGATATTGATCTCCTTCTTGTTTGATTTGAATGATGCAAATAAAAACTATATTGTCTATTTTGTATGCTTGTTGTTTCTTAAGTTAATAACAGGGGTCCTACAAGTCTGGATCATTTTTTCGCTGCACTGGAAAGAATTTACATTTCTGAAGACAATAAAAGTTATTTGGTGAAAATATTCAAAGATTTGACTAAGTTAAGGTCATTTGAAATTTCATAAGCTGATTTTAACAATATTTGAAGCAGAGTTTTGTGTGGCCGGATAATTATGTGCTAATGGCACCCAAAACAGATCTGCAACTCGTTTTCAGGATTGGACATTACGCCTCAGTAGAACCGCTGTTATAACTGCAACAATTAACTATCATCTCCATAGCCTATTTTCTGTTGGATTTGAGCATACAGATAAGATAAAGTTTAATTCCAATCAAGGGTCATATAACATGACATATGAATCACAGATAAAACAAAATGGATTGAACGTATAAACATAACAACAAAGAACTTTTAAAGTAAATAAGGCTTGATTTTGATTAGGTAACACAAATAAATAAGGCTTTATGTCTAAAGAATCCTACCTCCCTTCATGCACTTGAAAGATGATGGGAGATAGGATTAATTTGACGTTTTTAATATTGGTAAAAAAGAGAGTAAAATTTAACAATACATATTATAACTAATATATAACAAACGTAAGTAAACGGTCTGTCAAACATTATTTTGAGTGAAACTGTAACTAAAACAGTTAAGATTGATTACACTCGTGATACCCCAACATTTATACATTATACATATATACTGCGACTTAGAAAAAGTTATCTAAATGAACATCAATACAATTTATGTTCATTCCGAAACAATATTAATAATACTTATCTACATATCTAACTTGGTGCAATAAGCAAAGCTCTTCTACGGTAAATGTCAAACAGGTATTAACATGCATAGGCGGTTCAATTCCTGGCCATATCATACCAAAGATGAAATCAAACTGGCACCAGTAAATCCCTTGCCATACACTCAGCATAAACAAAGGAAAACTGGCTTCGCTCTTACACGTTTGTGGCGATACCACAAGGAATGAGGTGTCCAGAGTAATCTAAGAAGTTGTAAGTACCGTACTTGTTTCAGAGTTCACCTTTAATAAATTACAGGGGTGTCAATTTTCCGGATTTGTCTATCCGTGAAGAGCTATGCTTTCTGACCAAATTAAGAGTTATTTGATGAAAATATCTCAAGAAATGGCAAAGTTATGGTCAATTATTTCTGCTCTGAAGGATTTTCTTCAATAAAAAGTTTGAAAAACTGAGTTATATATTATGGTTGACGGCCTCTAGTTTGTCGAAAATGGTCAGCCGCATATGATTTTCAGGATTTTTAATTTAGGTCTGTTGACACCCCTGAAATTAGTATATACACTGTACCAACAAAGTGCTTAATATTCCTGGTTGAATTCCAGTATCAAAGCACTTACGACAAAATTAAATTCTTTATATTTTGTTTTACAATTATATATATAATTTGGTCTCAATGTTAGACCTGTGATTCTCCACCTTTAGACTGATTTTCTCATCTTTGTCTTGAAATTGTTGAAAAAAATGCTTCAGTTTCAGTCCAAACTGACTTGTACAAAATAATGTCAATGCTGAATGATGGTGTGGGGTATGGTATTTCAGCTAGCCTGGATTACCTGTCCCTTACACTACGTGATAGATACTATAATCATGTACGTCGGGAACCAGACTAGGTATTTCAGCCTACTCTTGGGCCAATCACCGGCCTGCATGTTTGTCTATGTAAATATTGGCCAATATAGGGTCCATCTGGATACAAAAAACAAGGATACAACAAGCATATAATGTGTATTAAAATGTACTGGGTCTACTCATTTTCTGAACTTAAACAAGAACACAAACTGTACAGTCATGAAGATCTAACAGAGGTTTAAACAGCAGAATATGCACATGGCACTGAGTTGTTTTAAACGAACATTGAATGCATTGCTGACATCAACCATTTAGTTATCAAGATAGAAAATATGGCATCTTAAGTGAAACTAGTGTGAAACTTGTGCTTGCTGAATTTGATCAATAGCGCAGACGACGACAATAACAACCTATGAATTCATGCAGACGATATTCTCGCCTAGTTAGTTTGTTTCACAAACTAGGTTAAACAGCTGATACGACACACAATCTTCATCAGTGGGACTTAATATACGCTACTGAGTGTAACTAAAATGTCATCTTTATGTAGAAATTATCGTCTGCTTCGGAAAATACGGTTGAATTCTTGTTATCGTGAGTATTGCAATTTTGTCAACTTACTTTGCAACTTAAGCTAATATACTTGTATAATTATTTTGTACGTTTTCGACACATTTAATGACACATTGACAGTTTATTAAACTTATTCACCATACAGCTTGTCTTGGCTTTAATTTAATAACATTGAGTTCAATCCCTTTCAAAGAAGCTGTGCAAATTCCGGAATGAAATGCAATGCTGCTGGTCAAACCACAGGTATAAGAAATTTAATCACAAAACACAAGAGTTTTGACCCGATTTTTCAGTCTATTCAAACTTGCATGTAGACGATTTATACCATAGATTATGACTAGACACGTAGTTCACGTCCGTAGTACAAGAATGGGTGCGTGTGCAATGGGATGAGGGGTACGATAGAGTGTTTTCATGTTAATGCAGTGCATACGTTGCCATGTGTTATAATACGGCGACTTTACGAAATACGCGAAGGGCTAAAATAGAAAATACATAAATATCTACATGCCTTTGGAGTTTCATTTGTAAGTAATTGTGAAAAGAATTTATCATTGTAACATGATAAACACGTACGAGTGCATAGGCGGATCCAAGGGGGGGCGGACCCGGCGTACGCCCCCCCTAAAATCGCCGGAGCCTAGGTAATTTCTCATATTTTGGATGTAAGAACAATATTGATATGCAATTTTTTTCGCTCGCTTCGCTCGCGTAAATTAAACAATAATCAATTTATGGATTTTAAAGTGAACTTTATGCAGTATGCAAAAACAAGATATCGGACTGATTGGTAGCATGGTGCCAAACATCGGCTACAGAAATGCCGAGATTCTTGCACATTGAAAATGTCCGACAAGACATAAAATATTAATAGATCGAGTTGGCTTTATTTTCTAATAAACCTGTCCTTTTCATTAAAAAAAGATACCTCAGAATGCAGCTGACGTGGTTCTATTTAAAAAGTCACGAGGTAGAAAGCCACTGGCCCGTGGACTCCCTAGTCGCTGAATCCCAAGTACTTCACATTTCCACTTAAACAAAACTGAAGCCCTGGAGTTCGCAGGGTATGCTGCTCAGATAGACATTGCCTTTTTTCGTGACGAATTCACAGCAGCTATATATCAGTGAATATTATTAAGTCGATTATCGTTAGTCCTGACTATGCTGTTCATATAAACAACGATTTTTCAAGCTCGCTTCGTTCGATGAAGAACTACATAAATTCAATGAAAGCTTTTGATTTACCATTGAGTTGTTTGGGTATGCTGCTCAGACAAACACTGATTTTTTTCTAATTCTGACAATAACTGCATCAGTGAATATTACCAAGTAATAAGAATGTGGTGTATGAAGCTGAAATAGATAATTTCAGAACGAAATTGTGTGGAATGCTTCTCAGAGATACATTTTTTTCTAGCTCGCTTCGCTCGCACATTTTCTTGAGGGGGGGGGTATCAATACATGAATGTACGCCCCCCCTAACGCCAAATCCTGGATCCGCCCCTGGAGTGTGCAAATGAATAATCATAAAACTCGCTGTAACACAGAGAGTACTATATATATACAAATAAAAGTTAACTAGATCTGATGTTATTTGTACGATACATGTATCAGTATTTACATTCAAGAAAACTTATGGCCGAGTTCCAAAGTATTTACAGAGAACGTACCCACGAAAGACGAAAACAAATTAACAAGATAATACAGTTTTTAGTCCATCTGCATACGAAGAACGGAGGAGGAATTTCGCGCCATTTTGCAAAGTGCACACCTCATGCATGCATAATTAATTTATGGCATATACATGTACGCATTGCCTTCTAATTTGGAACCAATTAATTGAAAAATTCATTACCGGTACATGAAATGTTCAGAAGAGTTTTGTTTAATAATTTGACCTAGAATGACGTAGTGTTTACCTCGCATGACCATGGGACGAATATAACTTAGCTAGACCTAGTTTCTGGTCTTACTTGACAAATTTTCGATTTTTTTTCTGAATGGTGCACACACAAACATTTTGACAAAGGTGCATGAAGGTTGTGAGAAAAACGTAGTTTCTGTAGTGTTCACAAGTTATTTCTTTGTTGTGACCTTGCCCTACCCCTAAAACTATGTCACAAGGTCGAATACAAGTCTGGAAAAAGCTTGTGAATTCTTCCAACACTCTAGAAGTTTCATTCTTGACCCAACCTTCATGAAAAAGTGTCAAAATGAGTGTCAGTATGTAATTTCAGACCAGTTTAAAATTGTTCACGTTGACCCGAGGTCAGAAACAGGTCACTAGGTCAAATTAAAGAGAAAGCTTGTAAACAGACTAAAGGTAATCATTTTGACCAACTACTTATAAAATCTGATCACAATGTTCATCTCTATCAATTTCAGGCCAGGATTGATTCAGTGTCATGTGTGTGTGCAAATATATATAAAATTCTAATGAGTTTGAAAGATGGCCATGCATGGTCAGTAACAAGATCACTAGGCCAAGGTCATGTGGTCAAAGCTTTTTCAAAGAAAAAGTAAAAATGTCAAATTCCCCTAGGTCAGCCCGCCGCTCCCCCCCCCCCCCCCTGGGGGAAAACATTGATAGGTGCATTAGGTGACCACAAAACAGGGTCAACAGTAAAAAGTCTGTATACCCTTACAAAAAAATAGCTGAAACTTAACTGCTCCTGCGAATGTAATGTGAATGCAAAGTGAACTATTTGTGACCAATTTGGTTATATTATAATTATGTTCACTACATGATCACGTCTCACATGCAAATTAGATTTGTTGCGAACACTGAATACTCCAGTGAATGATTGGCAAACAGATTTGCTGTTAATATACCACAGGAACTTGCATAATTGAAAAAAAAAAGAAAAAATATTTTTTTGTAAATTTTTTTTTTCACTACTGTATCTATTTTTAAATACAGAATACAGGTTCTACATTAGTGATTTTTTTTCATTTTTTTTTTAATTAAAAACAAAATTATGCAAGTTTCTGTGCATATACTAACATTCTGGCCCTACTTGTGGTTTCACTAATAATTTTACTTTATTAAAACAATCTTTTTTTAAACATTCAGATCAGAGATGGTTGTCATCACAGGGTGCTGCCACACAGGGTAACCAGAATGTGTTAGAGCCAAATGGGCCACATATGGTCACTGAGATACCAGGACCAAAATCCAGGGAACTGTTGAAGGAGTTAACACAGATACAAGTTTGTATACTGAATATTCGTTTTACATTTAGGTCCTGAAATATTTAACAAGTTTGGGTATTAGTTCTTTGACCTTAATCACAAATGAATTAATGCTCATGATATATATTGCTGGCTTAGATTGAAAAGATCTTAAGTACCAAAATGCTATTTTGAGAAAACAAGAGAAAAACTTATGGAAAAAAATGCTTTTTTTAACTTAAGTTTGGTCAACATGACCTGTTCCGATTTTCATGAAAATAGGATTTTAAGAAGCACCTTGTGATGCAAATTTCAAATATGTATGGGTCTTATAAGGTCGTAAGTGGCACTTACGACCTTCTTATTCTTAGCCAGCGCTACTAATGTGCGCTGGCTAATGGACTAAAAAGTTGGGGAAAAAAATATTTAAATATTTTTATTATTTATCAATGGTAAACTGTGGTTTTACTGTAGATTTCTTTATTTCAGAATTCTGGTGCGGTGGATTTTTTCTGTGATTATGATAAAAGTCAAGGCAATTATCTGGTGGATGTGGATGGCAATGTTATGTTGGACTTGTACACACAAATATCCTCACTTCCCCTCGGTAATTACAGCTAATACACCTCATTATCTTCAGCTACAATTTCAAGCTGTCATTAGACTATACGAGGGCCATTCACTTCATACCGAGACGATCGCTATAGCGCTTGATTGAAGCATGCAATTATAATAAACTTTTGTTTAATAAGACATACTCACCAACTTGATAATTTGACAAAACTGAACACAAACTGTGTTAGTATGTTTTCCAGCAATATCGATTGTGCGGGTATTAAATGAACAGCCCTATGTACAGTACAGCATCTTAAGAGCAACACATCATTAGCAATACTCAATGTTTGGTTGTTGTTACTCTGAAGAAGTAAAATCTATATTAAATGGTTACTACAGCATATAAACCTATTCGATGTATCACTTCTTGTGATACTATATAAATCAACTTGTATGACTTATTGCGAGCAAAAACATCTGTGAGTTCTGGTCACTGTATGACATATTGAGAGACTAAACAATTCAATGAGTATGACTTCTTGCGATAATAAGAAGTTGAATAATGTTTATACACTGTAGTAACTTCTGCGATGAAGTGATTATGATGCTTTAAGAGAGGGCCGCTTTGAAAAGTTTGCACTGTATAATCTAACATATCATTGGTCTCCCTCGAAAAGGTCATATCTGCAAATAACTAACTTTAAGGAGACACAGAAAAAGAAAAAAATGGTGGTTCTGCATATTTTTCGAAATTTGAAAAAATCTGTACAAAAAAGGACATGTATGTACATTGTATGTGTAAAAACCGTATTGTAACCATCTATGCCTTTTCGCTGCACAAATAAGATTTAAAAGATTTCTTAATAAGGTCAATTTGTTGTATTTATTAAACACTTACAATAGTTACTATGTAGCAAAATTGCTTAATTATACTAACACATTTATGCAAATTGGTATTTTCATTGGAAATTGCTTTTGTGCATCTTTAAAATCAAAAGATGGTGAATTTTATATATTGAATAAAGCCACACAAATATCAGTCAAACTAATTTTTTTTAATTTTCAGAACTATATTTCTTGCAAGTTGCATGCATTTTAATTACCAAACAATGACGGTTGAACCTTCCACATGTGAAACTTCTGTATGCATACTATACATTTCGATGTAGCAATTTATATATATTAATATATTCAAAACCTTTGTGGCAGATCTCAGTGAAAAGACCAAATTTCATTTATTTATTTACATTCAAACTGTTTTTGGCAGATCTCAGCAAAATGGCAAAATAACTTCTTGGTAGATTCATTCCCGAGATGAATGCCTAATTCAAGCAATCTCGGCATTCTAACAATACATTGATTGTATCATATCCCAGTCCTAAGGCCAGAGTTCTTTGATTTTTCATTACTCAGACCCCCTGCCCAATTGTATATAATGTTTTGATGGTAATATACATGCCTTGTTTTATTATTTTGTTAGTGATAAGCTGGTACTAATTGCTCAGTGCTCCAGTGCAGTGTACTAGTCTTAAGATAAATTGGCAGTTTACTTGAGAACTAACACTGTTGATGATTGCTTTAAATCTGATGACTATTTCACCACCAACAACAGCAAGGTAGCTATTCTTTGGGAGTTTCTATATATTTATTTTTCCCTCCTCCTGAGGACATTTCACTCAACAAAGTCTTGAGTAAAAAAAAATTTGAAAGAACTCTGGCCTAACTTAGAATCAACTGGGAAATTCAAGGAGAACATTTCCTCATGAGAACAGTATCAATCATGGCTTCAGTGTCAGTTATGGCTTTTGTATGTCACATAGAACAAATTGATAGGAGGAGAAATCTAGGCAATGGTGATGTAATACAGTTGAACTTTGATGCCCCGAATTGCCTTCAGACGATCATGCAGGAAAATATTTGGAGCTGTCCACTGGCATTGGACCAGATTTTTTTTTATAAATTGCCACGACCAATGAATCTATAAATATAGGCCACGGCTGTTTATAGAATTGTTTGTCTGGTCCGGTGCCAGTGGTACTGTCTTCCTGTTTGGTTTGTTTACTAGGGTTTAACACCTTTTCACTCCAATTTTCAGTTATATACAGTGGTCGATTCACCTAACTAGTTTTCCTGGATTATATTATACTGTAAAATCATTAATTTTTGAGTGAGTTGAATTTTCGTTGATTTCGTTGTTGCACTCGACCACAAAATCTAATCCCCACGATTAATCAACCTTTCAAATATCTAAAATTAGTTTATCCTTTCATGTTTTGTATTCCACGAACTTACGACCCCACAAAACAATGCATTTTTATCAAAATCCACGAAATTCAATATCCATGAAATTTTTTACCATAATCAGTACTAACTCTTCCACAAGGAATCAGAAACTTCTCCATGTGTGGAGGAAATTTTATCCCCATTGTTGTCAAAGTTTCATGAACTATACCTGTTTGAGGCATCTACTACACACCAATACATCCTCATTTGCTGGGACCGAAAAATCTGTTAGAGGATTCGAGGGTGTTCCAGGCAAAACTGTTCCGAGGCATCGAAGCTTTACTGTATTGTGTATACAGTCTAACTTGTATTAAGCGACCGTTTTCAGACCTTCCCCAGGGTGGTCGTTTAACACAAATGTAAGAAACATTGAGTGTAATCATAGGGCATAGATAACACAATAATATTTATCGAACAGCTCCTAGTGTAAATAACGAATATCCAATTTAGGCTGTCCGACTACTATTCAACTTCAATTTATAAACATTAGTATGTAAATAAGTTTTATGATGATTCTTACTTGTATGCATGTCTTCATAAGCATTTAAATTTATCATTTTAATAAACTTACTGATATATTACACAATGCAATTAATGTAAGTCAGGTTTGCTTGCACTCGAAGAAAAAAACGGAATAGACCGGGTTGTAGCCCAATCTAATGGACGGTGACAACGAGCTGATTCTCTATATCGACATTACTCAATAAAACCCGTTTTTCCGGAACCGAAATTTCACGGTCAGGGGGTTATCGAGCAATAAGCGGTATAGCGGGAGTGTATATAATTATTCTTTTTTCAACGTTTAAACATGAAAACATTTAAAATAATTATTACATATTATCATTAAACATCTTTGTTTTTAAACTTTAGCAAGAATTATCCTAAAAATGCTTTATATTTGAAATATTGCATTTTATTATACACGGCCGCTTCCGTGGCTCGATACCGATGTCGATAAAAAATACGCATTTTTCAAGTTAAACATATCATTTAGGCGAAAATATTATCAGCGAGGTCGTAAAATTGTGTTGTCATTGTTTTCTAGTAAGACTTTTTACAAATTCTTATCATTTGGCTTAAATAATCGCGATTTTTGTACCTAGTTGCTCTATACGCTATATCCGTTTCCCCCCCTGACGTACATTCGGAATATCTCGCACATTGTCGCTCAATTAATTCCGTAATCCCGGAAAACGGGTTTTAAGTTGTAATGTCGATATGGTGAATTGCAGCAAAAGATTCAACAATCAATCCGTAATAATGTGTGTAATCGGATTAAAATCATCTGTATGACATGCCCTACGGACACAATTGTAATTATCAATGCTGTTAATTGGGGCCCAGTTAACAAAAGACAAACTCTGAAGTGTGAACAAACAATGATTTATGACGAGGTATCAAGTAATTAACAACCTGTCACTACATACAACCAATGATTAACAATTTTTTGGTCGCTTAATGCAATTTTACCAATCAATTAAAGTGCTTAAACAGTGGTCGCTGGTCGCGTAAGACAAAAGTCGCTCAATACAATAGACAAATAGAACAAATATGATCGGGAGGAATTGAAACTGATCGTTTAAGACAAAGGTCGCTTAATACGCGTGGTCGCTAGTACAAGTTAGACTGTATAGTACAATTAGTCATAAACTACCACTTAAGGGATAGTCAAATATGGCTGCTTAAAGAATATCAAGCATGTGAATATATTTTAATCTGTAGATAGCTGAATGATGTGTTATTGGCACATATTTGGTCACTTCAAAAGTAACAAAAAACCAATACATTTATTTTCTGTCGGTTAAGCGAACCGCATAAGACGGAAAATGCTTTCCTGTGATTGGTTAAGATCTTCTGATTGCACGAATCAGAGCTTGTTATGTTGGTAACCATAGCGCACGCGTTGTCGTGCGCAATGATTGAAGGTATGTGGTCATTCAGCTTTGGGCACTTAGAGCTTACAAGACGTATAATTTTTAGTTCACAAAAATGGGGAAAGATGCGTGTTATGTGCTATAAATGTGTTACATGTACTTTATGTATATGAGAGGATGTTGGTATATTAATTTGTATGCATATTTATGAGATGAACTGTTGCTGATAGAATGATGAATGTATTGATAATAGAAAGTAAGCTAGCTTGCCCAAGTGCTTATTACGGTTATACTATATAATAAGTTATAAAGTGTTTGTTGTTTAATGTAGTAGATCTATGGTATAGATCTGTGAAGATCACAGGAAAGTTTGAACCGATATGTGGCATGAATGGTTTGTTCTTTTACTATTCTTGGCGAAAGTAGACATGTGTATGCATAGGCCCAGGCCTAATGGCCTTCTTGCAGTAACCTATTGAAGTATATTGACTGTTTAAGATAGGTGTTTGTTTAATTCAGGTGACCAGTTACGCTAGGTTTGACCGTATATTTGTTTAATTCAGGTGACCAGTTACACTAGGTTTGACCGTATATTTGTTTAATTCAGGTGACCAGTTACACTAGGTTTGACCGTATATTTGTTTAATTCAGGTGACCAGTTACACTAGGTTTGATCGTATATTTGTTTTATTCCAGGTTACAACCATCCAGCGATGATCAATGCTTTATCTAAGCCAGAAAACTTGGTATGATTATTTTTAAATTCACTGTACAGTAAAACCATTGATATTCATGGGTGACTTCTGTTGATTTTGTGAATCAACTCGACAACATGAGTAAATCCTCAGAATCTCATAAAATTTTAATGTGTGATTTCCTTTAAATGTAATAAATCAAAAAATTAGCGAAAACACAAAATGGTCATTTTCTAAAATCCACAAAATTTAAGTTTCATGAAGTCTATACAGTATGTTAATTTAGCAAAAGATATGAAAACAATCTCATTAAAATCAGACCCTAAATTTGCTCAATTCCTTTACACTGTTTGAGATCTGACAACACTCTGTAACAGGTCATGTTCAAATAACCTCTTGGGCGCACAATGACGTCACGTAGCCTCAGCAGTATTTCACTGCACTTTCAGACTTATGAAAGCAGCGATTTGATTGGATGGCGTAAAGTTCACATTGACATGACCCCATACTGAGTGTTGTCAGACCCTATATCAATGTGTAAAGTAGGGAAGCGTAAGAATGGTCTGATTTTAATGAGATTGATATGATAATATGTATTTTACACTTGATCAACCTCTCTTTGAAGGACACTATATATAGATGATTTTCTCATTACGTTGAACCTGTCAAAAGCAGTATCTTGATAAAAATTATCTATTTAGGATTACTGTAGGTTTTAGGAGATGTCTGGATAGGGTGACTGTCTTTTTTATTTTTTTTCAAAATAATTCTGTAGGCCTAATCGTTATATGCATATATTAGATGATTTGAGCACAGAATTTAGCAATCTCCTTATTAGGCTCACAGGTAACTGTATCATTGATTAAGAGTAAAAAAAAAAGATTTTGTGTAAAATTTATTTATTCATATTTATTTTACTCTTAATCAATGATACAGTTACCTGTGAGCCTAATAAGGAGATTGCTAAATTCTGTGCTCAAATCATCTAATATATACAAGCATAAAGGTAAGGATCAGGTAAGTTTTTGTAAAACATCTACATTGGCTATTTAATTCAGGTGGTTGCCAACTCCGGTTAAGCTGTATTATATTACACATTTCCACAAGGGTTTGACACATGATACCAAAGAATACCCTATACTTCTTTGTATCATCTTTGACAATACTACAATGATTGTTGTTCTCCAAAATTGTTTCTGAAAAACTTATTTAGTTGTTGTAATGTTCGTGTGTTGAATCCTTGTTTTATCTTCTGTAATTACAGTCAGCATTCATCAACAGACCAGCACTAGGTGTATACCCACCTGCTGATTGGGTTACCAAACTTCAGAACTCACTGTTATCAGTAAGTCTAATATATAATTATATTAAAGGTGTAACTGTGGCTGAATAGAAACGCTCTTGGCTACCAATCCGGGGGTTCCTGGTTCGAATCTCGGCCAGGGTACTGAACATTTCAGAAATGTTTTTCAGTGTTTTCCATTCAACTAGAGACAAACTGGTAAGAAACCCAGAGGTGTTATGCACAGATTTTCTGTCACTTCCCTTGAAGCTGGAGGTCATTGGCCAATTAGACAGAGATAAAACCGAATGACCATGCACTTGACTGTCTCAGTTGAACGCAATGATGTATCAGTATCTTGTAATGTCTTAAGATAGTGATTTAACTGTATAGTTATTACTACATATAGCTGTTTACTCTAAAGAAGGGCTGTACCCTAAGAGACAAAAAACACCGAGGCAAATCTTTTCTAGGGTATGTAATATATGGGGTGGGTTTTTTTCTTGAAAAGATATGCTAATTTAGTCATTTCTCGAATTCTTACTGAGGCAATTAATTGCTTCAGTGTGCCTCAGTGTGGCTGCGGGTCTGCTAAAGACTTATGAAAAGAATGCAACAGAACTTGTTGCTAAAAATTTATTGTAAAAACAAAAAGTAGTGTCTACTGATTACTGGTTCCAGCATATACCACTCAATGCATAGATACTCCAGAGAGAGCCATATATACATTTAAACGGAAGAAGATACTTATACCCTTAAAGGTGCTGCCTCACAGATTGAGCTAAACATTTTGTATATTGTGATTTTCCAGCCTAACCAAGTATTGATGTAATAGAAAGCCGCTGAAGGTTGCTTTATGAAAGATTTGGTGCAAATAAGCACTTTTAACCACTCTCGATATCGCCACTGAGTATTTATTTCTTGAAAAAAAAAAGCGCTAAGTTTTCTTCCAACATGCTTTGTGAATTATGTAATTCACACTTGATCTAACTATAACATCAACAAACTACAGCGTTAACATCAGTGGGGTATTTGGTTCGTTTTTCTATTCGTTTTCATCCAATGCGAACAAATTTCAGGCAATTTAAGTAATAGTAGTGTTAAATCTATAGGGTATTAATACCTACAAAGTGCCGAAGTTTCTCAAGTTATTTTAGGTGTCAGTGGGGTTGTTTATGGAATATACAGACAACTATACCAAAATTACGCGAATATTTGACAATTGTATACACCAATATGTGAGGCAGTCCCTTTAAAGCTTTTATTAAATAAGATATGTGTTATGTATGAATAGAAGATACATGTATGAATAAAATAGAATGTCAAGATAAATACTGAATGGTTTAAACTATATGAGGGTTTTGGTTTAAGTATGGACAAGATAAAATATACTACTACGTAGTTTGATCTGTGAATCATAATATTTGGTGCAATGTATCAGTTGTTGACAAAATAAGTATGCTTGTCCTTGACCCCAAAAAATTGGGGTGTTTACTATTTAAAACAAGAGTAAACATTTAGGTTATGTTTACGACTTTAATCAGTATTGACAAACACAATTTAACTGTGACTTATTAATCTCTGACCCCAAGTTTGTGTTTTTTTGCTATTATACCCTATACATGTACATATACAAGAACACACCATGGTACTGTTTTATCAAAGCACTTATGGAATTGTTAAAAGTTCAAATTAAAATTCTGTATAATTCTTTAACAGCTACAAATTGTGGTGAAGGGTTGTTCAATATTATATATAATTCAGTTACTGAACTCCTACTAACCATACCTGTGTCCAGTGTGTAGGTTTTTTGAATAATCAAGTGTACCGGTCGTTGAACACATAAAGCGAGGTACATTTTGTAATTGGATTAACATGCACAATTTGTAGATTGTCATTAGAGTAGAATGACAGTATATATGGCCAACAAATCACCCTTAGTGGTAAGCTAGCTTTTCACTGACGGGATTTGTTGGTGTCTGTCTGCCCGGCATGTAACACAAGAATTCTTATTCGAACATAAGTTTAACTTAATAATATTTTCGTAAGTGCTTTGATAAAACAGTACCCAGATGGTTTGACGGACAAGCAGGGTCTATATCTGCAGAGTGTCAGTTAAATTTTGTTTGTCAATACATTTATATAATCCCCCCATTTCACATCCTTGAAGTCAAGATTGTCATATACATATATTTTGCTCGTTCATAATTATGCATTGTTATTAATCACTCAGTCCTGCCGTTACGGCCTTCGTGATTAATTTCTATGCATATGAACTCTAACCCATAATTTATTCAATGGATATGTCAAGCAAAACTAAGATCTATTTCCTAATTTTAGGTTGCCCCACCAGGACTAAACAATGCACAAACGATGGCATGTGGAGCATGTGCTGTAGAACATGGAATGAAAGCAATGTTTATGAAATACATGGTAAGTCAGAAATGTTGCTTTATTTTGTCTGTCAGAAATACAGAACAGCCTCTCTAGAGCAACAAGTTTGGTTATTGTATAGAAATCATTGATCTGGAGAGGTAAATTGTGTTGGAAATGGTTGCTTAAGAGAGGTTGTTACTCTATGGATGACATATCGGAACAAACAGGTTAGTCTAGGAGCTGGTGACGAGAATTTCAATTTTCATTTACCCCATCTGGTAGAAAAAGTCTGTCGGTATTTTCGAATAATATAGACATTCAGGCTTTAGAAAAAGGTGGATGCCAGATCTGAAAGTGGTGCAGATTTTTTTAACAGGGGCAACAACTCTTGCTATCCAAGAAATTTACGAAACCACCCGGTAACCTATGTTCTGGTGTGGATTTTTTGTTTATATATGTATTGTCACATATTTGCATGGATATTGTTCATTTGATAATGTGCATCAAAAGTACATACAACATGGACCAGTTTGATGTCAAGGTCAAGGTCAGTTCAAGGTCAAAGTGAGAAAAATAGCTAAAAATGAATATTTGCTCTCTATTTTTCTTAGTATAGCATGTGTTTTGAATTCAATTTGGTTGTAAAAGTGATAGTTATGATTGTTAGTACATATTCTGTCATTATAGGCCATTTGTTTGATTCAAAATATAAAAATATTGTAAAAACAGCCATTTAATGCAAATGCATGTTGGCCGAAATGGCAATCTTTCGAAGACCCCTGGCATTCTATGATCTTATGAGTTTTTTTTGTTTACGTATGTAGTGCCTTATATTTATATTTTAATTATTCATATGGTTATATGCATCAAATGGACATACACCTAAGACAAATGTGAGGTCAAGGTCAAGGTCATTTCAATGTCAAAGTGATCAAAATAGCTGAAAAAGGTAAAAAATCAGATTTCTTCTCTATTTTTCTTAATATAACATGTGTTTTTAATTAAATTTAGGTTATGAAAATGATAGTTGTGTTGGTTTGTAAATATTCTCTAATGATAAGCCATTTTTTAAATTAGAAATGTATCATTTTTGAAAAACAGCAGTCATTTTATGCTTTTAGAGATTGCATTCATACGAAAAACCCTGGCATATTATGGCCTTATGTGATTAGTTTGATTACGTATGTAGTGTCTCATATTTGCATGGATATTATTAATTTGATTAAATTCATCAAATGGACATACACCTTAGACCAATTTGAGGTCAAGGTCAATGTCATATCAAGGTCAATGTGAAAATAATAGCTAAAAAAGTACAAATTGATATTTCCGCTCTACTTTCCTTATTCTCGCGTATGTTTTTAATTCAATTTTGGTTGTGAAAGTGATAGATATAATGGTTAGCACATATTTTCTCATTATAAGTTATTTGTTTAAAAAATATATGTTAATAATTGGTAAAACTGCCATTTAACGCAAATGCATGCTGACCGAGATGGTATTCTTTAATTGCTAGCTGCTTTCAAATATACTTTTTATTTTTATTTTATCAGTATTATTGAATATTAGTATGGACATTGTTACATTACTCAATGTCTTACTCTTAAGTGGATATAAAATGCTGACCACTTCAAGGTCAAGGCTAATGTCAGTTCAAGGACAAATTACAAATGCTTGAACAATTTAAGTTTTGTCTCATATTTTCGTTACATGTAATATGAAGCACTTTGTACGCTGTATTTTGTTTGTAGTTTGTCTATTTAGGTGTGTAATTATTTTAGCTGGAAACATTATGTCACCATCTTTGATGAGGGTCCGTATACTGCTTTACACTGCTGTATGTCAGTTATAAAGCTCACACGGTTTTCAAGTAACACCCTTACATTGCTTTGTACTAGGATCCTCACCCTTGACACTCAGGTTTTTCTGGACCTAGGATCTTCAAATTTTATAGAACAGTAGATGATTTCCATTGGTTATGAGGTCAGTAAGTCAAAATAATGGTCTCTGTATATCTTAAGGTCTGATATGGATGTGTCGGTACTAGATGCTGGTGTGTATGCGATGGGCCTTGGCTGACTGTACTCTATGGTGTTGAGTATCTCACAGGGCCTGGAATATCTGCATTTACCGGCGATTGGTAACCCTTATGATCTGGTATATTTGGCTGCACTTGTGGTGGTGAGCCTAGAATAACTGTACAATGTATTAGTAAACACCCAATAGGGCATAGGATAGCTATACACAGTGATAGTGAGTACCCTCAGCATCTCCTGAATAAGGCCAGGTGTATGGCTGTACTAATTGGTTGTGAGTATCCCATTTGGCATTCTATAGCTTAACTCTGTGGTGGTACGTAAAATCCAGAATGACTGTACCAGTGATAGGTAGGTACCCCACTAAGTAAAGTTTTCATTGTGAAAGGAGAACATATTTTGAAAATAGGTAGAGAAACTTACTTGTTGACATCCTGTATATACCAGGTTTTGTTAACTTTCACACAGTATCAAACAATTATAGGCTCTAATGCGATGAATGGCAATACCAGTCCATGTAAAGTACTCAACATGACTTTGAATAGCTGTACTTGCCAATGGTGAGTACCAAACATGACGTGTGATTGACTCTACTCTGATGTTGGGACCACTCCTTACGGCCTGGTATGGTGCAAATGTGCGGTATCTATCGCACAGAGCCTTGTGTGTCTGTACCCTGTGGTTGCGAATACCTATAAGGGTCTGTGATGGCTGCACTTGGTTGTGATTAGTATTCTGTAGGACCAGTGACGACATAATTATGTGATGATGTGTGCAAGACTTACGCTGTTTGATGGCTTCTAGAGTATTATATCGTGGTGTATACTAAATAGTAAGTAAATACGTTGGTACTACTTAGTCTGGGATAACTACATGTATATTCCGTTGTGTTGACTAAATAAACATAGTGTCTGGGACAATGTTTGTACATCACAGTGGTTAGTAGTGGTTAGGAACTGGGGTTGCACGAGTATATTCCTTAGGACCCGGTTTGTCAGTACTTGGTGGTGATGAGTACCACAAAAAACTTGGTGCGGTTGAATTCAGAGGTAGTGCGAACAGTGTCATATATATGGCTTTTGTGTGTGGTGGTGATTTCATTATACAGCTATACATGTTTATACTCTGTTCTGTTGGTTACCAAACAGGGACTTATAATTAAAGATGCATTCACTGTCAAATGTGCTGCTTTATGTAGTATGTACCCGATTGGCATGTGATAGCTGCATTCAGTGACGGTTACGTGTCCGGCATGAGATAAATAAATTATTTAGTGATGAGAGTATCTCATAGGCATGGAATGGATATACTTTGTTGTGTTGAACATTAGTATCTAATTTTGCCTTCGGTGTCTTTACAACATAGTGATATGTTGAATGTAACAGACAGGGTCTAGCTGTATTCTTAGGTGTTATTGAGTACATTACAATCTGGGATGTGTATATTCTCATGTGGTAAATACCTTCTTTAGTATAGGATGTATGTACATTACAGTAGTGTATGTCCATGAGATGCATATTCCTTGCAGTGATGTGTGCCCACATAGGGCTTCTGATATCTGTACCTTGTAATGATGCGTACCACATAGTGTCTTTAATGTATGTACCCTGAAATGGTGTTTACCACATAGGCCCTGAGATGTCTGTACCAGCTGGTAGTGATTTGTACCGCATATGGTCTTAGATGCATGTACTTGGCATTGATGCTTACCTCAAGAGGCATATTACTTATATACGTACTTACCAGTGATACCCTGGAGGGCATGGATGGCTGAATTGTTCTAGATAGCTACGAATAGTAGACGATAATGGGTTTTGTCAAGGGTCTGGGAATCCTATTTATACCTAGGTTTATTGATACATGTTATCATAACCAAACTTTATTCAAGACAAATGTCAGAATAAAAAATAGAGAGGAAATATCAATATTTAGCTATTTTTCACATATTGACCTTGAAATGACCTTGACCTCAAATTGGTCTAAGGTGTATTTCCATTTGATGAATTTAATCAAATTAATAATATCCATGCAAATATGAGACACCACGTACGTATACAAACTAATCACATAAGGCCATAATATGCTAGGGGTTTTCATATGAATGCCATCTCTAAAAGCATAGAATGACTTGTTTTTTCTCTCTAAAATGATACATTTTTAATTTAAAAATGGCTTATCATTAGAGAATATTAACTAACCAAAACAACTATCATTTCCATAACCTAAGTTTAATTCAAACCACATGTTATATTAAGAAAAATAGAGAGGAAATCTGATTTTTTTACTTTTTTCAGCTATTTTGTTCACTTTGACCTTGAAATGACCTTGACCTTGACCTCACATTTGTCTTAGGTGTATGTCCATTTGATGCATATAACCATATGAATAATAAAAATATAAATATAAGGCACTACATACGTAAACAAAAAAAACTCATAAGATCATATAATGCCAGGGGTCTTCGTAAGATTGCTATTTCGGCCAACATGCATTTGCATTAAATGGCTGTTTTTACAATATTTTTATATTTTGAATCAAACAAATGGCCTATAATGACAGAATATGTACTAACCAACATAACTATCACTTTTATAACCAAATTGAATTCAAAACACATGCTATACTAAGAAAAATAGAGAGCAAATATTCATTTTTAGCTATTGTTCTCACTTTGACCTTGCACTGACCTTGACCTTGACATCAAACTGGTCCATGTTGTATGTACTTTTGATGCACATTATCAAATGAACAATATCCATGCAAATATGTGACAATACATATATAAACAAAAAATCCACACCAGAACATAGGTTACCGGGTGGTTTCGTAAATTTCTTGGATAGCAAGAGTTGTTGCCCCTGTTAAAAAAATCTGCACCACTTTCAGATCTGGCATCCACCTTTTTCTAAAGCCTGAATGTCTATATTATTCGAAAATATCAACAGGCTTTTTCTACCAGATGGGGTAAATGAAAATCCATTTTAAGCCTCTTTTGAAATCTGGCTCCTGGACTAGGTAGTTACTTGTTTGGCTGGATTTGGTGGGCGACTGGGTTGGTCAGTGGTGAATTGGTTTTGCATCAATATTTTTGTGTTGCAAAAGGTACTTTAGCCAGTGGTATACATTTATACTGAAATGGATATCAGTGAGTGAATGTGTGCATCTAGGGCTGATGTAGACTGACTGGTGTAGTATTATGACTGGTAGTAAACAGTACTTACTGTATGTAAATCCTAAATTATTGTAGGGAAAATATAACAAGAGCTGTCCATAAGACAGTGCGCTCAACTGTTCACAGCCATTTGTCACATAAATCTAAGTTTAAAACAGGCTATAAGTTGTACAACTTACATTCAATGCAATATCATTGTTAGTCTATTATATAATTGGTCTGAATCTAACTTGCATGTAAACCTTTAACCAAGAAAAGTCTAAGTTAAAAAGGGGCACAACTCTACTTCGATTCAAATGGATTTATCGCCATTGACCAGTAGTGTTGACTGATGATGGTCAACAAGTGTTGCAGGTTTCAATGCTATGGCATGGATAATATGTAAGATATGCCCAAATATAGTAGCCTGTACCAAAAACCTTAACCAAGAAGTCAAACTTAAAAAGGGGCATAACTTCAATTAAAATCAAAATGAAGTTATTGCACTTGACCATTATTGTTGACTTATGATAGTTAACAAGTGCTGTAAGTTACAATGCTATAGCATGGATACTATGTAAGATATGGTCAAATATAGCAGCCTGCACCAAAAACCTTAACCAAGAGTGTGACACCTACCAATGGGTGAGTACAATAGCTCTCCATATCTTCAAATAGTCGAGCTAAAAGTAATATATAATAATTATCGATTATTACTATTTTTTTCAGAGAAACAAGCGAGGTGATACAGCCCCTACCCAGGAGGAGCTGGACTCATGTTTAATCAATCAGGCCCCAGGAACCCCTCCTCTCACCATACTATCTTTCAATAACAGCTTTCATGGCAGAACTATGGGTAAGTCTTTCTCAATAATAAACTCCTCATTTGTATATGTATCATAATTATCATGTATCTGCAACACTGTAACCTTGACTTTAAATTTGGTTTTGATTATTTGAATTCTGGCCAAATGATTAATGTTGCTTAAGAGAGGTTGATGGATGGCCAATCTGAATAGGTAGTTAATTGGTTGGCTGAGTGGTCGGTCAGTGGTCAATTGGTTTGGCATCAATATTTTTGTGTTGCAAAAGGTATTTTAGCAATGATAATACATTTTATACAGAAATGTAAATAGCATTTCGGCTGTTTCAGTTGAGTGCTTTCCGCCTAACTGGAGATGAACTGGTTAGTAACCCAGATGTCGTTTTGCATGTATAAATACTAGTACACCGAGCATGTTAATGAAGCAGGCTTCTTTTTTGAAAGAGCTTGGGCATTGCACCCAGACTCCATGTATCAGACAAATAAATGTCTCTTCCCTCAAGCCAGTGGTCATTGGCCTATTTGACAGGGAAAAGTCTTACCAGAAGCTTTTAACGTAATACCGTACGTGTTAACAAAGCACTTATTTTTTACATTCACTTCTTTGTTAGTTTGTGTGAATGTATAACAGTTAACTAGTCAGTCTTAGCTTTAAATTAGCTGCATTAGCATGTATACACAAGTGGCTTCACAAATTGGATATTCGACAGCCTGATTGACTATGGGTCAGATTTCCAGATTTAAAGTTTTTTCTTTAATTTTAGCTGCATTAGCATGTACACACTCCAAGTGGCTTCATAAACTCGATGTTCCACAACCGGACTGGCCATGGGTCAGATTTCCAGATTTGAAATATCCACTGGAGGATTATGTTGCTGAGAATAGAGCAGAAGAGAACAAAATCCTGGAAGAGGCAAGTGATCAATTATATATACCCATTCAGAAATTTTAGCTTGTCTATTCGAAGAAAAAAAGTCAAGCTATTGTCATGATGGTATCATGTGCGGCTGCATGTGCACAGGCGTGTGCGTTGGTTAATTTTTTTTTGTCAAAGTCATTTTCTCAAAGACTTTCAAAGGTATCCACTTGAAACTAACATATTTATTCACCTTCACAAGGGGAGTCCATACTGACAAGACTGGTAACCCTGTGACCTGTATTTATGGAGTTATTTGCCCTTGTTATACTTATAATTTTCGCTCACAGATGAGCAAGTGTACTATCAGGTACAAAAAAGTTGAGCGTCCAGCACTCGTAGGTGCACAGTAATGGTGCTCTTGTTTTTATTTATGATGGGAACCATGCTTCAGGCCAGCTGAGAAAGAAGAGAAATAGACAACATATCACCAAGCGGATCTAGCCCCTATCTCCAGAAGTATTTTTCCAGTTCAAATCTCACCTCAAGTTACGTATAAGTTTACTCAAATCAGAACTAGGTTCGAAGCCAATCTTTATTTGGAGATCTAGAAATTGCGCTGTATCCTCAGAACAATGTTTCCAATTGGTAACACCAATTATGAGTCTGGTCTCAATGGAAATTAACTGAACATCATGTGCAACAAAATTTGAATTGAAATTCTAATAAATATACCAGATTTATATAGCGCCCTTTTCATGCGAACGCACGTTCAAAGGCACTTTACCCATATTGCAGCCACAAGGGCGCAGGTGCATCCTCTACCAGTGCAGATACAGCATGATCTGACCAGAGGGACAGACTGAGAGAAAGCCCCTGAAGGGAGAGAGATACATAAGATACAGGCATATCCGGCGCTGCAGAGGTGCGCCTAGCTCTTATTTCGAATAGACAGTCTGGTTCTTTAATGTGCCTGGTGTATAGCACCGATACACAGCTTCCTGGTACTTCCAGATACTTTGCAGACCACACGGCCAGATATAGCGGGAAATATTATAAATATTTCAGAAATGTCAAGTTCCGATGCCAGGGATTGAACCGACGACCTCTGGATTGACAGCCCAGTGCGTTACCACTGAGCTAAATCCGCTAATTTACCATATATAAAGCAAAATTAAACTTCATATGCTTGGATACCCTGTGTCTCTTATGACAATTTGGTCAAGGCATCCACTTTAGGAGCAATAGGTCAAAGGTTAAACATTAAAGAATAGAATGTTGGGGCTGCAGGAAAAGGTCACGGAGGGGATGATAATTCATAATACTAGTATCTGGGCCTGATTTGTAAGTTTATGTTTTGAACAGGTTGAAGATAAGATTGAAGAGTTTGAAAAGAGAGGAACACCGGTTGCTGGAGTGATAGTAGAACCAATACAAGCTGAAGGGGGAGATAACTTCGCTTCAGCCGAATTCTTCCAAGGGTTACGGGACTTGACAAACAAGGTAACATTTTTACCAGAGTTGTAAAACTTTATGAAAAAGATACTAGTAATATTTTATCGAGAGTTGGTGAACTTTATTATGAAAAAGGTAATATCTTCATTAAGAGTTGCAGGATAGCTTACATTTTTTCTACATTACACTAAGAGGCACTTATAACTGTGCACTTTTCAATTCCTATTAACTTTTTTGTTTGTCAATATTTTTTAACGAAATTTTGTGTAATTGGTTGTTGGTCGACGCACAATGTAATTTAATATTTAAATCTTACGGTTCAATGAATATTGCCCATTGGACTGTAAAAACAACAATTCATCGAATTGCAAGAGAAAATCGTGAAACAGCGGGAAATAAAATAACACGTGGTAGTTTTCATTAAATGCATTACCGGTTAACCCAATAAAACACAAAATAAAATATGTGTCTAGAATGACGCCATGACGTCGCGTTTATCAACACAGGCGTCTCAATGTTACTGTTGGAATATAATTAATTTTGGCGTTCCAAAAGTTAAATTATGTTTTATGCAACCATTAAAGCCCCTGTATATAATTGGAGCCATATTGTACCTGACTGTCTATCCTTTCATTGTTAAAATTTGTCAACGTCATTTCTCTGCAATGGCTTGTCCAATGTCAACGTATCTGGATGCGTGTGGCATGTTATGCTTGGACCAACTGTCACGGAGATTGCCCTTCAAATATGACGTCAATGCGACAACATTGCATAACTTAAATGCCCAGAAGGACAGGTTGTTAACTGTTGGTAAACTGTGCGTTTTAAACCGGAGCAGATTTCGTGAATTCACAATTTTACGCAACGCTTAATAATGTGCTAGCGTTTCCTAAATCTTGTGTGTTATGAAATGAAATGTACTAAACTATTATCACGCATCTTTTAACTACGCTTACTGCAAATTTCAACAAACTATACAAAATAAATACTGAGATAGTGAGATTTGAGTAAGTGCACAGTTATAAGTGCCTCTAAGTGTATTGTGCAAAGCACCAATATTTCAGATTTAGCTATGATAAAAATAATTTGAGCAGGCATTCGGCCATTTCTAGTTTAGCAACATGTCACTGGCTTAGAATGATATGTGCCTCTTACGACCTTATAAGACACATAAATATTTGAAATCTGCATCACAAGGCACTTCTTATGAGCCTTTTTGATATGAAAATCGGAATAGGTCATGTTGACTGAACTGAAGTTGAAAAAGCTTGTTTTTCTATAAGTAAAGAATAGTTTTCAGACAGATTTTTCTAGTTTTCTCAAAATAGCGTTTTGTACTTACGACCTTCTCATTCTAAGCCAGCGATTTGCTTACAAATTAAACATATTTGATGAAACTATAGAATTATATAATTGATTAATCCATCCCTGATACGGTAAGACAGTATAGTATATTGACAGTATTTAATAACATAGTTTTATAGGTTGCCTTAATTAATTACCCGGAGGATCATTTAAAAGTTAAAGTGCCTGATTTGGTTGAGTGCTCCCTTGTTTTGAAATGGAAGAATTGCAACCATATGCTAATTAATAAGGTGACAAAACATTGATTAGGAACACAGCATTCACTGGAAGTGTTCAAATGCTGTGCATAGCCTTTATTTGCCAGTCAGCTTTATGCTGATATATGGCAGGCATATGAGTGCCTCCACCTGTTTTTGAACCTGGGTCGACAGATTAGACGACAAGCGCGCTAACCATTGAACTACGGTGACACATATGGATGTTCAATAAATAAGTTGGAACTAAAATAAAGGCAAACTTGTTGCGGTAGCCGAGTGGTTTAATGCGCTTGTACTTTGCATTGCTAGGGGATGGTGCCATTCAGTATAGGTTGGAATCCAACTATAGTTATTTATTTAATGCTTATTAGTGGTTTACCGCGGAATAACAGTGAATTATTATCCAATTATTTCACTGTTGATTATTTCTTAAACAGACTATTTTTAAATCCCCGTGGAGCACCACATTTTGTTTAAGCCTATTGACGTCTGAACACAAAATGATACTATCTACCTTGAACTCTCAGTGGACAGCTCACAAAATCAATTTGAAGGCAATGCAGCCGAATAATAACGCTGTATTGCATTGGTAGTAATATAAATATGCAGTTAGTAACTTGAATAATAATTTGATCATTATAATCAAACATGAACTCATTTGGTGTGTAATGAATCAGATACTTGATATTTTGTTGTAGCGAGGTATAGGTTATTTGCTGGATGAGGTGCAGACAGGATGTGGTGCAACAGGGAAATTCTGGGCCCATGAACACTTTAATCTAACTGATTCACCGGATGTGGTTACCTTCAGTAAGAAGATGTTGACTGGAGGTTTCTACAACAAGGAATCATTCAGACCGGTCGAGGTAGGTTATTCTGCATGAAATACTCATTTCACAATACTGCAATTTGGTAGGGCTGACTTTTGAGTCCGTTTTTGACTATTGCAATACTATTGCTGAAAGTACTATTGCGATACTATTGTATTGCTGGAAACTATTGCGATATATTGCAATAGTTATTGCCAAGATTTGAAAACCAGAGATTAACCCATTTGTTGTACAACATACTAATCTACAATTTGTGGAAATGATTTAAAATGTATTGGACAGAAATAGATTAATAAAATTAAAGTGTTTATCATGTTCAATGGGAGAACAATTACGATATTGGTCCTTTGTGGTAGTTTTGAAGCGTGTGATTATTTGAAATTAGTTTTTTTTTACGAGAACGGGAGTTGTTTTAAATTAAAGATAAACTTTATTTATAAAAAGGAAGCTATCGTAACTATCGATAGTTCAGCTAACTATCCGCGGTAGTTATTGGATTGGAGACGTTTACTATCGATCCATACTATCGGGACACTTGGGATCGCAATGTATCGATATTTTTATGTATCGGCCGACCCCTACAATGTGATCATTATTCTCAATGTTAATATTTTCACTATTATTACGTTTCCCATATATTGTTTTTACTAATTTATTAAGGTCAATTGTGAAACAAGTTTTTCCAACTTATATTAATCACTCTCGACACCTCATTTCTGATGTTATTCATCGCCACGAGGGTATGAGAGAAGAGAAGCCAGTTTCCCTTTTTATGCTGAGCGTCTAGCAAGGGAATTTCTGGTACCATTTTTATCGAACCCGAGACCACCTGCACTCGAAACAACGCTCAACCACTAGGCTATCGAGGAGGCTGTTCCCATATAAAGTGGGGGAGACATAGTTATAATTATTGATTTTGTGCTTGGCGTCTGTCTGAATGTATACCTGGATGGATGTCACAAAGTGTGTCAGCACTAGTTCTCCTTAACCATTGGTCGAATTTCAATAAAACTTCACATGAATGGTACAAAGCATAGTTGTGCATATTGTCAGGATTTTTTTGTCCAATGAATGATATAATGGTTCGTAGTGGTAGACGAATATTTTTGTGTCCAACTCCTTCTTGTTCAGTGTTTGAAATGATATCTTAGTCTACATAGATGATAGAGCAAAATGTTTGATAATATCAGTATTATATATATGCTACTTTGGGAAGAATTTGTCTTTAGGGTCCAATTCTTCTAGAGCCAAGTGTTTACACCATTTAACTCTTGTTGTGGCACATTAAACGATCTTCAAAATCATTTATGAAATATCATCAGATTCATATTTTGTGTTTTAGGGCTACAGAATTTTCAACACATGGGTTGGTGACCCGAGTAAGATTGTGTTACTAGAAGAGGTCATTAAGGTCATACATCAGGAAAATCTCCTTGACAACACCAAGGTCACTGGTGAATACCTTTTGTCAGGATTACGAAATATGCAGGTACAATCAACTCTTGTTATATTGAATTTTCCGTTATGTCAATGTTTTTATGCCCCAGCATCTACTGATGAGGAAACATAGCGTGATTGTCTTAATTGTCTGTCAGTCTTGTATTAATTGAAGTCCCATGTCCCCCCCCCCCCTTCTTTGTCTAGATAAAATGTTGTTGCTATTCCGAAATTTAACTCAAAGTTTTTTGTTATCACAAATTTGTTGTCAAATCCTGATAAACTAATTCACCTCTAAAGTCTTTTATTCAACTCGAAGTTGGATCGTACTTGGCTGGTGCTAAATGTTTTTGCACTCGTCATTGACAATATGAAATCTTGGATCATGTAGATCACTATGTTCAACCACCCTATATTCAGTATCAAGTGTTGCTTTTTGAGAGAAAATGAGGTTTCAAATATGGCTGTATACTTCCAGTTCATTCTATTTAAATGTTGAATTTGGGTTTCATTAAAATAGTTCTGCTGTATATCTGTTTATGTCAACATAATGTTTGTTTTTACAGACAAAATATCCGGGTATTTTAAATAAGGCTCGTGGACTGGGAACATTCTGCTCTATTGACTTCAAGGATGTTGCAACTAGAACAAACATTATGGGAGCTCTCAGAGAAAAAGGTAAACAAACATTGAAATACTTTATTTGCCTTTATTATTAATTACATTTCCTCCAATATACTTCAATTTTTCTTAGTAGTCTGTAATGCTTTAAACTAGAAGAAATGTATGGAACAGAAGACCTGTGTGTATAATACTATAAATCAAAGATAAAAGGTAAACTGAACATAACTAACTTCTTATGCTAATTTCAGTTTAGGAAAAATAGTGTTTGTTTGAAGTAACCTTTCAAATAATGTCATTTACCGCCTCCTCGATAGTCTAGTGGTTGAGCGGTCGCTTCGAGTGCAGGAGGTCTCGGGTTCGATCCCTGGCCACGTCATACAAAGACGAAATAAAAATGGTACCAGAAATTCCCTTGCTAGACACTCAGCATAAAAGGGAAACTGGTTTCTCTTCTCTCATACCCTCATGGCAATGGATAACATCAGGAATGAAGTGTCGAGAGTGATAAATATAAGTTGGAAAAATTTGTTTCACAATCGAACTTAAATAAATTAGTATAAACTAAATAATGTCATTTTTTGAAGCTGTGCCAGTATTATATGCAGTTACCTTTTGTGGGATTTGAACCTGTACTGAATGACGGCATTGCCTAGCTATGTGAAGTACGAAAATATTCAATTATAGACCGCTTGGATATTGCAAAACAGATTGAGCTAATAACCAGTTTCAGTGTGACTAGATGTATTTCATGTTGGGATTTGTTATATGGTATATTTTGTAGGAGTACACACAGGAGCTTGTGGAGTGAGCACGTTAAGATTCCGACCTACTTTATTGTTCAACAAGAAACATGTGGATATCTTCATGGATAAGTTTGATACAGTGCTGTCATCACACAAACAGTGAAACAAGAGAAGATCATTCTTGTATTTGTACTGCACATGAGATGTGTACACTTAACTCTCTTGTATGTGTACTGCACATGAGATGTGTACACTTATCTCTCTTGTATTTGTACTGCACATGAAATGTGTACACTTATCTCAGATCAAAATAGTGTATGGTGTATTGGCAAGAGGCTTAAGCATGGCTGAAAGTTTGAAATTCTGAAAAACCTGAAATCCTCAAAATTCGACAATTTACAATCATAGTATAAGGAAAATAAAGAAAACAGGCTTTTTGGAACTCTCAAAAACCTTAAGTTCAGGCATACTCCTGAAAACTTTCACTCAAACTGCTGTCTAAATGAAGAGTTTTATGGACCTGTCAAAAATGCATAATTATATGGCAGCTACATTCAGTACATTACTTTCTTTGATCATTTCATATATATCTTATAGTGTAAGAAGTATACTAAAATCATTCCCTTTTACGTGAAATGAGTGATGTAAGCAATAGACTTCTAGTCATATACTTTTGTTGAAACTGTCATGAAATCCATTTATTCCTTTTTTAAGCTCACCTGTCACAAATCGACAGAGTCAGTTTTTGTGATCACTCTACGTCCGTCCGTCAGTCAACAATTTGCTTGTGTAGCCACTAAAGGTCACAGTTTTGGTCTAATCTTTATGAAGCTTTATCACAATGATCATCCCAACAAAATCTAGGTCAAATTCGATATTGGGTCATCTGGGGTAAAACATAGAAAAACCTTGTATAGTCTCAAGAGGTCACAGTTTTGCAAATCTTTTTGAAACTTTGTCAGAATGATCATCTTAAAAAATCAAGGTAAAGTTTGATATTGTGCCATCTGGGGTCAAAAACTAGGTAACTAGGTCAAATCAAAGGAAAACCTTGTGTAGTCATTAGAGGTCACCATTTTAGCCTAATTTTTATGAAACTTGGTCACAATGATCATCTTAACAAAATCTAGGTAAAGTGCAATATTGGGTCATCTGGGACCAAGAACTAGGTCAAATCACAGGGCTTGCATGCACTACTATTTCAGGTGAGCGATCAAGGGTCCTTTGTGCCCTCTTGTTTACTTATTCTTTATATTTTTGTTAGTGTAGTATGAATCCTGGATAAGTGAACAAGTACACAGGGGTGTCAACAGGTTCAAATTACAAATCCTGAAAATCAAATGCGGCTGACCATTTTTGTCAAACAAGAGGCATTCAATCGCATTATTTCCATATTTAACTCAGTTTGTATTGAATAAAAACTTCTGATAAGATTAAATTGGCCATAACTTTGCCATTTCTTGAGATATTTTCATCAAATAACTTTTATTTTGGTCAGATATCATAGCTCTTTCAGGATAGCTAAATCCGGAATTACGGATAAATCCGGAAAATTGACACCCCTGAAGTACATCATTCTGATTCCATTGTAATACATGTACTATGTGTTATAATACAATGTGTACATAGACAGAATTATTTCTTAATAAACTTCTAAAACAAAATTACGTGTTCTGTCTTGAGAAAGTGCTGATAAATTATGTAAGCTGATAGTTAATTGTTTAGTAATTAAACAAGTGCCTACGAGTGCTGGATGCTCGACTTTCTCGCACTTGATTGTACTGTTGCTCATCTGTGAGTGAAAATTCTAAGAGTCACAAGGGTAGCTAACTCATAAATATGAGTCCCAGAGTTAGCAGCCTCCCCTTGTGATGGTTAATAACTATGTTGAGTTTCAAGTGGATACCTTTGAGAAAATGTCACTGACAGTAAACTTATCCAACGCACAAGCAGACGATCCCATCACGATAATAGCTCAACCTTTTTTCTTCAAAGTAGAGCTAATAAAACATACCTTCTCATCATTAGCTCAAATAGTTATTAATCGGAAATCATTTGGTCTATTCATTCATGCTTAAGGTCAGTGACCTTTACCTTTGACCTACTGACCTCAAAATCAATAGGGGTCATCTACTGTTGATGACCAACCTCCAGGTAAACATTGAGGATCCTATAAAGTATGGGGCCATCTAAAGATGGAGGGGTTACATTTTATTGTCTAGAAACCTTTTTTCATGTATAAATTACGTAAATTTTGCTTTTTTTGCTGTCTCATCAGTCTCGTTCACTACACAGTTGGCATGGGGACTTGACTAACTACTGATGTATCATTTATGAGAAGGATGTGGGCATATGACAAAACAAAATTTAACATTAGTTTGAATCCCTCAGAATGGTACCGAATACCCATTTAAGCTGTATAATGTATACGTGGTTGTCAACATAGCCAAATTAAAAATCTTGAAAATCATATGCAGCCGACCATTTTTGCTAAACGTACTTCAACCACATTGTTTCCATATTCAACTCAGTTCTATTAAGAAAATCCTTCAGAGCAGATTAAATTGACCATAACTTTGCATTTTCTCGAGATATTTCCGCCAAATAACTTTAATTTTGGTCAGAAATCATAGCTCTTTCAGGATAGACAAATCCAGAATTCTGGATAAATCAGGAATATTGACACCCCTGTGTACCGGTATATCAGTCACAATAACAATCACAGGTTTATTGTGGAATAAGATACTTTTCATCTTATAAAGAGAAACAACAAAACAAAATGAACTTGAAACAAATTTATTTATCAAAAACATTTGAATGGAATTTGGTTTACAGTATAATTAGATGTATTTGGGAATATTTATCAACAAAACAAACTAATGTCATAGGTTGAGGACATGAACACACATAAACGCACCACAAAACATGGCTAACTCCCAGATACAGTCTATTCCCTGAAACTCAGGAATTAAGCTTGCGTTATCATCTCGTTAAAACAGACTACAGTGACCGCCCTTTCATTTAAATATAGTAAATATGTATTACCTCCCTTTCATTTAAATATAGTGGATATGGATTACCTCCCTGGAAAAGCTTTACAGAGTGCTTTTGTAAGGACCCCTGGAATTGTGTCTTAGTTGCATATAAAAAGGGCGAGTATTGTAACATTTTGGTATTATGGAATTTAAGTTACGAATATTTACACAAGCAAATTTAAATAGTCAACACATAAGTAGTATAGTCCAGGGGGTCCAACTGAGGCATCATGCTCAATCATGAAAAAAAGATGCAAGCCTGTTTTGGCCCCCATTAGCACAAATCTCTACACCTAAACTATGTGTCAAACATTATTCCATTGTTAGAATTCAGCTTATGGAACTTCAAATGACCATAACTTCTTATGGAACTTCAAATGACCGAACTTCAAATGACCATAACTTCTTATGGAACTTCAAATGACCATAACTTAAGTCTATAATTTAAATATTTTCACCATAATAACTTGTATTCTCTGCAAAAGAGTGCATTCTTTCGAGTGCAGTAGATTCGGATTTCTAATTTTTTCCTGAATGGTAGGCCCCCTGATAGTCTTAAACCCAGCTATGTGCTTAACCCTTTTTTCCATAGTTTCATCAACTGTACCCCATACATGAGTTGATCGCTAACTATCTTTCAATAACTAGAACAGAGATGATGTATACATTAACAAATATACATGTACTTGAAGGGAGTAGAGTCTAATCTTTAGTGAGATAGTGAAATTTTCGTTAAAAAGCGTTTTTTGTCTTCAAATTAAAGTTGTTGAATAAGATAAGCATTGCATTATGATGCACTACATGTACTCTTGAAGTTCAACCCAAAATAAATATTGATAAAGTGAATTTATTGAAGCATGACAGCATTTTTATTGCAAATCTTACTCGTTCACAAACAAAGACAACATGGCATCAAGAGTCAAAGTTTGTTGTTGGGGACATAGCCAATAGTATAAGGAACAAACTCTCACAAAGAAATAATTATGAAACAAATTCATGAACTTATCATGCAAAAAATCAATGGTCATCAATGACCTTGCAAACCGAAATGTTAGTAAGTATACATTTTTCAGTCTAAAACTAAGTAAGAGTTTGTTCTCTAGAGATATATTGTAAGATTGATATACATTTTAGCAAGTACCCTTGGGCAGTTTTTGTGTTTGCGAACGAGCAAGACTTACAATGAAAATGCTGTCATACTTCAATAAATTCACTTTATTTAATATTTATTTTTTGTTTAACTTCAAGGGTATATGTAGTGCATCATAATGCTATGCTCTACACTGTACCCATCAAATATCAATTTGAAGAATAAAACACATTTGAAAAAGCATGCACCCACCCAATATAGATCATACTCCATGTCCTTAAAATACCAGTAAATAGATTAGGATGTCTATGGAAGAAAGGGTTAAGTATAATGTTGCTGCATGACATTAAATGATTTAATGTTTATTATTCAGAATGGATGATTGACCTACAACCCTCCCTAGCTAATTACTGTGCTGCTATGGCTTAGTTCCAGGATTTCAGGGTATTCAAAGGCATCTAGCATACATTGGCATCGCTATTAAACACAATTGAAATGCATATACATGAACTAGAAAGGCAATACTGAATCATAGAAATGAAAGACAGCAAACTAAGAAAAGAAAGGAAATCTTAACAAGACTTGCAATTATATACACATTGTACAATGCTTCAATAAACAGTATTCAAATATTTCAAACACTATTCTAAAAGCTGTTTGTAATATAAAACAATGTAATTATTAGTCATGACATTATGATTAATCACCGAAGTACTTGTCTTATTACACATTCGTCAAATATTAAAACTAAACTGTCACGCAAACAATTTTAACTACATAGCCATTCAGTGTACCAGTTGACTTTTGCCTCAATAATGAGGGGTTAAATGAACAGTCGAACAGATGTCTAAAAGTAGACTTTAACCCGTATGGACAGATGTCTAGAAGTAGACTTAAACCTGTTCTTCATTCAAACGGAGTGACTAGTAGTTTTCAGGGAGGCTCTTGTATTCCAATATACAATAGTTCTGTCCAAGCGCAGTCAATGCATGACAAAAGGATAACCGATAGAGAGCAACCTGTCATTGATTAATCTTGACTACTGTAGGGTTAACGCATGCTTTTTCGTGCTATAACATCTGCAGAGTCCCGAGGGACGGTTGGTGCCCAAGTCCGCCAGGGCGAGGGCACCAACACTCCCGAGGGACTCGGCATATGTTATAAAGCGAAAAGAAACATGCGTAAACGCTATTATAGCATACAAAACATCAATTAATGCGTTTGTATATCAAAATAATGATATTTTGGCGGGATATTTTGTGACGACGTCGCGAAAACAAACGTAACGTCATACCAGTTATTGTTATGCACGTCGAGTTCAGGGATCGGTAAATACCAAGAAAACATGGATACTGCGGGTTTGTTTAAAGATATAATTTAAATATCATAGAAAACTAATTAGTACTTAGAAATAAAATGGGAATAACTGTTCATATGACGCTGTATAACCTTTATAGTCGCCGGTGCGGCCCTGAAATGAGCATATGTAAAACTGGACGTTAACAGCGCGTGAATCTTTATGTTAACGTATGGGCAAAATCACCGTTTTTATGCTATAATACACATTATAGAATGGCTATGGACACAGACCAACCTTTTCATTGCCATTTTTCTACAAGAAAATGTAATTGTATTGTATATACATTTAAAACTTCTAAACACCAGCAGCATATTTTGTTCAGCATAGAAAAGACAGCATAAAAATGTGTGCGAGTTAAATTAACTTCGCCAACAGTCTATATAAATGTACTGTGTGGCCCTCACTACAGCAATACCACATAATTTGAAGTAATCATTTACAACCAATTCAGAGCAGTATCGGACAAAATGCATCTGTTCAATAGGGTGTTACTAGAAGGTGGATTTTTCTTTCGTACATTATATATGTGTGAGTAAATAATGTAAGATAGAAAACGTTTGTGTATGGCACATTTTCTTATCCTGATAAAAATGGACAATTCAAGCAATTTTCTATGTGAAAATATCATTTAATGTGAAGGGATATTGTGCAAAAAATGGATGATGTTGGTGTTAACGCTACACTAGATATGTATTTATTGTTCGGACAAACAGGAGTTATACATGATGCCCGTTCACTATTTTTCCAATTGCGAGGATATAATAAAAGTCAACAGTTATCAAGAGTATTTTAAGCAGCACCTGAAGTAATACTTTGTCAGAATCTATGTATTTATGTATAGAAATAACAGTCTTACGTGAATACAGTTTTAAACAAACAAATTTGTATGTATCTCAACATCAACAAACATTAACATATTGTACATATTTCGACATCTACAAACAAACTAACTGTTTGTACTAGAATTGAAGATAGGTATAAATATTATGACAATTCACAACACTGTTAGATGATGATATCAGATGAAAACATGGTTATCTACCTTCTAAACCCCTTTAATGACCCCTATTTTTGCATTTTATGGCTCTCAAATGAAATTGCTACAGCCATGGGCCAAAAAATTAATGACCCCTATTTTTGCATTTTAAGACTCAAAGAAATTGCTACAGCCATTTATCTTAAATTCTGACACTGATTTGAGCAAAATCTCAATTTGAGATTTGATTTCTACTTGAGGTGCTTCACAGTATGAATCCCGATACACCGCTTATCAGTTCCATGAGAGAATTGTTCTTTTTTCATATGGCTCTTACGGAACTGAAAACCGACTTAACGCTCAGACGGAACTCAGATTTCATGTATCCTGAGTGTTACATTGGTTTTCAGTTCTGTCAGAGCCATATGAAAACAGAATGATTCTCTCACGGAACTGAAAAGCGGTGTATCGGGGTACATTCCGAGGTGCTTTGGGAGATCGGGGCCAGGGGATACAGAAAGAAAGGTAGATAACCAAGGTACATTCTCCTGTGTATATAATAAATGAATGCGTACCTGAAAACTCACCTATAACTTATTGTAGTAAAGTCCTGATTTCTAATGTGACACATATAAACACCTCTGTGATACTTGCAATCAAAATACAAACATATAAACTTCCATGCTAATATAGTGCAATTTTGTTGACCTGCTAATAAATACAGAACTTCACAGTATCTGCAAACTATAGATAAGCCAGCTGATTACTTATGTATGAATCTATAATGTGCAGGTATCATGTAATTATGTAAATTTTGACACATCAAAAAAATTGAACAATATATATGATGATTAATGACAGTGTGATTCTTAACAATGTATGATATTTTATATTTATCCTTCAAGAGATCATTATACATAATATTAAGTTTGAAGAGTAAAACACAAGGATAAGTATCCAACGCCATAAACACTTGGAAGGGTTAAAGTTTTAATAGTCTACAAGCGCCAATCTTCATGCATAGACAAACTAAACTTGCTTGATTCATTATTTATTTCGTAAAAAAATATTTGGCTTTTAAAAATTAATATTATAAGTAAAGATGCTAAACATAAAATATCTGTAAAAATAATAAGCTAAAAAAGAATTAAAATGACTTTGCACCAAATAAAAAGATAACGATTAAAATTCTCAAGCAAGGTAATAAACCATAATCTGAATCACATATAACCCAGTACAGTACAACTGAGATGCCTCAAACAATTTTTGCCCAACCCCTAGAAACCCTAAACAGGTTCTCCAGTCCTGGCAAAATAATGACATACTATTATACAGTACATGCCTCGGACAGTAAAGATGGCTCAAACTATTTTCCAGGCCAGAAGGATATTCTACTGCAATGTATTTGTGCATAAAAAAGGTAAGAATCATATTAAACTAACAAGCTATACACCACTTGTTTAACACAATACAAGACTGCCGACTGTCACAAAGTATGCCCATTTCTAATAGACATGTACAAGTCATCATGATCAACAATTAAATGGACATAACTCTTGTCAGTTTTCATACAATCTTGCTGGTTATCGACCTTGCCATAGATCACATCTGGTGATTCAACATGTGTATAAATTGTACATAATATCCAAACAAAAACAATAAGTCTGACAACAGTAATTTAACAGTTCTTAGCAACTTGACTAGGAAATTTCCAGTTCATCAAACCTATTCAAGGGTTAGCAAAAATAGATTAAGGAGTACCAAAAATAGTTGAAGAATATCTGTATTATACAAGCATAGCAAAGTTGACTCTTCAGTCTAGGATTTAAATTTTCAGGAGTCAAAACGGGCACTTTGTTTAATTGAAGAGTCAAAAATGAGTTTTAAGAGTCAAATAAAAACCTTGATTTTTGTGACAAGAATTATATAATAGAAATGATGAAATAATAATGTGACGACAATGAGATCATCCCTGATACAACAACATACAGATGGATTTATGTAAGGACTGCTCTATGGAAATCAGCCGGTCAAAGTTCAGGTAGTATTACTAGTACATACATGTTTATACCGTATTCACCAAGTATAGCACACAACTGTGTATTAGGTACAGGTAAAAATAGAAGAAGATTCAAAGGGAAAAATTCATGTGAAAATACAACATAAGAATAATCAAGACCTTTCCTGATACGCTCAGTGAAGACTCAGGAAATGTCTGGGAAGCATCCAATATAGTCCATTGACACCTAAAAGGAGCTATTGACCTCCTTATTTCATATGCTATTAGGCCCTTTTTGCTGTCAATGGACAATATTCGGTTATTTTGGGTTGATTAAAGTGTGTGCGATACTTGGAGGCATACGATAGTTCCTGATGACTTACTTCCAAGATTTCCATGGCTTGTTTCTACAAACAGCCCCGCAGGAATCAAATACAGTGAATACTTACTCTTACATAGAAAAACACATTTTGTATATAAATAGTGGAAAACACAAAGACACAAGCCTGAATTATAAGAAGCCAACATACACATCTTGGGAAGTTTGTTCAGAGCAAAATCCTACACTCTTCCGTTCTCAATTTTTGTTAAATTAGCCTCCACCTACTGCCATATATACACAGTACACTCTTGCAGTATTTGTCCATTTTCTAAATCTAAGAGGAATTGACCTCTTGATCATTTTCCTTCATTTCTTGGAACTCTGCCAATTTCTTTTTTGTGCCCCTTCTTTTCTTGCTTGGTTTTTGGGGCTCATTTTGTGGCATCCTCATGCCCCCATGTCCAACTTCCTGCGCCTTTTTCTGTGCCCTTTGCTGCCGCGTATTTTGAGCCACTGCTCTAACATGTGGGTACAATTTCGATATTGTACCAATAGCTTTTGTCCGACCTTCACGAAACACCATTCTCATATCGGGTCTTAAGTACTCCGGGTTCTTAATGAACCTAAATCTAACTATTGCTTTGTCACCTGTCCGTAAATGTTCACTTGTCATAGAAATAATTGTTGCAGTCTGACGTACGCTTCCAACATGTACTGCAATAAGGAAACATACAGTATTATAATATAGGTAAATCAAACAATAATTTGTATATTCTCTAATGTAAAGCCAAACCATCTATAAATATAAGCAGGTGAATTCCCGAGTCAAGGAAAGTCAAAATTGACAAATTTTCATGAAAAGGTAATGATGACCTGCTGCAACCGGGAAATCAGCACAATCACCAGGGCTGATTTTGTCTGCAGATGTGGTAACCAACAAAGTTTGGTCAGAAAGTTTATCTTAATGACCTTAAGGGCAAGTTCGAAGTTGTGTCATATGGGGTCAATAACTAGGACAAGTTGAAAAATCTATAAAAAACCATAGAGGCCACATTTCTGCTTTAATCTTCATGAAATATGATCAAAATGTTTATCTTGATGACCTAAAGGTCAAGTATAAAGTTGGCATAGCATATATCTCTGTCAAAAAAAATACAATAACCTAGCAACAATAAAGCATGAGAAGAATAGAGTATGATAACTTACCCATAGCCTGATATTTGATACTGATCGTGGTAGGATGATGTAAGACTAAGATCTCTGACTCAAACTCCCAGCATGCCTGTGGATTCAGTCTCGGTGAAACCATCACCATACCTTTACGTATTGATGACCTTTTGATCTGAAAGATTTAAGAGTATTATACATGTATTAACAGGTGTTTAACAAGAGACGTTTGTAAAACACATATGCCCCCATGGCAGCCTAATAGTCAGAAATGGTGAAGGCCGCAGTGACCTTGACATTTGACCTCAAAATCAAAAGGGGTCATCTACTGTTGATGACCAACCTCCATGTAAAGTTTGAAGATCCTAGGGCAAAACGTTTTCGGGTTATTCAACGAAAACCATTAAAATTTTGGTCTGCCAACCGACAGACATTTGCAAAGCAATATACCCCCTCATCAAAGATGGGGGGGGGGCATAATAAATTGTTCAGTCGGTAGAGCATTCGCCCTGTAAGCAAAGGGTCCCGGTGTAACGGTCAATTTTATCCCCCGCCCAATTTATCCCCCGGGGGATAAACCGGGCCGGCCCAGTTTATCCCCCGGGTATAAAACGGGCCGGTCTATTTTATCCCCCGGGGGATAAACTGGGCCGGCCCGGTTTATCCCCCCCTAGGCCTCTTCTTCCCCCACCCAGGCCTTTTCTTCCCCCACCTAAAAAAATTAGTTTTTTTTGTAATGTGCCAAAAATAATATTTGTGAATTAATAAATTCTTAAATAATGGTAAATATGGCCTGTGATTTGTTTTTGAAATGAAAGAAAGTAAGAAGAATGAATTGATTTAATCGATAAATTTAGTTCATTATTGCCATAATTTGGTCTTTTTATTCCCCATCTAAGTATAATTAATATGGAGATGGGGGAAGAAATAGACTGGTCTTTTTTATCCCCCACCTGAGTGTAATAAATACAAAGATGGGACAGAAGTAGACTGGCCTATTTATCCCCCATCCGACTGTAATATAGTAAGGTGGGGGATAAAGTAGACTAGGCCTCTTCTTCACCCATCTCTGTATTAATTATAGTCAGGTGGGGGATAAAGTAGACTAGGCCTCTTCTTACCCCACCTCTGTATTAATTATAGTCAGGTGGGGGATAAAGTAGACTAGGCCTCTTCTTACCCCACCTCTGTATTAATTATAGTCAGGTGGGGGATAAAGTAGACTAGGCCTCTTCTTCCCCCACCTCTGTATTAATTATAGTCAGGTGGGGGATAAAGTAAACTAGGCCTCTTCTTCCCCCACCTCTGTATTAATTATAGTCAGGTGGGGGATGAAGTAGACTAGGCCTCTTCTTCCCCCACCTCAGTATTAATAATAGGCAGGTGGGGGATAAAGTAGACAAGGTCTCTTCTTTCCCAACCTCTGTATTAATTATAGTCAGGTGGGGGATAAAGTTAACTAGGCCTCTTCTTCCCCCACCTCTGTATTAATAATAGTCAGGTGGGGATAAAGTAGACTAGGCCTCTTCTTCCCCCACCTCTATATTAAAAATACTTAGGTGGGGGATAAAGTAAACTAGGCCCATCCTTCCCCAACCTCTGTATTAAAAATAGTTAGGTGGGGGATAAAGTAGACTAGGCCTATCCTTCCCCCACCTCTGTATTTAAAATAGTTAGGTGGGGGATAAAGTAGACTAGGCCTATCCTTCACCCACCTCTGTATTAAAAATAGTTAGGTGGGGGATAAAGTAGACTAGGCCTATCCTTCACCCACCTCTGTATTAAAAATACTTAGGTGGGGGATAAAGTAGACTCAGCCTATCCTTCCCCCACCTCTGTATTAAAAATAGTTAGGTGGGGGATAAAGTAGACTAGGCCTCTTCTTCCCCCACCTCTATATTAAAAATACTTAGGTGGGGGATAAAGTAAACTAGGCCCATCCTTCCCCAACCTCTGTATTAAAAATAGTTAGGTGGGGGATAAAGTAGACTAGGCCTATCCTTCCCCCACCTCTGTATTTAAAATAGTTAGGTGGGGGATAAAGTAGACTAGGCCTATCCTTCACCCACCTCTGTATTAAAAATACTTAGGTGGGGGATAAAGTAGACTCAGCCTATCCTTCCCCCACCTCTGTATTAAAAATAGTTAGGTGGGGGATAAAGTAGACTAGGCCTCTTCTTCCCCCACCTCTATATTAAAAATACTTAGGTTGGGGATAAAGTAAACTAGGCCCATCCTTCCCCAACCTCTGTATTAAAAATAGTTAGGTGGGGGATAAAGTAGACTAGGCCTATCCTTCCCCCACCTCTGTATTTAAAATAGTTAGGTGGGGGATAAAGTAGACTAGGCCTCTTCTTCCCCCACCTCTGTATTAAAAATACTTAGGTGGGGGATAAAGTAGACTAGGCCTATCCTTCCCCCACCTCTGTATTAAAAATAGTTAGGTGGGGGATAAAGTAGACTAGGCCTCTTCTTCCCCCACCTCTATATTAAAAATACTTAGGTGGGGGATAAAGTAGACTACGCCTATCCTTCCCCCACCTCTGTATTAAAAATACTTAGGTGGGGGATAAAGTAGACTAGGCCTATCCTTCCCCCACATCTGTATTTAAAATAGTTAGGTGGGGGATAAAGTAGACTAGGCCTCTTCTTCCCCCACCTCTGTATTAAAAATAGTTAGGAGGGGGATAAAGTAGACTAGGCCTCTTCTTCCCCCACCTCTGTATTAAAAATACTTCCCCATCTCCATAATAAAAAAAAATATATTTTTAGGTGGGGGAAGAATAGGCCTGGGGTGGGGGAAAAAGAGGCCTGGCGGGGGATAAAACTGACTAGGCCTCTTCTTCCCCCGGGGGATAAACTGGGCCGGCCCGGTTTATCCCCGGGGGATAAAACTGACTGGGGGAAGACGGGGCCTGTTACACCGGGTTCGAGCCCCGGTCTGGCTGCACATTTTTCTCCCTGTTAGTAATTAAATCATATACAGACTACAACATATGTGCAACAAGACCGGGGCTCGAAACCGGGACCCTTCACTTACAGGGCGAATGCTCTACCGACTGAGCTAGCCGGCTGCCTACACAAGTTTCTCCCTGTTAGTAATTAAATCATATACAGACTACTACATTAATAAAACATTTAAAGTATTGAAAAACAAAAACATTGTGAAATAATACCTGGCCCTAAACTTCCAAAGCATCTCATTGTGAGCTAAATCTCATCTCAAATACAGGGGTCCTACTGAGGCATAATGCCCAATCCTTGAAAACAAGTCACAAGTCTGTTTCGGATGCCATTAGTTCACATCCCTACACCTAAACTAAGTTACAAACATTATCATATTCATTTTCTTTTAAATTCAGATTCTGGAACTTCAAATGACCATAACTTTGTCAATATCTTGATTTTTTTTCATCAAATAACTTTTATTTTGTGCAAAAAATATAGTTCTTTCTATTTTGGAATTGTAGGAACCCGACAAATATTGTCATGTGCTTTTGACTCAATATCCATGGTGGCTAGACTCAAAAGTGGTGTAACAAAAAAGAAACACAATTCTGAGTTTATTCTAGTGAAATAACAAGAGCTCAAACTTAATACTCTGATTTGAGGAAAATTTGAATTTAAGCTGAGATTTCTACTTGAGATGCTAGGAGATTGGACCCTGATGTACAATAATACATGAACTTACTTTCTTCAGAGCAAAGGATGCTGTTTGGCCACCTCGAACTTCTTTCACTGGCATACGTTTCCTATGAATACTTTTGATCACCATCGGAGAAAACTGTCCTAATGGATCGGGTCCCAGCATTAATGTATCATTCAATTTAACAAAACCTTGAAGCAGGGTACCGGATACAACAGTTCCCACACCGGGAACCGAGAATGTGTCGTCGATCTGGAACTCTGGTGGACTGCTTAGGTTGCATCGTAACCGTGTTGATAATAAATTTAAAAACATTTTCAGTAAATCCATATTTTGTCCAGATACATTTGAGACTTGAAATACTGGACACATCCTGAAAAAAGAAACAAAATATCTATAATAGGGACTTAAGTAAAAGTACAATAACTTGAGCTCTTTGTATAATATCAGCATAGGACGAAAGTGTTTTACTATAAACACAAAACTAAAGGACCGACAATGCACAATTTGCACTCTGCTTTTCTACATAAGATTCTTATATTCCTGCATGAATAAAAAGAGATGTTTCTATCGCAGCCCAATTATCTGAAATGGTAAAAGTCAAGTGACCTTGACATTTGACCTCAAAATCAATAAGGTTCATCTAAGGTTGCTGGCCAACCTCCATGCAAAGTTTGAAGATCTTCGGGCAAAGCATTATTGGAGTTATTGAACAGAAACAATTTCAATAGTCAAACATGGTAAAGCTCACAATGGCATTGACTTTTGACCTACTGACTTCAAAATCAATAGGGGTCAACCACCATTGCTGGCCAACCTCCATGTAAAGTGTGAAGATCCTAGGGAAAAGGGTTTTCTTAAATTATTGAACGGAAACCGTTTGGTCAACCGACCAACAAGTGCAAAGCAATATAACCCCTCATCAAAGATGGGGGGCATAATTAATATGAACAAGGAACACCAAAAACACTCATTTAAGGCATTTATATTTCGACAATTATTTTATGATTATTTTTTTAAAAGCATTCACCATGTATACATTGTATCTCTAGTATTCAAAGTACAAAATAATCTATATATTTTACGGATAAACAATAAATAGTTAACTTTACCTCTCAGAGGAAAAATTGGTTGCCGCACAAACAACATCATCTTGGTTCGAGACTAGCAGCGGCATTTTTCTACATCCAGGAGACTTGAGTATTCTTTGTAATAACTTTAACGTATCTTCTAAAACATTTGCAGGACACATGTCTATCTTTGTTACAACAACAAACACAGGGACTTGTAATGCTAGAGCCAAACCTAAATGTTCCTTTGTCATTCCTATGATTCCAGCGTTAGCTCCAACCTGAAGATGAAAGGATCAAGAGTTTTTAAACAAAACATATGAGCCATTCTCCAGGAAAACTGGGCTTAGTGACATTATATAGCAATACTGTAATAAGATTTAGAAAATTTTCTAAAATGAGAAAAAAGTCATGTCCCTTGATTTGAGTTTAAGTAATTGGACAATATAGAACTATATCTTAGATTTTATTTTACTCTAAAATTATGTTTAAATAACTTCTGCCGTTGCTATGGTGATCAACTTCTGAAAAGTACCCATATGTAGAAAAACAAGGGGTTGGTGGTTAAAAACAGAAGCTACGTTTTTCTACTAGCAAACACTTACAATTTTGACATGTTTTATTTCAGTAAGAGTATAATTCTAAATTGTGACGCAATTTTGAAATGGTTACGTCAAGATTTAATCAAATACTGGATTTTTGAATTGCTTCGTAGCGTTACGTCAAATAACGTTTAAATGACGTTTGCGACGTCACTCAAAATGTAGACGGGAGTGGTTAATCTTGATAGTCTATAACTTTGTAAATGTATGTATTAATTTGCTTTAATTTTCAGAAACTGTTCTAAAGAGTCTCATCCAGGGCCTCCTCTGAAGGTCGCAAATGGTGCCAATGGCACAGAAATCAAGAATTAGGCGATAAAAAAATCAATTTGGCGAATTTCATGGCGAAAGCTAACTTCTTTACAAAATTTGACCTAATGTCGTAAAAGATCCATTTCGCTGCATGCTTATGTCTTAAATGTTGTAAAACGTATCTGGGGAATTTGTAGATTGTAAACAATTACCGATGGGTACATAAGTTGACATGTTTATCTGTTTATTGCACCTTCGGCAGTCTGTTTAGTGAAGCCAGGTTACCAAGGTGATTGAAGCGTGACATTGTTTGATCAACAGGTCTCATTGGCAATTAATGATGTTAGATGAAATTTTAACACTTGACTTGTGAAATTGTTTAAACGAGAAACTTGAAAGTGAAAGTGTGAAACACATAAGTCGAAGAATGGAAGAAATAAGAGAAACAAAAGAAATACAATATTTTAGTGCATAACCATATAAACATTTCAAAACACACAGAAAAGAGCAATTTACTATACTTGTATTATTTGTAATACATGTAAATATAGTCAACAGAAATCTTAGGAAAAGATTTGGCCCAAGTGGCTCCAAAGTGGCGACAACTTTTTTCATTTGGTGAATGTAGTGGCGAAAGCTAAATATTCTCCAGAGGAAGCCCTGCTCATCTTCCTAATGATATATTATTATGATTTTCGTTATTTTGTCACTAAGCCTGGTTTTCCAGGAGAACGGCTCATATGTTTCCCACGTAGGGGTATAACTCCGGTAGAAATCATCTGAAGCCAACTTCCGGACAATATGCATAAATAGGCTTAGAATCAACAATTCACATATAGTTCTATTGAAATCTGACCGATGTTCTGGTCAAGAATAACAAGCACAGACACCACCACAGTTGCTACCTAAATGATATTTCCATTGTTTGAGATCAAAGGAATGACCACTAAAAGAACAAAAGAATTAAGTGGTTACAGAATGAATTCAATAGATTTCCACTGTGTAAGGCCACATCTCTGACCACTTAAGGAAGGTAGCTTTAGCGAGAGCGGACAAACTTTGTGGCTATATATATATATATGTGGGAGATATATTTCCAACAAGTTTGCTTTTCTAGAATGACATAACCTTCCCAAACCAGGAATTGAGCTGGGAGATACAAGGGTTTCAACAGAGCCAAATGACAAATCCTGAAAAACAACCATTTTTGCCAAATAAGATCCCTTTAACCACATTGTTTCTATATTTAACTCAGTTTGTATTGAATAAAATGCTACTGAGCAGATTAAATTGACCATAACTTTGCTATTTCTTGAGGTAGTTTTATTAAATAACTTTTATTCGCTTTTTCAGAATAGATAAATCTGGAATTCCAGATAAATCAGGAATATTAACTCCCCTGGATATACCAATATTACTCTAGTAAATAAATGAGCTAGTCAGGCAAGCATGAAGTGACAAGGTAAGACATGAAATGTAACTCACCATAAGCATAGCAAAGTCTGGAGCATGCCCTGTCATTCCAAATACTGTAGTCTTCAAATATTTCTCGTGGCCAGCTAAATCTATAAATGTTATCACCTGCAATGTAGAAAATTAACAATATACAATTTGACCAGGGTCACTTGCATGCAGAGCTAACAATTTGTACAGAGTTCGTTCTTTCTGCCTTTCATGCTCTGCTAGTGCTGTTGAGTGCTACCTTCACAATCAGGTACATGTATGTTATTGTCTTTCTGCATATGTGGTTGCCAGGCCTCAATCTCCCGAAGCATCTCAAGTAGAAATCTCAACTCATATTGAGATTTCACTACAATCAGATTCAGAATTAGAGATAAATCTGAAGCTCCAGCTCTAGAAAATTTACTATAATAAACTCCGAATAACATTTCTGTTAAGTGATGCAAATTTTGAACCCAGCCTCGTGTGGAAATTAACACAAAGACACATGCCAATATTTGAGATGAGATTTTCCTCAGATTGTGATGCTTAGGGAGATCAGGACCTGATTATAGTAATCCTGATTTAGGCAGTTTATACCATTTATACTATTAATATCCCAATTGACCATTGTTATATTGAATAAACCTGCATTAAACAGCTACCAAATGCATTTGACTTATCTCTCGACTGACTCTTAAATGCATTCAGTCCTTGGAGATATTGTGAGGATTTTCTAATCTGATACTGTGCTAGCAAGTGGGAATGACAATTGCTGTATCATTATATCATATCAAATATTTTTCAAACTCATTTTTCCTGCAAGAAAACATAAAATCGAAAAAAATTGCCTGGGGCACTTCAGACAGTGACAGCAAAGTTTCATTGAAGGAAGTTAGGAATTAAAATATTGTTTTATTGTCAATTTGTGTCAATTTCCTCATGATGACATCACACGAAACATTTCTGACATTTTCATTATCTTCAAAATGAAAGATATACTGTTTAGATGCTTCAAAACAATCAAAAGAAAGCAATTCAGCCCAAATCAAATCCAGGAACATTTCGGTGCAATAACATCCCCCCTTCTCCATCCTAATTGTTAAGAAAATGTTTGGGTGATATTCTAGCAATTAATTTATAATGGCTAATGAAGTATGTAAAATTATGCCGTCAAAGTGTGGGTGCATAAATACTTGTGTCACTTAAAAGAAGAAGAATACAGTCAAACAAGCATTAAAGACAACATACAAACAATGACTATTATTATATTGTACAACACATGTCTCAGGGCTTTCATTTGACCCTTGAAACTGCATTTTGAATCTCGAATTTGACAAAAGTGCAAGTTTTAACTCTTGAAATTAAAAGCCTAAGACTCAAATTTGCTATACTTATAATACAAATCTTATTGCAATATTTTGCTGACTCTTGAAAATTAGAGTTAAGTGTCATTTTCACTAGTAAAAGCTATGATGTCTGCGAAGGACACCAATTGTATCCCCATTGCACCTCCGGGTACTGTTTTATCAAAGCACTTATGGAAATCGTAGAGTTATGATCAAATTTAAATTTATCATTATTCGTTTACAATTATTAAGTGTGGTAAATAAAGCTTCAATACTAATAATGATTCAGTTACTCCTACAAACCATATCCGTCACGAATTTGCAGTTGTTAAAGAATTATAAATTATCTAAATTTGAGCGTAACTTTAAGAGTTTCGTAAATGCTTTGATAAAACAGTACCCAGGTGACCTGTTAAGAGAGAGCACCCATCAACAACTACCACATTGCTGATAGATGATGTTTACAGACAGGTTTGACTTGTACTGATAATTTCTAACTAACACACGATTCTCACCTTGGCTGACTGTTCACAAATCTTCACCCAGTCTAAGTGTCCATGGTCGGATTTATTTACAACTTTACCACCAGCATCGAATCCTAGTATATCATTTCCCACACTACTTGTTCTACCAGATTCCATCTCGTGTTTGTGTCGGAACAACTTCATTCTAGCCAGACCACGCCCATTATCTAGTTCTCCGTGTGTTAGCACACCAAGTAATGTACTTTTACCTGCATCTACATTCCCAACAACAGCAACTCTATAAAGATAGGATTCAATATTTAATAGATATTTACAGGTATATACATGTAGCCTGACCCCAACGGAGAGTCAACCATTTTTTTAGAATTTTGAATTTAGAGACTAAGTTACAGCCATGTTGTATTTAACCCCTTAAAGCAGAAGCAGACATTCACTCATCTATATTATCACTGAGCTTTGTTACTATTGATGCAGATGCTGATGATAACAGTCAAGCTACATGTATTCTATTGGCAATTTATTTTCTTCTAAACTTAAACGCTAACAAGAGCCAAAAATTCCCCAAAATGTCACAAAATAAGCTCATCTGGGGGAATGGTGAATGCAAATACAACAATTCAACTTGGCCAATATCTCATTGTTTGGTAATTCAAGGGTCATGATTCAAAAAGACCAGGGCTGATTGGGCTCATAAAGTACCTTGGCCTCGATATTAAGCTCATTAACATTGACACTTAGTTTGAAGATAATCAGATGGAAACTGTTTCAATCAGAGTACAGACACGGTCACATTTTTGGCAATTAAAGGGTGTTCACGTAATACGTCCCATTTTCAAAGGGCATATAATAAGGGGACAAAAACACATGCAATTACATGTAGTAACAGTAGTCCATTACCTTATTTCCATGAAGTCTTGAATATCAAGCTTTTTCCTCAGTAAAAATTCACAGACAGCCCCTTCTTTCTCGTGCCTTTCTCTCAATTTCACCATTTCGTAATCCAATGTTTCGGCTATAGTTGTTAGGGTGGCTATAGAGGCATGCATATCTTCATCCTTCAGACCTGGTGGATCACCCTCTAAAATACATAGAAATATGATTTGTTACAAACATGCACTCCAACAGTCAAATAAAACTGCACTCATTTAAAATTCCTCGAAAACCAGGATTTAAACAAGGGCCAAAAACTCTGATAAAACAATCAATAATAGAGTTGAACCTGAAATAAGCAGCCACCTATCTTGAACACCTAATATGAATGAATCTCAATTCTTAGAAAGCCATTTTCATAGCCCTAAAAAACAATCAAATAAGAGTTTACCCTGGTCACCTGAATTAATAAGCAGCCAGCCAGCCACTAGCCTTAGACAGACAATATGACTAGTAAATCTTAGAAAGCTATTTTTATACTGAATGTACATAATGTAGTCTAAAGTCTCCATAATTAAAAGGTCAAAGTTATCCTATCCACTGACTCATTGATTTGCCACTGAAGACTGATTATAGTGCCACATTTTGACCCTCAAGACGTATGTAAGGGCCATTTTCTTTTAAAATCATTGGGTATTTTGCCTATGAAAATTGAGCTTTCATATTCAGAAGCTAGTGGAAACTCTGTGCATTAGTTTTTATACCATACATGTAGCTTCAGCCTTGCTAGAAATAACAACTTCATAATGAAGGGAGGTCACTCACGATGCAGATAATCAGATAATCGTAAGTTAAAACACACTATACTGGTGCCTCGTATTTCCAGGGTACTTAACTATAAACTTAGATAAAATGTTTAAAATGTCCATACTGGTTACAGCCACTGAATGATAAAAGGCATCTTTGGTTTATGAGTTTATATCGACTAAAACATGAAGAAAATTAAGTTAGGAAAAACTCTACTCCTGTCTATATTTCAATGGTATCTGATGTAAACAGTTCTTTGCACCACCTACAAGACATTCACCTGTTAGAAATCCAGTCAAAAATGTTAAGACAGGAGTCACCAACGATAAACGACTATGTAACATAACCTGTAATGTATCAAGTTGTTACTGGAGGTTTATCCGTTTGGCAAGTAACCTGCTTTGAAAAAGTAGGACAATGTACTATTTTTTGGTGGAAAATTTGATTAAAGCTAATTTTTTTGTTTGTTCACCTTTTTTGGAACTTTTTGCAGAAATTATGAAAGAATAGCGGAGCACTTAATAACAGGTGTATTTTGTATGGGTAGTCAACACAACTGTTTACACCGCGGAAATAGGGATACCACCGTGCCACTACCACAGAAATATGAGGCATGGCTACAATATCAGAAACTAATGAGTAATACTACTTAGTACATATAGCAAATTTACTACTGATTATACTTATTACAGTAATTGTTTCCTGTAGTAAGACTTAAAACTCTTGACTAAATGTTGCAAGCTTATTTGAAGACTTTTGATTTGTGTTACTTGTTGCTGAGTTTAAGTTTTAGTCAACAAGTTGGACAAATATAGGATCTGTCATGAACTGTCTTTTTGAGATCAACAATCTTAAACGAGTCTAGGAATCATATGTTATCAAGCGAGCCTTTAGCCAGCTTAATAATCTATTTTTGTGATGAGTTTAAGAAATTTTGATCTCAATGACAATGAGTTACCAAATCTTTTAATCATATTACGGTAGTTACTGAGTCAAAACAGCGTCAAATATAATGAATTTAAACAGACGACGTTACTTTTACATTTCTAAAAAGCTGGCAACACCGCACAGTTGTTATCACACATTGGAGAACATTTACAAAATACACCAATATCAATTCACTGCAATATTAACTAGAACTGTCGCCATTCGGCAGACTAATATACCCCCCGAGTGGCAAAAATCATTGCAGCTAATTCTTTTCTTTATGCACATCTACATGTTGAGGTTGTTAATCTGTTAAGGTTTGAAGGAAATGCTGCAAAAACTGTAGGAGGAGTTGCGTCCACCAGAACTGTTCACTATATATTGTATAGTGCATAAAAGTACAAAGGGCCATAATTCTGTCAAAAATCGTTGCAGCGCAAATTCTTTCCTTTATGCACATCTACATGTTGAGGTTGTTCATCTGTTAAAGTTTGAAGCAAATGCTGCAAAAACTGTAGGAGGAGTTGCGTCCACAAGAACTGTTCACTATATATTGTATAGTGCATAAAAGTACAAAGGGCTATAATTCTGTCAAAAATTGTTGCAGCGCAAATTCTTTCCTTTATGCACATCTACATGTTGAGGTTGTTAATCTGTTAAAGTTTGAAGGAAATGCTGCAAAAACTGTAGGAGGAGTTGCGTCCACAAGAACTGTTCACTATATATTGTATAGTGCATAAAAGTACAAAGGGCCATAATTCTGTCAAAAATCGTTGCAGCGCAAATTCTTTCCTTTATGCACATCTATGTTGAGGTTGTTAATCTGTTAAAGTTTGAAGGAAATGCTGCAAAAACTGTAGGAGGAGTTGCGTCCACAAGAACTGTTCACTATATATTGTATAGTGCATAAAAGTACAAAGGGCCATAATTCTGTCAAAAATCGTTGCAGCGCAAATTCTTTCCTTTATGCACATCTATGTTGAGGTTGTTAATCTGTTAAGGTTTGAAGGAAATGCTGCAAAAACTGTAGGAGGAGTTGCGTCCACAAGAACTGTTCACTATATATTGTATAGTGCATAAAAGTACAAAGGGCCATAATTCTGTCAAAAATCGTTGCAGCGCAAATTATTTCCTTTATGCACATCTACATGTTGAGGTTGTTCATCTGTTAAAGTTTGAAGGAAATGCTGCAAAAACTGTAGGAGGAGTTGCGTCCACAAGAACTGTTCACTATATATTGTATAGTGCATAAAAGTACAAAGGGCCATAATTCTGTCAAAAATCGTCGCAGCGCAAATTCTTTCCTTTATGCACATCTACATGTTGAGGTTGTTCATCTGTTAAAGTTTGAAGCAAATGCTGCAAAAACTGTAGGAGGAGTTGCGTTCACAAGAATGCGTCTACTGACAGACAAGCTGAATCCAGTATACCCCCCCCTTACAACTCGTTGTGCGGGGGGTATACTTATTTTAAAGTTTAGAATTTCAACATACCTCCAGAACCGAGTTCATAGATTGTTTCACCTTGACCTTCTTCAACTTGTTCTTTGATAGTTTCCAGTATGTATTCATACTCTTCATTGGTAGGGCTAACCAGAGCAGTCTGAAACATACATTTGTGTGTTATTGTTAAGCATCAGCACACATTTGTACCCATACTTGGCTTTGCTAGGCAATGGCACTATACAGAATGGGTTTCACTTTTAATTAAACTATAGATCTAAATAATATTATGGCTTTGTGCTACAATTATTTCAACATACCTTATGTTATAACTTATGACATTGTTGGGTTTCAAGTGGTTACCTTTGATAGTTTTAGGGAAAATGACTAAAAAAAACCTAACCAAATTGAAAACACATACACTTCGAAAAGTCGATAAAGGACAAATGAACATAATACATTCTCATACATTGGTGGTTAGTCAAGTTTCCTGTACCGACAGTGAGACTTAAACACGGTACTGCATTTTAAACAGAACAAATAGTACTACAATGAAAAGCAAATTTATGTTTTTTATTTTCAGAATAATCTAGTGCATGGGTAAAAGATTAAAAGTGAGAAAATTTTGAAAATCTGACAACCATGAAAAATTTCAGTTTACATTTATGAAAAAAAGGAAAAACAGTACATTTTAGACACAAAGTTCAGGAATAATCCTGGCAACATTTACCCTATGAATATTATGTTTTAAATATACAAACAACCCTAAATGATGAGAATGACCGAAAGATATCAAGATTCATTGATTGGAACATCTGCCAACTCATTAAGTAAACAGTGAGTACAAGTAACAGGTTTTAATAGCTAGAAGTTACCATACACATATTGAACAATCCTTGACAGCAACAGCTGTGACAGTGATATTTAGACTTCTCAATGAGTATAATGAAAACACTAAATGAATTATAATTGTGAATAAAAAACAGCATAGAAAATCAAATTGAAAAAGGTCATTTTGTCACAATAAACATGTCATGATGTGCATACAGACCAGTTGAGGTACTTCTATTTTCAATACAGCTGAAGTGAATTGCTTGAACCAATAAATGAATCAACTGAATGACACTTATTTTTTTTATTTTCGTACTCACATACCAGATTTTATTTTATTTTTTTCAGAAGGTCAAACAATGTTTTGGATAGGGTACTTTTTGCTCTGGTAGGTAGGGTAGGGAAAACAAACAAACAATTTATATATATAAATACAATATAAATATATATTATTTTTGGCCTTATGAAGTTATCAAACTAAAGCAGGTTTATAAGCACTACTCAGGGCTGGTGCTGGCCATTATGAATTAATAGCCAAATTTTTTTTCTCCAAAAAATTAATAGCCAAACTTAACGCGCGCTTTTAATTTTTCATTATTGCATGTAAAAAGGGGGCATAACTCATAATAGCCAGCCACCAGCCCAGGGAATATATATAAGTAGCCTTCTCAAGGGTCACCCTTTCAATCAAAGCTTCTCATTCCATTTTAATTCATGAAATGATTAAATAACATATTGAAGCAACATTTATTCTTCAAATAGTAAACATACATAATCAACACAGTTCAGGCACCAGTAAGGCAGTTTGTATTCAGTCTCATTTCATTATCACATGTTTAAATAATAATTATTAATAGTGTTACTTCACATCAACCCACTTGTTGAAAGAATGTGGGTACAAGTAACCAAAAAGTCACTACCAGCAGGGAATTGTTTACTTTACAAACAGACTACATAATGTCAAGGTTAGCATCAACAGAAGGTAGTAACATATTTATAGACAAACTGCATCATCAGCACAGCCATGATTCAAAAACTTAAATTAATAGATACATTTTTGCAGATGAGAGCAAATTAACATACCCCTGTGAACTTTGTGTATATTAGGGTCTCTCAACATTATTTGTGTTTATACATATTGGATCCGTCAACATCGCGAAAATATGTGACATTTGTTATTTTCGTAACCTATTTGCAGGAATATCTACTGACCTTCATGGTGATGTTGGGACCATCCATTTCAACATCATTATCTGGAGCGAAAAGATTTCCTCCATTCTCCATAGGTTCCGCATCAGCATCGACATCATGGTTATTCATATCATCAAAGCTGGTATCTAATGCACCAGCCATTGTTGATGTCTAGAAACTTCTGTCTATTTATTTCACACAAGGTTTAAACTTTCTCTGACAAAATTCAATCAAAACTCCAGAAATAACAACAAATAACAATACTCGCTTCTTCAAGTTGTTGTTAATAAACAACATTAAATGGACAATTAATAATTAAACACCTGTCTTTTCTATCATTGTGATTATTAGAAATACTATTTCCTAAAGTTCAAGCACCAGACCGTAGATTCATCATAGCACTTACAGCATTCAACAACCTGCAAGACAGAATGATTCAATTTAGTACTAAATAAAGACATACATTATAAACTTAAATAGGACGGCTCTCCAGAATCTTGGTAAATTAATAATTTATGAATAATTTTCTTATGAATATGTACATGTAGCAGCACAAACCTGACAGGTCTGCATAATTTCACATTCCCTACAAGATTTATAAACTTTTTCAGCCAATCAGTGACTGAGGACAGAGGAGAAGCTTTTTCTTTAAATTAAATACTCTATGTAGAGTATCTATATTATAGTCCATTTTCTGTAAAATTATCAAAATGACACCAGGACCCTTGATCTACCATTTTGGGACTGACTGAAATTAGGCCCTATTACCCTATCCAAAAAGTATTCTATGTTATCCTCCCTCTTTCTAAAAAAAATACCCCTACCAGTCTTCGAAATTAGCTTTTCAATTGTACTAGCCAGTACCCGCCGACAATTTTTCTACAAAATGTAATGATCACCTTACCCGGTATGGCGCACTCGATGTATTTCAGAGGCCACAACATTTTACTTTAGTATTTGTTTACTTTTAACCGGAAAAGAAAATAAATATTTACGAATAGAAATTATTTTTAAAACGGAAAGTCGGTCGAATCAACGGAAATGTGGTTACGAAAACAAGCGCCCTCAGGTGGAAACTATTTTTAGACGATACGTCATATAGCTGGTGATGTTGTTAAGGCTATTTTTAGCCTCGTAAACAGATTCCGGATTTCCGACAAAGATAATGATTTATCGCGAGTGTAAATATGTATTTTTAAACGTTTTAGGCAAATTGCATTGGGATTTTTTTACTCGCCAAGTCGGGAGACGTTAATGGAGAATGTTACACGCCCGAATCGAAATTTACCCGCCATGGCGATCGGGCGAGTCCTAATTTCGAAGACTGCCTACTAAATGCTGCTGTCTTAGTTCCCCCCTTATGAGAGTGCCAGTGGTGATGTTTCAGGTCCATTACTATCATGTTGAATCACCCGCGTTAAAGCCCAACTTGCTATAAAACATATATTTGTAGCAATAAAAATCAATAAATTCCGCGTAAATATGTTGATAATAATGCGTATCATGCCGTATGCGATAAATGCAAAGTTGTCCTGATGTGAACAGTGTAAAGGTCGCTTGGATTAAATAACATGTCCAGTGTCGATATTAGCCAATCAGAATGCGACATTTACATATTAAGCGATCCTGTTAGTGAATGGACTACACGTGTAGCAAAATATTGCCAAACTAATTATGACACATGTCTGATATGTCTGTTTGCAATTACTTGCTGGTTAATTTCCAGATGATTCGACATGATGGATAGATGTGCAGTTATTTATATGCATTAGAATTACAAGATTTTCGCGATTCGTTTGTGACATGTCAGGGTCTCTTAACTATTTGTAAGAGCCACGATCTAAGCGCACCAGATATCTGACCGTTTTTGCTAACTTTCGGGTTGTCTGCAAATTGCTATTTTTGTTAATTGCCTGATGCACAGTATTTGGGCAAATTGTGTTAGCATCAAGGTCAAAAAATAAAGTTTAATATTTTTATGTCAAATCAAGTGTTTTACATGAGTACATGTATCCATTTTATTGGTTAATTTAAAAAAAGTCATTCCCGTTAATAGTTTTTGTGAAATTTAGCATTTTGTACGGCTGATCAGCTTAGGGGACGGACGTTACATAGAAATACAAATCTGCAAATATTTTTTTAATAAACATGTTTGTTTCATAATTAAACCATATAAATTATTTTCTGGACACCAACTTTTAAGCAATTACAAAAAAATTCCTGCAGATTTAGATTTTTATGAGTTTTATCATCATGTCAATCCAATTTGAGTTATGTTTTTTTATATTTTTTTAAAAATATTTGTTTGTTGTTAACTTGTGCACAAATTCTAGGAAACATAAACACAAATATGATAAATAATTGAATACATAGTATTAAAGTTATACATGTTTACTCAATAATTTGTCCATTGAAACAAAGTATGATCTATAAATATGATCCTGAAAATAGGGGACGGACGTTACATTTAAAGGGGACGGACGTTACGCACAAACATAATGTCTTGTTCTCTTCTTTTTTCAGCACATAATAACAGATTATATATTTGATACACATTGTTTAGATAAAATAAATATGTCAAAAACATTTTTTATGCAAAACATGTTATTTATGATTTTAGATTCCGGAGTTAGTTCAACTCATATAAATGTGCAATAACCAATTATTATAAAAAGTAATTTTATGTAAAAGGCATTTAATATAATATTGTGAGTGATACAGGAATGTTCCACTTATAAGATCAATGATTAAATATTCATAACTAATTTATTTGAAATAGTGAGAGGAACATCAGACTCAGATATTAAATAAAAGTTGAAGAAATTATTTCACTTAAGATTGATCATTCTTATTTAGTATTAGTGAAACATTTCCCGATAAACACAGTGTTTTTCTAGAGCATTCATGGTTGCAATACCATATTTAAAAGCAGCTTAATTGCTTATTATGTGATCAGTATGTCTATAGTATACAATACTTTAATATTTTCAAATCAAACAATATTGAGCTCCTCCCATAATGCACAGAGCAATACTGTCTAAGAGACTAATAGCCCCACCCACAGTTTAACTACAGTGTGAAATTATCTTTACAGTTTTAAAATTACTCCTCCCAATTAGGTAATATTGCATAATCCTTGCTGAAATCCTTACAGGGATCTATGTTTTTACAAGAAATTGATTATCAATTATTGAAGCTGCAGGAGGCAGGAAAGACCATAAAACTCCTAAGACTTGAAAGGGTTGTATATTGGTATATTGTTAATTACTGGTTTTGGGGACAGTAGCTGCACAATTAGGGGTCATGTAACTTGGTGGCAGCTGTCTGTGTTTTTACAGGGAATTATATTGATTATGAACTTACTGAAGCTGCAGGGGGCAGGAAATAGATCATAAAACTCCTTAGACTTGAAAAGGGTTGTATATTAGTTTATTGCTAATTACTGGTTTTAGAGACAGTAGCTGCATAATTAGGGGTCATTTAGTTAAATTAAAATCTTGCATCAACTAAAAAATGCTTTAATTTGAAGTCAACTAAACAACATACTTATATTAGACATTCAGTGTCTTATTTAAATGAATTTCTAACAAACATTTAAAACTATCCCTTAGTTTTCATGTTAGTTAATAATGCTAAAAATATTTATGTATATAATATCATTTTAATAAAACCATTATTTATAAAATATTATATCAGTAATATGTGTATACAAGTCATATGGTTGCATTTTAATGAATTGTGTACTATTGCGGTGAATATTTATAAGTCTCTTATAATTCTGTATTAGAATGGTCACATAATAATGTTTATGTGATATATAATGCAATTGTATTTTTGAATATATGTGAATGAGACTAAAATAAAGAAATAAAGTTCTGCTTGATATTTAGGGTGTGATGTGAAATAATGTTTTTGTATTAAACTTCTTAAAAGTGTTGAAATATTACTGAAATTGATCTATTGTATGCATCTATCTGAAATAATGACTGAAATCAAACTGGTGAGTATCTGACTGTACATTACTATCAGCTTTCAAAGTTTGTAACGTCCGTCCCCTTAAATTGTAACGTCCGTCCCCTCAGAATATTAATGTAATTTTAATCTTTCTAATATAAATTCCCATTTGGAAGTTTGCAGTTCCATTTTTCTAATAAGGCAGTATAATATAAGAGATTAAAAAAAATTGTAACTTGATTTATAGCAACTATTTTTATAATTAAATGAGAAAAAAAGTGAAATAAAAATTGAAAAATTCTAAAACCTGTATAAATAACCATTACATTTGTGAAAAATAATTCTTACTATCACTAAATTTTAAAAGAAACTAATACTTTGCATGATTTTGACATAAACTTTCATTTAAAATCAAAATTAATCATAATACAGTGATTTTAAGTAACCATGTCTAATAGGGGACGGACGTTACGGGGACGGACGTTACATCATTTTTTTTTCATCACTAAAAAAATGTCATTTGATTTAATAATATCAATTTTTTTTTGCTGTTTCTACAATAAGACTGATTATATGCATAAATTAATGCCAGTTAAAGATATTTATTTGTTGTTTTTTAGTAAATACAGAGGGGGGACGGACGTTACAGATTTCCTGTGACAAACAAATTTTGAACCACAAAATTTGTAATTTCAAAGTTACTGTTCTTTTGATTTACCAGAATTTTTTTTTATTCAAATCAATGATTATTTCCAGATAAAAACATGAAACAAATCTTGCTATAAACTCTTTAATTATTTTTTCCCCAACATTTTAATAAATAAAGTACTCTCTCAAAATGGACCTGTGTACACGAGTACCTTTTTAGTTAAAATGATGTAGAACAATAATAAATTTACCAAAATCAATGGTTTATACCTCATTGGAAAGAGAATGAATTTGTCTGTGCAGGGAAGTTAATATAAAGTGTACATTTAGTAATATTCAAAACACAGTTCATGTTGTTTAAAGGGTAAAAATGTGATGCTAACGCATTACATGCAAAAATGGCCATTTTTCGCATGTTCTAAGGCCTGATAATAAATTCTGAAGATGTGACATTGAACGAAAACCATAGAAACATCTGTAATACCCTTTGATGCAATAAATACAGAAAATAGTTCGAAAAAAAACTAAAAGGGAAAAAAATTATGGCCTTGTACACCTGTTTTTCTGTAATTTGCCCAAATACTGTGCACCAGGCATAATGTTATTTCCTTTAACAAAAATAGTGAACAGGTACCTAGCTTCATATTCACTGTTGAAGTCGATGCATTCATAAATGGTTCCATATATAGTGAAAATATTACATAAGAATCACACTAGCTATCAAATCTGTTTTTTGTTCCACCGAACTCGATAAGCCAGATTGTGTTGTATAGAATGCTAACTGCAAGAACTTAATATCAAATATAATTGCATATATGTCCAACAATTTTAACATCCAAAACTAAACAAAACCTAGTTATATAGTAACACAAACAATGATTAAAAACTTGGTAAGTTTGGAAACCGTTTTTGACATATGTTTCACCATCGAGTAAGTGAACTATTTAAGCGATCGGATAAATTTAAGTTGTGCAACAAGTTTATTGCAACGGACTTACTAAGAATGTATGATGAAACTGTTCGCAACCGATGTCTATTTGCAGAAATCGGGATGAATAACCTGCAAAATAGGTTTTCACAACATGTCATCACAAAATATACCGGAAGTTTTATGATCGGATATCTTCGGTTAAAACGGGTTAGAGCAAAAACCTCGTAAAAACCGTACTGGCGGCTTTCGCGAAAAATTTATGGTTTTGTGCTACCATGGCAACATTAAAAAGTGGACTAATCTATCGGTCGATTTTAGCAACCTCAAACATTTGAAACATATTGTTAATTTGCGTTTTAGTGCTAATAACAGAACTTGATTTTGATCTAACTTTTCAGATTTAAATGATAGGCCTACCTCATTTATTGAAACCATGCAGTCAAGGAATACATAACAGTAGTTTTCAAAGAGTCAGGCCTACTCTAATTTTAATGGAAATTCCAAGTTTATCAGAAAATACGAGGTTTGCCACATTCAAAAAATATTTTTCTGAATTCTATAAGAGGTAAACAAAATCAAAGATCTAAAAATCATCTTTGACAAAAACGATTTACCTTAGGCTATGCAGAAGAAGAAATTTAGCTCTTCAAACCGAGACGTTGGTCATTATAAAGGATAACAAGCAAGACGTTTATGCAAAATAACAAAATATGATGCGTGCTGCGTTGCCTTTTCTTTCAGTTTTCAATATTGAGTGTCCGTCTGTTTTGTTTAGATCTTTGGAATGGATTAATCTACTTAATGATAGATACTGTCTAATACGACCAGGGTTGGTATACACAAAGCATCTTAGTAGAAAACTTAGATTTTTCTTAAAAACACGAACATTACTTAAGTATGTCAGCCTAACATGACAATCAAGATTATAGATTTTTTGCATAGGTTTAAATCATTATGTGAATAGTTATTATAATCACTAAGAAAACATGGGTTAATCTTAATTAATTTGTGCACATTGGTATGCAATAATATTATTAAATTAAGTTTTCAACTAAGATGCTTTGTGAATACTAGCCAAGAGTTCTTTGATTTTTCGTTACTCAGACCCTCCTGTCCAAGTTTTGTCATTTTCCAAAGACAATTAAAACTTGAATAAACAAATGTTGCTGATTGAATTAAATCACTTTAAAAATTTGGAGAAACATATGTAGCAGTATATTGGGAATGTTGACAGTTTCTGGAACTTCTTGAATGCGGATTCACATAGCAGCCAAAACGCGGTTCATGTTGCATTAAGAAATGGACAATGGTAGTATAGAGAGGCTAACGCTTTTCCCAAAAACAAAAATTGCATAGGCCTATATATATGAAACTATTTGTAAAATGTTTTGATTGTTATGTGCACACATTGTTTTAAATTACTATTTCATTATTTGCTTACGATAAGCGGGTATAGTTACATGTATTTTTTATTTTTGTTCTCGTTCCTGACTGTACCACAGGTAAATGTAGTGATAGTTGTATCACTGAAAAACATTTTTATCAGACATATTTGTTATTTAGATCTAAAATGTAAATACATTTTTACAATATAGAATATTTTTTTAATAAATGGTTATCCGTGTTTTATATATTTTTTCTCGCTTCAAGCAGTCTTTTTGCTCACCAAAGTCACATTAACAAAATATTAAAAAGAAACTTTGGCCTAAGAGCTAATGTAATTTTAGACCAGTAAATTTATACATTGTGTTTTTGGTACATAATTTGTATCTTGAAACTCACCAATGCCACCGAACTGTATACTATAAATGTGCAAAACGATGCCAAATGGGATAACATTATGATGTTTTTGTAAGAACATGACTCACACCATCAAGAAGGCCTAATATACAACCAATAATATTGATTAACCAATGCGGACCAAAAGATAAAAAACACAAACAATTTAGGAAGCTGAAAACCTGGAAAGACTCAGCTGAGCATTAACTTAAGTTTTTTCGTGGAATCGGGGCCTGGTATGTAACAAATATAATCACATGATGCCCGCTATTAGAAATGAACGACTTTTGTGTGTTTTTAATGATTTTATTGGTATGTTATTTGTTTGTACAATTTGTTGTGTTAGAAAGTCAGTTGTTATCCTCTTGGGAGTCTCTATCATGAGTGTGGGGAGCGGTGGCCTACACGGGTAGGGTGCGCTATGGGATCGAGTTATCGCGGGATCGATCATCATCTGCACAAGCCATTTCTTTATATAAGAGCAACTCACATGCTTCACTCGATCAAGGAGTGAAATGTGGAAGGCTGAATTGCTGAAAGCGGTTCTCGAAAACTTGTTATTAAACCTAACTTTTTTATAGTTACCATTCATCGATTATCAACCAATGTCAAACGTGAAAATCAAAAGTGACAGACAAAACAGCCTTTTGATGAACTCCCGTTGAAATAACTAAATATTCAATAAACATACTTACGTGCGTGTTCCAAAATGTATGGACTCCCAATATTCAGTTTAACCGTATAAAGGTTAAACTTTTTAGCTGTGTGAAGTTGGCTCAACATACGACATTCGACATTGGACGACATTCAAAATATCGAATGTCGTCCAGCTCGACATTGGCCGACATTAAAAAATCATCGAATGTCGTCCAGCTCGACATTGGACGACATTAAAAAAAATCATCGAATGTCGTCCAGCTCGACAAAAAAATCATCGAATGTCATATGGTTAGTGTGAGGTTAAGTGAGCACCTTTAACCAAGTTTAAGTCACCAGTGACTATGATATAATTGTATCAACAGTGACTATGATATTATTGTACTAATTTGTCTTTCGAAATTAAATGGGATGTGTAATTTTGTATGTTTATGGTAAAAGAAAGTTTAAGTATTGTTTAGTACCAGTAACTTTGAAATATATACATGTATCAGCACTTGATCTGTGTCGTGTTTAAAGCCACATTAAGCACAAAGCGACTATTTTCAAAAAGCAATATCTACAGAATGATGCATTTTGAGCACTTTAGTCGGGTCCTAAAAGGTGAAACACACCATAGTGTGGAAGAAAACGAAATACAGCCTCCAGTTGGGTTGTTGACAAAATAACGAATTGTAAACAACAAATGATCATGCTATTTAATTATGTTTTCTGTATTTTGGGCCGGTGACCTTGTACTATTGAAATAAATCTTGTATTTTGTACCTTGATTAATACATTCTAAGTGCCTCTCGTATAAATAATATACTGCTATACCGGGTATATAGTGTTTAGTCCACAGAAGTAAGTTCATCTTGTATCACAATGTTTTGTCGCAGAAATAAGTAACGCAGCAAATTTATCACTCATTGGATAAAAAAAACCCCGCAGAATTTTCAACCAGCAAAAAAACCACTTACTAGTATACTGTAGATACATTATCAGCAAAACGTTTGAGCCACAAGTCACGTTTTGCCATTATTCCTATACATCTATCGTCTAATTTGTCTGTTCCTATGTGCTTTGCTGTTTCGCCGAGGTCTGATCCAATTATCTTTTTGCTTGATTCATTATTGGTCATGAGTTGGGCAAGGATAAATGTCACTAAAATGAATATAATAAACGAACTATGGTGGTTACGAATTCTGTTGAAAGTAAATATTCCATTCTACCAGACGGTTCATACATCTCTAGTAGCATGGTATATTAAATTCCACCAGATTCCAATATCCAAACAATCTCCATCATCGGCTATGGTGTTCGACGTGAGTTGTCTGTAGACGACCACACTTCCTGCAACCCACTTTCAAACACTCTCCACCATCGGTCGACGTTCGTTGTCTGTAGACGACCACACTTCCTGCAACCCACTTTCAAACACTCTCCACCATCGGTCGACGTTCGTTGTCTGTAGACGACCACACTTCCTGCAACCCACTTTCAAACACTCTCCACCATAGGTCGAAGTTCGTTGTCTGTAGACGACCACACTTCCTGCAACCCACTTTCAAACACTCTCCACCATAGGTCGAAGTTCGTTGTCTGTAGACGACCACACTTCCTGCAACCCACTTTCAAACACTCTCCACCATCGGTCGACGTGCGTTGTCTGTAGACGACCACACTTCAAACACTCCTCCATCGGTCGACGTTCCTTGTCTGTGGACGACCACACTTCAAACACTCCACCATCGGTCGACGTTCTTTGTCTGTGGACGACCATACTTCAAACACTCCACCATCGGTCGACGTTCTTTGTCTGTGGACGACCACACTTCAAACACTCCACCATCGGTCGACGTTCTTTGTCTGTAGACGACCACACTTCCTGCAATCAACTTTCAAACACTCTCCACCATCGGTCGACGTGCGTTGTCTGTAGACGACCACTCTCCATGTTACCCACTTCAAACACTCTCCACCATCGGTCGACGTGCGTTGTCTGTAGACGACCACTCTCCATGTTACCCACTTCAAACACTCTCCACCATCGGTCGACGTGAGTTGTCTGTAGACGACCACACTTCCTGCAACCCACTTTCAAACACTCTCCACCATCGGTCGACGTGCGTTGTTTGTAGACGACCACACTTCCTGCAACCCACTTTCAAACACTCTCCACCATCGGTCGACGTGCGTTGTCTGTGGACGACCACACTTCCTGCAATCCACTTTCAAACACTCTCCACCATCGGTCGACGTTCGTTGTCTGTAGACGACAACACCAGATTCCAATATCCAAACAATCTCCATCATCGGCTATGGTGTTCGACGTGAGTTGTCACTTCCTGCAACCCACTTTCAAACACTCTCCACCATCGGTCGACGTTCGTTGTCTGTAGATGAATATACTCGCCGCAACCCGCTTAATGAAAATAATAATGCAAAGTTCCCTACGAATATATTGGCTGTAGCGAACCCCTGGCTACTCACATTGTTTTTAAATCGGAATACATTTATGTCGGTCATTTCCGTATTTTAAAGAAAATAGCCGCACTGATCCGATTTCAATTTTCGCACTGACTTGAATAACTAGCAACAAAACCAAAGAGGCGGTATTTATACGTTCTTACAGCATTGTAAAGCACCTGTAATTGTTGGAATTTTAAAATAAACACTGCCTGGTTTTTACAGAATTCGTATCAAGTGACGGTAAACACAGGTATCAAATGTTCAATTAAAAGTTAAATGTCAGTGCAAAACGTGTTGGATCTTCTATTAATAATGCATGGAAAATTGACATTTTGTGTCTTAGAACATTAAGCGGCAGTAATATCGCGATTTATTAATTTGCGTTTGGATATCATTCTATTATTCTGAGAGTGTTCTTGTACCAGCGGCGGTGATTATAATGATGTATTAGGTAATGTATACACGTCGTCAACAAGGTAAATTGTTAAAGTAGCGAAAAAGCCAAAATGAAATGACATTTTCTTCTTGTATTAAGCACGTGCAGGATATCGACGTTTGATGTACATGCAGGCGTGCATGGTGACATCTGCTATTGTATGCTGCATTATTTGTTATCATGTAATAATTATTTTATGTATGTCAATGGTATATAAATGGAGAAACAAGTTATTTCCTATCATTTTACGACATGCCTATGGTATTCTTTTAAAAGTTGAATAAATAGTAAAGTAGTTAAATCATTTGTGATCAATCAGTTTTTCTATGTACAAAAATGTACTCCGTTGCCCGCGAAGCTCGTTTGGAGACCATTCTAATTAGGCCAATAACCGATAACTAGACCAATCTCTCAATGGTTGCCTTGAAGTCTTGAAAATACCGTTTCTGAGTAAATGTTTCCGATATCAATTGTATAGACATCAATGCACGTGTTGTCAAATTGCATTTTCATGATATATGAGCATTGAACAGTGATCATCGTACGATAAATAAAAAGGTCACTGTATAAACCTACGGATATCCGAAGAGAGACCTACTTACAGAGACGTTTTTAAAAACATCATTGGGTGATCAGCGTTCCTCCAGATACTGTCGTTCATGGACACCGTCGAGGAATAATTTGGATCGAGTCAAGGTCACGAGGAGACTATTGCGTTGCGTTGCGACTGTATATATAGAGATTATTCTGATGGAAAGTACGTTGAGATATTTACATTGCACACTGATCTGCCAGGGGTCTATATCTTGTGTATAGTGAGCTTCAGTTTTGTTGTTCAAAAATTAATTGACATATACTAGTAAATGTAGCTTTAACTGTGACACAGAAAGCAACGCTTCAGAAGATTGCTGTTCGTGTATATATATCGTACTCTGTAGAAACGTAATATTTCGTTCAGGTGATTTTTATTTTGTGTATAACATGATTAACATTCAACGAAATACGAGGGACATTGAAAAGGGTCTGCTATGGATATATCCATATTGACATGTTTGGAAGGCTTCTACTACTACTGACAGTTTAATGCATACATGTTTGGAAGGGTGCTACTACTACTGACAGTTTAATGCATACATGTTTGGTGTTCTTTCTCCATAGCCGAACAATTGTAAAGCTATATAGACATTTTTATTGTTCATTTCACTTTGTCTCGTGCATATTCGGTATATTGGCATAATGTTGACTCGTGCATGTTCGGGCATACTGATATAATGTTGACTCGTGCATGTTCGGGCATACTGACATAATGTTGACTCGTGCATGTTCGGGCATATTGGCATAATGTTGACTCGTGCATGTTCGGGCATACTGGCATAGTTTTGTCTTGTGCATGTTCGGATATACTGACATAATTTTATCTAGTACATGTTCGGATATACTGACATAATTTTGTCTAGTGCATGTTCGGATATACTGACAAATTTTTGTCTAGTGCATGTTCGGATATACTGACATAATTTTGTCTAGTGCATGTTCGGATATACTGACGAATGTTTGTCTAGTGCATGTTCGGATATACTGACATAATTTTGTCTAGTGCATGTTCGGATATACTGACGAATGTTTGTCTAGTGCATGTTCGGATATACTGATATAATTTTGACTATGTCACGTTCGGGTATGCTGACATAATTTTGACTCGTTCATGTTCCAGTATGCTGGCACAATTTTGACTCGTGCATGTTCGAGTATGCTGGCACAATTTTGACTCGTGCATGTTCCAGTATGCTGACATAATTTTGACTCGTGCATGTTCCAGTATGCTGACATAATTTTGACTCGTTCATGTTCCAGTATGCTGGCACAATTTTGACTCGTGCATGTTCGAGTATGCTGGCACAATTTTGACTCGTGCATGTTCCAGTATGCTGACATAATTTTGACTCGTTCATGTTCCAGTATGCTGGCACAATTTTGACTCGTGCATGTTCCAGTATGCTGACATAATTTTGACTCGTTCATGTTCCAGTATGCTGACATAATTTTGACTCGTGCATGTTCCAGTATGCTGACATAATTTTGACTCGTTCATGTTCCAGTATGCTGACATAATTTTGACTCGTGCATGTTCCAGTATGCTGACATAATTTTGACTCGTGCATGTTCCAGTATGCTGACATAATTTTGACTCGTTCATGTTCCAGTATGCTGGCACAATTTTGACTCGTGCATGTTCGAGTATGCTGGCACAATTTTGACTCGTGCATGTTCCAGTATGCTGGCACAATTTTGACTCGTGCATGTTCCAGTATGGCGACATAATTTTGACTCGTTCATGTTCCAGTATGCTGACATAATGTTTTCTAGTGAATGTTCAGGTATGCTGACATAATGTTTTCTAGTGAATGTTCAGGTATGCTGACATAATGTTTTCTAGTGAATGTTCAGGTATGCTGACATAATGTTTCCTAGTGAATGTTCAGGTATGCTGACATAATGTTTTCTGGTGCATGTTCAGGTATGCTGACATAATGTAGACTACTTTTACAGCACTGAGAATTTGACACGATCCTGACCTTTATGCATGAATATATTGCAAGGTTCTTTGCGGAATTTTATATATTTAATATATAAAAATATATAATTCCGCAAGCAAATCGTGCAATATCGGTTTTTTAGATTTATGTTGGTATTAAATCTCGAGCGTCTTCGTGATACTTCCCGCTTACGAAAACATACCACCGGGTTTATAATTATAGACAATATATCGACTGTTTAATTATGCTAATTGACGGTCGAGAGTCGTGTCCAATTCTCTGGACTATACGCACGTTTGTGACGTGTATAATGGAAGCGACGACATTGCTATAAATACACGTACTCTGACTGACGTGAAACATTGATCTTGAACATTAATGTAAACCACCAGTCAACAAATAGTGGTCTACCAGTAGAAAAAAAACATGGACTATATTGACATAAAATTTATATATATTCCATTGGTTATGTCGTGCTGTGGTTAAACGTTATCAACTGATCTTTTTATCATTTACCGATGTTAAGTGTAGATGTACATTATAAAAGCTGATTAATCGATACAGCTCTGCACAATAACTGTGTATATATCACTGGCTTAGGATGAGAAGGTCGTAAGTACAAAATCAACATCTTGAGAAAACCAGAACAATCTGTCAACATGACGAGATCCGATTTTCATGAAAATAGACTCATAAGAAGCGCCTCGTGGTGCAGATTTTAAATATACACGAGTCTTACAAGGTCGTAAGTGCAAAGGTCGTAAGTACCTTCTCATTCTAAACCAGCGATATAGAATCTATATACATATATGTGATTTAAAGATACATGTATGATATATAGTTAAATGCCTGATACGACGGGGTAGTATGATATTGGTGATTATGTGTAAATTACACCAGGATATACGCTCATGATAGTACATGTAGTGTGGTGTTTGGTTATGTTGAAATCAACCAGATATTGTAGTTTATTTTCAAAGTCCAGAAGGTCGTTGGCATAAGAGGTTAACATTTATAAAGAAAGACATAGATCTAATACAAGCATACTGGTGGATTTATTTTTGTGAAGTATTTCGGTGGAATTATGTGGATGTTTAAGTACAATGAATAACACAATGCATCAACGAGTCAACTTCCGGTTATCGCAATAATGAGTACACGTTGAATTGTATAGGATTGCAATAATGAGTACAGTGATGGAAAATCTCCGGATGTTTCAATCACAATAATGAGTACACGTTGAATTGTATAGGATTGCCAATAATGAGTACAGCGATTTGGTTTATACGCGGTGAATAATGTAACCGTTAATGCGTGTAGGTTATTCAAAGTCATACTACAGAAACGAAGGTAGCGTCTAGCCACCCACACATAGATAATCGTTGCCTCTAGATAAAGTACGTAAAGGTCCGTAGTTTGCCGAGTACAAAGTATATGTACACGTTTTCTGATAACGGAAATCTGATGAAAGGCTGCGTATGAAAGATAAAATTTGACACAAAACCCGGATTATATTTAAACAATGGAAGTTGAAATGGTAAGTACGAATACATTGTAATTATGTTTTTCTTTTTTTTCTTTCATAGTACATGTACAATATATGAAATATGCAAATATGCGTACAAGCGGCAATATGCATGAAGTAAATCGACCATGCAAGTTTTTGCATGTTCGTATGGAACAGTTCAAACCGATAATTTTAAAACGTGTACACCTACCGATATCTGTTCAATCACTGGGACAAATATGCACTTGTCAAGGGGGAGGGCGGCGGGATTATTTATTGGAATTAGACTTTTTTGGAAATTGGTTTGTCGAATTTCCCTCCCATGTGCTGATACTCCTGTCTAATTCTGGGGGGGGGGGCTTGTTCTTGCGGATGTCAAATATCCCTATGGTAGATTTTCTTACTGACAAAAAAGGCGACTGTCTTATTTCCGTTCCCGGTCCATAAAATACGGACCAAGTCTTAAACCCACTTCATGTGACGACAGGGCTTATCCAATTCCCGTCACGGTCATCGGAAAAGTCGTTATGTCTAATTCCCCGTGCATCCTCGCCGCCCCCACCCTATCTGGGGGAAAACATTGATAAGTGTAAAACGAGCCTTAGCTAGATCTTTATACAATTATATTACAGCTAATAGTTGTACGTTTCGCTAATTTCTTACAGGTTTAGCAAATTTTGAATATTAAAAAAAAGTATTTCACCAATTACAGTATACATGACACAGTACTATGTATAATACAGTCATGTATACAATTCGCACATGTAGACTAGCTGCAGAATAAATTGAGAACACAACAGTTAAAATTGTTCAAACGTAGTCCAGCCTCACACTAAAAGACTAAGACGGTTCGAACCCGCGACCGAAAGCACTCAAAACGCAAATTCTACCAGCACTACAGGCTAATCGGAGGACTTTTGTCAAACTGATGTCCGTCGTGCGTCGATATTTCTACAAAATTCTAATACAGTGTAGCAATACCACGTGACTTTTGGCTACAGTTACAAGAAGAAATTTGTAAACATTGGAAAATAAAATAGCCATAAGTATTTTATTTCTTAATCGATTTCTATGAAATATACGCCACGCTAAGGGGAAAATTATTTGCTTTCCATGAAATATAAGATCTTTTTCAGCAGCTTTACCGATTTTTCCACTACCCTGTAATGGACTAAACGGCACATCCGCTGAAAAAGATTTTATATTTCATGGAAAGCAAATAATGTTTTCCTTAGCGTGGCGTAGATTTCATAGAAATCGATGAAGAAATAAAATACTTATGGCTACATTTGTGTTCCAATGTTTACAAATTTCTACTTGGGACTGTAGTAAAAAACCACGTGGTATTGCTACACTGTAATATACATTGTATATATACCTCTCTGTCAGCAAATTTATTCCGTCAGCAAATTGATGTACATTTAAAATATTTGTTGCTATCATTAACTACTGTAAACTAATTATTTTAGTCGGGGTTAAATTTTCGTTGAATTCGTGGTTAAATTTGACCATGAAATGTTATCCCCAAGATAAATTTACCTCCTAAATAAGAAACAAAGGGTTCCCCTTTTCGTGTTGCGCAATCTACGAATTTAGCACTCCATGAAATTGCACTTTTACCAAAATCCACGAAATTTCATGCCCACGAAAATAAGTGCTTTTACCGTGCAGATGACCTGATTTTATTACTGTTTGCAGAATGCATTTTCACGTCGTGTTATCATGAAAAGGTGTATAAAAGTTCGACCTTTAAACGACATTAAACTTATCTAGAAATGAAATGATAGAATGGCATTTAAATGTCACGGATTAAAATAAAGTTTGATACAATCCCCCACGTTGGTTGCCCGTATATGGTAAAATTGCTAGATATAACTACATGCATTATGCAAGCCTTTGCACGAGAGCTGATCGCTGGGGATGTGGCCACAAATCCTATCCGATCGCCGTCCGGGGATGGGCCGACGTAAGCTTTGGCTACACGATGTAATCAGGACGATGGTCGGACGAACTTCAGCCGGCCGCTATCGGGGCATTGTCGGACAAAATCAAGGCATCGCTCAGCGTCAAAGGGGTTTGTCGGGAACCATCTAATAACCGGTCTGTATCCGACCATCGACTGACAGACATCGAACCGTCATCGACCGATGATCCGGCGTGCACACTATACCAAGCCTTGTGACATCGGGTACTTGCATCGGGCACATGGACATCGTACGGCGTTCGCGTGATTTGAGACAAATGAAGCTATTATTTACAATTTGTTTAATTTCTTTACTTATGATAAATATGATGAAAGTCGGGTGGATGGCCCACCGATTTGCCACAGACCGGAAACACCCGCGGCGTAGTATGCGGGACAGAGTCTGTAGGCGTCATTTTACAGGCTCCTAAGTGTTTCTGATTGTCAGCTCTGAAAGTCTTAATTTCATCAACTGACAGCACCATTGATGCTATGCCACTGTACTCTTAATCGGTTAGTTTCATATAAACAGTATGAATGTATTAGAGCCCAAATAGCGCACAAGGTAGCTCGGACCTCTTTAAATGTACATTTATGAGATAAAATTATATTTCATAACGCTTTAAGATGAAGTGTTATATGTAAATATGATAAAGGTCATACCAAACTGGACCATTTTTGAATCCCCTGTGCTTTTCGTAACATTCCCATTCCCTGTGCTTTTCGTAACATTTCTATCCCCCTGTGCTTTTCGAAACATTCCTATCCCCTCTGATTTTCCCCAGTGCGTTTTGTAACACCCCTATTCCCTGTGCGTTTTGTAACATTCCTATAACGCCTGTGCTTTTTGTAACATTCCAACACCTACTTGGTACTGACAAACACCTTACAAAGGGTCATAATTTACAAAACCTGATATCCTCCTGGTTCCGAAACAAACTCAATATTTACAATACAGTAAGCAAGATTTAAGTTAAGTAGCAGGTCCAAGATAACGTGGCATACTCAGTTACAGGGAGTGAGGTGTTTGTTATGAATAGACTGACTAAGTTATGTGACAGGACAAAGATATAACGTGACATACTCAGTTACAGAGAGTGAGGTGTTTGCTATGAATAGAATGTCTAAGTTATGTGGCAGGATAAATATAACGTGACATACTCAGTTACAGAGAGTGAGGTGTTTGCTATGAATAGAATGTCTAAGTTATGTGGCAGGACAACGTGACATACTCCAAACATACGGTCATATAAACTGTTAAAGGGGGTGTTTCTGTTATACTGTTTGAATCCCGGTACGTATTTAAAATTAAATTTGCACGACTAACATTCGACTGGTGTAATACTTTACGTTTGGTATGACAGAAAAATGAAAAAGAGTTTAAAATGGTACACAACCTAGTTTGAAACGTATATTGCGAGCAATTGCGTATGAGTTCTTTTAATCAATTAAGTATGTCAATTTTAAGTTAAGCACGTACGTGTACTCTTATAGCCATTGGTTAATTTACATCGTCAGTGTTAACTTTATAATCATTTGTTATTTTAATAGCTATTTATTTAATATGATTTCAGGAATCTCTGATCACCAAGGTGGAGGATGCTGGTTGTGTCACCTCCGAGAACAAACTCACTATAACACGGCAGATATACACCAAGGAAGAATTCGATTCTAAGTATCCATTAGAATGTCAGACAACCAATAAATCAGATTTAATCAGACACGCGTGTCAATGCAATAGAAACAAAGCGAAACGGATGTGTTTTTCATATTTTCCTATTGTCAAGACAATATCCACATACAAACCTAAGAAATACGCACTTGGTGATGTTCTAGCCGGCCTCACAGTCAGTTTTATGCATTTACCACAGGCTATGGGTTTTGGAATTCTCGCATCTCTCAAACCAGTACACGGCCTCTATACCACATTCTTTTCAATCATTACATATATGGTGTTCGGTACCTCTCCGTATATTTCCTTCGGAACCAATGCAGTAATGGCGCTACTTACACAGACGGTTGTTGACCGCGAAGCCGAAGCATTTGTTGCATCGTTTGCCGATAGAAATGTTACTCAACCAACTGAAGAAGAGATCATGGACGTGAAGATTGGCGCAGCGATGGCGTGTTGCATGCTAGTTGGGATAATACTGACGACAATGGGTTTACTGAAGATGGGAGTAGTGACTACATATATGTCTGTGTCATTTGTCGGTGGATTTACAACAGCTGCGGCTATACACATCGCTTCAAGTCAAGTTCCAAAAGCTCTTGGTATTCAAGTAAAATCATTTTCTGGAGCAGGGAAACTTATATTGATGTATGTTGATCTATTTAGTAAAATTACTATAATATCTGCCGCGGAAGTCGTCATAGCAGTCGTTTGTATAATTGTATTGTTACTTGTAAAGATATGTGTGAATGAAAGATTCAAAGACAAAATGAAAATGCCAGTTCCTATTGACCTAATTGTCGTTGTGATCGGTACTTTGATTTCCCATTTTGCAAATTTCAAAGAAACGTTTGGTGTTGCAATTGTTGGACCAATTCCAAGCGGTTTCCAAAAACCGGTTGTGCCAGCTTTGGGAAATGCTAGTAATTTTGCAAGCGATGCGTTTGTTATGGCCATTTTATCTTTAGCAATGAGCATCTCATTGGCAAAGCTGTGTGCAGACAAACATGGAAAACCAATAGATAATAACCAAGAACTAGTCGCATATGGTGCTTCAAATCTGGTATCTAGTTTTTTCTTCTCATTTCCGTCAGCATCAGCGCCTCCCCGGACAATGATACTGAGCTCTCTTGGTGCGAGAACAACTCTAAATGCTAGCGTTTCTGCTGTGTTCATATTACTAGTCATTGTAGTAATTGGACCTTTATTTGTGTCCTTACCGATGTGTGTTCTTGCTGCTATGATTATCGTGTCAATGAAAGACCTTTTGCTACAGTATAGAAACCTACCCAACATTTGGCGAATCAACAAATACGACTTCCTAGTTTGGGTCATCACAAACGCGACCAGTGTCCTTGTTGATTTAGATTACGGCATTATTGTTGGAGTCGGTGTTTCTATATTCATGACAGTGCTACGTGACCAGATTTCGTCTGGAAGACTTATCGGACTTTCTAAAGCCGAGGACATTGTGCTAGAAGAACGGAATGTTGCTGTATATCGAGACACTCGCGGAATTAAAGTTTTCAAAATCCCTACCAGTCTATACTTTGCAACAGCGGAAAATATAAAATCACAAATCTTTAAAAACGTTTTTGATCCAAAAGTTCGCCAGAAGTTGCTGAGACGACAGCTCAAGAACATGATCGTTTCAGATGATGCTGCTGACGCGGATATACAGTCAGGAGAACACAGTTCGACCAATGACAAGAATGGAGCTGTCAGACTTAGTTTAGATCGTGATAATAGAAATGACTTAAAGGTTGTGGTATTGGATTTTACGATGGTATCTTATATAGACATGGCTGGTATAGCAACTTTACGTCAAATTACTAAAGAATATGGTGACGTCATTGTTGAGGTGTATCTAGTTCGAGTGCAGGATACTGTTTATAGCACTCTGGAAGCTGCGGAATTCTTCAAAACCTTTCCTAAAACACGCGTGTTCATGGATGTATTTGATGTTATAACTCTGCTATCTGAACATTCGAACTGCTAGCTGTCTGTGGCACAGTATCCACAAAGACCAAATTGGATGTATCTCTGTCTCAATAAGATAAGAAAATGTGATTTCATTAGTAAGGTTTCTTTATAGATGAGTGTTTAGTATTCATCAATGTTTGACATAACGACTTACGCAAATCTAGATGTTAGAAACCGCCTACACATTGACTGTAGCCAGTTGTGAGGGATATTTTATCATACTTAATACACTTGAGAATTCAATATCATTTGTTTATGTAAAGGATATTTTTACAATAAAGTTTATACATTGCAATATAAACTAAAGTTGCACTTAAGTTGACCTCCATGTATGTTTTGTGTATGTATAACTCAGTCATTCAGGTAAGTCACTTGTTCAGATAATATTGTCGGCATAAACATTGTAATTTCTCTTTAAGTTATTAATTTATAAGGCATCATTGTACTGCCTTTCATCCAATTAAAATGTTTAAGACAACAAAGTAGCTACACATGTATTTTTTGATATTACAATGTTTTATACAAGTGACAGACCTGAATAAACGGACTATATATACGTAAAATCTCCGTTAGTAGTGGGGACTATAGTTGGGTAAACAAAAAGAGCTCCCATGACCAAGAAAGATCTTCTGATAGGTTCGATTGGTCCTTTAAAGTCTTCTGTCTTTAAGAAGCTCTACCGTCTATTCTGCTGGATATTTGAAAGGGGTAGTGAGAGCAAAGTAGATATTGCAAGGTATTTGAAAACAATAAGTGGCGTTGTCAGCGAGTGACCACGGAATGCGTTCGATTGTGGACATCTTCCGCTCACTTCTGAAAATACTTTTTGCTGCTCCCTATCGAATCGGTCATATGTCACGTAAGTGCGGACAATAAGTCAAGTAAGTGCGGACAATATGGCACGTAAGTGCGGACAGTATGTCACGTGAGTGCGGACAATATGTCACGTAAGTGCGGACAATATGTCACGTAAGTGCGGACAATATGTCACGTAAGCGCGGACAATATGTCACGTAAGTGCGGACAATATGTCACGTAAGTGCGGACAATAAGTCACGTAAGTGCGGACAATATGTCACGTAAGTGCGGACAATATGTCACGTAAGTGCGGACAATATGTCACGTAAGCGCGGACAATATGTCACGTAAGCGCGGACAATATGTCACGTAAGTGCGGACAATATGTCACGTAAGTGCGGACAGTATGTCACGTAAGTGCGGACAATAAGTCAAGTAAGTGCGGACAATATGGCACGTAAGTGCGGACAGTATGTCACGTGAGTGCGGACAATATGTCACGTAAGTGCGGACAATATGTCACGTAAGTGCGGACAATTTGTCACGTAAGCGCGGACAATATGTCACGTAAGTGCGGACAATATGTCACGTAAGTGCGGACAATATGTCACGTAAGTGCGGACAATATGTCACGTGAGTGCGGACAATATGTCACGTAAGTGCAGATTATACGTCACAGGTAGCTAAAATACTGACTACAAGAAAACAAACTTGATACAAAACATTTTATTGAAGTTAAAAAATAAATTGCACAATTTTATTATAAAATTCATGAAAACATGTAAATTCAAAACATATGACATGCATGATGTGTATACATGCATCAATCGAGAATCCCATTTTGTTTAATAAATGCTATGGACACACTTGCACCAAGTTATCTGATACAAACAGTGTTTTGATCAATGTAAAAACATTACACTGTATCTTGAGCTGTATTACGTATAGTGTGCGGGTTGGTTCAAACGTCGCATTTATTGGGTACCGATATCAACTATAAATGTGACTTGTGACTATTATCGTACTCAGTAATAATATTATTATGTATGGCATGCATGCAGCTTTAATGTTTATATCCTTCAAAGGAACTCGTTTTAATGATAAATGGAGACGAATTGATAACGTGCGTCAGAACCTACATGTGTGTGAACATTATACCAGGGTCCGTTGCTAAAGTAAAGCGCTACCGAGTGCCTTGATTCCGTTACCCATCGTTCAATTAAATGATGTACTTTTTATATGATAGAGATCATTATACTCATGACTCAACGGAATAGTTTTTAAAACGTTTCGATAATACCATAGGTAACTGTATCATTGAAAAAGAATGAAATAATGATTTTGTGTGTGTAATATTTCATTAAAATATGCTCCTTACACCGCATTGTTATACTCAGACTGGTAATTATTTTACATTTTTTAGATTGTATAGAGCTCTATTAATTCTTTTACATTTTTTAGATTGTATAGAGCTCTATTAATTTCCGTAAAAACGAAATTCTTTATCAATGACACATTTACCTGTGGATTATAACACTTTCGACTGTATAAGTTCGATCGTTCGAGAATAAATCGTTCTTCACCGTAGATAGAAATAACGTTATAATGCACGACCAATCAATAATGTTGTTTTGTTACCAAGGCAACCGATTAGATACATGATTACAACATCTAGAATGAATGATGAACTTCTACGCCTTCTTGAATATTCTCTTAGCTTTGACGTCGCCAAGTATCATAGTCTGAAAAGAAACAATATAACAGTGAATTGGACGTGTACATTTACTATATGTAGTCACAGGCGCACGGTTTTATCGATTTTATCAACTTTTATGATTTTTTTCCCGAACATGGTTTTAGTAAATAGTCGAAAAAAATTGTTTCATAATACAAATGTAAAATCGATGAAACCGCGTGCCTATGTACATGTTTGTAATTATATCACAAAATACAGAGTTATGATATTCCCCATTACTATACATTTGCATATAGTAATGACAGGGTGATGGGGAATTTCAAAAGTCTGTATTTTGTGATATCATATCTTAGGCCTGTGGTATGTAGTACATGTAACATACTTGTGTTATAACATGTGCACCGATTGTAACCGGCAGCCGACTTGCGACTCCAAGACCGGGAGGGGGCGCGAGGGTAAATGGTCGCAAGCATCTTCCCTAGCTTAATTCCGAGCCCCAAGAAGAGATAGCCTTACCCTACATAGAGGCTCATGATGGATTCTTATGATACCTTATCCCTCTGTGCCAAAAGGCAGGTTTTAAGTAATATATTAGATCACATATCATATTTACATGTCCAATGCATACAATGCAATGCATGCGAACAATATCAACATAGATAAAACTGACATACTAAACATATAGTAGTCTACTGCTGTTAATACGCTGTTTAAAAGTAAGTATTTCAAATAGTTTCCTCGTAAAATAAAGTCTTTATTATTATTATTATTATAATATTATTAATACATTTGTACTTTACACTCGGAAGGGAGACAATTCATACGAACATGTCTGTCTAAATTGTTATATATAAACAGAGTTATCTGTCCTACGTTAATACAAAAATGTGTAGTACCTGAACGAGCTCTCCATTGACGACTTCTCTTATAACAATTTGAGGTGTCTTCTTTTTGTCTTTTGGCGTGACCTTTGTTTCCAACTTTCCATCAGCAAATGTGGTGTTTCCCTGTTAAACAAAATATGACCATATTGAATTTCGTGCGAGTAATTGTATGGTTTTATTTATTCATACGGGCGACGAGGTCAGTCATTTTTAGTTTTGGGGGATAGTTCATGATACTAGTACAAAAGCTGCACCAGTTCATGAAGCATTTCTTGTTTTTTATGTGCCTGATGTAAAGCATCATACACTTGACATCGGGTTTTTAAAACACCTCATCCGAAAGACTGTTAGTAAAGTTAGTTAGCCTATGTTAGGTGGGAAACACCGAAACGCATTTCTGTTTTTATCCGATTGGAGTAGGGATCGAACCCACAACCTTCAGATCAGCTGTCACACTGGATCACTTGTGTGAGTAGCGTATTCATATGATATATTTAAACACGCATGATACACGACCAGACATTGATTGTCTGCACTAGAAATAGTTGTTTTTTCAGAGATATTTGGACTTCAAGCTTAATCAGAATACTTTTCACTTAACATGTATACTAAACTACCTTGATCAGTACGAGTATTCTCTCGATCTGCGTTACACTTGAACAATTCGTGTGCCGTTTATAGAAAGGTAGGAAATGAGAGTAAGTATTAAATAATTTATAGAAGTCTTAAGATTTTTCCTCGGTATATTAGAGTATTTAAAACAGTCATTGGTAAGTTTTTAGTACGAGGCTATTCTATAATCTGATTTTCAAGCATTCACGCATTGATTGATCACAGTTGTCGTATCGGCAAATAAATTAGAAGGTCGTAAGTGACTTACGACCTTATAAAACTGAAGCATATTTAAAATCTGCATCACAAGGCCTTTCTTATGAGCCTATTTTCATGAAAATCGAAACAGGTCTTGTTGACCAAACTGAAGTTGTAAAAGCTTTTTTGCCATAAGTAAAGAGTAGTTGTCAGACAGTTGTTTCTTGTTTTCCCAAAATATCGATTTGAAACTTACGACCTTCTCGTTCTAATATAAGCCAGCGATGTATTATACATGTATAGTCCAGAGAATTTGACACGACTCTCGACCTTCTATTAGCATAATCTAACAGCTGATGTATTGTCTATATTTATAATACCCGGTAGTATGTTTTCATCAGCGGGTTGTATCACGAAGAAGTTCGAGGTGTAATACCAACATAACTCTAAAGGACCGATATTGCACGATTTGCTCGCGGAAATCATATATTCAAGCGGCAAGAACCTTGCAATATATTCATGCATAGAGGTCCGAATCGTGTCAAATTGTCCGTGCTATACCGCGGTAAGTTGTGTGTGAAACATTTCAATCAAGATATAATCAACCATGTCGCCTGGTACGAGATTTTAAACGTTCAACCATGCATGCATACGCCATTAAAACAATACACTGCGAATACAGCCGGATCCCCAGGTAAAGCTGAACTGTATGTTACCTACTAAATAACGTTTGTTCATGATTCATTCTACCAAAAAGCAAATGCAACAATTTATTCTATGATTTAATGTTCAATTTATACTACATGTATAAGGCAAATCACACAGTTAACGTAAAACGGTAAAACTGTTAAAGGCAATGAAACAAATATAATAATGTATGCATCTAGCCCCACATGACCAGTGGATAAGTGGTAACCATTTCCACCTCATTAATAATAACGAGAGTTGTCGTACGTTACGACCCAAGATCACGTCTTTACTTACCGAAATGCAAATGCATATACATGAAATTGTAAATAAATGGCCTGTTTTGGCGTTCAGCGTATAAGGGTGTTGCTCGAGGGTTTGAGATACTGAAACTGAAAAGTCGCCCGCATCTGAATGCAACCATGTAATGCGGGAGTTGAAAAACAAAATTACATAAAATACAAATTCAGCCTTATTTGTCCATCCTCATACATCAGTGGTTAGCCAAGTTCCCAAACTACACAGGTGAAGAATACTCTGGTGAACGAGAATGTATTTGTCGAAGTACACAAATAGGACTAAGCGAATAAAATATAAATACGTAATATACCTGGCCCGGAAATTCTCCCTCAACAGCATAATCTTCGCCTAATTTAAATGAATTTGTCATTGTCTTTATTGCCGCCGACACTGACACTGTCATTGTATCTCCTTCCATTGTTATCGTCATTTTAGGTGATTGACTCAAGATCAGTTTTTTCTTCAAATATCCTACATCTGGTGGAAAAATTATAAGTACATGTATATACGTATTTGTTAAATAAATTACACATGTAAAGGTCTTTAAATACTACCTGTACAGTGTGTACCATTGTAGAGCCACCCCTCAACGACAGACCACTGTTGAAACAGAAATACCTCCAGCAAGGACTATTGCTGAACTACTGCCTACCCAGAGTGGACCAATGTTGAATATGAGCATCGTCTCTGCAGCGGAACTCGGATTATTGTTATCCGAAGGTTGTTTCTGATTAAAACGAATTTAGTATTAATCTGCAATATGCCATTTATATTTCGAATAAAAATAACTGAAATAGGGCTTATCACTTGCCTGAAAAAGGACAACATTATGCCAATGCATATCAAATGCAACCGTGACAAGTCATGCATATTTCGAAGTTCAGCTGCAGATGAGATAAAATTTAAAAATTAAAATTGAAAATTAAAAATAAAGTTTTCTTAACGTGTTTAGTTCAGTAAACTAACATGAATATCGATTTCTTGACCCTTATTAAACTTAGGGTAGTACAAATATAATGTCGTTCTGCTAATATGAACGGGAACGACACAACTTCGCTTAACAATCACATTAAAAGTACGATAACCTCCAAATTACCAGACCACCTTATTATTCCGACCGTTTGCTAATGAAACACAATGTTTTCTATTTTCCTCGTTACCCCGATAATCAGACCACCTCTTAACGCAGCCCGCCTTACCTCATAATCAACTATGAAAATGGCCTTTGTATCGAGTTTATAAGTTGTATTCCTCAGTCGAGCTACATGTTGATAAGTGACTCTTAATTGTATTTATCAATAAAACTTGGACACACTCTAGTGGTGTTTATGTTTGCTCGAGGCTATACAACTACGAACTCGAAACGTTAGCCAGGGTAATAAAATCGTTTGTATAAAGTTCATACTTATGATTATGACAATTTCCACACGCAAACACCGAAGTATACAGTATCATATAGCGAGAAAAACGAATACCTGGCCACCTTGGTAATATGGCCGTCGATGGTTGTTGAAGAAAAGCGAACACACAACAACATAACAATGTCATACATAAAATGTAGGTATTATTTAAAGTATTTGGCTTCAATGGAGCATACGTTTACGGGTTTCAATATAATAATAATATGTATAAAAATTTCGGTCTATTTCCGGTATATTAGAATAAGATATGTACCAGCTTGATTCTGATGTGCTTACTTTAATGAATTTATTATTGATTTTGAATCCTAATACCGCATTTGTTTTCAAGTAAACTTCGGCATGAAATGCCTCAATCGGTGTTATATATAATTATTTAATAAAATGAAAGTTGTAATTAATGAACTTACCTGCAGCGTCCAAGTATTTATCGAAATCTTCTGATCTGTCGATAGCCCATGATCCTCCAAAAATTGTATTAATCTCCGATGCAGCCATGTTTAATGTGTAGTTTATTATAACAGAATTATCATGAATCGCTCGGGTTTATATATACAATATAATTCAATGAACAGCCTGGTTAAAAAGCAGGACGATATCGCCTATGAGTGGATTCAGCTAAAATGTGGAACGCTAAATACATTTACTCCGTGCTATATAACCATTGATCCGTGGAGACTTTTGCGTTATGCTAAATTGTTTAGTTGTAATACTGGTTACCCGGCTACATAATTTATTATCATACATTTATTTTATTTTTTAGCTTGATTTTATTTAAGGCTTACATATCTACGATGTGAAGGCAAACAATTTCATGAAACAGAGTATACTGATGAGTTCACAGTGTATAAACGAGTCAACTTCCGGTTATCGCAATAATGAGTACACATTGAATTATATAGGATTGCAATAATGAGTACAGTGATGGAAAATCACCGGATGTTTCAATCACAATAATGAGTACACGTTGAATTGTAAAGTATCACAATAATGAGTACAGTGATTTGGTTTATACGCGATGGAGTTGTCTCCTTTAATTAAACTAGGGTCTGAATAAACGGACTAACTAGTCGTATATACAAATGTAATTATAGCTCTCTGGAGATAACTCTAGCCTTATCAATAAACAAACATTGATGATATAAACACTGTACACGATCGACTTACCGCTTGTTATCAGCGTAGAACGAAAGATTATACGAATTAAAAGTGACTGTGAACGAGTTTGAACAAAAGTGGACATCCAACATGCATTTAATTTTCAATTTTATTTGTAAACAAAGGCTAGTGTTATCATTGGCGGACAGAGTTAAAAAGAAGGTTGAATGATCAACACACTATACATGTACCCTAGTCCGCCTACATTGAGCAGTTGGTAGAACGTCATTTAAGACTTCATTCGATAAAGTTTGGTTCACTGACGGTGTTCTTTTGCAATATTGAATACAAAATTATCTTCAATTGTCTGTTAGCCGCAGGTGCGTGATCCAATGATTAGTGCTCCAGATTTGTAACCTGGCGATCAGGGTTTGAATCCCAGACGCGACAGGTCATACACTTCAATGAAAATTTGACAACTATCTCGATGTTCGTCCACATGTCGAGAAGTTCGTTCTTTGTTGAAGGATACTAGTAAGTGAGTACTGGTTTTAATACAGTCCATGGAAACTGGCTAAATGAATCAGTCGGCGTATACATGTAAAACTTAAACATTGTTGAGAAACGGCGTTAAATACTAATGTTAAAATATCCCGCCATGTACCAGTTGAAGCGCAATTTAGTACCAGTTGTTAATCCGACCAGGCCTGGTCGCGATTGTTCATATCACTTGCATTGAAGAATGAGGTCGTTGGTACAAAAATGTTATTTTGAGATAACAAAAAACAGACTGACTGAAATCTACTCTTTACGTAGGGACAATCAAGCCTTTTCTGCATCAGTTTGGTCAACTGTGGAGGAAATTGCCCGATCTGGCAATTCGGTGATTCCCCTAACTAGTTGCTGTATCGGGCAATGTTTGGAGCAAAATTCGACCGAGCAAGTAGTAAGGGGAATCACAGAATTGCCTGATCGGACCATTTCATCCACTGGTCAACATGACCATTTCCTATTTTCATGACAATAGGTTCAAACATGCGCATTGCGATGCAGATGCCAAATACTAGATGTATACGCAGTATAAGGTCGTAAGCAACACATACACATGTACAACCTTATTCTTCTAAGCCAACTATATATACAGAGTAAGTCTGAACGTATCCTGTGTGTTGTTGTATTTTTAGTTTATCGATTGTGAAACAACTAATCACTCTCGACACTGTTGTTGTCCATCGTCACGATGGTATGAGTGAAGAGACGCCAGTTTTTCTTTTTTATGCTGGGCGTCTAGCAGAGAAATTCCTAAAACCATTTTTTGTTCCGTCTTTGGTATGACGTGGCCAGGGATCGAACCCGGGACATCCCGCATTTAAAGCGGATGCTCTACTACTAGGCTGTCGAGGATGCGGTTGTATTCCGGATAGTGGTGGAGTCGAAATTATGATCTCATCAATGACGTGCTACTGTTAATATTAAACACATACATTTATAAACTCAGCGGCTACATACGCTGTTAACTTGTTGTATTGTGCCCATTATACTGCTTTATGAATACTTCCCCTGATATTTCTTGATGACGACATGTTAGATATAACTGATTCTACAGCGTACAAATCAAATCACTGTATGACTTATTGGGATACTTTATAATTCAAATTGTATGACATAGTGTGAGTAATAACATATGTGATTTCCGGTTACTGTATGACTTATTGCAAGACTATACGGTTTAACGTGTATACCTTATTGCGATAACCGGAAGTTGACTCGTTACATATACATTGTGGATTATAAGCAACATAAAACAAGAGACACATTAATATACTATAATATACCAGTATAACTTTATTGTATTTATTAGCATGACTATCAGATCATCAATACAAGGAAGGCATGTATAAATGTTAAAAATGAAGATAGTTTATATTTGTGCAAAGTTGAGAATTTATTTTAATCTGAAACCACATGTTCTCTATGCCTTTTTCTTGAAATAACGTACTCCACGTTTTCCATCACATTCCAGAGTCTGAAAGAAACGGGAAGTTATTAATATCAAAATAAAGCATTTTCATTATTTAAAACATTTCAGTCGGATAAAACGGCAGTGGAAATCAATATCTTATGCACCAAGCTATATTATACTCATAATTATATACATCCGTTATTTTTTTTAATTAAGATGAGATATTACAATGTTTATACACACAATGTTATGTAGACAGATGGCTGGCCTGATTAAACGAGTTATATTACTCGTACATTTCTTTTTTAGATCATAAATTCAATAGAATAATCCTTTATTACCGAGCCGAGCATAGCCTTTATTTGCCAGTCAGCTTTCTGCTGAAATATGGCATCATGTATATGTGTGCCTCCACCAGGATTTGATTAAACGGAAATTTCAGGCATACGGTTTTAGATATACACAAAGTTTTGAAAAAGATATATAACGAATGTGTAGGCACGTGGCTTGACCAGTCGTCTCCGGGACAGTAAAACCTTATTGCAAATGCGATCGTTGTTATCAAGGGTGGTAATGAGTGCTGCGAAATGTAACTAAATATACATGTATTACTTCCCTTTGCATTTACCCATACATAGAGATATAGAATCGTAATTAAAGTGGCTACCCAGTCACATTCTTTTAACACAAGGCGAACAAACAGTTACGTGTGTGGAACCAACCACCTATGCTGAGTATCAAGGAAGTAAGATATACCACAGGCCTAAGAATTTTTTTGACATCCCCAATTTTGAGGATATGCCAATACTAGTACCACTTCACGACTTGTTTTTATTTGAGAATGATTGGTTGCTGACACATGTCGACTGAATATGGCACGATGGAATAAAGAGTTAAGGCGACTCATTCAGTACCGCTTCGTATAGCTCTTAGTCTTACTACTAAGTATAGGGCCCGGTCACAACAGAACGTGCGTGATTTTACGTAACGTGACACTGTAAGCACCTTGCAAGCACGTACAACTCACTCACCACGTGTACAACGTACGATGCATGCATCCACTCACTGCCAGGTGAAACGAAGCGACAGTAGCCTACCAAAAAGACGTACGAGCTAAGAGCACACACGTTGGGGTTTTACCGGACCTTTAGATAATGAATATAATTAATGTACATGTAGTTTTTTTTTGAACGAATGCAATTAAAATCTAACCTGTTTGAGTTCTCCGTTGTCAATTTCCCTAGTAACCTTTTGGTCTTTCTTTGACTTTTCGTCTGGTTTAAAGTTGGATATCAACTTCCCATCTTTAAATTCCGTTATACTCTGCAAGGTAAAATACACATTTTGTTATTGAGAAAATGGTACTGAAATATAAACACAATAACATTTATATGAAGTATCATGGTAAAGTCACTGCAGCCTTGCGGCAGCAATGCACTTATCTTCGATTACCGGTTTTTGGCGCCTTAAAATGAGTGAGCGAGTAATACTTCGGTCACAAATCCCCCGGACGCCGGACGATGTGCATACATCCGATGTTTCCCGATGTCTAGGCATCGTACGATCGCCGGCCGATAAAATGCAATACATATGTATAAAGAACACATAAATTACTACGGTCGCCACATCAAACCAAAGTACGCCATCCGATGATTGAATGGCGATTGGATTGTATTTGTAACCTAAGCATCCGTATTTAAAGTAAGTAAACGTGACAGTGTATAACGCACACAAGGCACAGAAGAAGCAGTAAACATCAAGCAAAATGTGCCTAGTATGTCGCCGGGTAAGTGAGTACTTCATTTGGAGTTCATAGCATTCCTTACCGTTCCTTCTATAACACCCTCTACTTTATGTTGCTTGCCAAGTTTGCATATTGTGTTCTGTTTCATAGACCCACCATCTAGTGTTATGTCTATAGTATATTCGTTATCCTTGTCGGCAACGACAGCAACCGTCAACGTTAGAGAAAGCTTCAATATAGCTTCTTTCATGGCTTGATCAATACCTGCAAACAAAACACGGCATAACTATGCAGTCACGTGCACTCTCGTTGATTTTTCAGGTTCGAAACTGATCTGAATATCACACTCATACGCATAATATAGAAAACAGAATAAATATGAACTTAAATTTTCTTCGGGTTTCAACCGTTTCTCGAATAAATATACCAGATTTATATAGCGCCCTTTTCATGCGAACACACGTTTAAAGGTACTTCACATTATACAAAAAATGTAGTGTTGCAGCCACAAGGAAGCATGTGCATCCTCTACCAGTGCAGATACAGCATGACCTGACCAGAGGGACAGACTAAGAGAAAGCCCCTGAAGGGAGAGAGATACATTAGATTCAGGCATGTCCGGCGCTGCAGAAGTGCGCCTAGCTCTCATTTCGAATAGACAGCCTGGTTCTTTAATGTGTCCGGTGTATAGCACAAATACACTGCTTCCTGGCACCTTTACTCAGATACTTTGCAGACTACACTGTTATATATAGCGGTCAGAAATGTCAAGTTCCAATGCCGGGGGATTAAACCCACGACATCTGGATTGATAGTCCAGTGTGTTACCACTGAGCTAAATCCACTTAATGTGAATAGACATTGACCTTCAAACCTTTATAACACTGTAATTAACGGTAATTGTACAAAACGATACGACAATCTGTGTCTTAGTACGGTCGGCAACACATGTATTATAAGCTGTCTTAACATTACCTAATTATTGACATTTGAATAAAAACTTAAATCGATTTGCACTGTAAATAATCGATTTAGTAATTAATGTTTGTTATTTCATTGAAAAGTGTACGTCTTACCTCAAATGTTTCAATTAAGAGGTTTATGGAATAATAGTATAATTAATTTGTTCATTATACTATATAAATTAATTCAATATACCCGGTTATATAGTTCTCTAACTTGGAACGAACATATTTTTCAATAATATGTCGTTCAACCTTTCAGACTATCAGCTGTGGATCCATATTTATTTTATGCTACATATTGTAAGTTGTTAGTCATCGCGTTAGCATGAAATAAAGATAGTTTCTCATGTTTGCGGACATCTTTCATTTTTAAAGCTGTCCTTGAAGTTTGTACTAGTAATCTGTTTTTTGTAATTTTTTCATTTTTTAAAAATTCAAATGTTTTTTTTTTGGTACTCAAAAAATAACCTGGAAATTCGACTTACCGATAACATCCAAAAACTGGTCAAGATTTTCCTGTCGATCCTGCACCCATTGTCCTGCAAACAGTCTTTCAACTTCTTTTTCGTCTGAATTCATTTTGATTGATCCTCCAAGTCGTTCCGTTATAGTTATAAAGATTCAATCAGCTAAAACTCTGATTTGTATACTAATGTACCCGGTCTTTTTAAGAAGGTTATAATATAGAACACCGACGGGTCGATTTTGTTTGCACAGTAAATGAGGTCTCCAAGAGTTTAACGAGTTTAATAATCAAAGCACTACATATAGCGATACTGGTGAGAATTTAGATTTATCACATGGTTGTGATCTTCTTTGGGAGAACAAAATTATAATGGAACAATGTTCTCCGACACGTAAGATAGCACATGCGTGACGTCACCTGCTTTTCGGCGCGAAAACGTAACGTCATTGACTTAAATTAGTGATTTCTGACGTTTTTTTGACTCGGTAACTATGGTTATGTGATAAAATGAATCCATAACTCGCTTTCAACATAACTTTGGAATCAACATCGTCACGAGCACGTCTCGCTCAATAACCTGCGTTTTCTAGACTTTTTGAAGAAATGAACAGACCCCTTGGTTACATGCGGAGTACTAGTATAGCACCGATACATGCCTATGGGTTTCTTACCCGATCCTTCTAGTTGGGTGGGAAACATCGAAAAGCAGAAACACAGGCATGAAGAAGAGACCGACCCTTTATAACTTTTAAATGAATGGATCCCTTGGGTATTTCACATGACCGTTTTATAGCACCGTGTCTTTTAAGTCATGGCTATTTTTATTTTCCAATTTTGACAATTTCCGACTTGGACCTGTCGCCAAAAGTCACGTGGTATTGCTACATTGTACGTGTGAACTAGTTTTTACATCATAAATATCGGAAGTCGTTTGATCATCTATGCCACGGAGTTAAATTGTAGAAACGTGTTTGATCTAAAATCAGTAGTTAGAGTACATGTACATGCATTTGTCTGTATCCGGCTTTCGTGTAACTGATAATTATGATATTTAAGAGAGTATTTCGTGCGTCTGAAGGGTCATTGAGGTTAAGTGTTGGTCCGATATCAATCAGTCTGCATAAAAAGGCACTAACGGCCAAATACCCAGCCGGACAATGCATGGATAGCTCTCAATCGGCCATTTCCGTCATAGTTCCTAAAATTGTTCGTTTGTTTCCGGTACTTTACTACATGTTTATCCGGCTCGGCTGTAGAAATTATCGGATTCACCATAGGCCCACCTAATATATTCCTTCTAATTACCAGACAAACTTATTTGGCTTTACATGTCCACCTGGCGAACACATTTGGTAGAGTGATCGGTTAAAGGTGCTGCCTCACAGATTGGGCTAAAATTTTATATACCGTGATTTTCCCACCTAACCAAGTATTGATGTAATAGAAAGCCACTGACGGTTGCTTTATGAAAGATTTGGTGCAAATAAGCAATTTCAACCACTCTCGATATCACCCTATGAGTATTTATTTTTTTCTTGAAAAAGAAGCTCTTAGTTTCCTTTCAACATGCTTTGTGATTTTTGTAATTCACACGTGATCGAACTTTAACATCAACAATCTACAGCGTAAACATATGTGTGGTATTTGGTTCGTTTTTCCATGCGTTTTCATCAAATGCGAACTAATTTCAGACAATTTAAGTAATAGTATTGTTAATTCTATAGGGTATTAATACCCTATAGAATTTTTGATGTAAAAATACTAAATAACTACAAAATGCCGAAGTTTCACAAGTAATTTTAGATGTCAGTATGGTTGTTCATGGCATATATAGGCAACTGTATCACAATAACGCGACTATTTGACAATTTTATTTTATTTTTACAATACACAAAAACGTGAGGCAGTCCCTTTAAAATAAAAATTTGTACAACTATGCATGTTTGTTTGACATGTTGAATGCGGGTTAGAAAACAAGTACAATGCGTATAGTACATAATTATATAATAAACAACAATGGAATCAGCCATTATTTATTTATATCACAGTAATGATCCACATTTATTATATAAGAACACAAAAAACACACATTTAGCGATTACGAATAGACAACATTCAATGCGATTTCTAATGATACAATATAGATTGAAGAATACACATGTAATCATAAATTGCATTAGCCCAGTGAACAATAATTCGAGGCTGCTTTGATTTGACAGGATAAATATAAAAATTATAAGATCAAATGTCACAATGTTTGTTAAAATTACATGTAGATCTACATACTATAGGAGAGATCACCTTATTCATATGCAAAATGCCCACCAGCAATCTATTGGATGAATGAACACTAAAAGCATGCCATTCACCAGTAGCTAGCTGGTGGTATATATACCTTTGCATTTAAATATGATCTTTCCTATAGTTATTTACTCAAAGTAAGTTAAATTGGCTGGGTAAAAACTATATATCATAGAAGACTATAATATTGTATATTTGATCAATAGAATGATACTCTGCTCCAACCGTTTGTCGACAACAAAGCTTACACTAACAACATTTATACAAGTACTCGAGATAACCATCGACAATGTTCTTGTCATTAGCGCTGTTTCTTCTACCCAGTTAACGTCAGTGGAATGACGACTACTCTACTGGGTGTTACCATGGTTATAAACGTCACAAAACACTATTTGCACAAATAACCATACGGTTTACCCTGAATTAATATGATAATGTAAAAATGAAGAAAGTTTATAATGTTCAATGTTGAGAATTCTTGTTTCATCTGACCTCACATTTCTCGATTTCTATGCTTTTTTCTTGAAATAACGTATTCCCTTTTTGCCATCACATTCCATTGTCTGAAAGAAACGGACAAAACAAAATAATAAAATAATACATAGAGGATATGAGTTTGTTTTGATTGAATACATCTCATTGTGTAGTGATATTTTCATGAGCGAGTTGTCAGTGGAGGTAAGTATTACGAGACTAGATCTGTTAATAAACTCTTTGAATGTCAATGCACGAGAACACAGTCATTCGGAATACTAGTAATATAACAATCTTAATCCTATGAAGTTGGATGACTGTAGCACAATCACTTTTCAAATTAAAGACAAAGCGACATTTTGGGATGGACTGACTGACGGACGGACGAACAAGGGCAAATAAGAGCATCACAATCCAAATGTTGTCATCAAACCAATGCCATAGTAACCAGTAGTACTAACTAAGACAATAACACATAAATTATGTGATATAATAATTTTTTTTCGAAAGTTGAAGCTGATTTTTTATTGACTTGAATGAAGGTAACAAATTCTAAACCTGTTGGAGTTCACCGTTGGCGTTGATTTCTCTTGTAACAATTTGTTCTTTCTTTGACTTTTCGTTTGGCTGCATTTTTGATATCAACTTTCCATCTTTAAATTCTGTTACAGCCTGAAAAGTAAAGTGCCCATATGAGAAAATAGTAAAAGAAACAATAAAATATTTATACTATTATAGACGAGAAGTATCATTCAATTTAGTGGAGTACGGGAGGTAACTCTAACAAACCAACGGACTCCAGTTTACAATGTCGGTAAGAAATTTAAACCCGCGTCACCAGAATTAAGCAACGAGATAATTATGTTAAGCAACCACTACCAAATATCATTTGAGCATTTTCTATTACGTACGCCTGTATTCGACAACCATCAGCGATCAACAGCAATAATTCGCTGGTCAAATGAACGACTAACTAAGGCAGTTTATACTAATGGCCGTTTAAGACGGGTTAATATGTTTTTTATAATACTGCATTATAATGTTAACCAGTTAGTTGACGTGCCGATGTAAGACATCATACACAGGCAATGACTTACAGTATTATCATAAAAGCAAGACTGAGCGGGAAATTGAACTATCGACACCGGGTTTACAATCCAGCCAGTTAGCAATAGACCGCTTCCATGGTTAGACTAATTCATTGCACAGACACTTGGGGTCTGGACCCCCCCCCCCCCTAGCTACGCACCTGGATATATTTTTATCATCAACATTGTATACCCAGACCCATACATTAATCACACAAACATTATTAAACCTATCCGGGACAAATAAAAAATATTCGTAAATGCCTCTCTAGCTAAATAACACTTATGTTATTTAAGCAGTAGAGGAATTACGTAGCTTTTGTATTAATATCAAATACATCCAACAAATGTTTGTGTGATTACTAAATGGGTCTGGATATATAATAAATATTGAATTTGAAATAAACTTCTTCTATAATAAATATTAAAAATATTTTCAGGCACGTAGCGGGAGGGGGCGTGGTCCAGACCCCAAGTGTCTGTGATTCATTGGACGTGTGGTCGGTACTATGTACAAACTGGTCGACACTATCTATCAGAGATGCCGTTCCCGCTATGCTCACACTAACGGAAATATCACCACACTTAATAGGAAATGGATTAAATTGACCGACTGCAACAATGTTTTGATCAAGTTGTTGTGTATAGAGCAGTCATATATGGATATATATCTAAACTGAAAGTACATGTATACAGCAACATTTACAGCAATAGCATTCCTTACCGTTCCTTCTATTTCACCCTTCACTTCATGTGATTTGCCCAGTTTGCTGCTTGTACTGTGTTTCATAGCATTCATCGGTCCACCAGCTATGGTTATATCAAGTGTATATTCATTATCCTTTCCACAGACCACAGCAATCGTCTGTGTAGGGGACATTTTCAGTATAGCCGTTTTCTTGATTGTACCAACACCTGCAAACAAAATTCAAGTACAACATAAAATGTGCCGCCAGTCAGGTGGGTTGACTGGGCTCGAACTAATCAACACCATACAGTTATAGACGACAAATAATTGTGTGGCTGATTACGTGGGTTTTTAAATAAAAGCATACGTTATATTATAAACATTTGTACTGTGATCAGTTGACCTACTGAGTATCCAGCGATCCTTGTTTGTTCCTATCAATGTAACCTAACAAAAATGTTATTTAAACTTATTTCTACTCATGTCTCAGTATTGTTTTGTTTTCATACCTGGGTAACACATCTATCTCGATCGCCGGCCGATGATCGACCAGCGTACTTTTTGGCTAATCGTGTCGGGGGCTTGACGAACATTGGCCGGTCATATGGGCATCGTCAGACAAAATCAAGGCATTGTATAGCGACAAAGTTATTTGTCGGTGATCAACTAATAAACGGACAGTGTCCTGTCAACTTCTGATGACCGACTACTGTACGATCATCGATCGATGCCCGTCCGTCCGTCAGACTTTGTCCAAGATTTAATGCCAATCATCGACCGGAGTCTGGTGTTACAATAGACATCGGGCACAAATCGAATACACTGTAGGCATCGTCCGGCGTCCGGATGACATGTGACCCAGGTATGAGAGAGTGTAAAATACAGAACACTGAGTTCTATGCCACAGAACAAGAAGCGGAAAGTCTATAATTAGTGTGTGTTCTGTAAAGCATACATTGACAAGTGCAAACACTACAATTCCATGTTCTGGTTAATGAACCTTCATAAATTAAATGCATAAATTCTTTGAATAAATATTGAATACATTGTGACGCTTCCGTGAGACTGAAACGTTATTGATTTAGGAGAAATAGTTGCCAGAGTTGCCAGAGAAGTGGATACTGCCTAGGTCACTCTGAGCATTTTTTGCCCGGCGATGTACTTCCGATGGAACGTATTTTATACAAGAACATGCACGCGTTTAAAAAGTGTTATAAAATTTACATATAAACAAATGACCTAGAAAATTACAAGGATTCGTGAAATCTAAGGCTTAATATGCGTCTGAGTTCCATTTTGTTCAATTTAAAATTAAATATATGTAAGATCTTAGCGCGCGTACAGTACCGGTATATGTATGATACCAACGAATATTTTTTCTTTACATTGTCATATTACTAGTATATGAATTTGTATAAAAATGTAATCGATTTATACTGATCAGGAATAATCGACTGATCAAGGTGTTAGCCGGTTTTCTATTTCAGCTAAAATGTGTGTGCGCCTTACATCAAATATTTACTTAAGAGCTTTATGGAAAAAATAAGGTGATTGTAAAAACGTTAAATGTCGCATCGACGCTAAATGTCGCACTTGACGTTAAATGTCGCAAGGCTGACGCTAAATGTTATATTTTATTTGAAAACAGTTTTTAATCACTGCAGGCTTATGTGTCGAACCCCTTTGGGTAAACCCCTAATAACTGTTGATACGTCTGGACTAAAACTAGAACAGCTGCGACATTTAGCGTCAGGTGGGATTGCGACATTTAGCGTCGGTTGCGACATTTAGCGTCAGCCTTGCGACATTTAACGTCAAGTGCGACATTTAGCGTCGATGCGACATTTAACGTTGCTACAGTGATCCTTATAAGGTAATCCTTATACTTATAATTCAATCGAACAACGAATAAAGTTTTCTCTTTTCCGAATGAGACGACTTAATTTCAAAATTTATACTATGCGTACTTTGGGATGCATGTATGCATGCATGCATTTTGGTGCGGTCATAATTTCGTCATTGTACTTTCCTATTTCACCATTTACAACTATGGTTGCGATTCATTTACATAATTTAACCAAATTACTTTGTACATATTTTATTATTTATCATATACATTATAATTCCAGTCAAAATAGTAATTAAATTAGCATTAATTTAGTGCTTTGCCCTATTTTTAATGAATTGGTACTACAAAAATATCCTGGAAATTCGACTTACCTATAGCGTCTAAGAACTGGTCAATATTTTCCTGCCTTACATGGTCCCATTGCCCGGCAAACAGTCGTTCAACTTCTTTTTCGTCAGAATTCATTTTGATTGGTCTTTCGTTTAGTTCCTTTCAGTGATACAGATACCAGCGATTTACGATCGTTTATATACGGACAGGGTGTTCTACAGATACCAGCGGTTTTACGATCGTTTATATACGGACAGGGTGTTCTACTTAACAGGTTATAATGTAGAACACGGACAGGCCGATTCTGCTCTCGTACAAAATGAAGAGTTAACAAGCGGGACGGAATATAATTAGTAAGTAAATATTGACCCTCTATTGCCCTAGAGAATCTAAGCATTACATGACAATATCGATGAAAGTTGAGAAAATAAAGTTCGTCCGCATAAACAATGATTTCAACGAGGCTAATTATCCTTGGGTAAATATTTCAGTATCAAAGCACTTATCCTCATATTTAAATTCCTTATAATTTCATGTGTACAGTTTATTGATGCCATGTTCCTGTCGTTTAAATGTTTTACTGTTGAGGGCCTTACGGCAGATTGACAATTATGTCAAGTCAGCTTCCTTCATAAATAAAGTCTTTATTATTATTATTTCAGTACAGTGCTGTTATCACAGGCCCTCGATGCGATTTTATGGTCCGGAAAAAAACCCTAACTACTAGTAGCCATCGATGCGATTTTATGGTCCGGAAAAAACCCTAACTACCAGTAGCCATCGATGCGATTTTATGGTCCGGAAAAAATCCCTAACTACCAGTAGCCGTCGATGCGATTTTATGGTCCGGAAAAAATCCCTAACTACCAGTAGCCATCGAAGCGATTTTATGGTCCGGAAAAAAAACCTAACTACTAGTAGCTATCGATGCGATTTTATGGTCCGGAAAAAACCCTAACTACCAGTAGCCATCGATGCGATTTTATGGTCCGGAAAAAATCCCTAACTACCAGTAGCCGTCGATGCGATTTTATGGTCCGGAAAAAATCCCTAACTACCAGTAGCCATCGAAGCGATTTTATGGTCCGGAAAAAAACCCTAACTGCCAGTAGCCATCGATGCGATTTTATGGTCCGGAAAATTTCCCTAACTACCAGTAGCCCTCGATGCGATTTTATGGTCCGGAAAAAATATTACTCTGACTACCAGTAGCCCTCGATGCGATTTTATGGTCCGGAAAAAATATTACTTTAACTACCAGTAGCCCTCGATGCGATTTTAACTTCTAGTAGTTAAAGTAATATTTTTTTCCGGACCATAAAATCGCATCGAGGGCCTTTGGCTGTTATAACTGCAAATTATGGACATGTAAGTTCTATGATTTTTATGAGTTTATTAATTAAAGCATTATAAATAATCATGTTGTTTTCATTGGATGTATCCAATTATCCTCAGAGTTGTTACATTTGTAAACATGTCTTTCGGTCTCGTATTTTCATCAGCTGAATATCTTTCTATTTGAAGTATCTCAGTTAGTACATTTCTAATTGGATGCATCTATAGTACAATGTACATGTTTTCAAATGAGATTCATTGACATTCACATGACAATTAATTTCATGTATTTACATGTCATTATACCTCATCACTACATTCTGGGACGAACATATTATCCGTCCTAGCTACATTAAAAAACTTAGTTTCTCACTGCAATATAAAAAACAGACAAGAATATCGCTACTACACCAGCTGCTTTTATATTATGTGCATGTTTTGTATATGTGTACGCATGCACAAGTTACATCAGCAAAACTTTACACAAAATTAATGTCCTTTCGTGAATCATTAACCGGTCTTAAATATTCCGTCTAGATTGAGCGTAAAGTTTAAGATTATAATCCTCATAAACATTCTCTCATTAACTCTGTGAAGTTTGCTCGACATACGACATTCAAAAACTCGAATGTCGTGAAACACGACATACGACATTGAACGACATTCAAAAAATCAAAAACGAAATAAGACATTGGACGACATTAAAAAAAATGAAGACGTTTTTTGATGATTTGTTAAAATAATGTCGTCCAATGTCGTTTGTCTTGCTTCACGACCTTCGATTTTTTAAATGTCGCATATTGTATGTCGAGCAAACTTCACACCCGGCATATTTGACCACAGCTTGGTAGCATCGATAACACTTTCGTAGCAATTGACCGTTGTAGGATGTCTTTACTATAGCGCACTGCCGTTTGGCAACATTATGTGGTAGATTTTATTGTATATTTGCTATTTGTAACCTATTCGACAAAGTTGCCTAGCATAAGTGGCTGCTCGTCGTGACCATACAAGGTAAAATGTATAATTGTTTTTATTCCGGACATATTAACTTCACATGATAATACTATTCTAACAATCCTCATGGAATCCAGATGGCAGACCGATTAATTGAAAATGTCATATACTGGTATAACATATGATAATTCCACTCTCTCTCTCCATCCATGCACTTTTCGCATGTTCGAATTCATATATTGTTTTTCTCAATTGTCTCCCTTTGTTTTTTTGTCATTATATTTTCGTATGAACATTTATACTTGCCGTTGCCATATTTGCTATATAGTATATGTTTTGTGGTAATGTGTATATATCTGACAGGCATCTGGGCTGGTATTCACAAAGCATCTTGAGGGAAAACTTAAGTATGTTGACTTAAGTTACGGACAAATTGAGCTGCACATATTTCTAAAGAAACTAAGAATAACCCATGTTTTCTTTGATGAATATTGTATCTCTTTACTAATAAAGCTTCTGAACAATGTCAATAATGGATAATCTTGATTTTCCTGTTAAGCTGATATACTTAAGGAAATTTTAACATTTTAAGACAATTCTAAGTTTTCCCTTAAGATGCTTTGTGAAGACCTACCAAGACCTATAGATACTTTGAAATAAAACTTACTTACTTATGTACTGTAAAGTTGGGTTGTTGTTACTTGTTTGAATCCTGTCAAATGTTCACTAAGAAAATGTGTGCGTTTTATATGTACTCAGTGAATGCATACTGCTCAGTAAGACAGTATTGAGTATTGTTAACTCGCGTTGAACGCCGTTTCTCACCATGAATACGACGGTCAATTCACCTAGACGGTTTTCCTGGAATGTATCCTAACCAGTACTAACTTTATTACCCTTCGACAAGGAACCAGCTTCTCAACACTGCTCAGTAAGTCTGTGATGTTCATGATAAATGATGTAATGCTCAGTATGTATATATATATCATTATTATCTGTAAGCATGTAATGCTCGTTAAGGTGGTATTACATTATATATTTACTGAGCATTGCATACTTATTGAGCATTGTATGTGTCATGTTCAGTAGATTAATGCTCAAAAAGTATGTAATAATCGTTTAATCATAAGTCAATACTCAGTAAGTATACAATTCTCAATACGTATATACACAGGCCTAAGAAATTATATCACAATATACAGAGTTTTGAAATTCCCCATCGTCCCGTCATTACTATATATAATAGATCTATTATATATAGGAATGACGGGATGATGGGGAATTTCTTAAGCCTGTGGTATATACATACAATGCCCTGTAATGTCATTGATACTCTATCGTTATGTCTTGCTGTTGTTGTGTAGTTGATGTTAGTTCATAAAATGATCTGCTATAAACGACATCGTTGAATTTCCTTCGCTACGTAATGTGAACACCAGTTAACATACCCCACACCAACAGCTATACATTGTGATGATCTAGACAAGTTACATATAACCACAGGAACCTGATATTTTAAAATAATGGCCCAAACACTATCCAGGCCCCGTTACTGACAAGCACCCGTATAGAAAATTTATTTTAAAATATCAGGTTCCTGTGATATAACTTTATAATATTAGTGTAAGTATTATAATGTACATAAGATCAGTATTAACAAATTACTAGATTAGCATGCCCTTGGCCCCTGACCTGATCATGTTCTTTAAAAACTCGAGTCTGTGTTTTAATTATTTTAAACTATTTCCGAACCGTTCAAAGTCAGAAAATCCCCCTATATTCACATTTAAAAACATATGACTGGCCAGTAATCTAGAAAATCATTTATATTGGCATACAATTCATTGCATACAGTAAAAAACCAGAACTCATATTAATATGGTTTCAAACCATAAATATTTATTTCGTTCACAAAATATATAGCGAAACACATTGAAATAAATAAAAGTGAACTTAGGAACATCGTCTACACTTGACTGGTCTGCACCATTCCTCACAGACAAGTCTAGTGTCAGAACTACTCTTGTGAACCAGTCCATCGTCTTCCTCAGTATCAGAATTTCTCTTCCTCTTGCCTAACAATATATTGGTATCACTGTTGGACACTCTAGGTGACACTGTTGGTATGAACCTCTTTGGTTCATAAGGATCTCTGGATGTAAAGCCACGAAGTTCAGCCATTGGGTTTGTTGTGTGGTTGTCAAGCCAACGGGTCACGTGTTCATATGTTGTCTCATCCCTCTCATATGGACAATACAGATGTGGTTGACTCTCTAAGCGATCAATCATATCTTCTGTTTGCCTTAGAATGTGAGGATATTTCTCCAACCCAGCTGTAACAGAAAAATAGCAGTATTTACAATAAATCTTATAATCATTCGTTTGATTCGGTTAGTCAGTTGTTCGTTCGTTCGTTCGTTCGTTCGTTCGTTCGTTCGTTCGCGTTCGTTCGTTCGTTTGTCCGTCCGTCTGTCCGTACGAATGCACCGGTAGTTGTGGGGTGTGGAACAATAGGCTATTTTTAGATTCCATTCATTCCGTCACTTGTGGGGTGCAAAATGCTACTCGTGGGTTGCAACCAAACAAAAGAAAAAACAAAAGAAAACCCCATAAGTACCGTCTCATGGGTCCGTCCGTCCGTCCGTCATCAAAAGAAAAGTCACATAACCTTCATTCCGTAAGAACGTCCGTTTGTCGTTCGTTCGTAAATGCACGGTCAATAAGATGTCTTATTATTTTGTAAACTTGAAACTGTGTAAAGTAGAACGTCAACAATTGTAAATATTAATTTATAGACATTAAAGCAGTGCTAAATTCAAACAAAACGTGTGGTACCCCCACTTACAGACCACTACGTATTTACCACAACAATTTACTTACTACCTATCACCAGTTAAAAATCACTAACCATTCTCCAGAACCATTGATAGTCTATTATTGAGGTCTTATTGTATTTTCAATCATTCAAATACTCACGTTTGTATAAGAGATCATAGGCTTGCTTCAAAATTCTGTCATTCCGTCTCAATTTCTTATAATCAACTTTATGCATCTGCATGTATCTGTTTATTGCTGCATCTGTAAACAAACACAATATCCTTTTAATGTTTATGAATAAGTTGACTTTAACCAGGTTTTGGCTATTTACGGAGATATCTGCCAAACTAACAGCATAATAAACCGTTATACGGTCTAAAATAAAACTCGCATTTGTCACTTTTGAGACTCCGTAGTCTTTCTCTTTGATGTGTTCCTTCACTTACACGTAATCATGTACGAGAAACATTGCAAATAGCGAGCATGTATGCGGGGACTCAAATTGCGGAAACTGTAAACCTGTATTATACTAGTACAGTAAATCATAATAGTAATAAAACCATTGGGACCCATTGATATTAACTGGTCTCCTTTTTGAGCTTGTCGAAATAATGAGATTGGATTTAAAGCAGTATTTACAGGGAAAGCAGCCCAGACAAGTGTGGTAATAATTTTGAGGTAGTCATGTTGTCAAGGTGGTCTTTATGCAAATTTTATCGCATATATAGAACGGTACATACATTTTCTTTTAAAACAGAACACATTATCTATTCAGATTTGTACATAGTACATATATATACATTTGCGCTTACATTGGCAAGTAATTAAAGCTTTTGATAAAGTATTTAAAATCAGTATTCATATTTTATTAACCAGTACTGGTAAATCATTATAATTGAGTTTTGTGTTGGATTCTTATCCGAGGGTAGACTCGAACTCCAACGGTCGGGTCATTATCTAGCCACTAGTCAAACAAGTAAATAAGCACCGATGACTCATTTATTTATACGTAGTTTGGCGAAGCTAAATATATTATTTGTAATGTGCTAATACTCTATACAGTAAAACCACAATTCCAGACCCATAATTATGAACGAAACAGTGAAAATGGACAAGAACGAAATGCGGTGTTATTACATCTATTGTGGTGGTCTTTACGTGGGGTTTTACTGTATGGCGTTTAGTGGCAACTTACCTTTTATGATTCTACTGGTCGTTTCACTGAATCTATACTCAAACTTGTCAGCCATTCTGTCAAGGTCAAGTACATCATGATCACCTAGGTCAAGGTCACTCTGTGTAGATGTTGAGCAACTAGCTTTGACTTCGGTTTGACCATATATACGTGTTGGTTCTATACTGACTGATTTCTTATCTGAAAATATAAAATTTACCTCATTAGCAATTACTTTTATTTCAACCAACATACGACATACAGTTAAACTTAAATGATGAGACCGCAACTGGACCCATATAGGAGAAATGACTTTTTATTGTGGTACATTGTAGTAGTATTATTGAATTTGAAAAAGAACACATGAGAAACACGCCATGCAATAAAACCTCTATTATAAATAGACCGCCAATAAGACCATAGAAAGGGTACTACGTTGTTTCATTATTGGATTTGATAAAGTTTGCATTTCCCGGAATGTTTGCTGTAAGAAGATGTTGAAGTACGGTTATACCTCAATATTCAGACCACTTCTGGGACCCCTCTAAACCACTTTTTATTGGTTGCCCTGAATATTTTCAAAAGTCTTAGTACTGAGTTGGTTTTAGTACTGATGTGGTTTTAGTACTTAGATGGTTTTAGTACTCAGAAGGTTTTAGTACTCTACTTGATTCAGTACTGAAGTGGTTTTAGTACTGATGTGGTTTTAGTTTTGAGGTGGTTTTAGTATGGAGGTGGTTTTATTATTGAGGTGGTTTTACACTGATATAGGTTTTGTTTAAGGTGTCTTTAATACTGAGATGGTTTTAGTACTGATGTGGCTTTAGTACCGATACGGTTTATGTACTGAGGGGGCTTTATTACTGGTGTGGTTTTAGTATTGAGGGGGATTTAGTACTACATGTAGATCTAAGTATATAGAATGTAGCATAAGTGTGGCTTATTAACATGGCTGCTTATCTGATTTCAGAGTTAAAACTATTGGAGGTAAATATAAAAAAAACATTGTCCAAGAAAAAGGATTTCAAAAACAGGCCGCATTGAATAAAATTGGAGCATGAACAAAGACCCACTAGCTGAATCATTCTAGAAATTAGCTTTCAGTTTTTTTTAAAAATGAAGTAGATTCTTAAGTTGACAGAGAATAATATGTATATCTACAGCATAGAAGACGTTTGAATACGTGCTAAGGCTTAAGCCGAAAAAAGAAAGTAAAAGATTCAATTCATAGATGACTGATCTACGGAGTTTTCAATTTTTTAAAATCTAAAATTATTCGAGAATAATATGTTACATACTTAAATACATAAGATGTATAGTAAATAACATACATAAAATTATTAATGTGACGAAAGAACAAAGGACACGCCGAGAAAACGAAATTTACGATTGTCCTACGTACCATCAGCATACCATAACCATGCAATTTTACAAAAGTCACCATAAGTATTATTTTACGCAGTTTTAAATTTTTTAAATATGAAAACCATAGAACACGAACCTTCATGCATACTTGGAACACGTTGTAACATTTGTTCAGGCGCTTGATTCCGCATAATAAATTAAATTGTCAGAGCGTTTTATTTTGCGTGCAGCGCTTGTAAAGTCTATGTGAGTAATGACGGAGCGGTTGCTTCGCGACGCCGTCATCAGTTTGGACGTCATAACATTGTGACGTCACATGTGAACGTCGGGACGTTGACGAATTACTCGCCTATCAAACAGCAATCGTAACTACTCGGGTCTTTACGCAATCGATGTCGAAGACACGTCTGTAATGTTCAAGGGGTCCCGACTGATTAAATAACTGTCGTACGTCGGTACAGCAGTTATAGACCTCTTTGAATGTGACATTCCTTTTAAATAGACAAATCATGTAGGTCCGCAGATAGTCTAATTTTGTCTTTATATATCATTCAGGTTAATTGGTGTAGATCTATATGAATCGCCTCTAGGTATTTAATGGGATAGATTGGACGGCTATTCCTGGGCAAAGAAAAAATGGCCATATTGTTTGCATAACAAGTCCTATTTCGTATCGGCAGTTACCCGTACTACCTGTTTCTGACACCCGCACATTTACCCTCTGCAAATAATGAAACACAAGAGGACTACACACTTTAGAATTATAAGCGTGTTGGATCCGTTATATGATCTTACATTGGCTTTGAATCTGAATTACACATAATTTATACATTGAACTGGTAGGCCTACAAACTAGTTATTACTTATTAGAAGTTGTTTGAATATAAAGAACGAAGTCGATATCAATTGTCTGCGAAGACATGTATACATACGTTTACAAGTTAACCATCGTTCTAACCCATCTGACATTAAATGATCCAACCAATATTAATACGTCAATATAATCATAACGTTTAATTTATAATAGTATAATCAATAATTCTATAGTATCTATTATTCTGTGTAAATCTAAGTTTTGTGAACGAACATTTAACAAGAATCCCTTAATAGTCTTTTTAACATGTTTTTCGTATGCATGTACTATTATACATTGCATCATGTAAGTTGTGAAACTGGCGTCGATTTTTCACATGTGTTTGTACGAATCCTTTAATCTTTTACATACATGTACATTCCTTGTACACGTATACGACATGTTCAAGTATGCTGTATTTTCATCCTTACGTTAACATATTTGATAATCAATTCAAAACATACCCTGTATTTACATTATTATGAAAATAAATCAACTTTGAGGGGCCGCGGTTGCTATTGACTATACAAAGAAACAACACAACCAGACGCAGCTTAAATACACGAATGTCAATATAAAACATGTTCGATCATTTAGCAAACATGTTTTTTTTATTGTACTTAAATTAAAACAATCATGAGTGTTAGTTTTACAGCGGAAAACTATTTATGGACTACATGTAGTCCTACAAATATGACTTTCCGGTCTGTTTTTTAACATTTGGACTTTTGTTTTCAAACCGAAGACGTTGGATACTGCCAATCATCAAAGTACCTCAGTATTCATCACGTCTAGATTTCTGGACTAGGACTACATGTAGATCACTAGTTAAACAATACAAAATGCGTACTTTTGTAACCGTAGCCTATAATCAATACAGAGAAAATGTTGTAGACAACCATGAAATTGTTTTTGAAATTTGTATGTTAGTGACCATGATACCCCGCCCCATGGTAGAACATTTCACAACTTTTTTTATTGAAGAGGAAAGTCTCGTGAGTTAGAAAACGATGGTAATTATGAAAATTGACTTTTTATGTGTGTATGTTTTTTTTTATTTATTATTAATTAATGTCCGTTTCATACCGATCGAGGCAGCATATACCCGATGAACGGTTATATACGGTAAATACCGGTAGAACCCCATATCGTTACGGATGAAACATATTTATACTGGTTTTATCACGGCCAATGTCTGTGAAGTTGCAGTCACGTACTAGCGTGGTATGTCCCGGTATTTGTCGAACAATGCCAAATATACTAACTAATTATGTAAGTTATAGTTAAAATTCTGTTAAAATCACTGCGTTATTTTTGTTTATGAAAAGTAGTATTCAAACAAACACGATGAGCTGCCTTATTTATCATCGGTAAGTCGGCAAGAGTGACTTCCCCTGAAAACCAGGGGAGAGAACTGCACAGGACAAGAGTTACTTCCCTTGAATTCAGGGGATGCAACTCTGTTCGATTTATTTTAAGTCAGTAACAGTGACTTCCCCTGAAAATCAGGGGCGAGAACTCTGCATAAGGCAAGAGTTACTTCCCTTGAAATCAGGGGAGGCAACTCTGTCCGACTTATTTTAAGTCGGTAAGAGTGACTTCCCCTGATAATCAGGGGAGATAACTATGCAAAGGGTAAGAGTTACTTCCCTCGAATTCAGGGGAAGCAACTCTGTCCGACTTATTTTAAGTCGGTAAGAGTGACTTCCCCTGAAAAACAGGGGAGAGAACTCTGCACATGGCAAGAGTGACTTCCCCTGAAAATCAGGGGAGGCAACTCTGTCCGACTTATTTAAAGTCGGTAGGAGTTGCCTCCCCTGAAAATCAGGGGAGAAAACTCTGCACAGTGCGATAGTTACTTCCCTTGAATTCAGGGCAGGCAACTCAGTCCGACCTATTTTAAGTCAGTAAGAATGACTTCCCCTGAAAAAAAGGGGACAGAACTCTGCACATGGCATGGGTGACTTCCCCTGAAATTCAGGGGAGGCAACTCTGTCCGACATATTTTAAGTAGGTAAGAGTGACTTCCCCTGAAAAACAGGGGAGAGAACTCTGCACATGGCAAGAGTGACTTGCCCTGAAAATCAGGGGAGGCAACTCTGTCCGACTTATTTTAAGTCGGTAAGAGTGACATCCCCTGAAAAGCAGGGGAGAGAACTCTGCACAGGATAAGAGTTACTTCCCTTGAATTCAGGGGAGGCAACTCTGTCCGACTTATTTTAAGTCGGTAAGAGTGACTTCCCCTGATAATCAGGGGAGATAACTCTGCACAGGGTAAGAGTTACTTCCCACGAATCCAGGGGAGGCAACTCTGTCCGACCTATTTTAAGTCGGTAAGAGTGACTTCCCCTGAAAAACAGGGGAGAGAACTCTGTACATGGCAAGAGTGACTTCCCCTGAAAATCAGGGGAGGCAACTCTGTCCGACTTAATTTAAGAAGGTAAGAGTGACTTCCCCTAAAAAACAGGGGAGAGAACTCTGCACATGACAAGAGTTACTTCCCCTGAAAATCAGGGGAGACAACTCTGTCCGACTTATTTTAAGTCGGTAAGAGTGACTTCCCCTGAAAAGCAGGGGAGTGAACTCTGCACAGGATAAGAGTTACTTCCCTTGAATTCAGGGGAGGCAACTCTGTCCAACTTATTTAAGTCGGTAAGAGTGACTTCCCCTGATAATCAGGGGAGATAACTATGCAAAGGGTAAGAGTTACTTCCCTCGAATTCAGGGGAAGCAACTCTGTCCGACTTATTTAAAGTCGGTAGGAGTTGCCTCCCCTGAAAATCAGGGGAGAAAACTCTGCACAGTGCGATAGTTACTTCCCTTGAATTCAGGGCAGGCAACTCAGTCCGACCTATTTTAAGTCGGTAAGAATGACTTCCCCTGAAAAACAGGGGAGAGAACTCTGCACAGGATAAGAGTGACTTGCCCTGAAAATCAGGGGAGGCAACTCTGTCCGACTTATTTTAAGTCGGTTAGAGTGACTTCCCCTGATAATCAGGGGAGATAACTCTGCACAGGGTAAGAGTTACTTCCCACGAATCCAGGGGAGGCAACTCTGTCCGACCTATTTTAAGTCAGTAAGAGTGACTTTACCTGAAAAACAGGGGAGAGAACTCTGTACATGGCAAGAGTGACTTCCCCTGAAAATCAGGGGAGGCAACTCTGTCCGACTTATTTTAAGAAGGTAAGAGTGACTTCCCCTAAAAAAACAGGGGAGAGAACTCTGCACATGACAAGAGTTACTTCCCCTGAAAATCAGGGGAGACAACTCTGTCCGACTTATTTCAAGTCGGTAAGAGGGACTTCCCCTGAAAAGCAGGGGAGTGAACTCTGCACAGGATAAGAGTTACTTCCCTTGAATTCAGGGGAGGCAACTCTGTCCAACTTATTTAAGTCGGTAAGAGTGACTTCCCCTGAAAATCAGGGGAGAAAACTCTGCACAGTGCGAGAGTTACTTCCCTTGAACTCAGGGGAGGCAACTCTGTCCGACCTATTTTAAGTCGGTAAGAGTGACTTCCCCTGAAAACAGGGGAGAGAACTCTGCACATCACAAGAGTGACTTCCCCTGAAAATCAGGGGAGGCAACTCTGTCCGACATATTTTATGTCGGTAAGAGTGACTTCCCCTGAAAACAGGGGAGAGAACTTTGCACATGGCAAGAGTGACTTCCCCTGAAAATCAGGGGAGGCAACTCTGTCCGACATATTATAAGTAGGTAAGAGTGCATTCCCCTGAAAAGCAGGGAAGAGAATTCTGCAAAGGACAAGAGTTACTTCCCTTAATCAGGGTCCGACTTATTTTATGTCGGTAAGAGTGACTTCCCCCGAAAATTAGGGGAGAGAACTCTGCAAAGGACAAGAGTTACTTCCCTTGAAATCAGGGGAGGCAACTCTGTCTGACTAATAAAAGTCGGTAAGAGTGACTTCCCCTGATAATCAGGGGAGAGAACTCTTCATAGGGTAAGAGTTACTTCCCTTGAATTCAGGGGAGGCAACTCTGTCCGACTTATTTTATGTCGGTAAGAGTGACTTCCCCCGAAAATTAGGGGAGAGAAATCTGCAGAGGGCAAGAGTTACTTCCCTTGAAATCAGAGGAGGCAACTCTGTCTGACTTATAAAAGTCGGTAAGAGTGACTTCCTCTGAAAATCAGGGGAGATAACTTTGCACATGGCAAGAGTTACATGTACTGCCTGAAATCAGGAGTAATAACTCTGAAAAACATGGGTTTGAACACCCAATAGGAAGAGTAGCTTCCCTTTGATTCTTGATTGTTGTGGTAGGCTATTATTATACCACTGCTTCGTAACTATAAACATACTTTATCTCATGCATATTACGATATCTGAGGATATCTGGACGTTTTTCTTGTTGAATAAATCTAACCAAGCATGTAATGCAACTATGATTTCCCGAAAAGCTGGAATATGTATTATTTGTCCTGTTTTTTAAAGTTGTATGTATATTGGCCAAAACATGAGATAGATATTAGTGAATTTATTTCTTTTAGGTGCAGAATTTTACAATTTCTAAATCGAGTTTCGTGCCCCCGGGCAACTATATACCTAGTATTACACCTATACATAAATATCACCTTTCATTCATGATTTGTGATTTGCTAATCCACGGTTTCCATGATGGTATTTATAATGCATTTTATGAGCACATAAATATTTTGACTTGCGATATGCATATTCACTGCAAATTAAAGAATAACCTATGTGTCCTCATAGTGATTATAGTAGCCCTCTACCAAATACATCAACACTACATGTAAATAATTAATTATCTTGATTATATTATTTAGCAAATGTAACGACTTTAAGAAAATTATAAAGTTTTCTAAATACGTTTAATATATACCGGCCCTATATTCTACTAAGACTCGACTCGATAGTTGATTAGGCACGCATTAGGAGCGGAAGGTCAGATGTTCGAATCCCGGAATGAGTCGGATCTGAAATGACTGTTGTTGGAGAACACACATAACAGAAGAGTCGCAGACGACTTCACGTATAACCATATTAACCATCATTTTGGTGTATTAAAAGTTCAAAATGGATAAGTTATAACATGATTTATGTGTTAAGAACTTAAGAGACAGCCTCGTATTATGTATGGTACGCATTATTCAAAAGTGAAAGTAGCATAAAACTTGAAGGTCGGCGGCAACGATACTTCCGTTTGGTTATGCCCATGATTTGGCCGTGAAACGCTTTTACGAACAAAGGTGTTATGTTTTGCCTATGCAAATGACGTCATTTGACGTTCTATTTTTGCGATAAATAATTTATTTTTGAATTCATGAAATTTTTTTAACTCGTTTCCAGAAATTTAATTATAAACCGACCCTCATTCAATATCCTCTATACAGTCCATTGAGATCATTTAAACAATAGCTTCTTTTGGTACCAAAACCTAGACTTGAGTTTCAGCGGCAGAAAATCATTGGCTTACTCAAGTGCCAAAGTATTAATACCACCTTAATAAGAACGACACATTTCAAGGATACCAATTAAGGGCGGTCTTAATACTTCTAAATTGCATAATTAAGTACGTAGAATAATTTGTTCCTGGGTAAACACAGCTAGTTTATGGAAATTTTAGTCTATATCTAATCTGAGTTAAAATATGTGCTACTAAACTTGATCATAATGTTCTTAGAGGTTAATACACGACACAGCCGGGCAGGGAGGCGATAATCCGCCCGGAAATGAATAATCACCTCGAGGGCTTTAGCCCGAGGGTGATTATTCATTCGGGCGGATTATCAACTTCCGGCCAGGCTCTGAAGTGTATTAAAGTCTTTAATACAATTGTTAGATTTCAAATTATCTATTAAGAACAAATAACGTAAATATTACTGATGTAGATATACACTAAGGTTGTAACCAGTAAAATGCGCTAAGAGTAAATAAAATTGGCAAAGAAATCTGGCATATGAGCATCGTAACGTCATTTTGGCGCCAACGTGACGTCATGTTTACATGGATAACGTAACGTGCGCCCGTTCAACCGGTCCGATTATGATTATGAGGTTGCGGACCGGGCGGATAGGCCATAATCAACCACGTGATGGCCATAATCAGCCGCAAATAGGCTCATTTTTGTTACTATATATAGTAACAAGTGTATTAATACATAGTAAAACCCGCACGTAAAAATAACCTACTTTAAATTTCCCAGTGCTAGGTGTGTCAATCCGGGTTCATGTTTTTTTAAATTTAATAAGCTATAAAAATATATGTTTACTTGTCGTTAAGGTCGAACGGAAGTATTAAACTCAGGACAAAAAAATGGTCTGCTACTTAGACCTTTTCGCTAAATTGTGAGTTACCATTTTTTTGGTTGAACTTTCCTGAAAAAAACTAATAATAGTAATAGAAAACACAATTTTATGTAGAACTTAGCTAATCAAACAACGAATTTAATATTTATGGGGCACCGTTTACTATTTTTTTTAGACATTTTTGATATTATTAAAATGATTTTCTAATATCAAGAATTCGATTTTTGATACCAGGAAATGATTAAAAAATATTCCTTTATATCAATTGAATATATATTATATTGAATTGATATCAAGCTTTTTGTCGAAATATCGTGTACAAGAGTGGTATAGTACGGAGAATTTGATACAATTCTCGACTTTCTATTAGCATATTTTGACAGCTGATATATTGACTATATGTGTAATCTCATTATCGGTGAGTATCACGAAGACGCTTGATGTGTAAAATGCCATCACAAATCGAAAGGACCGATATTGCACAATTTGCTCGCGGAAATATATATAATATATTTCAACGGTATAACCTTGTAATATATTCAATATACATAAAGATCAGAATCACGTCAAATTCCCCGTGCTATACTTACCTACAAACATTACTTTGGTCCCCTCGCATCCCATGGATGGATACTTTTCAACAAGATTAATATGCCTATGATATACAGTGCAGCATCGGTTTAGACTGAACTTATTGACCGTTGCTTAAAGGTTGTACATGTAGCTCTACAGAATGATGTTAAATTCATAGTTACTCGTGTAATTTTTTTATTGAATTAGGGAACTTTTGAAGGTGTTATTATAAAGGTTGACCGTTGTTGCTCCACAGACGACCGCTGCTAAACAGGTTGTACTGTATACACAAATGTGAACGCATCTAAACTACCAGGTATGATGGGTGTTCTTTGCTCAAACATATATAACTAGATGGCTAACTATTATTTTGGACTAATCAGTGGTGTATGTAGCTTGCGATACGCACATACGCACGTGCGTAACATCAATTTGAAAGTAAAAATATAAATCTAGCTAAAAATGACATGAAAGTCAATAGGTACATTCTTCTACGGGGGGGGGGGGGGGTGTATCCCCACTACGATACCAAATAGATAACCAATCCCTTCAAGAGATCTAAGTACGGGGGCTACAATATGTTTTTTAGATTTTCTTTGTATTGTAATAAATATTTACAACCTCTTTAAGCTTAGGCACCTATACACCCATCCCTACCACCAACTTCAAGGCTTGTGCGTATAGCATCCATTAAATCCTTGACTAATTATTAAAAGATCGCTGACCAGTCAGACTGGACGTTGTCTGCCCCAACGAGACCATAGGCTACATAAAAGAGAAAAATAATGATGAATGTTAGGATCAGATTATTTGTGTAGAAAGTTTTAATTAATTGTAATAATTCATGGAAAGCCTTTTAAGGTTAAATAATTAGGTAATAATACAATTTGAATAATTGTATAACTCGATTAATCAGGTCAGTCATGTGGCTTAGTGAATAACGTAGGCCAATATAAATTTTCACTGACTTTTTCTCAAATCAAAATGTTTAAAATAATAAAAATACGATGTTATTATATTTCAATGTTTGCATACAAGTGACAGACCTGAATAATCAAAATATACAAACATTGAATAACAAATTAATAAACAAAACATTGCATGTCAACAACACTGAAAAAGTTTGACCGATAGTCACGGGACGGAACCGGATACTGGGTTTTCTTGTCCTCTGTATAACAGAGTTGTTTCCCTTTCAAAAATGGCGGTCACCACAGCTCGAACTCGGTAGTGCAATTAATTATTGTTCTAGATTTTATTGTATGTTAAGGTTACATCATGACATTGGTATTCATTAAAGCTTGTGTTAATATATTTTGCAATGCAAATAGTTTGATCATAAACAAACAATTTTAAAGCCTTGCAAAGGCCTCTGCTCTGCAAACAGTTTCGTGTTCAATTTTTCTCTATTTTGGAATTGATGGATAAAGCCCGTTTTTCCGGTATTTCCACATTCTTTCAATGTTAAAAAAACTCATTGAAATTACACTTAAATATGAGGTAATACGCGAATAAGGTATTTGAGCCTTTATCCATCAATACCAAAATAGAGATTATATGGCTTGTACTTGTAGTCAAACCATTTCTACACAATCTGTAAGGACCGGGACGATTTAAATATTTTGAAACTTTCAGGGCTCGACACTAACACTGGTCCGCTGGTCCGAGACCAGTGAAAATCCAGAAGGACCAGTGAAAATTCTGGAGGACCAGTAACAGTCCTATTTACAAATTAGGCGCTTTTGCCCTGTCGGACCAGTGGCCAAAAAAGTTAGTGTCTAGGCTTGGTCAAACCGGTTAATCATTGGTATGAAATCGAATCGAACCGGTTAATCGGCCCCCATATGGAAAATGGTGTTTTCTTTCATGACGACCATATCAAGGTACTTTCAGCAGCATAATTCATATGTGTTTATTTAAACCTTCGAGGTATACAATACCAAAAACATGTATGTATTATTAATGTGTCACATGCTATCCAAACTCACCAAGTTAGATTGCTTGTGTATGTGTGACTGTCGATCAACACATTCTGGCATGAAATGCATGTGGTAACATACAATTTATTGACATTGTAGTATGTGTATTGTTTTAGAACGATTAGCGGTTTTGCAAAAATGAAACCGATTTCACATCGTAATCGAATTGTATCCGATTAACCTAGTAATCGTCCCGGTCCTACAATCTTTACAGGGATGCCTGTATAAGTGGCTTGACCATCAATATTAAAAAGCAGTCACTTGCAGACAGCTTATCTGTCTAGGCTAGATGTAAATAAAATCACAACTTTTATCTTTATATGAAATCGCTGTTTGACTCCCCAACATGTTCAACTAACAAGGTGCAGCACATGGTCATGGCGTTCCTTTGGCATCGAGAGGTGTTCATCACCGATATACGGGAGACTAGCCCTCAGTTTCAAACCAGTTCATTTCTTCATGTATTTGGTTGGGATTGCGAAAAATTTAGAAGTGGTTCAGAATTGTGACATGACCATAGTGCTCTGGCCGAGATTTGAACCTAAGGGACCTCTCAATCAGTCTGCAAGAGCATTACCTATATTGTCATTTTGTAGAGAAAAAGTATGTACCCAGTGCAGAACTCGAACTCACAACCCCTGCTTGCAAGTCAGGCGCTATACCAACTGAGCTAACCAGGCTACTGGCTCATAAATCACTATACTCCTCCTCACTTTAACCTTGAACTGTCAGTTGAATCTAATCTTGAGCAGGGCTTCAACTGGTCAGTTACCAACAGAGTATATCCCTTGTCAGTCCTCAACAAATATTTTTAAAGGCACTCGTCCTGCAATATAGACAAAGAAGAAAACCCCAAAATCTTACTTGTCCTGCTATATAAATAAAGAAGGAAAAAATTATGCAGGACGAGCGTACGAGTGGATTTATTGAGGCCTGCTTGTGCCCACATGCTCTTTCCACAGATATAGCCCCCTCTGTCCAAATTCTCCTTGTCGCCATTATTGTAATTTGAGGAGAAAAAGTATCTACCCAGTGCAGGACTCGAACCCACGACCCCCTGCTTGCAAGTCAAGCGCTCTACCAAGTGAGCTAACCGGGCTACTGGCTCATAAATCACTACACCCACTCAACCACCATGTAACCCAGGTTTTTTTATTATCACAGTTAATATACATGTAGACAGAATGATCAAGTTTATCATTGATACATGTCATGCTGTGCTATGCACCATCATACATTTGTGTGTATACAGTGACTGTATGTTTACTGAGGTAAGCAATTATTGACGGCCGTTCACTTTTGGGAAGCTCTGTATAGCGTCATACTAGTGTTTAGGTGGACATGGATTCGAGCCCAAATCAAGCACTCTCTTTTGTTTGTTTACAAAAAATCGACACAATGGATTATGATTTCTTCTTCTTCTTCCAATTATGTGACCACAATCAATACACTGATTTTTCTGTCACAACGGTGGTGCGCAAATTAACTTTAAAATAGTTCAAATAACAGTGAAAACTTAAATAACACTTTATACAGGTGCACAGTAAAAACGAGAGTCCATATTCAGTTGGCTAGCCGAGCCTTGAAGCATTCAAGACTCGGGGCACTTGCTGTGGTTGGTGGTAAGGTGTTCCAGTCCCTGATGGTTCTTGGGTAGAAGGACATCCTTCGAGCCTCAGTTCTGCATGTTGGAATTTGGTATGAATATAGGTGAGATGTCCTGGACAGCAACATAAAGAATCTGAATTGGTAGTACAACATTATAATAGAACTTACATGTTTTTCAAATTAAGTTAACTTCATTTTATAATTAATTTTATGTTACAAATATAATCCCAAACTAATGAAATGTTAATCTATTTTTCAGCCCTGGTGCCCCTCCTGAATATGTCGTCATTCCAGATGTTGAAAATGGTGATTATACAATGGAAGATTTTGAGAATGAACTTGAGAAGGCATTGGACGATCATGCTGAAATAATCATAATTGAACAACAAGGTCTAGGAGATGAGACTGCTAGGTGGATCAAAGTTGGGAACTGCTTACATAAAGTTGGAGTGATGACCGGTGTTATATCGAATGCGACACAGTTTATAGACAGTACTAGAAATTCTGTCATTATTTCATGTGGTGTTGTTAGTGTGCTGTGTGCTAGTGTCTATGCAATATCTTGGCAGAATGATCCGTGCTGTAAATACCAAGTTGATGACAATGTAGAGAGACTGGAGAAAGTGATTGAGGGCTTACAGAATATAACGCCAGTAGTCTTAGTAAGAAGAGATGATACACGCAGGAAAAAGCTTCATAACTTTATTGCTCTGTTGTCGGGCATTTTATGTGCTTGGAAATTCTACAAATTGATAAAGAGCTAATGAATGTTTTGGCATAGTGATAAAGACAAATTATGTTAGTAATAGTGTGCATGTTACCAAAGAATGTACCAGTGAAAGTCAGTGCCTTCCCATAATAAAGAGCAGATTTCTTCATTAAAGATGTCACCAGTTTTATTTTTTTGAAGACGAAGATGTCTACCATAAAACTAAAAAAGCTTTTGTTTACCTTTTGTATTAAAAGTATGTTCTGGTTACTGTTGTCATGTTTGTATTGATCGGATAAAAGTTTGAATGTGTAAATGATTTACTTACATTAAATTGTTTCAATGTCCATGATGTCGTCTTTACAAACTTATATTTAATTCTTTGCGAATTCCAATTTTTTAATTGATGCTTCTGAATCATTATCTAATTTTTATTATGACTTGTACTAAATTGTAAGACTGCCCCATCTTTTTCTGCTAAGTGCTTATATTATGCATGTTGCTGTTCACATTCAGTTCTTGCTTTGACTTAAATTTTTTAATTGTCTTTAATCATATTTATTGTTTACTCAGGGGTTCCATTTGACTCTGTAGTAGGGATTTGGCATTGGAAATATCTAAAAAGCCCAAGTGTTACCCTGAGATTTTAATTCAAGGGTCATTTTTCCAAAGAGTCATCTAATTATAGGAATTTTGACTTTGAAATGGGAAAATTATAAACAAAAATCAATACTGCCCTTGTTGTTCTGAAGCCATTGGATCCCCTGTTTATTGTCAAGATATTTTGTGTTGTTGTTTAGCACTTGTTCTTTATATCGTTGTTCTTTAACCATTAATTACATGATCTCAGATTGCCTTTTATGCCATATTGCTGCGACATTCATGGTGCACACAATCTTAATCACTAGTCTCCAATCAGGATTTTCATTATTTAAATATTAACCAAATGCCAATTATGAATAGGAAACATTATTTGAAATTGTGTTTCGATTTTTCTTTAATAAAAATGATTTTTTATATTATTTTGCAGTATCATAGAAAGGGTCCTGGCTCAAGCGGTTATTGTTGTCAGCCAATCTGTTATCAATATCAATAATGGAAACCCATGTTAAATCTTTTTTTGATGCATTTATTTAGCCACACCACCCGGCAATCCCGTATTGGCGACAACCCAGGAAGAATAATACGTTATTTTAGTTGATAGGAAATAGCGTATGATAACAGATGCCCATTTCAAGAAAAAGCCATATTTTTTAACATGTAAATCATTCTTGCGACATTGAGTTAAAAGTCTGTGAGACTGTTAGTAAAGTTAGTGATGCCAGATAGGAAACACTGAAATGCATTTGTTTTTTTATTCGGCCATGCTCGTTTACTTACAGCTCACAGGTAGTTGCACTACAATCAGTAGTCTAACTGTGATGAAACAATGTATACTCGTATACATGAAAGCCCTTTAACCAACAAAATTGGGGCCTGGTACATGTTACCTATAGACCTGTGCTTCAAGCCACGTTAGTAACATGAAGCTGCCGTGTAACAGGTACCAGTATGTTGTAAATATGACAGTAATTTGTATATTAACCTTTCCTACTTGTTGTTATCTGGTTTAAGGAGTAGTGATTCCGTGTTTTACTTTGTGTTATGTCGATTAATGCCTTTAAATAGGTATATAGAAATATCAGATTATTTAAACATTGTTTGTACTGCAAAACTTCTATAATAAGACCTCCATTGAAAATAAGTTATAGGTTCATGCTGGACGTCTGTCTTTATGGATGTCAAAGTTTGTCTGCGCTTGTTTTTCTAATCCATTTATTGGATGACATTCACTGACAGCGTAAGTACCAAGCCTTGTTGTGCCTATTGTCAGGAACTTTTGGTTGGATATTTATTGTTGGAGTCATGGCCCTTTGTTGGAGAGTCAGACATGCGTCTTTGTGATCAAAATCCATTCTTATAGTCGAGAATATATGAAACAATGAAAACTGGACTAAGTCTTGTAATTTGTGTTTGTAATTCCAAGATGGTCTTATTATTAACGTTAATTTTTTCAATTGACAAAGGTTTCACTGTAGTTTGCTCTTGATATGATTAAGAATTTCTTAAATGTATGTATGTTTGTTTTGCTTAAAATTTGTAAATACATTCCGGAGGTTATATCCTGGAAATATTTGGAAAAATTAAAAACTTTTACCCTTTGAAATTGCAGTTGTTTTCGTATAATATGCCGGTAGTATAATGTTCACTTGCATATGTTTTTAAAGGCACCTTGATTACATATGCTGTCACATGCAAAGGAAGCCCTCATTTAAGTAAATTTGACATTAACTGATGAAATCATCAAATATCTTGTTAAAATGATCATTGAAATAAATAGCTACCACATCTACGATATTTACCTCCGCTGTTTTCAACTCGCGGCCATCTTTGAAGGGAGATTTATTTCATGTTTTATTGAACAATATAGAAAGGTGGTTATTAAACAACTTAATTCATACCAAGATAACTTAATTGTGTAGTTGTAAAGAACATTAGCACAGCATGGTTTAAGAAAATGTTGGCGTCACATATAATCCCCCTTACTATATGTGTAGTTATCGTAATAAGTTCCAGATGGAAGATTGCATTGTAAGTCCCCTACTGGTTTTCAACCGGAGGGGTCTATAGGTTTGCCCTCTGTCCTTCAGTCACAAAAATCTGGATCCTGACATAACTTGGTATGTGGATAGGGGGCAATAAGGGGATTATGCACTTCTAAAAATATTTTGATTCTGATCAAAATTGTGGTTGTTATGGCAACAGAAACATTGAAATTAATTTAAAGCTCATGGCTTCAAACCGGTAGGAGACTTCTGTATTGCTTGTGATTCTTAGTGACTGGTCATAAATATGTTAATTTGTAAAATAAAGACTTTACTTACTTACTTTCAAAGAAATTTATCTTTTTTTGAAGCTGATTAGCTGTGCCTTCAAAAATGGACAACATTTCAAAACAAGGAAGATAATATAAAATTTAAGTAGATGTGTGAATTTTGTCATAAGGATTTGCATGGTGTGTATTTAAAGGGCAAAGGTTTTGTTGATTACTCAAATGATGTTTTTGAAATGAATTAGGATTCTGTATTCTCGCTGCATACAATGTATAGCTTGGAGAATTTGACATGATTCTGACCTTTATGCATGAATATATAACAAGGTTCTTGCGTTGAATATATAAATTTTCGCGAATCTTGCAATATCAGTCCTTCAGATTTGTGTTGATATAAACATTATGATACTTTCCACTTATGAAAACATACAATCAGGGTTATAAATTTAGACACTATATCAATTTTTAAATTATGCTACTAGAAGGTCGAGAATCATGTCAAATTCTCCATGCTATACTTCCAAATGGAACAAGAAATATCACTGAATGTCTTGACACAGTCAGCTATGCACAACTAGACTTAAAATTAATCTGACTAATGTGTGCCGACGATATGCACAACTAGACTTGATACTGATCATTCATACAAAGTTTTGTTAAAATCTGACCATTGGTAACAGAGAAATAGCGTGGACAAAATGTTTAAGTGTAAAAAACGAAGGGCAACAACTCCCTTAAAATTGATCCGACCAATGTGTGTCGACGATATGCACAACTAGACTTGGTACTGATCATTTATACAAAGTTTCGTTAAAATCAGACCAATGGTTACAGAAAAATAGCGTGGACAAAATGTTTAAGTGTAAAAAAAATAAAGGGCGGTAACTACCTTAAAATAAGTCCGACCAGCGTGTGCCGACGATATGCACAACAAGCTTGGTACTGATAACTCATGCAAAGTTTCGTTGAATTCAGACCAATTGTTACAGAGATATTGTGAGGACAAAATTTTTAAGTGTAAACAAATAAAGGGCCATAACTACCTTAAAATTTGTCCGACCAGCTTGTGCTGACGATATGCACAACTACACTTGGTACTGATCACTCATGCAAAGTTTCGTTGAAATCAGACCAATGATTACAGAGAAATAGCGCGGAAAAAATTTATAAGTGTAAAAAAACAAAGGGCCATAACTCCCTTAAAATTTTTCCGACCGGCGTGTGACGACGATATGCACAACTAGACTTGGTACTGATCAATCATGCAAAGTTTCCCTGAAATCCGACCAAGGGTAAAAGAGAAATAGTGCGGACAAAATTTACAAGTGTAAAAAAACAAAGGGCAATAACCCCCTTAAAATTTATCCGACCGGCGTGTGACGACGATATGCACAACTAGACTTGGTACTGATCAATCATGCAAAGTTTCGATGAAATCCGGCCAAGGGTTACAGAGAAATAGCGCGGACAAAATTTGCACGGACCAACCAACCAACAGACCAACCAACCTCAAGCATGACTCCAATATAGCTGCCATATACTATGTATCTGGGGGTATAATAAATTTGCAGTGGTATGACATGGGCAATTGGGCATATCATATTCCCTCAAAGGTATTTTGTGAATGAAGGAACATTACCAAAGACTGAAAGTGACATTTCCGTTTTACTTAAATATTTTCCCATTTCATGATTTCACTATTGCATGATTTTGCAATGGTGAATGTCATCGCCAGTCTTCAGAAGGAACATGATGCTAATAAACAAATTGTCAAAGTTTCATTGATGACAAGAGTGTGCAGGATATTAGAAAAGTATACACATGTTTAGTAGCACTGACAACAATATAAATAGATTTTAAACCTGATTTTGTAAAACTTCATACATTTATTGTGTAAATAAGCAAATACAATACAAAACAAGTAATTAAGAATTGCAAGCAATACAGAAGTCCCCTACCGGTTTTAAGCCATTTTCAATGTTTCTGTTGCCATAGCAACCACAATTTTTGTCAGAATCAAAATAGACGTGCATAATCCCCTTATTGCCCCCTATCCACATATCAAGTTTCATAAACCTAGCTTGAAAACTGTTTGAGTTATGACAGGATCCAGATTTGGGCATATTTTCACTCTTTTTGTCGCCATAGCAACCACATTTTTGTCAGAATCAAAATCTTTTTAGACGTGCATAATCCCCTTATTGCCGCCTATCCACATACCAAGTTTCATAAACTTAGCTTGGAAACTGTTTGAGTTATGACAGGATCCAGATTTGGGCATATTTTCACTCTTTCTGTTGCCATAGCAACCACAATTTTTGTCAGAATCAAAATATTTTTAGATGTGCATAATCCCCTTATTGCCCCCTATCCACATACCAAGTTTCATAAACTTAGCTTGGAAACTGTTTGAGTTATGTCAGGATCCAGATTTTTTGACGGACGGACTGACTGACTGACAGATTGACTGACTGACAGACGGAGGGCAAACCTATAGTCCCCTCCGGTCAAAAACCGGTAGGGGACTAATTATACATACATATTAGATGAGAGATGGTCATGGAAATAAACAGAGATGTCGAAATAATAAATTAAAGAGATTGAATCAGCATCTTTTCAAACTTATGGTTGTCTTAAAATTGACATTGAATATCAATAATAATTTATTATTATTATTGAATAAGTCTACGCTAAAAGATTGTAATATATTCGCAGAAGTGTCTGTGAGCGTTCCCGATGATTTATTTGTGCTATTTCAGTGGAACCGCATCATTGTTTTGCCAAAAACCTTGACTATTTGGAGCCATCGGGGGTCATTGGGAGAAAATATGTGTACTTCCACATTGCTGATGACTTACTTATTGGACCTACGCTTTAGCAGTAGGCTTTTCCAAGAGTATAATTTACATGTTCTAGCAATGAATATAAAATTAAATCACAGCACAACCCACAGGTTCCTCATCAGCTAGATTTGATGTAATCTTTCCTCTGTTTTACAGCACGTTTTTCCATAATCCAGAAAACCAGTCTAGGTAGTAATGCTCTAAGTATGATAACCAGTCTAAAAGTGAATTTAGCTGGTATCAGTTCTGGTTGTTTACATTCTACAGCATGAAGTATGTATTCAGCCACTTTCTCTGGAGGAAGTCCTTCCGCCGTGGTTGCATCCATTGCTGTAATAGAGATAAATATTTTTATGCCCCCATCTAAGAAGTTAGGGGAGGGGGGGGGGTAAGATTTGCCTGTATCTGTACCAAAAAAGTCGTGTGGTCTGTAACTTTGTTACAGTCATCAAACTTTATAGGAATATTAGTCAGCATGAATTTTTGGGCACTTATATGTTTATATTTGAATTTGACCAGTATAAGCAGAATGGTTGCTTTTGAAAAGCTACAATTCGATGAAATTTGCCTTGTGTTGTCCATTACAAAAAGGTAGTTGTGCAACAGACATCAAACTTAATAGGAATATTAGTCAGCATGAGTTGCTCAGCACCTACAGACAATGAAACATATTTTTATTCTTATTCCATCAGTATTGGCAGAGTTGTGGCCCTTGAAATGATGGAATTTTGCAGCCCAGGACCAAACAAGCAAACTTCTGTTGCAGAATTGATTGCTATCACAACATGACCACCAAGGATGGTGATACAGAAAAAACACATTCTACATGTACTATGTCAGTAGCGTAACTCGCTAACTGCTGCTAGGCTGTTAGGCCCCCAGTCTACAAATCGGTTGCTAAGTATAGTTAGGTTCAGTTCATTTATGAAATGTAACATGCCAAAAAGTATCACAGGCTATCTACAGCTTAAATTTTCATGGGAACATGCCCACAACCTTAGTTTTAATGAGATATTCATGTTAGAATGTCTTTAGGTATAACCCTGTATGCTACAGAATTCAGTTAACATAATGGCTGAAGGTGACCCTATCGTACGTCATAAACAGCAGTCATTTTAAACTTATAAAATACTGTAGAAGGAGATAATTATTTTCATCAATTGGCAATTTTTTGGGGTATTTTGAGTTCCTAAATTTTGACAATAACTTTATGATTTTACAATCAATCAATTTACTATTTAACAAGGCAGTCCAAAAGACATCTATAACCCCCCCCCCCCCCCCCCCCCGCCGCATTAATGAAAAGTGAACTGTGCCCTTGACTGTATGGCAGCTAGCTTGGTTAAAACACGGTAGAAACATCATGCCATGGATTCCGCAGATCACCTTCATTAGTTTAGACATTTGCAAGTTTCATGCAATTCTGTACAGTCGTTAAAAAGAGAAATGCAAGCTTCAAACGTTAGACCTTTAGCTGCAACGGTTGGAATATGGGTTCCGCACGTCGCCTCCATTATTTACACATTTGCTATGAGTTTCATGCAATGAATTCGGTCCAGGTTTTTAAAACTTATGGAGCGACACGTAATGCAAGGTTCAAACCTTTGACCTTGAACTGTGACCATAGGCAGGGCTAGTATTTTTCACTGTTCACTTTATGTATCATGACTTTGTAGTGTGCATCAGAATGACATGGGTTCTGCATGTCATCTTTATTAGTTACACATTTGCTACTAGTTTCATGCAATTCAGTCAATGCTTTAAAAAGTTTGATACGGACGGACATTTTCGGAGGCATGCATGGACGGACAGAGACCATTCCTATAATCCCCTCCCATTTCGTGACAGGGGATTAATAGACATAGATCTTGCTTTACAACCAGCCCTCAAATACCCAACTCAACATTTTGTCAAATATCTAGAACAAGACAAATGTGTAATAGGACCGGTTTACACATTATTCAGACAATAAATGCTCATCACAAAGTCAGGTTTTTTATTTATGTAAGGTATTAAATTGCTGTGAAGTGTACTGTTCTGTACAAATTAAATGTTTGCATTCATCTGGTTTAAGATGGTTGACATAATATTAAGTTAAGTATTCGAGGGTCGGTTAATTGATCCTCACCTCCATACTTTGAACCATCTCCACACATTGCATTCTTGGACAGATTTGTTCTGATATATCCTGGACTTACAACACATACATGTATATTATCTGTAGATACCTCAGCTCTCAAACAATCAAAGTAAGCCTGTAATGCATGCTTAGATGCTGCATCTGAAATCATAGAAACATGTAAAACATACAATATTTTGAAAGTCCATTTTGTAACTTTAATTACATTTTGTATACTGCATTATTATTTTACTATTTAAACATAAAGCAAAGTCACTGATCGCTGTAACCTAATCATTGGTCAGAGCAACCCAATAACAGTTTAGAGCAATTAACAATTTGGTGCAACCAACTATCAGATCAAGGCAACCAAATAACAGATCAGTGCAAACAAATAACAGATCAGTGCAACTACTAGTAAATAACAGATCAGTGCAACCAAATAACAGATCAGTGCAACCAAATAACAGATCAGTGCAACTAAATAACAGATCAGTGCAACCAAATAACAGATCAGTGCATCCAAATAACAGATCAGTGCAACTAAATAACAGATCAGGGCAACCAAATAACAGATCAAGGCAACCAAATAACAGATCAGTGCAACCAAATAACAGATCAGTGCAACTAAATAACAGATCAAGGCAACCAAATAACAAATCAAGGCAACCAAATAACAGCTCAGGACAACCAAATAACAGCTCAGGACAACCAAATGACAGTTCAGTGCAACCAAATAACAGATCAAGGAAACCAAATAACAGATCAGGGCCACCGAATGATAGATCAGGGCAACCAAATAACAGACCAGTGCAACCAAATAACTGACAAGTGCAACCAAATAACAGACCAGTGCAACCTAATAATGAATCGACTATTTGAAGAATACTGGCAAGTAGAGCTATTGTACTACCCCTGCGTACTCACATTAACGGTTTTTGCAAGTTTCTATTTCATAGTATATCTGATACTATATACATGTATATTATGTAAATAAATTAAGTTTCTATTTCAGAACATTTCTGATATACCTTTTGAGGTACATCACTGAAACTCAGTATACATTCTGCTTGTTTGAGGTCGCCACTTGAGATTAAAAGTGGGGGCCTAAGTGATCAATCAAGTTCAAGGTCACTGTCACTAAAAGTAGAAAATCAGTTTCATCTCAATAACATAAGTAAGGGGTGAGATCTTGTGATGAAACTTGCAGCATTAGAAGCCTAGAGGACCTACAATCATTGGAATAATCGGGAAATGGTGCACTAGGACGAATGAACTTTTCTGCAGAAAATAAAAGTAATTTGATGAAAAAATCCAAAGTATTAACAAAGTTACGGTCATTTCACGACATTTGAAGTTTTTAAAGCTGAATTTAAGTTAACAATAGAACAATATTTGAAACAGTGTTTTGGTGTATGGATGTGTGCAAATTGCTAATTTTCAGGATTGGGTATTATGGCTAAGTAGGAACCCTGGTAGCCTATGTACACTGAGTGATACCATATGTGACTTACATGCTGATCTATATGCTTGAGATATCCTCCCCTGTACAGTACTTACAGCAACAATATGTCCACCACCAGATTTCTGCATGTGTGGTAGTATAGCTAAAATATATCAATCAATACAGGTATCACAATATGTCCACCACCAGATTTCTGCATGTGTGGTAGTATAGCTAAAATATATCAATCAATACAGGTATCACAATATGTCCACCACCAGATTTCTGCATGTGTGGTAGTATAGCTAAAATATATCAATCAATACAGGTATCACAATATGTCCACCACCAGATTTCTGCATGTGTGGTAGTATAGCTACACTATATCAATCAATACAGGTATCACAATATGTCCACCACCAGATTTCTGCATGTGTGGTAGTATAGCTACAATATATCAATCAATACAGGTATCACAATATGTCCACCACCAGATTTCTGCATGTGTGGTAGTATAGCTACAATATATCAATCAATACAGGTATCACAATATGTCCACCACCAGATTTCTGCATGTGTGGTAGTATAGCTACAATATATCAATCAATACAGGTATCACAATATGTCCACCACCAGATTTCTGCATGTGTGGTAGTATAGCTACAATATATCAATCAATACAGGTATCACAATATGTCCACCACCAGATTTCTGCATGTGTGGTAGTATAGCTACAATATATCAATCAATACAGGTATCACAATATGTCCACCACCAGATTTCTGCATGTGTGGTAGTATAGCTACAATATATCAATCAATACAGGTATCACAATATGTCCACCACCAGATTTCTGCATGTGTGGTAGTATAGCTACAATATATCAATCAATACAGGTATCACAATATGTCCACCACCAGATTTCTGCATGTGTGGTAGTATAGCTACAATATATCAATCAATACAGGTATCACAATATGTCCACCACCAGATTTCTGCATGTGTGGTAGTATAGCTACAATATATCAATCAATACAGGTATCACAATATGTCCACCACCAGATTTCTGCATGTGTGGTAGTATAGCTACAATATATCAATCAATACAGGTATCACAATATGTCCACCACCAGATTTCTGCATGTGTGGTAGTATAGCTACAATATATCAATCAATACAGGTATCACAATATGTCCACCACCAGATTTCTGCATGTGTGGTAGTATAGCTACAATATATCAATCAATACAGGTATCACAATATGTCCACCACCAGATTTCTGCATGTGTGGTAGTATAGCTACAATATATCAATCAATACAGGTATAAACAGTAATAACTAGAAGAGTTTAGTGTAATTATTAAGACTTTTCAGTCCAGGATAACCCATAAAAGAGCAAGCACTTATTTTCAATGCGCACCATGGTCCTGTGTTTTGCTAAGGCCTAAAATAAAATATTGTTTGTTTCCCCTTCCACTTCCTACCGTAAACTACGGCCCTACGGAACATATTTGATTGCCCACATTGCAACAATATTTTTTTATGAAATACATTTTTTCGGAGGTGTGAAACTTCGCTGGATGATTGCCTCGAGATAAAGTAACTAATTATTGTTGAAAATTGTTGAGTGGACCGTCACCTGTGCTCGAGTTAGACCGGATGCTCGTAATATATTTACTCGAATAAGAGGGATAAATTAATGTACAATATAGAGCAAATTGTCAAGACTTTGAAATTTGCTTGAATTAGGCCAGTTGCTCGAATAATCGCTGCTCGTATTACCGAGGTTTTACTGTATTTGGGATGAAACTGTTATTTTTTGTTTACAGATATGTTTCTGTCTGGTAAATTTCGTACATATTTTAAATAAAAAATTGTTGGTTTTCACCTTATAGATATTACTAAATTTCATTAATTGTATGTCTTGACCAATAACGCCATTGTGACCAAGCTTTATAAAGATTAGGCCAAAATTGTATTCACAAGGTTTTGCTATTAGTTTTTGACCCCGGATGACTAAATATATAACGGGACCCAGCTTTGCATAGATGGTCATTGTGACCTTTATAAAGGCTAGGCCAAAATTGTAACATCTAGTGTGTTCATCAGCAATTGTGGATAGGGGTGACTATCGAGTCCACTTTTAACTATTGCAATACTATTGCTATTGCTGAAAGTACTATTGCGATACTATTGTATTGCTGGAAACTATTGCGATACTATTGCATTAGTTATTGCCAAGATTTGAAAAGCAGAGATTAACTTGTAAATGAAAATTTGCACTATGTAAGGTAACCCTTTGTTGTACAACATACAAATCTACTATTTGTGGAAATTATTTAAAATGAATTTGACAGAAATAGATTAATAAAATTAAAGCGATATTGGTCCATTGTGGCAGTTTTGATGCGTGTGGTTATTGACAATTTGTTTTTTTAACGAAAACGGAAGTTGTTTTAAATTAATAATTAACTTTATTTATAAAAAGGAAACTATCGTAACTATCGATAGTTGAGCTAACTATCGGCGATAGTTATTGGATCGAGACTTTTACTATCGATCCATACTATCGGGACACTCGCAATCGCAATGCATCGATATTTCGATGCATCGGCCCACCCCTCAGTGACTTTTTTTGGCTATTTTTGGGGCCAAATACAGGCCCCTTCCCCTAGCAAAATAACCTCCATTTTTCCCAAAAAATCATAATTTTTTCCCAAGAAGTATGCATATTTTCCCCCTTTTGCGCTCGCTGGTTTCAAAGCAACTACAGTATAGCTGTTTTAAAGTCAAAACAATGGATATTCAAACTTGCAAGAGTCATTGTCACATATGACTAGAGTATTATCAGTAGAAAATAGCAATTTATAAACAATTTTAACCAAAACAATCTATTTTAATAATTCCCAAATTGCGCTAAATTTCCCAATTTTAAAGGCACAGGCTGTTAAATTTTGTTAAAGAAAAATCACTGCCCCTAATTGTGGATGGTATGATGACGGAACAACAAAGAGTTGGAGTTGAGCTTAAAACTTGCACAAAGGGTCATTACTCTTGCAATACCTATCTAACCTAAACAATCCAGGCATTATGTACAACTAAGCTTGGTACTACCAATAACTTTAAATTCATGTGAAGATTCATTGAAATTCAACGAGTGGTTAAGGAAAACAATTAAGTAGCCTAGAAATCCAGACAGACATCTACAGAGCAGCTGCTGCTGTCATTAATAGAAGCCATATCGATGTATCAACAATATTTTTTGGCCGATAGATTATCAATTCACATTTTTAAATATTGATTCATGAGAAAATGGTTGGAACCACCCACATACCTTATTGTCCTGCACAAAACACTTTTCTTGGTTAAATGAAAGTTTACAAATTGGCCCAGTCTAAATTCAAACCGAAGCTACTATTTTCAAAAACTTAATCTATACCCAATATATATATACAATGTAAAACGGCTAAAAGGTGAACCATGACTGATCTACCAGTTATGATTCCTGATATATCTGAATCGTTGATATGGCTCAGATCGAATTAATAACAGTTCTACAGATATCTGACCAGCACAAACCAATAAATCTAACATTTAAAGCACATTGTCATGTTTGATTGTATGATTAATTGATATTTTCGGGTAAAATTTGAACACAATAAAGTTGTAAGATTTTTGTTCAACGATTTGCAGTTAATTACCTTGCGTTTGAAGGATTAATTACCTTGATTAATCTTAGCTATTACTTTAAACCAGAACAAACCTTTAGTCAATGCAATCTGTCCAAAGTAATTAACAGTCATCAATTTTGTATGCACATCAAGGTCTGTATCTTGTATAGATCCTCTATAACTGATTCCAGCGTTGTTGATAAGTATATCCACTGTACCAAACATATTAGCAGCCTGCTCAGCAACCTTCTCCATTCCACCAATATCACATAAATCTACCTGTAGCACGCCGATTCCGCTCTTCAACTGTAATGAAACAATGTCTTTGTGTTAATAATTTTGGTTGAAGCCCTGACTGGTCGCAGATTCTTAAATTATTTCAGTTTAAGTTATAGCACCCATGCAGTTATATATTCAAAGTTTTCTGTATCCTAATCAGTGTTTGGTTCATAAAAAACAATACATACATCATCACCATCTATCTATCTTCCATTAATGTCAAACCCCTTACGGGGACGTAGACATTTGTCTAGGCAGACTTAAAATCAAGAGAAAGAGGTGTGATACAAGGAATCCCGGTGCGTTTACCTAACTCATTTCGAATAGACTCCTTGGTTCTTTAACGTGCTTAGTGTATAGCACCGATACATGCGAGACTACCTCTGGGTTACCAACCAGTTTCGTCTCTTAGGTGGGAAACACTGAAAAGTTTTAAAAATTTGAAAGTTCTGAGTCTCAAATATCTTATTTCACAAGTTATACCTTGGAACTATTTGACTGCTCTATGATGTCATCTTTGGCTTGTTGTAACAAGGATACATTTCTTCCTGCCATTATCACGTGACATTCATAGTTGTAGAAGATTTTCGAACATTCTGGTAATATAAAAAGATTATATTAAACAAAGAGGTCAGTTGAAATATCAACATTTTTAGGTACATGTACTATATAATTTTATTGAGCAAATACTTTGACACCTCAAAACAGTTTTGCCTTGAACATTGGGTTAGAAACTTCCATCAGATTCATCTGCATGGCCCTGACATTACACAATTCACCCCCCCCCCCCTCTCAATGAATATAGACCAGGCTGTACATTTTCTTTGTGTATCGATTTTTGAAGTTGAAACACTTTAACATTTGTAAATGTTATTCAGCAGCTGTTGTCAAAGCTTGTACAACAAATACTGATCACTCAATTTACTGATAGTATTGATATTGAAAGACTGCAGTCTCCATTTTCTTCTAAACAATACAAAATTCCCTAACATGAGGGCCCTGTTCAGTTCCGACAAAACATGATATGCTAGGTTGCAGTAGATGCTTTGAACAGTTAAATGACTCAAACTATTTTCCCAGTCCGATCGCAGTTTGATGCAGTGAAGTCCTAACGTAGTCGTGATAACATGCATATTCAAGACAGTTGTATTATTCTTAAAATTTTTATAATAGATAATACTAGGTTCATCAGCTTTTACTTCTGGAACTCGCTACATTAGTAGGGTTTTCAGCTGGAGCTAGATAAAACTAGGTCTTTCCACTATTTACAGCTGGAGCTAGCTTAAACTAGCTCTTTCAGCTTTCTTACAGCTGAAACTTAAGTCTTAAATTTCAGCTTTTTTACAGCTGAAATTCGGCTTTTTGACAACTGAAACTTTGGGACTTTCAGGAGTTTGTTTCATTTTCTTGTTCAGTAGTGTGTTGGGTATTGTGCCGAGTGATTGTGGTCTGTGTTTTTTTGTTGTTGTCTGTGCTTGGCTGTTTTGAGTGCTGCCTTTCATGTCCCATTTTTTATTATCTTTTTACTACTAACATTATGGATACTAGTACATGTTCAATTTTTAGGTGGGTCTTCTTTAATCTAGTTAACAACATTACTATCATGAAAATAATTTTGAGTGATAACTTTCACCTTAGCCTGTTTATGTATGGCCATGCATCAAAATGTCCATCTGACACTAGTTAGTATGTCTTGCTGTAGTGTGGAGATATTGACATACCAGTAAAAACCCTAACTCACATATTAGCCTACTTGTAATTTAACAGCTGATGTTGTGTCTATAATTAATCCCAATTGTATATGTTAACAAGTGGGAAGGGTTACAAATATGCACAAGGTGTAATACAAAACAAATCTATAAAAGGGGCGATAATGTACAATTTGCTCATGAAAATTAAGTTTTACAAAAGTAATTATTTATTCTTGTCAGAACCTTGTAATGAACTCATAAAGGTCAGGATCTCGTTAGTATCTCTGCACTATACAATCAAGCTACATTACCTTTCCCTAATCCAGAGTTGGCACCAGTTATTAGAACCACTTTTCCTTTGATGTTCACTTTCTTTCTGTTGCTAAGCAACCAGTAAATCATATAAATCAACCCAGCTGTACCAGCCACAGCTAACATCGGAGAGCCAACCATTTGATTTATAATCGCCCTCTCTGAAGCCTAACTGAAAAATATAGCATTAACATGTATATAAATAGATAGAAACTCAATATCCATTAAGCCTTGTGGCCCATGAGGATACAAAGCTGAACCTGTTCATCCAATATTTTTTTCTCAAGCAGGGTTCTCACCAGCTATTTTGCTCAGGGGTCCTATATGCTGTTTTTCTTAGGTTGTCCTAATCAGAATCAAAGCCCTGGCAAACTCAAGTAAAAGGATGTCAAGATAACTACATTTTAAACTTGAAATTTTCCAAGGATAGGATGGTAATGATTGGAATCTGGTAGCCAGGTTGTTCCAGGAGTGGATACCTGAAGGAAAGAGCAAATACTTGAAGGCATTGACACTTGCGAATGGTGCCAGCAATCTGTTGGCCTGGCCTCTTGCATTTACTCCTGCTAGGATAAGTATCTGCTGGGCTTGTATATCCACAAGGTAACCAGTTATTCATGATTCTATACATCATGGTAGCCTTCGTATGTTTGTGATGGGCCTCAAGCGAGACTCATTCAAGCTACTAACTCTTAGCTGTGAAGCTGCTGGTATGTCAATAACAATCAACTCAGCGCAGAAACTTTGCCCTCCCTTAACTTTGGTGGTGTTGGCCCTTGTAAAACTACTGTAGGGTGTGTATCCAAGATTGATTAATCCTACTCCAGCTGTTAAGCTGTTGTTTTCTGTTGGCAAGGAAGCTATAAATTCACCCGGAGTCTTTTCTCTGATAACATAATTGTTTAATTTTACTGAAGCCGTTGATGGGGTCACTGCAACTTGTTAAACGCTACATAAGCTTTCTGCCAGTTGTTGTGGCTGTTTTTTAATTTCTCACCTTAGCTACCTTTGCTACAGTTTTATATCATAACTGTTAGCCACAAATTGGTTTGACTTGTCTATGGTCACCTGACAGGGTTTGACTTTAAGGAAAGAAAGATAGTCGACCGCATCGCATTCAGCAGTTGAATAATCTATAAACATCTTACAGTGACAAAATCTGGTATCATCATTTTCTCATCAACCAAAGGAGTCTAAATACAAATGTATGCTGCTACTTGACGTGGTTAGTATTTAGTTTTAATGTTTCACTGAATGTAGCCAATCAACTTATCACGATGATGGATCAATTTACAATTATTAGGTAGGCAGTGGCTAGTCGTCCGGCACCCAGTGAAATTAGTCGGCTAGACAGCGAAATTAGTCGTCCGTCAGTGGACTACTAGCAAACGCTATGTGCATTGGCTAGAGAACCGTCATTCTATTCCTACGCATAAATAGGCATCTTCCTTATAATAAAGGTTATAATAAACTACGAATATAGGCAAGACATGTCAATGCCTTATCTGCAACCATTTTGTGACCAAGTTGATTGAAATGGTAATGCTGTGTTAAAGTGACATACAGTAGCATTATGCTATGCTCATTATGATAAGTAGTACATAATAGAGATGTAGAAGAAATGGTAAATTGACAAAAAGAAGAACAGGGAGCGTTCAGTTATGCCAAACAAAGTATGCACGTTAATTTGCCGAGGTGTCACAAACAAAGCTAATGTGGCAATTAATTATTTTTCATTCGCAGTTTTAATGACACATATATACAAAACAATATAATTTACAATTGTAATTTTTATTTGTTTTCATTTTAAATACAGCAACAACCACAATATACAATAGGGCCTACCATGATAACATTTATAAACGGCAACATTGTTTTCACACTATTATATGACCAGTGACATTCCAAACTGCCAATTACCTTACACAGCAATTTCATTTTTTCAGCATGAAGTAAAATACTTTCACAATCCTCATAATACTGTGATTGAAACATTCTTTGTTCCCTTACTACTTCTAGCTCTATTTCTAATTAAATGCCATTTCTAATACACAGCTGCACCATTGCTATTGGTCGAGCTTTATAAAACCCGACAGTGATTTCTGCTTTCATTCGTGCCAGTTTATACCATTCCAATATGGCGGACAATATACGGAGATACACGGGAGGTCACAAAATGGTTGCAGATAAGGCATTGACATGTCTTGCCTATATTTGTAGTTTATTATAACCTTTATTATAAGGTAGATGCCTAATGCTTAGAAATAGAATGACAGTTCTCTAGCCAATGCACGTAGCGTTTGCTAGTAGTCCGCTGACAGACGACTTATTTCCCTGTCTAGTCGCCGGACGACTAGCCACTGCCTATTTAGGTAAGGAACCATGTAAACGATCATGCAAATGGTGATAAAAACATTGGATTGACTGGAAATGGTGGAATGGATTGACAAGTCTGGCCATAGACTAAAACTTGTTGAAATTTGAGGCCGGCCATTGTCACTTCACATTGAACTAAAGAACAAATCTATTTGGTGGTTCCTAACCTATTCCGGTTCCGGTCTAAAAAGTCGTAAAAAATGTGGTGTTAATATTATTTTTCAATATCGGGATGAATCGTCGGTGTTAACCAAATATAGAGTGTTTTATCTAGTGTTGGTGGCAGTTTGGTATATCTTGTGTGCTACGAATCAATTCTTTTGGATTACAATGGCGTCGCAGGGAATTAATAACAAAAGTTGTGCCCAGTGTGATGGGGTCCTGAAAAAAACTCAAAAATCAATGAACTGTAGCATTTGTGTTCATTGGTTCTGCCTTGATTGTAGTCATGTGTCTGTAAGATTGTATGATACTCTAAAAAATGAGCCATCCAGAAATCTACCATTTAATTGTGATGGATGTACCCGTCTGCTGCCGAAGTTGACCGAATTCGGGGCTGCACTTAATTCACAGAAACAGTTGATAGTCGAGTGTGAGAAAAAGGTGGATGGGTTGGCAGCTAATCTACAAGATCTGGTTTCCCAGAAAGTTGATGAAGCAATCAATGAATATAAAGAGAGGGAAATGAGGAAGTGTAATGTCATCATTCACAATGTGCCGGAACCGAAGCCTGACACAGTCGACAAGAAAGCGGACGATAGGGGCAGTCTACAACAGATCCTAAATGTCATGGAATGTGAGGTAGAGTTCGATAGTTTCGTAAGATTGAGAACACCAGGAGTGAGTAAAAATAGACTCATCAAGCTTATGCTCGGATCTGTGTCAGATAAACATAAAGTCCTAGCAGGCACTAAATTTCTCAGGCTTAAAAATGGAGAAGACTATGCCCATAAATGGAGCAAAATCTTTGTTACGCCAGATCAAACAAAGGAAGAAAGAAATAAGAGTATGAGACTTAAAATTGAACTGGAAAAACGAAGAGAAGAAAACAGTAACCTTGTAATTTTTCGAGGCAAAATAGTCGAAAGGAAACCAAAAGTGGCTGTTGCAAGGAGGGCTGCACAGCAGGACAGTTTTCGTAGAAAGTAAATGTGAGGATGAGAAAGACATGTATATATGTTCAGTTCCTGTTGCTGTTAAACAAGTTAAAGTTAATGTTAACTATGGCCAAATAGCCAATGCTAGTTCTATTTGTGATGCATTATCGAGTTGTGATGATACATTATCGAGTTGCGATAATGAACCTGATACCTATAATTATGAGAGAAGTAACCTAAGTGCCAGTGACAGTACACTTATAAATTGTGATACATCGAGTGATGAAAATGAATGTGATATTTTACCATGTGATAGTAATGATATCAGTCAACATAGTCATGATGAACCTAGTCGGACACTTATAAATTGTGATACATCGAGTGATGAAAATGAAAGTGATATTTTACCATGTGATAGTAATGATATCAGTCAACATAGTCATGATGAACCTAGTCGGACAAATATTGGAACTAGTGAACAAATTCAGCAGGTGCCGCCCAGTAATGATATCAGTCAACATAGTCATGATGAACCTAGTCGGACAAATATTGAAACTAGTGAACAAATTCAGCAGGTGTCGCCCATTACTGAAACTGTGATTACGAAGTGTAAGTGTATGTATACAAATGCAGATCAACTAAGTAACAAGATGAATGAACTTCAAGTACAGATATCGTTGGTATGTCCAGACTTTATATTTGTTACAGAAGTTTTACCCAAGTTTAATCCGGATAATATTCTATGTTCATCAATGTTGTATCAACTAGAAGGATACACAGCATTTCCCAGCCAAGATGGTGGTCGAGGTGTGATTATATATGCAAAAACTGTCTATGATATTTCGCCGAATGATCATTTAAATTCCGTATATAGTGATAGCTCTTGGTGTGATTGGATTATTGATGATAAGACTGTTCTATTGGGCTGCATATATAGAAGTCCATCTGACAATAACGCATGTGATTCTGTAAACTTAGTTTTAAATGAGGCAGCTAGAATAAGTGACACATTGCTTGTAACTAGTGACTTTAATATGAAAGACATTGACTGGGAAACCTGTACTACCAAACATACCGAGGAACATTATGAGTATAGATTCATTGAATGTTTAAGAGATAATTACCTAGTTCAACATGTAAAACAGTTCACCAGGTGCAGAAATGAACAGACTAGGAATATTCTTGACCTTATCATTTCGTGTGATGAAAACAATGTTGAAAATATTGACTATTTACCATCATTGGGATGTAGCGACCATGTAACACTAGTTTTTGAATTTCTATGCAACTTTAAAGAATTTTATACAGGAAATTCTTCCTACAGATACAGGAAATGTGACCTCCAAGGGTTTGCAAGTGAATGGGAACATGCTAATTGGAATGAAGTATTTATGAATTGTGATGTTAACGATATGTGGGTGCAGTTCTCAGATAAGTTCATCGACTGTGTTCAAAAGTTTGTTCCTAAATCTAAGCCGAAGAAGGGTTTTAAACCTAAGCCGTTATGGATGACTGGTGAATCATTAACACATATTAAAAGAAAGCGACATGCTTGGAGTAAATACTTGGCGACAAAGAGAGATGAGGACTTTGATGCATATAAGCGGATTAGAAACGTTGCGAATGGGGTGGTGAAGGAGAGTAAGAGGACTTACGAGAAGGCTATTTCACGAAATGCAAAAACTGATCCTAAGCAATTCTGGAAATATGTGAAAAATAAGACTAAGTCTAAAACTGGTGTGTTCAATTTGAAGAAGGATAATGGAGATTTTGTTAAATCTAATCAAGAGAAGGCTGAAGTTTTGAATACATTCTTCTCTACTGTTTTTACTAAAGAGAATTTGAACACTATACCGGATATTGGGGATAAGAATGTTGAAAATTATCTAGAGGACATAAATGTAGATGAACTGGTGGTCTTGAAATTGTTGAAAGACATTGATGGTAGTAAATCAATGGGACCTGATGATATTCACCCGTACATTTTAAGAAGTCTAGCTGATACCTTTGTTGAGCCTCTTACACTTATATTTCGTGAGTCGTTGTCTTCTGGTAAACTACCAGTAGCATGGAAAGATGCAAGGATTTCACCAATCTATAAGAAGGGTAGTAAGACCGACCCAGGTAATTACAGACCAGTCAGTCTCACCTCTGTTGTTTGTAAGACTTTAGAAAAGGTAATAAGGAAACATATTATAAATCATATGGATGAAAATAGTTTGTTGTCTAATGAACAGTACGGTTTCCGAGGTAATAGATCGTGTGCATTGCAACTTCTACATGTTATGGAGGATTGGGCTGAATATGTGGATACAAAACAAAGTTGGGATACGTTATACTTGGACCTGGCTAAAGCTTTTGACAAGGTGTCTCATCAAAGATTGTTGAAGAAAGTATCATCATTTGGTATAAAGGGAAAGGTGTTAAAATGGGTAGAGGATTTCCTAGGTCATCGTCGCCAATGCGTTACAGTCAGTTTGAAAAGTGCTATTACTTTTTATCCAGATGACATACCTACATAATTCAAACTGTTCTGCAGAGCTTTTGATGAGCTCTTTAATTTGCATTAACATTGATCATCATTGGTGAACATACAAAAATTGACTGGGGTTGCTATGGATAGTGGTGTACCACAGGGTAGCGTACTAGGTCCTGTATTATTTATCATATATGTCAATGATGTTACGGAAGTTGTGGACTCTAACATTAAGGTTTTTGCTGATGATACAAAATTATATGCTCCTACAAGTGATTCTGATCGTTTACAAGAAGATTTAAATTCCCTGTGTATCTGGGCTGAAAAATGGGAACTTAAGTTCAATGTGGACAAATGTAAAGTTATTCACTTTGGCAATGGAAATCCAAATAAACAATATGTGACGACAACGAAACCAGTAATCGAGACTAATGACGAGTGTGATCTTGGAGTTGTATTCCAACAGGACCTTAAGTTCAGTAAGCACATATCAACAAAAATCAACAAGGCGATCAGTATATTGGCTCTTATTGGCAAGACATTTGAACACATGGATAAGTTTACATTTCTAAGATTATATACAGCATTAGTGCGTCCGCATGTAGAATTTTCCAATGTTGTTTGGTACCCGTGTCTGAGAAAAGATATTGATAGCCTAGAAAGACTTCAGATGAGGGCGACGAGACTAGTACCAAGCTTGAGACATCTATCATACAGCGAACGTCTCAAAGCACTAAAGTTGCCATCCTTGTTACATAGACGTAAAAGAGGGGAATTAATTCAAACCTTTAAAATAGTGAAAGGACTAGATGATTGTGATTTCAACAAATTTTTTACATACTCGTCATCAACGAGAGGTCACCATTTAAAATTGGATGTACCAAGTTCCAGAACCACCTTACGACAGAACCAGTTTTCTAGGAGAGTCATTTATATGTGGAATGCGTTACCGCCAAATGTTATAAATTCAAAGGACGTGAATAGTTTTAAAATACGGTTGGACTGTCACTGGCAAGGCGATATACCTTATCAGTTATAACTATATTAAAAAGTCAATCATGGAATGACTGTTTGAGTGCCATATATATCAAACTGTGACCAATACCAATATTCTGATGTAATTGTGACTAACCATACAAGTTTGTGCTACATCAAGTCTACAAGAAGGGGGGCTTAAAAAGGACACTGTCCTTACTACAGAGCCCACAATCATCCTACAGGTATCCTACAGGTATTAGTATTACTAGGAAATGAAGAGCTCGCGAAAATATATTACATTACACTTTTTTGACTTCTTAGCGAATGCTTGCACCAAATAAACAATGAACACTTAATAACCGACTTAAAATACAATTTTATAACATTTTTTTCTTAACTTACCTGTTGATAAACACCGGAATTACCAATAATAACATAAATACATACACACAACATTCACTAACAGAAATGTTTAACTGCCAAACTACCCGTTTTTTTCCGGGGTTAAATTCTGTAACGAGTAAATCAAAGCACTGGGTGGAGGTCATCATACATTATGTTCTCTATGAGTTTTGAACCCATAACAAGAGTTAGGAGCATACACGGATATACACAGATTATTTGGAGCATATGAACAGTCAAACACTAGATACATATTTAAGACATTAGATCAAAATCTAAAAATCTTTGATTAGATAAAATGGTTGCTATAGCGACGGGAGTATAACAACAAAAAATATTGTGTAGGCCTTCACAATACTGTAGAGCTATGCACATCATATCGTAAATTTTCATCCAAATCGTGTGTGGGGACAAACGTCCCTTACATTGCACGAATTATTTTGCAATACTAATTAGATCTAATATAGGCGTTAGGCTATAGATGCGGTCCACCTAGGCCTACTTTAAATTGGCAGTTCTGGTGGACAGCAACATTAATAACATACAATCTTTTAAAACAAGGTTTTGTCTATTCGGTACTAATATGTTCTCGTTCATCAGAGTATTTTTCACCTGTGATATCAGTAAATCTAGTCTGGGAACATGACTGACCACTGATGTATGAAAGTGTACAAAAATGTACTTACAGCCATTGACCGTTAGTATAGCTGTCTTTGAGAGCTAAGTGGATTTGAATGCTTCTAGGTAATATAAACGTTAACTAGAATGTTTCAGGATTTGATCACCGAGCCTAACTTTGAAACATATTCATGTATACATACACTTATTTTGTAAAATATTCAGCTTGAATAAAGAGAATCTGATGAAATAGTGTTAATTATGGATGTCTGTTAAGTGTTTCAGTAGCAGATGTTGTTTGTTCCAACTCAAGGTTACTTCAGATCAATCGATGTGTCCTTAGTATAAATATACTATAAATTATGAATCTAATAAAACTGAAGGATGACGCGATTGCATCTTGTGTGATCTTATTTGATTTCCAGCTGGCGTACAGCATTGATGTCGACATGAGATTCAAACCTCAGACTTTGGACGGTTTTGACAGGGACAGATGAAACCCTAGACACGGAACACCGCGGTCTCCAGGGACTGATGTTAATTCTAGGCACGGAACACCGACCTCTAGGGACAGATGGGACTCTAGACACGGAGCACTGACCTCCAGGGACAGATGTAACTCTAGACATGGAGCACCGACCTCCAGGGACAGAAGTAACACTAGACATGGAACACCGATTTCCAGGGACAGATGTAACACTAGACATGGAACACCGATCTCCAGGGACAGATGTAACACTAGACATGGAACACCGATTTCCAGGGACAGATGTAACTCTAGACATGGAACACCGATCTCCAGGGATAGATGTATCTCTAGAGATGGAACACCGACCTCCAGAGACAGATGGGACTCTAGACATGGAACACCGACCTCCAGAGACAGATGTAACTCTAGACATGGAACACCGATCTCCAGGGATAGATGTACCTCTAGAGATGGAACACCGATCTCCAGGGACAGATGTAACTCTAGGCATGGGACATCGAACTCCAGGGACAGATGTAACTCTAGACATGGAACACCGATCTCCAGGGACAGATGTAACTCTAGACATGTAACACCGACCTCCAGGGACAGATGTAACTTTAGACATACTAGTAGAACACTGACCTCCAGGGACAGAACTGATGTATTTCTAGACATGGAACACCGACCTCCTGGGACAGATGTAACTCTAGACATGTAACACTGACCTCCAGGGACAGACGTAACTCTAGACATGAAACACTGACCTCCAGGGACAGACGTAACTCGAGACATGGAACACCGACCTCCAGGGACAGATGTAACCCGAGACATGGAATACCGACCTCCAGGGACAGACGTAACTCTAGGCATGGAAAACATTGTATTAAACCATCAGATATGTACAATGTTTATTATCTGGACTTAACAGTTTAAGTTTTCTTATTACTAATTTTGAGATTGTTTGTATGTTGCTACGTAAGTCTACTTTCATACTCACATATCATAAAATATCTCTTTATAACATATGAAATATATAATACTTGGAAATGTAAAACTTAACTTTGATGTTCATATAAATCTACGTGTGTGTCCATTGACAAGATGTTTCGTTTTCCCAACGTTGATCAGGTGCTGATAAACTTGCGCTAGTATATGTAACAGGTTGGTTACAGAGTTGGTTTCTTTGTCTGACAATTGTATATAAACGGGATGAAATAAGTTCTCACTTTTAACTGCGACAATATTCGTAACACGTACATTTTGTGTTCATATCGTGAATACTTTGATTCTCAATCCGAGATTTAATTTCAACTGAATTTCAAGGTAAGAAGTTTTGTACTATGTTATTTATTTAAACTGTTCTTTGTAATGTTGTGATGCGTTATAGTATTGTATGTTGTTTTAGGTTAGCATTCACTTTGTTTTGACACCTGTCAGGGATTGATATTTGGTAATGTGTGGTCGTCCTTATGAATCGTCCTTATTTGTTGTCTCTTGCTCTGGTTATATTTGACTAACTGAAGCGGCAGGTTGCCGGAGTAGGTTGTTGGGTGTCTTCCTTGCACATTGGTTTGTGGTTGTTTTAGCATGTTCGCTTTTAAGTGTTTCGTTTTTGTGCATTTCGTGTTCTGCTTTTCCTACCGGGTGCTACCTACCATTTCGGAATCGTTACTATCTTATTAAGTGTTGAACTCTGCATGTTTTGTGTCATGAGAAGAATTGGATAGAACTATGCGGTGTCAACAAATGGAATGTTTTATTTGGATATTTAAACAGCAGATCGAAAAATTCTTGTATTTGTTCATTATTATTATCTGCGAAAATATTTTGAACGAATAAAATTGATTTTTATGTTCATTCTACTTAATACAGTTGGTGAAAAATATTTTAAACAGTCAGATTGATCGGTGTGTTTGATATATTATTACTGGGTACTGTTTTATTACTGGTATAATATAGAGGCAGTGTGTGGCCTTTTGGACCAAGATGTCCTGACTTCGATACCCGTTTGCACCATTGCTTAATTTCCCAGAGCGAGAATAACCCCCGATTCTACACATTAGCTGGAAGTATGTATGTGTGCCTGAGAGGTTCAACAGCCAATGTGCTGTGGCTGCCATCGATACCAAGTGTAACAGCCGACTTGCATGGTTTGTGGTAACTAGAGGTCATGTATGCTGCTGTAAGTTTATACAATTTACAGTTATGTTTAAACTTTCTTGGACTCACTTGACTCCTGAAATTAGGACTTAATAGTTGTTTATAGTTTAATTTTTCTTGTTCGGTTTTTTTGTTTCATTTGGCATTATGGTGTGTTTTTGGTCTGTGAATTTTCCTTTTTGTGTGTTCTTTTTTTGTGCCTTTCATGTTCGGCTGTTTCTGTCTGATGAGTGTTGCATTCGTCCCCTGTCCGATTCGCTATTAACTTTTCGGGGTGTAAAAATACAGCTTGCTTATCTGAGGTATGTCTGAGAAAATGCTTTAACTTGGTAGTTGGTACTTTATTTTTTTAATTGTTTTTTGGCATTTGTTCTCTTAGACATAACTTACTTCAAACTTAAGTCGCTAACTCAAAAGACAATGTTTGTGTTTAAATGGTTGCGTAAATGTTTTAACCCTTTTAACAACAATAAAACTAGCGAACGTGCTTGCATTCATTTGATATCATTGACCATTATGTGTTCACCTATCGTTACCATTATTATTGAACTAAAATACAATGATGCCAGTCATGAATCTGGTAATCTGTAATAATAGCACAGTGTATTGTCACTTCCTCAATATGAAAAATGACGCTATTTAAAATTGCCGTAGTTTATGCATGTATTTCACAAAAATATACCCGTTCCTCTATGTAATGTGTCAAGGTCAATGCAGACGTGTCAGAAAATTATCCGCTCCTAGATTTTTTGGGATTTTGTGGAATTTAAGTTTATAATGGCGAACTGTTATAGTGGTAGTGAAACGGGAATGGATGATATTTTAAGTGAAACGTCCGAAATGGAAAATGAGGATTTATCATGGACGCAAAACAGGTTTTCAGTTTTAAATTCACCATCGATAACTGACACCCAAAATGGCGGACACGCACGAGATGAACGAGCGGAGTGGACACAAGTAAAATCTAAACGCAAACGTGGTGTTAGAGGTAGTATTGATTTAGAAACATTCGAGTCAATGGATAATAGCACAAAACTAAACGTATTGTTCGATAAAATTAGCAATGTTGAAATAGCACAGGAAAGTCTGCAATCGGTGAAGGAGGCCATTGTTTGTACTGATACTAAAGTCATGATGATTGGATCCAACGTGAATGCAAACACTGAACACATCAAGGCATTGTCATACAAATTTCTTGATTTAGAAACTCGCAGCAGGCAAAAGAATTTGTTAATATACGGTCTATTTGAATCACCCGATCGTAGCACTTATAACATTGTTGCTGAATTCCTCAATAGACATCTAGATCTAAATGCAGAAGAGATGTGTGTTGAAAATTGCACACGAGTGGGTAGATTCAGTAGTGGTAGTGATCGTGGTGCAAATGGTCAGAAGCGACCCATACTCGTCACTTTTAGATATTCTGAGGACGTTCACACATGTATGAGTAATGCGTACAAGCTCGTTAATACCCATCTAGCATTAGATCGAGACTATCCTACGGAAATAAGAGCAGCACGCAAACGCCTGTGGCCCGAAGTTAAATGTCTCCGAACTCAATTTGATAAACGATCGGTAAAGTTAGTGTTTCCTGCTGCAATCACTGTAAAGGGACAAATCGTTAATGACGAATTTCCAGGATGGGATACGTATATAAAGAGTACGCTAGATGTGAAAAGTTTGAATATACCAGCTCAATCTGTACCGCATGTACCGTGTGTATCGCAATCTGTTGACAATATAAACGATATTAACACGTCGTCTGTTCCTGTAAGCAAACCGTTGCAAGTATCAACATTTTCTCAAACTACGCCGGAACGTATAACGGTCCCAGTAGCTAAAGGACAGCATCAAGCTGTAGCACAGCCGTCCGAGTCACTGTTCAAGAAGCCTGCAACAAGTAGTCAGAACACTAAACCAGCTGTCAAAAAGGTAAACAAACCAGCACGTGGTAGGAGTGTATCAACAGGTCGCGCTTCGGGTCAGCGAGGTCGATCGAACAAGGCCACCAATCAAATTCCTAGTAGATCCACGAGTGTTACAACGGACAATGAATCGGTTATTCCCGTCACGGTTACCGATCGCGACGTCATAGATAAAGGCGGAGCCAGAAATGAGAAATAGAAAAATCAGCGGACCAATGCAAAGCTCAACACGACGTGTAACGATATTAAATTTGCTGTTCTGAATATAAATGGATTAATAACAAAATACAATAATAAACTAAACTCTCCGGAGCTTCAATGTGCATTTAACCAACATGACATAGTTTGTTTTACCGAGTCATGGGGGTGCGATGACTTTGACTATAGTGTTCAAAATTTCATGCACTTTAAATTAGATAGAACACAACTGTGTAAGTCTGCAAATAGAAATTCAGGTGGCGTGATTGTTTATATTAGAAATACGTTGGTCATAAATGGTGACATCGAAAACAATGTTTTATTTTTCAGAAAAGATAGTCACATATGGTTTAAATTAACTAGAAATAATTTTGCTATTGATAAAGACATTTTTATTTGTTTATGTTATATTGTTCCAAATAATTCGACGCGGAATGCTTTTGTAGACCAAAACGTGTATGACATACTTTTAGATGACATTGTTCAGTTGCGTGCGGATTATATTGATAATGAAACATGCTTTATTTTGTTGGGCGATTTGAACAGTCGAGTAGGTGATTTACTTGATTATGTAAATGATGACAATGATACACTTTTATACCAAAATATTTTGCCTGATGATTATGCATTAGATGTGCCATTACCGCGCACCACTCAAGATCATAATACTAACTCAAATGGCTTATTACTGATCGATTTCCTTAAACAGTCTGGTATGAGAATTGCAAACGGCAGGGTATCGGATGATAGATGCATGGGTGCCTTTACATTTGTAGGACATAATGGTTCAAGCGTAGTGGATTATTGTATTGTTGATCCTATTTTATTTGAACATTTCTCCGCTTTTCGTATATATACACGATCCAAATATACTGACAGATCACTGTCTGATTGAATTTTCCTTAAAAGGGTATGTGCAAGCCGAAAGTCGTGATGATATTAAGGACACCCGTGAATCGGTTAAAAATTCATATTCATGGAAAAGCAAAAATAAAGATAAATTTATGACAGATATTTCAACGGATTCCTTCAAAAGCAATATAAATATATTGACCTCGCAACTCGATAATGTCAATAACGAGGATGATATTACGTCATCAATTTCTTCATTTGTCGATGCAGTTGACTTTATTTGTAAACCATTGTTTGGTAAAAATATTAATTTAAGTCAAACCACTCACAATATTGAACGTAATCACGAACGTAATTTCACACGAAATCCAGATATAGACACAAAACGCAAAACCTATTATGTTTATCTAAATACTTACAGAAAAGAAAAGAACGAAATTAATCGTCGAAACTTAGTCGCTTCTCGCACTGATTATAAAAATTCGGTTAGAAAGTGTAATTTTGATAAGGCCTGTCTGCGAAATCAAGAACTGTTGAAAAATAAACATAAAAACGCACGTATATATTGGAAACTATTGAAAGAAACTACGAAATGTAGACCAAGTAATTCTATTTCTTTCGATACATTTTCGCGCTATTTTCAAGCGGTAAATAATCCGGACGATCGTTTCTTTCAACCTGACGAAGATGTAGTTCACTTTAATGAGCGATTTTTACAAAATGAATCGAAAATAATGTTCGCAGAATTAGACTTACCGATCACAATTACAGAATTAAAACAGGGTATCTCAGAGTTATCGCTAGGTAGGGCAGCCGGCCCGGACGGTATTTTAAATGAATTCTTAGTCCATGGTAAAACTGTCTTTGAACCATATCTATTAAAATTGTTTAATGTTATACTTAATGTGGGGTATTTCCCGGAATCGTGGAGTGAAGGATTTGTCATTCCAATCCATAAAAAAGGTAATATTAACGAAGTTAAGAATTACCGAGGCGTAACCTTATTAAGCACATTGGGTAAATTGTTCACGAGGATATTAAATAACCGATTATCATATTGGGCGGAGCATTACTATGTTTATATACAGGCACAAGGGGGTTTTAGGGCAAAAATGGGGACGACGGATAACATATATGTATTACATGGTTTAATTAATCACTTTTTAAATAACAATAAAAAGCTATACTGTGCTTTTATAGACTTTTCCAAAGCCTTCGATTATGTTGTGCATGAAAATATTTGGTACAAAATGTTAAAACTCGGTATAAGGGGTAAAATGTTCAATGTCATTAAATCAATTTATTCAACGGTGAAATCTCGGGTAAAAGTATTAAATCAGTTAGGCGATTCGTTCGAGTGCCTGCTTGGGGTACGACAAGGGGAGTGTCTCAGTCCGTTTCTATTTTCGTTGTATGTTAATGATTTAGAAGACGAATTGTTCTTGAATGGTTTTAAAGGTTTAGATATAAATCATACAAAGATGTTTCTTTTACTTTACGCGGATGACATCACCATATTGTCTGAAACGGCCGAAGATTTACAACATGGGTTAGATAGGCTCCATATTTACTGTAATAGGTGGAAATTGAAAGTAAACATCGATAAATCCAAAATAATGATTTTTAGAAAAGGTGGTCGCCTACCAGGAAATCTAGAGTTTATGTATGATAATACTAGACTTGAAATTGTTAATTCGTTTGTGTATTTAGGTATTGTTTTTACATCTGGGGGTTCGTTTAGCAAGGCTCAGCAGACACTATCAGGACAAGCCCAAAAAGCAATGTACACGCTCAGACGGCATTTAAATAAATTTTCGGATATAGGGGTTAATCATTCATTAGAGTTATTTGATAAATTGATTTCACCAATTTTATGCTATGCTAGCCCAGTCTGGGGGTTTTGCAAAGCGGATAGCGTAGAGCGACTTCATTTACATTTCTGCAAATCGTTATTAGGTGTACGCGTATCTACACAAAACGATTTTATTTACGGAGAGGTGGGGAGAACGGATTTAAAATCTACACGTGTATATAATGCGATAAAATATTGGTTAAGTTATTTGATAAATTGATTTCACCAATTTTATGCTATGCTAGCCCAGTCTGGGGGTTTTGCAAAGCGGATAGCGTAGAGCGACTTCATTTACATTTCTGCAAATCGTTATTAGGTGTACGCGTATCTACACAAAACGATTTTATTTACGGAGAGGTGGGGAGAACGGATTTAAAATCTACACGTGTATATAATGCGATAAAATATTGGTTAAAAGTTGTCGCCGTAAACGATAGAAAATACATAAAAATAGTTAATGATTGTATGCTAAATGATATTAACTTATTTCCAAATAAAACAAATTGGGCTAGTTTTATTCGTGATGCTCTGTGCAACTTAGGCTTCGCAAACGTATGGTTGGAACAGGGAGTAAATAATTCTAAGGCATTTCTTGTAAACTTGAAAACACGAATACGAGATACTTTCATTCAAAATTGGAGTTCTAGACTCACTGACTCAACAAGAGCATTATTTTATAAATGCATATGTAGTTTTAAATTTCAACCTTATCTAAATAATCTCAATATCCGAAAATATCGAGTATCATTTACAAAACTAAGGGTTTCATCACATCATCTAGAAATTGAAAAGGGTCGATGGAAACAGCCTCCAACTCCACAAAATGAACGCGTATGTGAAAACTGTTATAAATTGGATGACGAATTTCACTTTCTTTTTGAATGTGAACTTTTAAAAGATATTCGAAAAATATACATCAAAAGATACTACTTTACCAACCCTAGTATGTTTAAACTATGTCAGCTTTTAGCATGTGAAAACATCACTCAGTTACGAAATCTCTCTGTATTTATATATAAAGGGTTATTAATAAAACAAAATTTCTTAATGCGCTAATTTTTGATATGCATTTCTTTATCATATCGTTATCCATCAGTGCATATACATGTATTTCTTCATAAAGTATTATATACCCGTATAATTGTACTATGTAATACTTGTTTGTTGTTATGCATAATCATGACATGTATATAAATTGACTATGCCCTAACACATTTTCAACATCAATCATGGTGATAGCATTCGTTAACTCATATAAATGATTTGTAATGTCATTTGGCAAATTATATATTTTGTATTTGATTGAATACAACTGATTGGTAAATTTGATTAATTATATACTGATGATTAATGGATTACTTTTGTTTTAAGTAACTTCTCAGTCTGTCTTTTTGACCTTGGCACCAATAAGATTATATAGAAAGATATGTATGTTGATATTGCGATCAGGGGTCATCTTTGACCTATTTCGCAATTTTATGTATTGTTATATAATTGATGTTCATAATAAATCTTGAAATCTTGAAATCTTGAAATCTATATCATTAAATAGAAATAATTTTGTTTCACATAATGACCACAAATGCGTATAGTCTGTTTAATCAGGTCTGTCACTTGTATACAAACATTGTAATATCATAACATTGTATTTGTATTGTTTAAAACATTTTGATTGGAGAAAAGGGCAATGAAAGATAATACCTAATTCATAAAGAGACATACTAATACACAAACTATAAATTGAAAGTATACATTAATAAGAGAATTTGAAATGTTTATTTACACAATTTTATGTAAACATGTGACTGACCTGATTAAATGAGCTATACCACAATCATCACAGTTTCTAGGACATGCATTGTATTGACATGATTACATTGTCAACTAAACCGTCTTTCATTCAGCATTCTTTGACGTTATTAGGAATAATTACGAAATAGTAAAACAATATGTGAAACTTTGACATTGGGCTTTTTATACAGTTTTTTTCTTCTACTTTTTAAGACATCTGACAGCTTAAACCAGGTAATTCAGCCATTTTACTGTTGGAACTAGGTCATTCAACTTGGACATTCATCTTTTTGATTGCTGAAACTGGTTCATTTCGAATTTCGACAGCTTGGACTTGGGCGGATCATTTACTTGTTCAGCTTGGCAATGTGCCTTGTAGTGCTTGCACAACTACAGATATTTCTAAGTTACTAACTTCATGTTTAAAACTGCTATAAAAGTTAATGTCCAACGATATTGTGAAAAGACTTATGAAAATTCGGGTATTAATTTATTTTGGTCTGTTAAAAATTCTGGAGTTATTCTTGACAAAATTCAAAAGAAACAAGATGTTTCTTCTCTTAGTACGTATGATTTTTCAACATTATATACTACGCTGCCACATGCTCGTATCAAAGACAAATTAATAGCGCTGGTAGAGAAGACATTTGGTAGAGGAAAGACTACATTTCTAGCTTGTAACTATTCTAAAGCATTTTTTACTAACACTACATTGGATAAATATACTATGTGGACCTGCAGCGATGTTTGTGAAGCCCTTGTATTTCTCCTTGATAACATTTTTGTTAGGCTGGGCACTATCATTTATAGACCAATTATCGGTATTCCAATTGGAACTAATTGCGCACCTCTTGTCGCAGATCTGTTTTTATACTGTTACGAACGCGATTTCATGTTAAAATTGTCTCCCGAATACAAATCTGATGAAATTACAGCGTTTAATAATACTTACTGATACCTTGATGACATTTTAGATAATGATAACCTACTTTTCGAATAAGATCATAGAAATTTACCCTGACGAGTTAACACTTAACAAAGCATATTCATCCGATACACACGCATCATTCCTAGACCTCGATCTTGCAATAGAAGCAGGTCAAATTGTTAGTAAAATTTACGACAAGAGAGATGATTTTAATTTCGATACTGTAAATTACCCACACTTGGATGGAGATGTTCCACGGTCAACTTCATATGGTGTTTACGCTTCTCAATTAATCCGTTTTGCTAGAGCTTGTTCTCGAGTGGAAGACTTTAATACTCGAAATCTTTGTATTACTAATAAGTTACTGCAACAAGGCTATCGCTTCCATAAACTTCGTAAAACTTTTGCAAAATTTTATAGGCGTAATTCAGATCTCATTTGTAAATATGGTATTAATTTAAAACCACTTCTGCGACAAGGTCTGTCTCAGCCTGAATTTTATGGTGATGTGCTTTACAAATTTCGAAAGGTTTTGGGTCATAGTCACTTTTATGATGTGTTTATCAAGATTATAAAACGTTTTCTGAGTAGAGGATATGACCCTTTAATTTTGCAAAGGACTGCATGCTTAGTAGTGGGTCAATTTACAGCTCGCCATTATGCTTCCTATTTCATTGTGCGATGACCGGACAATATACAGACTCTATGATATGCCTAACCTCAAGCCTTTTTAGACGGCTGGCATTGATGCCTGTCTGTTGCATTGTCTTGTCGTACCGTTAAATGTTTTGCTCTCTTGTTGCTTTGACTTCTGATAGGTTAGTGAGTACTTTCTGTGCTACTCGATGGACGTTATTTATATAATGTTTCATGTTTTACATTCTTTTATTACCTGCAATTGTGGCCTCTTTGTTAGAGGGCATTACATGGCGGGAAACTTTTATTTACACTGTAATGTGCTATAAGGTTGTCTATTGGGTAAGTGTGAGGTTTGGTGCACTGTAAAACGTTTAAGCCCCCAGTGACATTGGTCGCTGTCCGTACCAAGGCGGAAGCCCTTTGGTCAACCTACCTCTATGTATGTATTGTCCACTTTATAGTAAAAATACAAAAAAATACAAAAGTATTTCACCATTGTGCCTTTTTGTTGAACTTTGTCCATTTGGTATGTGCCATTCTGCAATTTCGTTGTCCAGCACAAGGCTGCTTCGTATCTTTCAAAATTGCATGTACACTATATACATTTGTATATGTTGTAGATTGTCCTTGTCGTGTGTGGTGTCCGGTTGTAGTTTTCTCGTCACGTGGCTCTCGTTCCGTTTTAGTTTGACTGACTGAGGCGGCAGACTTTCAGGACGGGATGCCGTGTTTTCAGTGCTTTGTGTGTTTTTAATGTTGTCTGTGTTCGGCTGGTTAAGTTGAGTGCTGCCTTCCCTGTCTGACTTAATATCATCTCTTTATGTTTTCTGTGCTCGGCGGGTTCAGGTGGGCATTGTGCCTTGTGTGTTTTTTATGTTTTCTGTGCTCGGCTAGTGAAGCTGAGCGCTGCCTTCCCTGTCTGATTTAATATTATCCCATTTGTATCTTAGAACAGTCTTTGACATCGCTAAATTATGAAATACAAGACTGACAATGCCTCTTGTAGTAGTGCCACCATATATGTCATTTTCTTTGCTCATGGTGAGCAATGGATTGTGATCATTATTGCCTGGTGTATTTTATCCAAGCGACATATTCTAAACCCTTACAAACTAATTGTTCACGAATGCATTTTAAGTACAATTTCATTCATTTAGTAACGTTACATGAACAAAACTGACAACGGGTGAATTTAAACAGAAAGAGCAATCCAGTTGGTCAATGATCCGATACATGATACGATACCAACATCTATCTACCTAACAACAAGGGGTATAATTTGGGGGTAAATTACACTTTCACTTGACTATCTCAATAACAGAGTTCATTTGGCGCATTCATTTCTTGAAACAACTAGACCAATAGTGAGTATTGTTGGAAGACAGATGTAAAATATAATGTACAGAGTATAGATAAAATAACTGTTGGCTATAGTTGGTCAAACCATGTCAATATTGTCATCATGGCATTATATATGTTGATGTTATGTTATGTTATGATATGTTCGTGCTAATTGGTTTGTTGTTGTCAGTTGTATGATTGAGACAGGCGTAAGTGCGTTGTCATTCGGTTTTATACCTGCCTAATTGGCCAATGCTCCCCGACTTCGAGGGGAGATACAGAAACTATTGTTTGATACAAGGAACCTGGTGTGCTACTTATATCGCCTTGGTTTATAAACATACACGGTGTATACGTATATGTACTATACAGTTTTAAATTTTACGAAGTTTAAAATTCAATGTTGATTTGCTGATTTCTGCTGTAAGACGGTTTATAAATGATTCAATAATGATATTCGTTTACTCATATGCCTGCCATATTTCAGCAGAAAGCTGACAGGCAAATAAAGGCTTAGCTCGGCATTATTAATTCTTTACAGAATGAAGCTATATATACTTGCATTCGTCATGCTACCTGCGGTATACTGTGACATTATGCACGAATCGGTAAAGAGGTCAGATGACGTAACTGGTGATGATCCAGAAGTTAAGACTGAGAGTGAGATACACAAGGAGGCGCAGATACAGATACTTGCGGCGATAAAAGAAAAACTTGAAGCTTCACAGTTAGATGCACCAGACAAAAGGGAGATACTCGATAAGATATCAGATGATGAACCACAGAAGACTGACGAGGAGTTACACAAGGAGGCGCAGATACAGATACTTGCGGCGATAAAAGAAAAACTTGAAGCTTCACATGTAGAATCTCCAGACAAAAGGGAGATACTCGATAAGATATCAGATGATGAACCACAGAAGACTGACGAGGAGTTACACAAGGAGGCGCAAAAACAAATACTTGCGGCGATAAAAGAGAAACTTGAAGCTTCACAGTTAGATTCTCCAGACAAAAGGGAGATACTCGATAAGATATCAGATGATGAGCCACAGAAGACTGACGAGGAATTACACAAGGAGGCGCAGATACAGATACTTGCGGCGATAAAAGAAAAACTTGAAGCTTCACATGTAGAATCTCCAGACAAAAGGGAGATACTCGATAAGATATCAGATGATGAACCACAGAAGACTGACGAGGAGTTACACAAGGAGGCGCAAATACAAATACTTGCGGCGATAAAAGAGAAACTTGAAGCTTCACAGTTAGATTCTCCAGACAAAAGGGAGATATTCGATAAGGTATCAGATGATGAGCCACAGAAGACTGACGAGGAGTTACACAGGGAGGCGCAGTTGCATATACTCGCGGCCATAAAAGAAAAACGTGAAGCTGCACAGTTAGAATCTCCAGACAAAAGAGAGAAAATCGATAAAATATCAGACGATGAACCACAGAAGACTGACGAGGAGTTACACAGGGAAGCGCAGATGCATATACTTGCGGCCATAAAAGAAAAACTTGAAGGTGCACCTCTAGACCAAAGGGAGATAAACGTGAAGAGGTCAGACGGTGAACAACAGGAGATAAACGGGGAGTTAAACGACGATAAGTATATCAAGGAGAGGCTAGAAGCTGAACAGGAGATCAACATGAAGAGGGATACACAGGGAAACAATCAAAACAACAACAATAACAACAACAATAATAATAATAGAAACAAAAATAATAAAAACAACAACAATGGAATAAAGGGGGATGGAGATGACATCCTTATTTGAAGTGACCGTGATTAATTGATGTCAAGTGCCTAACAATTACCATTTAGACCATCTAAAATAGTTTTTCTCTTTTATTGTCTTTTCCATTGTTTTGGGATATGCATTCCCTCTGATGGTAGCCCACCATAACCACATGCATACAGTGTCTTACACGAGTGGTCCTGTTCGGCTCTATTCAAATAATATAATTACTGTAGATCTACTGTATATCTTTTAAAGTAAGTTTGTCATACGTTGGTGTTTTTTAGTTAAATATCGTTATGTCCCTGAATACATTAGATCATAACGGTGGACGGTGTATGCGTTTTAATTATAAGGAGTTCAAAGACTGTGAGACGGTAAATACGCAAATAAATTATTTGATAATGATATTCGTTTTCAGAATGAAGCTATATATACTTGTAGTCATCATGGTAGCAGCCGTATACTGTAACATTATTCCCGAACCGGTAAAGAGGTCTAATGACGTAACTGGTGATGCTCCAAAAGAAATGACTAAAGCGGAGTTACACAAGAAGGCCATAATGGAGGCACATAAGGCAGGTCATGATCGTCTTAAAGCTCTAAAATCAGAATCTCAAACCAAAAGGGAGATAAGCGTGAAGAGGGATTCACACCAAAACAACAACAACAATAATCAAAACAACAACAACAACAATCACAACAACAACAACAATCACAACAACAACAATCACAACAACAACAATCATAACAACAACAATCATAACAACAACAATAATAAAAGAGCAACAAACAATGAAGTATAATTGAGCACGAGTGCCTACAAATAAATGATTGCCATTTATACCATCCATTGGCAATCTCAGAAAAATCACATAGTCATAATTCATTTACTTATATTTCGCTATAAAAGTTGACGATGGTGCTGTTAAAGGTATTGTTATATCCCTGAATACATTAGGTCATAACTTTACACCCTCTCCCTAGGGTATACAAACAATTAATTAAGACCGACAATGCTTTGGAAGGAATTTATAAAACTAAATTGTGCATTAAGCACTACAGAAACCAGATGGGTTGATTTCATACTTCAGAAAAAGCCATCCTACCCCTAGAACTTTATTTGACTTTTGCTTGAATTGTAGTGCAAAATGTCGACAAACGTAGTTAGATTGAGAAAACATGACAGAGACTTTTATTTGTTTATTGCTAATAATTAAATATTAACTGATACTTACGCAACAAAACAAGTTTGACGACACTCCATTATGTCTCTATTAATGTTAATATCAGTTGTCATATTCAATCTAAAAATAAAAAACGATAACAACATGGTCATAACAACACTAAAAATAACAAAAACGCCAATGATAGCACCGAGAACATCATCAATGGTAACACTGAGAACATCATCAATGGTTACACTGAGAACATCATCAATGGTTACACTGAGAACATCATCAATTGTTACACTGAGAACATCATCAATGGTAACACCGAGAACATCATCAATGGTTACACTGAGAACATCATCAATGGTTACACTGAGAACATCATCAACGGTAACACCGAGAACATCATCAATGGTTACACTGAGAACATCATCAACGGTAACACCGAGAACATCATCAATGGTTACACTGAGAACATCATCAATGGTTACACTGAGAACATCATCAATGTTTACACTGAGAACATCATCAACGGTAACACTGAGAACATCATCAATGGTTACACTGAGAACATCATCAACGGTAACACCGAGAACATCATCAATGGGTAACACCGTGAACATCATCAATGGTTCCGTCGAGAACACCATCAATGGGTAACACCGAAAACACCATCAATATTAACAGCATCACCAATGGCAACAGCATCACCGATGGTAACAGCATCACCGATGGTAACAGCATCACCAATGATAATAACATCACCAATGGAAACAACATCATAATGGTAACACCGAGAACATCATCAATGGTAACAACATCACCAATTGTAACAGCATCATCAATGGGAACAACATCATCAATGGTAACAACATCATCAATGGTACAACATCATCAATGGTAACAACATCATCAATGGTAACAACATCATCAATGGTAACAACATCATCAATGGTACCAACATCATCAATGGTAACAACATCATCAATGGTAACAACATCATCAATGGTAACAACATCATCAATGGTAACAACATCATCAATGGTACAACATCATCAATGGTAACAACATCATCAATGGTAACAACATCATCAATGGTTACAACATCATCAATGGTAACAACATCATCAATGGTACAACATCATCAATGGTAACAACATCATCAATGGTAACAGCATAATCAATAATAATAACATCACCAATGATAACAACATCATCAATGGTACCAACATCATCAATGATTACAACATCATCAATGGTACCAACATCATCAATGGTAACAACATCATCAATGGTACAACATCATCAATGGTAACAGCATCATCAATAATAATAACATCACCAATGATAACAATATCACCAATGGAAACAACATCATTATGTTAACACCGAAAACATCATCAATGGTAACAACATCACCAATTGTAACAGCATCATCAATGGTAACAACATCATCAATGGTAACAACATCATCAATGGTAACAACATCATCAATGGTAACAACATCATCAATGGTAACAACATCATCAATGGTAACAACAACATCAATGATAACAGCATCATCAATGGTAACAACATCATCAATGGTACCAACATCATCAATGGTAACAACATCATCAATGGTACCAACATCATCAATGGTAACAACATCATCAATGGTAACAACATCATCAATGGTAACAACATCATCAATGGTAACAACATCATCAATGGTACAACATCATCAATGGTAACAACATCATCAATGGTAACAACATCATCAATGGTAACAACAACATCAATGATAACAGCATCATCAATGGTAACAACATCATCAATGGTACCAACATCATCAATGGTAACAACATCATCAATGGTACCAACATCATCAATGGTAACAACATCATCAATGGTACCAACATCATCAATGGTAACAACATCATCAATGGTAACAACATCATCAATGGTAACAACATCATCAATGGTAACAACATCATCAATGGTACAACATCATCAATGGTAACAACATCATCAATGGTAACAACATCATCAATGGTAACAACATCATCAATGGTACAACATCATCAATGGTAACAGCATCATCAATGGTAACAGCATCATCAATGGTAACAACATCATCAATGGTTACAGAATCATCAATGGTAACAACATCATCAATGGTAACAGCATCATCAATGGTAACAACATCATCAATGGTTACAGAATCATCAATGGTAACAACATCATCAATGGTAACAACATCATCAATGGTAACAACATCATCAATGGTAACAACATCATCAATGGTAACAATGGTAACAACATCATCAATGGTAACAACATCATCAATGGTTACAACATCATCAATGGTAACAACATCATCAATGGTAACAGCATCATCAATGGTAACAGCATCATCAATGGTAACAACATCATCAATGGTAACAACATCATCAATGGTAACAACATCATCAATGGTAACAACATCATCAATGGTAACAACATCATCAATGGTAACAACATCATCAATAAGGGTAGTTACACCAAACTTCAGTGATAATAGCGCCGAACATTTCAATGGTTATAACGCCAAACTTACATGTCAACAACAACAAACTCCAATGGTAACATCACCAAACTCCAATGGTAAAAACAACTAACTCCAATGGTAACGACAACAAACTTCAGTGGTAACAAATCCAAACTCCAATGGTAACAACACCAAACTCCAATGGTAACAACACCAAACTCCAATGGTAACAACACCAAACTCCAATGGTAACAGCACCAAACTCCAATGGTAACAACAACTAACTCCAATGGTAACAACAACAAACTCTGATGGTAACAACAACAAACTCCAATGGTAACAACATCAAAGTCCAATGGTAACACAACCAAACTTCAATGGTAACAACAATAAACTCCGATGATAACAACAACAAACTCCAATGGTAACAACGACAAACTCCAATAGTAACAAAACCAAACTCCAATGGTAACAACAACTAACTCCAATGGTAACAACACCAAACTCCAATGGTAACACAACCAAACTTCAATGGTAACAACAATAAACTCCGATGGTAACAACAACAAACTCCAATGGTAACAACGACAAACTCCAATAGTAACAAAACCAAACTCCAATGGTAACAACAACAAACTCCAATGGTAACAACACCAAACTCCAATAGTAACAAAACCAAACTCCAATGGTAACAACAACTAACTCCAATGGTAACAACAACAAACTCCGATGGTAACAACAACTTACTCCAATGGTAACAACAACTAACTTTAATGGTAACAACACCAAATTCCAATGGTAACAAAACCAAACGCCAATGGTTACAACAACTAAGTCCAATGGTAACAACACCAAACTCCAATGGTAGCAACATCAAACTCCAATGGTAACAAAACCAAACTCCTATGGTAACAACAACTAACTCCAATGGTAACAAAACCAAACTCCAATGGTAGCAACATTAAACTCCAATGGTAACAAAACCAAACCCTAATGGTAACAACAACTAACTCCAATGGTAACAACACCAAACTCCAATGGTAACAAAACCAAACTCCAATGGTAACAACAACTAATTCCAATGGTAACAACACCAAACTCCAATGGTTACAAAACCAAACTCCAATGGTAACAAAACCAAACTCCAATGGTAACAACAACTAACTCCAATGGTAACAAAACCAAACTCCAATGGTAACAACAACTCATTCCAATGGTAACAACACCAAACTCCAATGGTAACAACAACTAACTCCAATGGTAACAACAACTAACTCCAATGGTAACAAAACCAAACTCCAATGGTAACAACAACTAACTCCAATGGTAACAACACCAAACTCCAATGGTAACAAAACCAAACTCCAATGGTAACAACAACTAATTCCAATGGTAACAACACCAAACTCCAATGGTAACAACAACTAACTCCAATGGTAACAACAACTAACTCCAATGGTAACAAAACCAAACTCCAATGGTAACAACACCAAACTCCAATGGTAACAAAACAAAACTCCAATGGTAACAAAACCAAACTCCAATGGTAACAACACCAAACTCCAATGGTAACAACAACTAACTCCAATGGTAACAACACCAAACTCCAATAGTAACAAAACCAAACTCCAATGGTAACAACAACAAACTCCAATGGTAACAACACCAAACTCCAATGGTAACAAAACCAAACTCCAATGGTAACAACACCAAACTCCAATGGTAACAAAACCAAACTCCAATGGTAACAACAACTAACTCCAATGGTAACAACATCAAACTTGAGTGGTGACAACTCCAAACTTTAATGGTAACCACACCAAACTTCAGTTGTAACAGCACTATACGAGCAACTCCAAACTCCAATGGCAACAACATCAAACTCCAATGGCAACAACAACAAACTCCAATGGCAACTGCGCCAAACTTCCATGGTAACAACATCAAACTATAATTGTAACAACAACAACACTTTAAATGTGCATAATTGTAAATCTAACTAGCAATAAAACTATGACATGTGCGCTGAAAATGTTTTCTTTCCCCTGACATCACAGGTGGCTGTATCGTTTTTATTTTACAATATGAGTGAAAAGTACTATATTACAATTTGAGTAATAAGTACCATATTACAATTTGAGTAATAAGTACTATATTACAACTTGAGTAATAAGTACTATATTACAACTTGAGTAATAAGTACTATATTACAATTTGAGTAATAAGTACTACATTACAATTTGAGTAATAAATACTATATTACGATTTGAGTAATAAGTACTACATTACAATTTGAGTAATAAGTACTACATTACAATTTGAGTAATAAGTACTATATTACAATTTGAGTAATAAGTACTACATTACAATTTGAGTAATAAGTACTATATTACAATTTGAGTAATAAGTACTATACTACAATTTGAGTAATAAGTACTATATTCCAATTTGAGTAATAAGTACTATACTACAATTTGAGTAATAAGTACTATATTACAATTTGAGTAATAAGTACTATATTACAATTTGAGTAATAAGTACTATACTACAATTTGAGTAATAAGTACTATATTACAATTTGAGTAATAAGTACTATATTACAATATGAGTAATAAGTACTACATTACAATTTGAGTAATAAGTACTACATATCAATTTGAGTAATAAGTACTATACTACAATTTGAGTAATAAGTACTATACTACAATTTGAGTAATAAGTACTATATTACAATTTGAGTAATAAGTACTATACTACAATTTGAGTAATAAGTACTTCATTACAATTTGAGTAATAAGTACCACATTACAATTTGAGTAATAAGTACTACATTACAATTTGAGTAATAAGTACTACATTACAATTTGAGTAATAAGTACTCCATTACAATTTGAGTAATAAGTACTATATTACAATTTGAGTAATAAGTACTTCATTTTTGTGTATAATTTTGAAATTTGAATAATGAGTACTATTTTAAAATTTGAATAGTAAGTTCTATTTTAAAATTTGAATAACAAGTACGAATATTATAATACTTATAACCCCAATTGTATAAAAAACGATACTACCGCTTTCACCTTTGCCTATCGTATTATCTAAAAAGAGTACAAACCAAATCACTGTATGAATTATTGGGATACTATACAATTCTCTTGTATGACTTATTGTGAGCAAAAGCATATGTGATTTCCGATCACTGAATTTGACTTTTTGAAGGCCATACACCCTCAAAGAAGCATCAAGAAGGTGTTGGTAGAACATTGATGTGTCCTTTCTTTGAAGACTACAACAATATATTGGAAAATATAAAACAAAATATCCTATCCACAGTAATGATACACACCTTGGAAACATATCAGTTGGTATGTTCGGATAATTCCAAACAATCTCATTTTCAATGGTGGCCTTATTGCTAAAACGTTTTATATGCATTTATGTATCACTTGTCCATACGAGAGATTGCCAAAGACACATTCAGCTGGAACTTTTACTGATCTGTAATGGTCAACTACCGTGTAATTAATATACATTTTGAAAGGAAAAAACTCTATAATATGGAATGAGTGCCGTACATAATATCATCAACGAAGAATTTCTGATATCAAATTGCTTCCACCGGGAACATATGGTATCAAGATCATTAACAACTGCTACTGGAATACTGTCGTACATGTACTTAGTAGACTAGTCAAGTTGTACCTATAATCTGGTGGTCACTTTTACATTTTTCGCTTTTAGATATAGTAGTAAATAAAATATTTAAATTGCATTGTCGTTCTTAGTTGGTTCATTCCAATATTGAACGAGACTTCGCTGCGTGTCCCCCGTCAGCTTCTTACAGTGTGTGTATTATCAAGTGATAATGATGATATGCTATTATGGTGGCTGATTCACCTTACCTTCACCTTTTCCAGGACGGTTTCCTCACCATAACTAACGTACCCGTCCACAAGGAACCATTATCTTCTCCACATGTGGAGGAAAATCGTCATTTATGTCAATGTTCAAGGAAGGGTATGACCTGTCAAAACATTGAATCGAACCCAGGTCACAGTAACATAACTCAAATATATCTATATATTGCTGACTTAGAATGAGAAGGTCGTACGTGCTTCTTAAACTGTAACGACCTTATAAGACTCATACATATTTGAAATCTGCATCAAAAGGCGCTTCTGATTAGCCTATGTTCATGAAAATCGGAACTGGTTATGTTGAAGAAACTGAAGTTGGAAGAGCTTGTTTTTCCATAAGTATCTGCACTGGTAGAGGATGCACCTGCGCCCTTGTGGCGACACTATACGTAAAGGGCTTTTGAACGCGTGTTCGCATGAAAAAGTCGCTATATAAATCAGATATATTTATTTCAAGTACCTTTTCTCACTTGTTTTCACGCACACCTGGTTAATCACCTGTAATACGATATAAATTAAAAGCCGGGCAATGAGCAACATTAACTAAATTGTATTTTGGAATTTCCAACAACTCGTCGAATGTTTATACGAAAAAAATGTTACAACGGAGCCAGCATACTATATGTTGGGTATTATTTGTGAAGCTATTATTTGCACATGCTCACACTGACGATGGCAAAAGAGAGACCACAAAAGCTCACCCTGTCACAATATGACAGATGGGCTAAGATGATAAAACGAAACAATTAACATTTTGTGCTAATTAGTATTGGTTATACTAGACTCGTAGTGCTTGTCTGTATGTACATATCTTTACTTGCAGTATTTTCATAGAAATGAAAAGTCATTTTAACGAACTTGTGCAATGTTTTCTCTCAATTCGTTTACTGTTCGACGTTTTCCGACAATCTCGGATAAATACAATAAAGTTCCAAATGATGTACACGTAGTAATAAACGAATCACAATCTAAGGAAGACAATTTGTAAAATTGGAGAAATATCGCGAGAGACATAGTACGGTAGTACACAAACGCTAACTATAGGTCCAAAATATGAGCAACTCTTTTGCTCATGTTTTTTGTGTGGCACTGTATAAAGCATCCATTGCTCTTATATACGAGGGTCAGTCAAAAAGTTTGAATTCATCGCACCCCAAATACACACGTACATATAATGAAAATTAACGATTTGCTAGGCAAAATTCGAATCTTTTTTAATATTCTTCCGCAAATGTTCCGGGTGTGCACACCGAGAGCATACGTGATTAACATTCATGAACAAGATACAAATTACGTGTACATGTATATTTTATTTAAGGCAATAAATAATTTAACATATTATGCACAACAAATCAATAATTAACGGCGATGTTTAATCCGCTAGTCTTCCGTACACATATTGTTCTGAAAATAGAAAATGGATTACATGTATATTACTAGTGCCAATTTCTCCATAAAATGGCGGCCATGTTGGACGCCATCGTGGATTCTGAAGCATTATGAAGAGAAAAATGTAAGAAATGGATTTTTTAAATGTTCGGTTATATGACTAACTTTGGTGCAAGTTGCAGATTTGGACAAAAATTTCGATTAAATCGCCTTCATCTCTTACGCTATAAGGTATAAAGTTATACATAAATACATGTATTATCATATAATTATATACTTATGTCATCAACAATCTTAATCAAAAGCTGACAATGTAAATTATGTCTGATGTACTGTTGATTCAAAGTTATCTGTCACAATCGCGTAAACAAACATGCGACACGATCGATTATTACAGGTGTGTCAGGATTTAGTCCTAACATCATTAGACTAGTACATTTAAATGATGAAAACTTTAACTGCCCTATAGCCGAGTGGTTAACAGCTATCGTTTTGTGGGTATTATTTTGAAAATGTATACAATTTACTGCGAGTTCAAATCCCAACAATGCCTAGATTTTTTTAATTTTGCTTAAACTATGACTTGTATATTAATGCTTTTGCTACATACATACAATAAATAAACTAGATCTATTCGCATTTGTACATGTATTCCAGCACACCAGGATTGAGTTCATCCTACGAAGCTGGACATTTCTGCAATTTTTGCATTCAATGTACATGTACTAGTAAATATAAAAAACATAGCGTATCTATATCAAGCCAGCTACTTTTTTTCGCAAAGAAAAGTATGATAAATTAATTTGTCGATATAAAAACATCAGAAAAAATATTATAAAAAGCATTTTAAACAAAGAAAATCAGACTGGATTCGAACGTCTACCTGGATTTTCACCATTGATTTATGCTGATACCATGCATTTTACGCACTACGCTAAGAACGCTGATGAAAATATTACGCTTATTTTAATACATAAAGCTATGGTCAAAAATGGTAGGAGTAAAATAAGAGCGCTGATTGGTCAATACATACATTTACCTATTAGGAAATGGAACATTCTGGCGGTTTTGACAGATATCTTTGAATCGACAGTACCATTAAACATAATTTTTTTAAAAAAAAGCGTTTCAATTTTAAACCACATGATTATGTGACTACTGTTGTGTTTACTTATTTTGGCAGCTCAGTCACGATGGACGACGCCGGATACATTGTATATCGATATAGCTAAAAGCTGTAACGGGTTGAAAAAATACGTAAGCAAACTTACAAGTGTTTATATATCCGGATATGATTTAGTAATCTCCTCCTTTATTGCCTCCGCCGATTCCACCGATGCCACCACTGACACCACCAATTGTGGAAGTTAACATATTGATGACCAACATGAAGATTACCACTGAAATATCATATAAAGCACAATTATCAGCTAGTGTAAAATCATTACTTTTCGAGGATGTTGAATTTTCGTTGATTTCGTTGTTGCATTCGACCACGAAATATAATCCTCACAATTAATCGACCTTTCAAATATCGAACATCGGTTTATCCTTTGATGTTTTGTAATCCATGAATTTACGACCCCACGAAAATGCATTTTTATCAAAATCCACGAAATTTAATACCCACGAAAATATGTGATTTTACAGAAAAGAAAGATCAAATTGCTATTTGTCCAAATTGAGACTTTCGTTCTTGCCAGGCAGGGACTTTATTTTGTCCATATATGTTTTCACTTAACTTTTATTTTATATATTGTCACTAGGCTCTGTATATAATAAAATAAAGCCCTTTGTGACATATATACTTTGTTAGAGCCTTATATTGTGTATAGGGTCTCTGGCTTTACACTATAAACCCCTCTCTCAATTTCTTATTTTGTGTCGTTCTAATTTAAACATACAATCTCCATCAGATACCAACACCACGAAGATGATAATACACATTTTCAATTCAAAAGTATTAACTTCAAATCAGGAGGTGTGGTCAAGCCGAATGTAGTACATGCACATTAAAATGATAACCAAGTTACCACCATTGTTAGTTCTCGAAATATCATCATTACTTATTCGAGTGTGGGGGTTGATATTCAATTTCTGTTAACATGACTTACCTTGTATGATCATGCCGAACAAACCACCGATTCCACCCATCATACCGGCACCGCCAGTAGCTCCGCCCCCTCCAAACATTCCACCAATCCCTGTAGATCCTGTGGTGTACCCACCATAACCCATTGGCATCATTGGATAATGTGCCACGGCCATTCCAATACAGCAGACCAAAGTCAAAGATCCGAGGAATACGAATGTGTTCATTTCTGCAATAAGAAACGAAACATAACTTTTACTTAGTATTATGAATTGAGCAAGACAGACTATAAAGGACTTGCTACAACCACGACAATGTTGACCAATGCAAATGTTAATACTTGACCAAACAAGTAAAGTCACCTGAACGTATTTTTCATTGGGGTTTCGACTGTTTAAAGGACTAGTTACATCAACTACAATGTTGAGTAATGCAAATGTCAATACTTCACTTCACAGGTCGATATTTTGAGAAAACAAGAAAAAACTGTCTAAAACTACTCTTTACGTATGGAAAAACAAGACTTTTCAGCTTCAGTTTGGTCAACATGACCAGTTCCATTTTTCATGAAAATAGGCTCATAAGAAGCGCCTTCTGATGCAAATTCCAAATATGTATGAGTCTTATAAGCACTTACAACCTCCTCGACCAAAGAAGTAGAATCAACAAAACGTCTTTTATCATTAGCCTTTCGGCTGTTTCCGAGTCACATAGTGACCACAGGTAAATGTATCATTGATGAATATTTTTTTACAGAAATTGATGTATAGTTTCTAATAGATGTGTACATTTTACGAACTCTTTTTTCATTTTTTTATTTTTTTATTCCTTTTCAATGACAAAGTTACCTGTGATTGGGATCGGAATGTGACCTAACTAATTTCATGGAATTGTTTTTCAATCATTACAACTTTGCAGGGAGAACATGACCAATTAATGTCACGTTAAACCTAATTTCTCATCAAACACATTTATAAATCGTTTATGTCACTGTAAAATTAAATGCTTTAAAATAAGTACAATAATTTGTGTAAATGCTACCGCAGGGATTCTATATATTATCCGTTAGAACAAGTCAATGGCTGGCCATTGTGGGGTCCGGCGATGTACGTATGTACCATTGAACGCGTAAATACAATTGTGGTTTTAAGAACTAAATGACTGCATGTATAGTCCGCCGATAATAAAACTAGCCTTTGTTTACAAATAAAAATGAACATTAAAAGCATTTTGTTCAAATTTGTGCATACTTACATTTAATGAGGATGCTCTTTCAATATACGCTGATAACAAGCACCCAGCCGATCGTGCTGTGTTTATATTATCCATGTTTGTTTATTGTTAAGGCTAGCGTTATCGCCGGCGAGCTATAGTATTGCAATCACCATAAGTCAGTACAAGTTATAGAACATCTAAAATATAAACAAAATAAAGATAAACAATGACTTACTTGTAGTACCTTAGAAGATAAAGCTTCTTGACAAACAAATATTTGGTAATTTGTTCAAACTTTGGTAGTCGTTGAGTGAAAGATGTGTTTTCAGTCAGCGTATATATAGTAGAAGGTACAAGTCCATCCCGACGGAAGCAGGAAGCTAAGATCCCACAGGCGAAATGTCCTTAGTACGAATATGTTTTAAGCAATCCCTAGGACATACTACAGTATGAGTTTTAGACGATCCCTATAATATTTATGTATATGGTATGTAAGTATATGTGTATGTACGGTGTGACAAATGCGGAAACATAAATTTAAAAAAGTATAAAACTAATCAATACTCGTATTAATTGACGTACATTAACAAATATCATTACGTAGTTGAAGAATACTCAAATAGTGGTTTAAATACTACAGCTCTGGTAAAATCACATGTTTTCGCGGTTATTAAATTTCGTGGATTTTGGTAAAAATGCATTTTTACGGGGTCGTAATATCGAGTATTACAAAACATGGAAGGGTAAACCCATGTTCTGTATTTTGGGGGTCGATAAAGCGTGTCGAGTTAAACAACGAAATCAACGAAAATTCAATTCCCATAAAAGCAATGATTTTACAGTAATTAAAGGATACGTGTAAATAACTAACGTGCGATCACCAGTGAACGTGGCCGATTTAGATACAGTTGGGCATGTATTGTGGCCACTTGTTCAAATTTAGCAGCCATCTGCCTGAAGCAGCGAATATTATGAAAAAAAATCGTTTAAGAACCACATCGGAACTCTTAATTGTATTCTTGTTTCATCTGCGCCATCTTGAAATTACCGCGCAAATATGTGTTTTGGCGCCTGGAGAAACCAGACATGTACAGATAATCGACCCCGGCTAGACTATAGGTAGCGCCAAAACGCTGGCATTATAAATCCAAAAGGACCACCATTTCTCTTCATACATAAATGTACCTGTAGTAAACAGTCACCGGGCCTCGTTTGGCGAATTCCTTGTCTGATTGCTTAAGGTTTTGACGGTGCATGATGTACAATATTAGATAGTCAAATATGACTCTACTGGTATTAAGTGGGGAGCGGTGGCCTAGAGGTAGGGCGCGCGCTTCGGGATTGAGAGGTCCCGGGTTCAACCCTCGTCTGTACCACTGCTATATTTCTCTGAGCACGAATAACCCACATGCTCCACTCGACCAACGTGTGAATTGGTACCTGTGAGGGCTGTGTCTGAACATGTTCGATAGTCCTGGGCGCCGAAGATCGATGTTGGCTGCACACCCACCAGGAGAGAAGTAGTCTCCCCAGGGAGACTCGAACGTAGGTTTCCATAGGTAGCCCAATGAACCGGGGAAGTTTAAATGTCAAAGGGTGGCTGAACGGCTGAACTGTTGAAAGCAGCCCTAGAAAATTGGTAACTTAACTTTTAACTTTTTAATTGATTATTCAGGTCAGTCACTTGTTTACATAACATTGTGTACATTAACATTGCAATTTCCCTTATTAATGTCTTATTTTAGTAGATGTTATGTGTATCAGTATTTGCCCTATTAGTGAATAAGGTATTGGTTTTCACTACCCTTGTCTCCAATTAAAATGTTTAAAACATGAATGTTGTCTTATTAATCGAGCCCGAGACAGAATTAGTCATCCAAGTGTGAGTTCTGGCTTGTATTATAGTCGTCCAATCACAAGTTCTTTAGGACTTGTCTTTTGTACACACAACTAACGTCCAATCACAAGTTCTTAAGGGCTTGTCAAGTGTACACACAATTCCCAGTTCCAATGCTTACGCGGTCCGTATATCTTAAAATGAAGACTCAGCAAAATTTAACGAATGCAATTGGCTTATACAAAGTGTTTATATCGATAGAATGTCATTGATAAAATTATAAATCGAAATTCTCGTGAATCAATAGCCTGTATGTAGCTAATGTTTAGATAGTACCGTGGTATTTGTTTCGTAAGATCATGGATGAAACAAAGGAGGGTGCAATAACTAACTACAGTGCATGGTGCAGTTATTGCATTCATTCCTTTGAAAATTAAAACCCACCTCATTAATTATCATTGTATTTAGTCCCACCTTACACCAATACACATAAATTGTCGGTACTGTGATACAATATGAAGTTGTTTTGTTTTGGCAGTCAAAAAATAATCTTGACCTGAAGATTATTATACTAATCACGATAGTAGACGTTTCGTTTTGCCTTATATAATTATACAAATATAGTTTTTATACAAGTAACAATACATGTATCATAATAATATTTAAATAAGTTAATCACTTCCACTGAAGTAGTCGAGATTTAGTAACATACTGACTTAAATAAGATTATATGCATTTTTTGTGATAATCGGGATTAATCCCATTAAGGCGGTAAAATCAGTCAAACCATAATAATGGTGTGAGGTCAGTCTGAGGACACACTTACGAAATATTTTTCTGTGTCTACTGGTGTATGCGTTTGTGCAAATGGAACTAAGCAAACTTGTTGTTTTTACCAAGTGTTAATTAAACACAATGCTGTGGTTTACTTTGAAATAATAGTACACTTATGACACCTATTTATTGACATGTACTTTAATACACGGTTAACTTGACAATTTTCTATTATATCTTAATAGGACCTACATGAAACCGTCGCGAGAACGTTCAGACTGGCCAGTCCGGTCCTGGACTTAAACCCTACAGAGCACGACTTGGGCATGTTTCAGAAACCACTTTCTGCTCGACCTGCTCTACCTATATACAATGTACCATCATGAGTGGGCTATACTGCTACACCAAATGGGCTCCACTCCCGCAATGATGGACCCAGAGGCTTATCAGCACTGTTCGGGCCCGTTGTCATGCCGTTATTGACGCATGCGGGCATCACATGCATGTGATATTGATTTTGAACACAAGCACTTGTATCAGGTTTTGTTTTAAGTTTTGAATTCAATGCGTATCCATCAAATGTCAATTTTTAATGGTGGTCCCGATCCAATGATAGTCATACTTGAGAGTGTTTTTTTGTTAAATGGAATTTTAAACTTCATTCAATGGATTTGATTATAAGTGATTAACAGTACGTTTTGTCAGCTATATCTCTTCCCAGGCAAGTACCTTTTGAGACAGCGAGACACAAATAGCGATCTACTGGGAAAGTTGGATGCAGTATTATTAAATAATGACAACTTAGTACGCAAAACATAATTACAATAAGTTTGCTAACAATGGCTGCAGAATAGCATACAGTAGAAATGAACAGTGAATACAATTTAACATTAATAACACAATAACGATGACATCTTAATGTTTAATTATTAAATAGGCCTATATGTACATGTATAGTCACATCACTATATATCATAATGGATTGTTTGGACTGTTTGGGTAAATATTCACAAAATTCATCAACCAGCCTTCTGATGAAAACCGGCGACTCAACTCAGCCTATCATTTGATAGCCCTAAGCAGTGACGTTTTTACGAAACAACACATTTCAGCTGTCATCGCTTTAAAGTGTTTAGCACATTCAATATGTAGATATCTTGGAAAACAAGCTTTAAAGTAAGATTGAGATTAACACTCAATTAGAATCATACACATACAATGTACGACTAAGTTATAACACTCCAGTTCAAAACATGTTATGCAAACCTCAGAAAATAATTCCCAATTTTGTGACAGGTCGCAGAAATAGAACCAAATCGCAGAAGTTTTGACCGCAAAATAAGCCCGCTATACGATAATCAATCCAAATGACTAGACGTTAATGAAAGCATACACCATTTCACAACACTGCAATCTATTATTACTTTTTAGATAATTTAAGTGAAGGTAACTTTACAGGTTCAGCATTTTTCTGTTTTCGGTCAGTTATTTCGTCACTTGGAACAGGTTTGTTTGGCTCAATGGGAGGTAGCAGAGAGTTCTTCCTTTTAGAACGTGCTGTCCTGTCAGTAATAACTTCCTTTTTTATTTCTACAGTGTCCTCGTTCTTCACAGGTTCTTTACTTAATACAATTTCATTATTGTTATCGTCCTTGGCATTTTCTTGATTTTGATCCTTATCATCGACACTCATTCTTCTAAGCTTTGATTCCATTTCCATAAGAGCCTCAGGGTCGTCCGTTAGAATTGCTGATTTCTCTTTGACATCCTGGAAAGATTTTTGCTTTTTCATCATACTCATAGAAATTTCTTGACGCTTTGGAGGATTTAATGGTGACGCCGAGGGTGGGGGTTGAAGGGTCGCAGTTGGTGTCTTCAGAGGGCTCAATAAACTACGCGAAGGCGTTTTCGCGAACATCTGTTTCACCGGAGAGTTTGGCTTTGAGTCGTCTATTGTAATAATACGACGTCTAAGAGTTGCTAGACTCTTCTTCGCTTTACGTTCTCGTGTTGGCAACGGTGTAGGTTCTGGCTCCTTGGCAACTGGTTCTGGTGACGGAATCTTTCCATGTATCCTTGGCAACCAGGTTCTTTTTTCAGGAAATAGTTTATTGAACTTATTCGTGTTGCTGAAGACCACATTATCGAACAAATTTCGGTTTTCATGAACTAATTCTTTAGCCTTTCTTTCCCGGACCCGATCAGGTCTTAAAAAGTCTATCATTTTATTAACTTCATGATGTAACGCCGCGTATGTATAGTTTTTATCTAAAGCCTTGTGATACTCTTTGGCATTAGTCAAACTATGATTTCTTAGCACCACCTTATATGCTACTCTCTTTTGTAGATTGTTAATAAGCCTGTTTCTAACACGATCATGCTTCCAAGTGGTAAAATTAAGCTCTCTTCTGTAAAAGTCAATCTTCTTATTCGCTAATTTATTTTCTTGTTTGTTTAATATATTAACTTTATGTAAGCTTTGTTCCGTAAATTTGAGAGATTTCATGTGTTGAGAGTTCTTTCCGAATGCTGTGGCAGCATCGAAGCTCTGCAGTTTGTTGTGAACTTGAGGCATGCTTTGGCTGTGGTCTGAAACAAGATACAATAAGTAAACAAACATAGAATGCGAAGGTCGTACGTAGTCGTAAGTGCTACTTACGACATTGTAAGACTGATACATATTTGAAATATTACGACCTTATAAGACTGATACATATTTGAAATCTGCGACACAAGGTGCTAATTATGAGCCTATTTTCACGAAATCGGAACAGGTCATGTTGACCACCCTGAAGGTGACAAAGCCTGTTTTGCCATATGCAAAGAGTAGTTTTCAGACATTTGTTTCGCATTTTCTCAAAATAGCGTTTTTTATACTTATGGCCTCCTCATTCTAAGCCTGTGATATGAACTGTATAACTCGCCGGAAATAACTCTACCCTTATCAATAAACAAACATCGATAATATAAACACTGTACGGTCGAATAACAACTTGTTATCAGAGTAGATTGAAGGAGTATAATATGCATTAAACGTGTATATGCACATGATTGAACAAAAATGGACATAGAAAATGCATTTAATTTTCATTTTTATATGTAAACAAAGGCTAGTGTTATCACCGGCGGATATATCTCGCGACGTTTGAATTAAATACGTAAAGGCATTGACCGAAAGACGCCCAACTCACCAATATGTTTCGGAATATTAAACTTGTAATGCGCCATGCTTGAATAATATGAGCCGTTCTCAAGGAAAACCGGGCTTAGTGACATTATGTAGCAATTATGTAATCAGATTTGGAAAATGCTCTCAAATGAAAAAAAATGTCATGCTCTGATTTAATTTTAAGTACTTGTATACTATAGGACTATCTCTTAGCTATATTTTTTCTTATCGATTCTGTTAAAACATACTCTGTCGATTCGTTCTCGCGAATCGTATCCTTTCCGGATGGTTTTTAATTTACATAATTATGCAGCTGAAGAGTTGTGGAATTATGACTTTGTGTAGTTTTTAGACGCCAGCTTATATTTTCTTGCGCCCATTGATGCACTATCCCATTTCTTGCATTCTTTTGGTTTACTACCATCAAAATAATTTGCACGGAAACGTTTAATCAAATGTTTTTTTATTCTATTTATTACGCGAGTCTGACCTGCAAAAATATATATCAGGACTGGTACGTCTTGATGTCCGCAGGTACATTCGATGTTTGATAATTCATTTAACGAGCATCTTATGAAGCTATGTCAGTGAAAAACGAGAAACACGTTGGAATCGAACACACATTGTGACATATTACTTAGAATTACAGCAGGTGTATTGTCTTCATGAGTTCTAGTATTGTGATTGGTCCGTTGAGGTGTGATTTGAATGATTCAGTATTCAATATTTACATTTATTTTGAAATTCAGTACCATTAAATGTGAAACCCTATAATACCCAGAATTGCGATTTCCCCCAGTAACAGTACTTCAGTACTTTGATTTTTAACTGATGGCAACCCTCGTGAAAATTATCTGCAACCATTGAGTGAACATAAAACATTATCATAATAAATGACTAAATACAATAAAATACAAGTAGTGTAAATCCAATGATTAATAAATCATTTAAACCTACCTCAAAGTTTCCTGATTTTAGTCCAACCAACTCTCCTAAATTATATTTCAATTATTTCTCCCCGATACTAAAATATTTCCTTAAACTTTATAGCCGTGTGGATACAATTAACCACCGTGATGTAATTGTGTGCTAAATAACTTAAATTATAAGGATACGATCAAATGTACATTTTACTTATATAGTTCACACAATGTAAGTTTCAGTGTCAACCATAATGTGGGGGTGAAATTAAATGTAATTGAAACAGTAATCGTTCGAATTCTATTTACAGAGAAGATTATACCGATATTAAAATGTAAGCCAATTCTTTGGTCGAATCTGTGTTAAAAATTGAGGCCCGTAATACTAGGTCGGTTTAACAATTTTCATTATGCGCTATGCCATCTCTGAAGGGTGGCAGACCGGGTTAGTCCGTAAACCCGCATTTTAACACCACCCGAACATTACGTACCATTTTTCAGTTCATGCTTGAGGTTGGCACTGTATTCAAGTCAGTATTGCCTGTGCAGCGGATCAAGAGGTCCCTGTTTCGAATCTCGACAGGGACACTTCGTCATTTCTGAAAAGCATTTCAACATGTTTCCCATCCAAATACAATGTAGAAGGTAGTTTGGCTGGATTGGTGGCGTGCATCGGGAACGTTAAAAAGCCAAGGAGTCTATTCGGAATGATTCCTGGAATCACACAACTGTCTCTTGAAGTCTTGTCAATCGGACTGGGACACAACGCGGATGAGCACACACACCCTTCTCATACCAACGTAACAGACAATAATATATATATGCCTCTGTTTAGCGCCAGATTTAGCCTCGATATTAAATATTTATAATTTTCTTCGTAACTGTATCATTGATAGAGTAAAAAATTTTTTTTTATAAAATTTATATTATCTTAGATATTATAAATTTTATATAATTTTTTTTACATATTATTAATGATACAGTTACATCCGGTTACATAAGATCTGTTTTCATGTCGTATATAATATTAATATTCGGTACAAATTCTCCAAAGCGAAAATCTCCGGGCAAAACATGATTTCAATGATACACCAACCGTAGGACAACAACTTCTCTGACACAATAATCTCCATGCAAGGAAGAAGCATAACATATCATTCGAAGGGGGTTGCTATTGCGAGGTTCTATAGGGCATTTTACCTGTATGTAGAGTTTATTTCTTCAAAAATGTGTGTCTGGGTATACAAGTATTGATTAAGTGAGAACAATTTTTTTGTGTAAAATTTATATATTCATAAAATCATAACATATAAATTTTACAAAACAAAATTCTCTATTAATCAGTGATACAGTTCCCTGTGTTACAGTTACCTGTGTTTAGTAATGCTTAAACGAAAAACTAGCGGTTCAACCTCACTAATATTTGCCGCTAACTTAATACATTACGTATAGCTACTGGAAGGCATTAACCCCGTATGTTTAGGTACAAATGCCAATTATAAATAACGTATAAATATCGGATCAGTCTACCATAATATTTGATTATCAAATTATCGAAATGACATTGAACCTGCGTGGTGTCTTATTTAACCAATAAAAAGATTGATACGTGTTAACGTACAACACATAAACAGTCACTGAAAGGGTGCTAGACCAGGGTGTGTATTTCAATATTTATTTAAAATTTTCCAACAACAAATTAGCCTGTCCCAATATCCGCTTCATACAAAAGAGAATTATTGTTGATCATGTACAAGCACTCGTATTTTGTTTCATTTTCCGAGGTCACTCACTTTTGATGATTTAGGCAATTGATCTGCTTTTGTAAAAAAAATGCTTACGCATAATAATATATACATTTGTATTTATATCTGAATAGTGTAATTAACCACAATGTCGAATATTGGGTAAAACTATTGTGATACTAAGAAATTGACTTACATTTATTATAAAATGCCCGAGTAGGAGTGGTGTAAATCCTTTTAATAATTAAACGATAATGACCAGTTACACAAGACACAACCCGGAAGTATTTATCACTCGTGATGTCATATTCAACGTCACTCTTTCACAAATACACGTGCGTCCTTCTTGAACAGGGAAAATCATTCTCGTTCACCAGCGTAATCTTCGTCCGAAACAGAGTCTGGAGAACTTGACTAGCCGCTGAGGTATGAGGATGGGGAAACTGGGCTTATTATAGTTTATACTAATTTATTTAAGGTCGATTGTGGAACAAGTTTTTTTCCAACTTATATTAATCACTCTCGACACCTCATTCCTGATGTTATCCATCGCCACAAGGGTATGAGAGAAGAGAAGCCTGTCTCCCTTTCATGCTGAGCGTCTAGCAAGGGAATTTCTGGTACCATTTTTATTTCGTCTTTGGTATGACGCGGCCAGGGATCGAACCCGAGACCACCCGCACTCGAAGCGAACACACAACCCTAGGCTATCGTGGAGGTAAACTGGGCTTATTGACAAAATTATGTATCGTTAGAAAGACAATACTTTTTTGAACGGTTTCTGAAAAATGTGGCAAAAGATAACACCCATTTACATAAAACTAACCACTCCCGCGTACGTTTTGGGGGACGAGGTAAACGTCATTAAAAAGTTATTTGACGAAAACAAGCATATCACCAGTCCAGTATTTGATAATTTCTTGTCGTACAGTATTCAAATAGTATGTTTATAACGTTCATAATTAAGCGTTTTCACAATGACTAAAAGCTTTCATATAGCCTGAGGCCGAAGGAGGTTTAAGCCATACATCGTGCACACTATAACCAGTTTTATCAGGTTTTTCATTTGTATACGTCCCGACGTTCATGTGTGACGTCACACCACAGGAACTTGCATTTCTAATTTGAAAAAAAAACTAGGCCTACTTTACTACTAAAGTATATTTTAAAAGTAAAGTAGGCCTAGTGAAATGGTTTTTTTTTCAATTTTTTTATTCATTTTTTTTTCAAATTATAAATGCAAGTTCCTGTGGTCACACTGATAATGACGTCCAAACAGATGACGGCGGTGCTAAGTTTCTATTGCCGATTTGAAAGTAATAATTGGTGTGATATGTATTTGTTATTTCATGCTTCCTCTATAACCGGGACGGTACCTTGCATCAGCCTTGCATGTTCTTATATCAACCAATGAGAGATCGTTGAGGTATTTGTTATTCCTGAAATCGTCATACCATGCTTGTTGAATAATTCTTACTCTCTCCATTTCTTCTTTGACTTTCTCTATTTCCCAGGCTATGCGACTTTGTACTTCCTGAAAATAAGAAATTCCCGTTCTAGAAACGGTTTGGAACACTACCACTACGCTTCGTAAAAAGTCAATCATTGAGACGTTTGCAGACAAAATGGCGTTGTCGCATAACTTCTTTAACAAAGTGTAAATGAACATATATGGTTAAAATAGGACATCCTCGCGTATCCATTAACTTAAGAAATAGTGCCGAGCCGAGCACAGCCTATATTAGAATTTTTCAGCTGACGCTGACTTCGGACTTCGGATTAAACGTAGTAGTCCGAGAGCCCACGCACTTTTATTGCAACGAAGGAGGCCAAAAGAAGTTTGTACATATTTTGAAAGGTTATTTCATATGCTATATGAAAACGCATTTCTTAAGTGTCAAAGCCGTGTATACCTACATTTCTTTCTCATTTTTGTATTATGGGGTGAATGAAAAAAAAGCATTAATTCCTAAGGGGGTAGGGGTAGCTTTATGTCTAATAAGAAACGAAAACAATGTTCAATGTGGACAATTCTTGCCAAATGTGAACGAACACATAATGGGAAACACTTTAAATATAAAAAAAACATAACCTTGACTTTCAATTATGATGTAAATAGGGGTCAAAGGTCAACAATATGATAAAACCCATAGAATTTATACCAATGCGCCAGTATACTTTTTCATCAAATTTCACATTTTCCTTCAAATTCAATATATTGCACATAATTTTATTCCTTTATGTATACTAAATTTTAAAATGTTATATAATTGATAAGAAAATATCCGCATTTCCCAAACGAGACATGCTTGTATCATATAGGTGCAAATTGAAGCAATTGAAAAATAGCAGTATTTTGAGGGTATGCTTAGTTTTACTTGTACCATTGTTTCTATTGGTCAGTAACAATAGCATTGATTGAATATTGTTTTTATATCAGGTAATATGAATATTCCATCGCTCATTAAATAAGTCAAATAATTCAACTCTTTTACATGTACAAAAGGTCAAAGGTCAAATATGTAGAACAATAAATAAAAGTAGAGTAAAAAGGCAAATATGTGATATCTGTATAAGTCTGAGAACCCACATACTTTTTTCCAATGAAAGAGGCCAAAAAAAGTTTGCATATATTTTGAAAAAATAGTTCATAGCCTATCTGACAACCAATTTTTAAGTGTCCAAGTCGTGACTATCTATGCTCGTTTGCGCATTTATATGCCATGAGGTCAATGTGAAAATCTGTAATTTGCTGAAGGGGGTAGGACTATGTTTATGTCTACAAATAAAGACAAAATGAACTTAAATATCAGTAGAATTACGATATAGGTAGAATAATTAATTAGGAAACATTATAACATTACAAATTATAGAATTCATTTGCAAGTATGTACTATATAGGGGTCAAAGGTCACTGAACTTTTAAACTCAATGAAACTAATGCATTCTTGACCAAACGGTTGTTACGTTAACTTCCATTTTTCTTCAAAATTAATAATTTGTACGTAGTTTTATTCATACATGTATTCTAATTCATAAGAATATATATTTGGTTGAACAAGTAAGTCCAAAGGCACAAGAAAACGATTATTTATCATACTGGTAGCATCACAAAATGGCCATCATATCGAGGAAATGGTCATGTTTATATCTACCATTTATTAACTTGGCAGTCTATGTAGATATATTTAATAAATAACTGCATATATGCCAGGTCATTTCAGTGTAGCAAAGTTAACGTGAAAGGTCAAGGTCAAATATGCAGTATAAGGTCAAGGTCAAATACGTCAAAATTAGCCCTGAAATGCGCAATAATTAGTCATTTTTAATGTTTTCTTTCAGTACTAATATTTTATACAAAGTGATTTAGTATTGTTTGTGTCTAAATTCATTTATATCAATAGTGAATATAGCGAACGATCCCTGACTAACCTACCCCAATCCGGAACTGCCATAATTCATTGCCGAAACTGTACAGCCATTCTTAGCCCCATTGGCTACTTGCCGCCATGAGGTTCAGCAACCTCGGTATTGGCCATTACAACGACTTCTTTCCTACACATTGTATCCAGTTTTGTACGACTTAAAATTCACAAAACGCATTTTCATTATCATCAGCTGACAAAATCTATTTATATAATACGAATCATTATACAAATGTATTATCTTCTCGACCTTTCCTTGTTTTGTCTAGCGCTCTTATGTGTCCATACTAGTCTCAAGAGTGGGTAACCGGGCGACGTTTACATGGATAACTGAACCTAGCAGTGTAACTACCTCATATAGTCTGGAATAACTGAAACAAGCAGTGTTACATACCCATAGAGTCAGGAGTGTAAAAGATACCACTAGGCCACAAATTTACTTTGAAGTCGTATGTACCCATATGCATATGTAGTCAAGACTAAGAACATGTATCTGTTAATGTTACATGTAAAAGTCACTCAATGTTGTTAGTACCCGATAGGGCCAAGAATGGGTGTACCTGAGAGTTATGTATCTTGTGTGTATTGAGTACATGGAACATAGCTGTTCATCATGGGTGTGTCAGGAATAGCTGCACTGGGTGATTGTGAGTATCAAATAGGACCAGGAATTATGTACCAGGTAGTTGCGAGTACCCAGAGTGTAATACATGATATACTACATGATTGTGCACACCCTATAATACCACGGATGAGTTTACATAGTGATTGCGAGTATCCAATAATACCGGGAATGTCAGTTCATGGTGAGTGTGAATACCTGAACCTTGTGGTTTGGAGTCCCCTCTAGGACTACGAACGGATGCATATTTGGTCATAAATACCCAATACGATCAGCAATGCATGAACATGACGGTTGTTTGTACCCAATAGGACTAGGAATGGATGTAGCTAACGGTTACGAGTACCTAATTAGATTAGGACTTTATGTAAAAGGTGACCGTGAATATCTACAAGGACAAGGAATGTATGTAACTAGTGTTTATGAGTGCCAAATAGAACAGGCATGTCTTAAGAAATTGTTGTTTCTAATGGTAACCAGGCTGATCAGGATTAGAAATGTATGCACCTAGTCGATATGAGTATCTAATCAGACAAGGATTGTCTGTATATGGGGGTAATGCTCACCCAATAGGACAATAAATGGTCTCCCCAAGTGGTTATATGTGCCCAATAAGACCATAAATGTCTCTACAAGGTGTCAATAGGACGACGAATGAAAGCTCGAAAGTAACCGACCCAACCAAAAATGTCTGTACATGGTGGTTTTGAGTATTCAATGTGACCAGGAATACGTGTACATGGTAGTTTCGGGTACACAATAAGACTAGGAATGTATCTCTGAGTACCCAATAAGAAACGGACTGTATGTACACGGGGGTAGTGATTATCCAATAGCACAACAAATGGTCGCACCTAGCAGTTGTGAGCTCCCAATCAGACGACTAATGTCTGTAAACGACGATTTTGAGTTCCAAATAGGACCAGGAATACATGCATATGGTAGTTATTGGTACCCATTAGGACTAGAAGTGGATGTACCTAGTAGTGATGAGTACAACTATCTGTACATGCTTGTTTTTAACACACCAAATGGACTTGAATGAAGGTACAGAATGGTTATGCCTGCTCAATAAGGCCAGGCATGTCTCTACATGGCGCCCCTGAGTTGTCAATTAGCGATCGACAGTTTTAACAGGAACATGAATGTCTGAACATAGTAGTAATAACTTATAAGTATCTGATACGACCAGGTATGTATGTACATGGTGGAAGTGAGTACCAAATTGTACCTATAAGGAACCTGCGAGTGCCCAATTTCGACCAGCAAAACTCGTATAATATGCTCCTGTATATGGTTGTTTTGAATATCATATAGGACTAGAAATGTATGTACCTAGTGCGTACCAAATCAGACCAGGACTGTCTGCACATGGTAGTAGTAAGTACCAAAAAGGACCACTGATGTCTGTTTTTTGTAGTTTTTTAGTTTAAAAAGAAACAGGAATACATGTACATTGTGGTCGTGGGTACCTATAAGGACTAGGAATAGATGTACCTAGTGGTTATGTACCCAACAATACCAGACCTGTCTATGCATGGTGATAATTTAATGTTTAATATTCAATGTGACTAGGGATGTCCGTACTTGATGGTCGTGAGTAACACCTAGGACTGAGAATGGTTAAAAGGTCAAATAATGCCTCTACATGGTTCAAGTGAGTAGCAAATAGGCCAAGCAATAGCTGTATCTGGTAGTTGTGAATGTCCAGTAGGACCAGGATTGGATGTATCCAAGTATATGCGTATCCAACAAGAATAAGTATTTCTGTATATGGTTGTAGCGTGTACCCAGTCAGACCAGAGATGACTATACCTAGCGGTTTTGAGTACCCTAATAGTTCAGGAATGTGTGAACGTGTTGGTATTGAGTCTCCAATCAGACCAGGAATGATAACATCTAGCGTTTTTACTTTCTATGTGTCTAATGAATCCCTAAGTAGAAGTCACCTCGTGATTTTATGGCAGATAAAGCCAGATGTAGTTTTACGCAAATGTATAGGGATTCCAGTTTTCAAAGGTGGTGAGTACCTTATTCGGTACTTAGCTATTATAAGGTTTAAATTCCTGTATAAAAGGAGTCTTAATAAATAGGGATCGTAAGTACCTCAGACGGCCGATACCGACGTTGCTGTACCTCATGGCCAATTGGGTTAAGAATGATTGTACATTTTCGCCAATGAATTATGGCTGTTCCAAGTGGGGTAGTTTAGTTAGGGATCATTCACTTTATTGACATACACGAACAATACTGAATTACATGGTATAGAATATTAGTAATAAAAGAAAACATAACACATTGTTGCGCATTCAGGGCTAAGTTTGCTATTTTTGACGTATTTGACCTTGACATTTTACTGCATATTTGACCTTGACCCTTCACGTTAACATTTGCTCCACTAAAATGACCTGACATATATGCAGTTATTTATTAAAATATATCTACATAGACTGCCGAGGTAATAAATGGTAGATATAAACATGTCCATTTCCTCGATATGATGGCCATTTTGTGATGCTACCAGTATCATAAATGATCGTTTTCTTGTGTCTTTGGACTTATTTTTCAACCAAATATATATTCTTATGAATTAGAATACATGTATGAATGAAACTACGTACAAATTATTAATTTTGAAGAAAAATGAAAGTTAACGTAACAACCGTTTGGGCAAGATTGCATTAGTTTCATAGAGTTTAAAAGTTCAGTGACCTTTGACCCCATATAGTACATACTTGCAAATGAATTCTATAATTTGTAATGTTATAATGTTTCCTAATTATGTATTCTACCTATATCGCAATTCTACTGATATTTAAGTTCATTGTGTCTTTATTTGTAGACATAAACATAGTCCTACCCCCTTCAGCAAATTACAGATTTTCACATTGACCTCATGGCATATAAATGCACAAACGAGCATAGATAGTCACGACTTGGACACTTAAAAAATTGGTTGTCAGATAGGCTATAAAATATTCTTTCAAAATATATGCAAACTTCTGTTGGCCTCTTTCATTGGAAAAAAGTATGTGGGTTCTCAGACTTATACAGATATCACATATTTGCCTTTTTACTCTACTTTTATTTATTGTTCTACATATTTGACCTTTGACCTTTTGTACATGTAAAAGAGTTGAATTATTTGACTTATTTAATGAGCGATGGAATATTCATATTGCCTGATATAAAAACAATATTCAATCAATGCTATTGTTACTGACAAATAGAAACAATCGTAGAAGTAAAACTAAGCATACCCTCAAAATACTGCTATTTTTCAATTGATTCAATTTGCACCCATATGATACAAACATGTCTTGTTTGGGAAATTCGGATATTGTTTTATCAATTATATAACATTTTAAATTCAGTATACATAAAGGAATAAAATTATGTGCAAAATATTGAATTTGAAGGAAAATGTGAAATTTGATGAAAAAGTATACTGGAGCATTTTTATTAATTATATGGGTTTTATCATATTGTTGACCTTTGACCCCTATTTACATCATAATTGAAAGTCAAGGTTATGGTTTTTTATATTTAAAGTGTTGCCCATTGTGTTTTCGTTCAACTTTGAAAATAACCCTGAAACAATAATAGAAGAAACCGATGAGATAAATTTGCCAATAACCGAACAAGAAATAATAGACGCGGTTAAAACCTTGAAAAATAATAAAGCGCCTGGTGTAGACAACATAGTAAATGAACATATAAAGTCGACTATTAATCTGATGTTACCCATATATGTCAAGTTATTTAATGTTGTCTTTGACAAAGGAATCATTCCTGAGAGTTGGACCGAAGGAATTATTAAACCTATCTATAAAGGTAAAGGCGACCAGACATCACCAGAAAATTATCGACCAATATCCCTGTTAAGTTGCTTTGGTAAACTTTTTACCCATATTCTGAATAAGAGATTAAACAAATATTCCGAAAAATATAATATTATCCACGATACACAGGCTGGTTTTCGCAAGAATTTCTCTACGACAGATAACATTTTTATTCTAAATAGTCTAATAGACATTACTAAGTCGGATAAAAAGAAGTTTTACTGTTGTTTCGTAGATTTCAAACAGGCCTTTGATTCAATTTGGAGACCCGGGCTATGGACAAAACTTTTAAAAGAAAATATAACCGGAAAATGTTTTCATGTCATACAAAATATGTATAAGAATATAAAATCTAGAGTCGTAAATGCTGAAGGGTCATCCCAATTATTTGATTGTATGAGAGGTGTGCGTCAAGGTGAAAACCTGTCACCTTTTTTATTCTCTATCTTTCTTAATGATTTAGACACACATTTGAGGGATAATTATGTGAATGGAATTGTTAAAGATTGTTTTATAGAAGATACCAGACTATTCTTAAAACTGTTCATTCTTCTGTATGCTGATGACACAGTTATATTTAGTGACGATGAGACAGATTTCCAAAATGCATTAGACTTATTCAAAAATTATTGTGATACTTGGCGACTCAACATAAACGTTACAAAAACTAAAGTGATGGTTATATCAAATCGAAGAATACAATTACATAATACATTTAAAATTGGCGAAGAAATATTGGAAGTTGTAGATGAATATAAATATCTTGGAATTGTATTTACAAAAAATGGATCATTCACAAAAACTAAACAATATATTGCAGGGCAAGCAAACAAGGCCATGTTTTCGTTGATTAGAAAAATAAAAAGACTGTCGCTACCGTATGATATCCAAATTGAATTGTTCAATAAAACAATTAAACCGATTTTGTTGTATGCCAGTGAAGTTTGGGGATTTGGAAACTTAGATGTTTTAGAACGAATTCAAATTAAATTTTACAAATATATGTTTAAATTAAAAAAATCGACCCCAACATATATGCTATATGGTGAATTAGGTATATATCCGCTAAAAATAGAAATACAAAATAGAGTAATTTCTTATTGGACTCGGCTAATTGGTGACATTAGCACACCTGGTGCTAATAAAATTTCCTCAAACATTTATCTCATGATACGAAAACTAACATCAATAGGTACGATAAAATCACAATGGATAAAAAATATCAAAACTATTCTTTGTAATATTGGGCTATCAGGTATTTGGGATATTCAATATATTATCAATTCTAAATGGTTAATACATTCATCAAAACAAAAACTTCAGGATATTTTTGTACAGCATTGGTTTTCCGAAATGGAAAGAACCTCCAATACAAATGTTTATAAACATGTAAAACAGCAATTCAAACAAAGTCCGTATATTACATTGTTATCACAATATCAATGTACAAAATTAATGGCATTTATTTCAAGAAACCACAATTTACCGATTGAAACTGGACGTTGGAGAAATATTCCAACATTAGATAGGAAATGTGAATTATGCAATGATCTGGGTGACGAATACCATTATCTGTTAATGTGTCCCCAATTCACTGTTTCACGTCAAAAATATATTGACAAACGTACATACACGAGACCGAACATGGTCAAATTCATTGCTTTAATCTCAAGCGAAAATCATATTACATTACGTCGACTAAGTATGTTTTGCGACATTATAATGAAATTCTTTAAACAAAAATGATAGATGTCTAACAGTCTTTCACTACTATTTAAAATAAAGCATGTTAAATTATTCGGTAAATTATCTGTTTACATGTATACTTTGTTGTACTGATTGTACTTGTAAAACTATTAACTTCATGAATGCATGGCACTTTTCTCTTACCGTATTATATGTGTGTGTGTGCGTGTGTGTGCGTGCGTGTGTGTGTGTGCATGCGCGCGTGCGTGCATGTAAGTGTATATATGTACATGTATATATTTTACCTAAGCAAATGTTATGTGATGCATTCATTGTATGAAAATGACAATTAGCATTATATGTCGTAAACGTTTAGTCTGTCACAATTACACTAGGTGAGGCTAGTCTACTTTCGCTTTCGTTATTGAACCGATTAGCCACACATGGTCAGTGTAATAAAACGACAACATTTTAATTTCTACCATTTCAAAATGCTCTCGTGTAATAGAAAACTTAAATATTTTCAAACCTTAACATTAATTTTCTCTTTGATTATATGAATTATTTCATTTTTAGTAACTTCTTTTAAATATTCCAAAACGCCGTTTATGGTCGTATACCCAGTGTCACTGTGACAGCTAAATTGCTATTGTAAATGTGTTATGCATATGTATCCTGTATTTAACAGGACTCTGCAATAATGAAATAAACTGAACTGAACTGAACTGAAATTTGGAAAGAATTGTGCACATTGAACATTGTTTTCGTCTTTTATTAGACATAAAGCTACCCCTACCCCCTTAGGAATTAATGCTTTTTTTTCATTCACCCCATAATACAAAAATGAGAAAAAAATGTAGGTATACACGGCTTTGACACTTAAGAAATGGGTTTTCATATAGCATATGAAATAACCTTTCAAACTAGGTACAAACTTCTTTTGGCCTCCTTCGTTGCAATAAAAGTGCGTGGGCTCTCGGACTATAGGGGTCGACTCATAGAGATTTTGGTGTGTATTTTACTAGTTGCATGGGCGGATCATGAAACACCATAGATGTTGTTATTGTTAATTAGTTTTAATATTTACTATTAGTAGTGATAAGGTTTTTGCATAATGATGCAATTCAGTCACTTTGTTGGCCGACGATGTCGATATAATTCGTGTTTATAATTATTTGCAAACGTCTAAGGATTCGTATTTGTATATTTGCATGCATGCATTATTATGTATACAGAAAATTATACATGTATACATTTTTCTGCCTCGTGTTAAATTTTATAATAATACAATGAAAACGCACTTTGTCGGGTTTACAAACGAAGTTATATATAAAATAAACTATTATATAGACTTGACCACCCCTTTTCTGCCTTATTAATCTTTCTTTAAACTTTATCTAACAATAAGTCCATCTCAACATTAAGACCATCTCAACAATAAGTCCTTCTTAAAAATAAGTCCATCTCAACTATAGTCCATCTCAACAATAAGACCATTTCAACAATAAGACCATCTCAACAATAAGACCATCTCAACAATAAGACCATCTCAACAATAAGACCATATCAACAATAAGACCATCTCAACAATAAGACCATCTCAACTATAAGATCTAGATTACGGTTTAAAACAGCAGCCATGCTTATTCCATGATGTACAAATACAAAGCCGTAGATTTCAGTTCAATACGTTTGTCGTGGTAACCGTACTATACTAGTGTTTAATGGGTCAGTTTTATCTTGCGTCCTAGTCGTTTACGTCCCGACGTTGATTCGTGACGTCACGATGTTATGACGCTCAAACTGATGACGGCGTCGCGAAGCAACCGCTCCTTCATTACTCACATAGACTTTACAAGCCCTGCACGCAAAATAAAACGCACTGACAATTTAATTTATTATGCGGAATCAAGCGCCTGAACAAATGTTGCAACGTGTTCCAAGTGTTTTATGGTTTTCATTTTTTTTAAAATTAAAAAGCGTGTAAAATAATGCTTTTGTCGAATTTTTAAAATTTGAGAATCTATGTATGTTATAAGACCATCTCAACAATAAGAACATCTCAACAATAAGACCATCTCAATAATAAGACCATCTCAACATAAGAACCATCTAGAACCATCCACCCGGACTGATGACAAAGTGGAAATAATACCCTTTGTATGAACATACAATCCATCATTGCCTAATATAGGAAAAATACTTAAGTGTGTTTTAGAAGACTAAAGTTGACAAATTTCATCTTGTACAGAATTATAAATTCTGTACAGAATTGTCAATGAGTTAGTGGACATTCCAAGAAGCCGAAACTTGTAACCTATATGATCAACAACAAGGGGCAACTCGATCAAGTTCATTGAACTATTCTTTCGCACTAACATCATGAAGGAGTTCTTCTTTCCCTCCACCGTCATCGTACTGTGGAACATACTCCCAGACAGCTTTCCCTCCACCACCGTACTGTGGAACAGACTCCCAGACAGCTTTCCCTCCACCATCGTACTGTGAAACAGACTCCCAGACAGCTTTCCCTCCACCATCGTCGTACTGTGGAACAGACTCACAGACAGCTTTCCCTCCACCATCGTACTGTGGAACAGACTCCCAGACAGCTTTCCCTCCACCGTCATCGTACTGTGGAACATACTCTTATACAGCTTTCCCTCCACCGTCGTCGTACTGTGGAACAGACTCCCAGACAGCTTTCCCTCCACCATCGTACTGTGGAACAGACTCCCAGACAGCTTTCCCTCCACCATCGTACTGTGGAACAGACTCCCAGACAGCTTGGTCATAGCTCCACCTTGGACACTCAACATCTAAGGAGCTATTGTTTTTATCCTGCTTTTAGACAGTGTGTACCCTCCCTACAACTGTGTATATGATAAATTAATGCTGGTTACTAAAACCCGGAACAGAACGGAACACGGAACAGAACAAATAAGAAGAAGACCATTTTACAACCTACTCATTCTTCAACGTAATGATGTTTTTTTATTATTTATTTTCAGTAACATATCGCCCAAATTGGGTAGTCAGGTCGGATTCTTGGGGGTATAAAAAAGAGCAACATTGAAAAGTGTAACACATGGCGAAATATCGAATTTGTTTGCCAGCACTACATTGTATTGACGCATATTATTTTTATGCTCATGTTTGCCTTATATTCACATATTTGTGTAGATATTAGGCAATCATGAACATAACAAGGATACATGTATATGTAGCATACACCATTAATTATATAAAAATTAAAGGCACCTTCACATATAACGAATACCCGAATGTTTTTATGCACCAGTCAATTGAAACCACGGTCCCCAGGGAACAGTCCCGTGATTTTACCTTTCCGACGTCCCTGCACTGCCGTGTGAGTGCCGGGCATTTTGTTTCGCGCAAAACAATAGCTGGGAAAATTGTCGTAACTATATGAGGTATAGGGCGTGGCAATTTGCGGGATATTACCATCTGCATGGCCTTGTGGTGCAGAGGTTTTACCAGTGGTTTAAAAAGGCAAAAGTAAAAATCACTGCACTTCCCCGGGGTTGGGTGTGGTTTCAATTGACTGGTTCTTTAACGGTCGTGGTATTTTTAGGGTAGAACTATGTTGTAGTGAGGGTGTATAGATCTACCTTGCTAAATATTTAAATTTTATATTTTCAGATAAGAAATCGGACAGTAAAGAAGCAACACGTATATATGGTCAAATTGAAGTGAAAGCTAGTTGTTCAACATCTACACAGAGTGACATTGACCAAGGTGATCATGATGTACTTGACCTTGACAGAATGGCTGACAAGTTTGAGTCTAGATACAGTGAACAGACCAGTAGAATCATTAAAGGTAAATATGTCATGAACTGATTTCCACCTAATAACATACAGTTTAACCTCACGTGAATCCCACCTATTTGATAAGACCATCTCAACGATAAGAGAACCCCTTAGCCCAGCTCAATGATAAGACAATCTCAATGATAAAGCCCACCTAAAAAATAAGACCACTTTCATTATAAGCCCGCTTCAATAATAACACCATCTCAAAACTGATACAACCTGATGTAAAGATCATCTCAAAATTAAAACAGACTATTCCGTATTGTCCGTCACAATTTTGTCCGTCTCATATCTTGAACAGTATTAGAGATATCAATTTGAAACTTCTTAGATGAATAGATCTCATTGAGGGGGGTGTGCAGTGCCCAGGAACCATAACTCTTGGCTATTTTTGGAGTTATTTCCCTTTGTATTTTTTTCATGGGTATAACTTGGAAGCAGCGAAAGTCTATACAGATTACGAATTGAGTGTCTATACAGATTTGAATGTCGTAAAACTGGTATAATGTCGTAAATTATATAGGTGTCTATACAGATTTGAATCGTTCTAACCTTCTGTCTATACAGATTTGAATAATTATTTATTTTCTGTAATACACGCTTATGCACTTGGTGTCTATACAGATTTGGATTTTCGACAGTACAAATCTGTATAGACACGGGGTTCAAATCTGTATAGACTTTCGCCTTTTCGGACCAGTGTCTATACAGATTTGACCAATTGTCTATACAGATTTGGATTTTCGGCAGTACAAATCTCTATAGACTTTCGCCTTTTCAGACCAGTGTCTATACAGATTTGAACAAGTGTCTATACAGATTTGGTGCTTAGTGTCTATACAGATTTGGTGTCTAGTGTCTATACAGATTTGGTGCCTATACAGATTTGTTGCCTAGTGTCTATACAGATTTGGTGTCTGGTGTCTATACAGATTTGGTGTCTAGTGTCTATACAGATTTGTTGCATAGTGTCTATACAAATTTGGTGTCTAGTGTCTATACAGATTTGTTGTCTGGTCTCTATACAGATTTGTTGCCTAGTGTCTGTACAGATTTGGTGTCTAGTGTCTATACAGATTTGGTGTCTAGTGTCTATACAGATTTGTTGCATAGTGTCTATACAAATTTGGTGTCTAGTGTCTATACAGATTTGTTGCCTAGTGTCTATACAGATTTGTTGCCTAGTGTCTATACAGATTTGGTGTCTAGTGTCTATACAGATTTGGTGTCTAGTGTCTATACAGATTTGTTGCATAGTGTCTATACACATTTGGTGTCTAGTGTCTATACAGATTTGTTGCCTAGTGTCTATACAGATTTGTTGCCTAGTGTCTGTACAGATTTGTTGGCTGGTGTCTATACAGATATGGTGTCTAGTGTCTATACAGATTTGTTGCATAGTGTCTATACACATTTGGTGTCTAGTGTCTATACAGATTTGGTGTCTAGTGTCTATACAGATTTGTTGCATAGTGTCTATACACATTTGGTGTCTAGTGTCTATACAGATTTGTTGCCTAGTGTCTATACAGATTTGTTGCCTAGTGTCTGTACAGATTTGTTGTCTGGTGTCTATACAGATATGGTGTCTTGAAGTTGTGTTTATACATATTTGCGAACCCCAATCTATACATATTCTAGCCTGTCTAGGTAGCAATACTCAGTATATAGAACGAGCCAAATCTGCATAGACACCAAAGATCATACACCTTATTCTTTGATATACACCCAGTATATGTGTTTAGAAGCAACATTATTTAAATATATATAGAATCTAGAATCCAGTGCTTCCTAGAACTTTTCGAATCTGTTTAGACATGATTAATCTGTATAGCCATCAAGTTTATTCATGATCCTATACGCTAAGAATGTATTCAAATATGTATAGCAAGAATCGAGAACAAGTCAAAACTGTAAAAATACCATTTTAAGTGTATAGAAACCAGTAAAAGCAAATGCGTTCAAATCTGTATAGACACATCTCTCCATTGGTAGAACGACTGAATTCTATACCTATGATAAAATAGACATTGAAAGGCCGAACGTAAATCGGAACGTATCTGACGATTTTCGGCAGTTCAAATCTGTATAGACACGAGGTTCAAATCTGTATAGACTTTCGCCTTTTCGTATTACTTGTCCAGGTCATAACTCATATTTCTTTTTGTATTAGAGATTTCAATTTGAAACTTCAGTGAGCCATAACTTTTTGTTGCATATATTTTGCGTTATTGCACTTTATAATTTTTTATACTTTATTCTTGTCCGGACAATAACTCATACAATAATAAAAATATAAATAAGAAACTTCATTGGTGAATAGATCTCATTGAGGGGATGTGCAGTGTCTAAGAACCATAACTCTGTGTTGCAAATTTTTAGAGTTATGGTCCTTTGTACTTTTTATACTTTATTATTGGGAAAGTGTTGTGTCCAAGAACCATAACTCAGTTTTGCATATTTTGGAGTAAATGTTCTGTGACAAACCCCACGGGGTGCATCACTCTTCTTTGGCGGCTCTTGTTTTATATACTTTGGATTTCCAGTGGGGTCGTTTTTGCGTATAGTCTGAATAAATTAACTTGCTCCTCGACCTTTATGTATTTATGTGTTACAAGCTTGCACGGAATTTATCATATTTCGGAAGAAAGTCGAAATATTCGTAATACTCCCCGTTTATATGACAAAAAGGACGAAACTGAATTATCGACAAGAAACTGTTAAATTATATAGAATGCAAACAGAAGATTCGAGGACAATGTTAATTTGTTCGGACTATTGACATGGATAAGGAGCAATATTGAACATTATATTCTGTATTTTACAATAAAACTCGTATCAATGCTTCCGTATCTTTCTGCTGTATGTGTGATCACCAAAGGCTGTAAAACACATTCATGTTATAGTATGGCGATCGGTGTCTAAAGATCGTTTCAAACAAAAATGTTAAAAATTAATCAACATTATTCTTAAAGTTTGTTTTTTATTTACAGATGCAGAAATAAATAGATACATACAGATGCATAAAGTTGATTTTAAGAAAATGAGACGGAATGACAGAATTTTGAAGCAAGCCTATGATCTCTTATTCCGATGTGAGTATTTAGATAATTGGAGACACAGTAAAATCCAATAATAGACCATCGCTGGTTCTGTCTATTTTTAAAAGTATTTATTTATAACGTACGTTGGTGAGTAAAAAATAACGGAGAGTTGTTAATTAAAGCCTTCAAAATGTATTTTCAGTTGCATTTTTTATTATTCATCGTCAAATATGGTTAACGGATTTAAAAACGCGACACTTTGGTATGTTGGTATATTTTAGGAAAACAAATTCTCATATAAAATGTATTTGTATATTCGTGAAGGCTAATTCAATGTCGTCATTTTGATACCACACCTAATACAATCCAACGAATATTAACTAAATTATCGCACGAAAAAGACATTGATCCAGAAAACAAAAGTAACATGTTTATTGGCGCATTGGTTTTATCGTTGAACATAACAGATCGAATGTTTACGGAAGGCTAGTCTAATTTCTATATACAAATTCGAAACTAAATTGAATATGATAAATGACATATCCAACTTTCATTTAAAATGTGTCTATATGACACGGAAACATTGTTGCAGGAAACATACAGCGGTGTCTCATAGACCTGCAAATAAATGTTTTTATGGTCAAGGGGAGGTAACCATGTAAGGGATTTTGGTCAGAATGCGACTTTTGTTTTCAGGGTCGACGTATTGATTGTACTATATATTTGTTAATACTCGTCTCATATTTTTCATCTTAGTACCAAAATGACGCCAATACATTTACCTTTAATTTGCACTATTCCACTACCGGCATAAACTTGAATTGTCTGCTATAAAACAATATACCCCAGTGTCGCGTTTTTAAATCCGTTTAGTATATTATCCCCTGTGGTTCTTCTGATGAATTCCGTCATTTGATAATCATAGGCTTGCAAATATAGCTGACAAGCAACCAATGGGGAATGCGTTCACGCTAGCGACAGGGAGGTCGAATCTGTTGTAAATTCAGTGGTTTAATTCAACCTTATATACCGTGATTAATGACAACTAACATGTGTATCTTATAGAAAATCATATCTCAAATAATAATGAGCGATTCTTTCAGAGTGGTCACTAATGCTGTGTTATTTTGTCGCCTAGCAAAAATAATACCTACATTTTATCAATTTTCTCAGCATATGGTCGTTTCGTTGCCATGGTGTTCTAAAAATGATCACTGATTCCACAATTTTTATTCAATATGATTATGAATAATCTCATGGAGTCCAATAACCGTTATAGAAATAAAATATATAACTTCGCTTTGGAAAAAAATGATTCGTTCTTTTGGGTTGGGTAAAATTGTGTTTTGAATACCACCAGACAAAATGATAAATTATATTTTAGTCAAGCATATTTTCTATATTTGTGAAACCAATCAACTATAATTAAGTTTATCTGATAGATTAATGTGTTACGAAATAAATAATAAGTTTGCAAATGTCATATGTTTCAATAGCAACGCAAACTTTTGTTCTATTAACAGCGCGAACGCATATTCTCGGGTTATCTTCTTTGGTTGCCTGGCAACAAAAATCAAATTGTCATTACCAATATTGGTATTGCCATAACTTCTGTGAGATCTCATATTTCATGAAAATGTATACAAAATATACGAACACTTATTTTTATAACTACAAAGTTGGTTCAATAAATCGTGATTGATTAATTCTGAGTGGTTATTTACTGTCCCTCACTCTTGAACTGGGAGGTTTGTTTTTGCTGTTTTTGTTTTGTTTAAATTATATGTACATAGACCGACCGACAAACCGACCGACAAACCGAGCGAGCGAGCGACCGACCGACCGACCGACCATACAACCAGCCATACAGCCAATCAAACAAGCAACGAATGAACGAACGAACGAACGGATGACGAACCAACCAATGAACGCACCAACGAACTACATAATGTATATACTTGTATCAGAATTAATAAGGTCATTTTTCTGTTACAGCTGGGTTGGAGAAATATCCTCACATTCTAAGGCAAACAGAAGATATGCTTGATCGCTTAGAGAGTCAACCACATCTGTATTGTCCATATGAGAGGGATGAGACAACATATGAACACGTGACCCGTTGGCTTGACAACCACACCACAAACCCAGTGGCTGAACTTCGTGGCTTTACATCCAGAGATACTTATGAACCACAGAGGTTTATACCAACAGTGTCGCCTAGAGTGTCCAACAGTGATACCAATGTATTGTTAGGCAAGAGGAAGAGAAATTCTGATACTGAGGAAGACGATGGACTGGTTCACATGAGTAGTTCTGACACGATACTTGTCTGTGAGGAATGGTGCAGACCAGTCAAGTACAGACGACGTTCCTAAACGTTATTGTTTAGTTATGTTATGTTTTTGTTCATTATGTAAGAATAAATAAATGATGAAGACATCAACTTCTAGATTGTTTTACTTATTTCTATGTATATATTAAAATCAATAAGACCAGTACGAATAAATGCTAGGTTATCATTCTTTTTGCCGAATATTTACAGGGGCGGTGGGATAGAACTCGATTTTTAAATGTGACATATTTGTGTTTTTTGGTTTCGTGAAAGCATGTATGTAAGTGATGATAATCAAGGATTTTTTATGCTGGTCTTGTGTAAACGAATACTATAGCTCGCTGGAGATATCCCAAGCCTTGTCAATAAACAAACATGCATGATATAAACATTGCACGGTCGACTGGCAGCTTGTGTTATCAGTGTTGATTGAAAGAGCATAGGTATGTACTAAAAGTGAATATGCACAAGATTGAACAATAATAGATATCGAAAATGCATTTAATGTTTATTTGTTAACAACGGGTGGTGTTATCATATGTGGACCATAAGTATACAGTCAGTACACACAAACACATTGAGCGAGTAAAGAGAATGTCTCCGAGGCTTTACAAGCGTATGGTGCAACGAGAGTTTCTCATTATCTTTAAACACAAACATTTTTATAATCCAATTTTAATTTACATTTGTATTTTTAAAAAAATCTGTTATTTTTTTATAAATTGCTTCTTCTGCATTTTTTTTTTTTTTTGTAAAAAATATACACTAAAATAGATAATATTATTTCATCAAATCACATTATTTAAGAAAATAAATTTGTAAAGATTCCGAGACATTGTCTTTAAAATACTATATACGTACTAGACAACGTCGTTGTACAAAATAGGTTGGTAGTTTATACGAGTATATCGACAGTATCCAGAAACAGCTAGACACAAATGGTAGCACACAAAATGGATGCAATGTAGAGAGGTTGCTATGAACAATTCAATCAGGTAGAAGAAAAAAATGTGTAATCATGTTAAGATAACATGATAAATTTAGGCAAAGCAGAAAATAAATTTATTTCAGACTTGTAAATACATTAGATCGCCTTACACAAGTGAAATATTATACATGTGGCGCATACATACGTTTTTTAGTACGGAGAATTTGATGTGGTCCTCGACCTTCTATAAGCATAATTTAACAGCTGATATAGTTATTGCCTAATTTTATAACCTCTTTGGTGTTTCATAAGCGGGAGCGTCACGAAGACGCTCGAGGTGCAATACACAAATCTTTATGACCGAGATATTGCACGATTTACTCGCGGAATTGATACACATGTATTCAACGCAATAACATTGTAATATATCCATGCATATATCAAGGTCAGGGGGTTCCCCCAGTATTGCTCTTTCATAGCAATTTTGATATCACTTAGATTCTAACCATGTAATTTGTCCACAACCAATTTATCCGAGCAAGAAACTATGAATGCCTTTGTATACGAACTGATTGAAATAACGGACAGTCCGGAATCGCCGAGTACGGCGCAGAGTTTCCTTTAAATCAACCCAAGCGTTTTTCCGACCAAGATGGTTTGATAGCGGTAACTTCAAAACATGAATTTTGCAGTTGTTTGACAGGTCTGAGGAAAGAGATGAATACTAAAGAACTTGCAAGGTAATTTTCTTGGCATATGAACTAATTAAATAGGCATGAATCTTTTTGTTACTAAATATTTACCTCACCTGTTTTTCGTACCCTAGCTCATTCGTACCCTCTAACATAGTTAAATTGCGATTGTGGAAAATTTGATGCATTGTTCTCAGTTAACCTTACCTGTTACTGGTGTAATTAAAAAAACACTGTCTACTTTTCTGTTGACTAAGTGTAAGCAGGGCCCTTGTTTACAAAATTTGGGGCTTTCATATCGCAGTTAGTGAGTTATCTACGACCCGACAAACTTGCAAGTTACCTGTTGTCTTCTTGCAAAAACGTAGGTAAAACTTGGGAATCAGTAATTCAGTATGTGGTAAATTACTAAATAATACAATACTGGCTCCGTATGGATTTGAGATACGGTCATGACGATGTAGCACTTTTAGTGTATGACTCACTGTGAGTGTGAAACTTTTGCTGCGTTTTGGATACGCCATACGGTCGCACTCCTGTACATATACGTGTCACACATGTGCCTTCTATTGCCAACTTACAATGTGTGTGTGAGTAACTTCAGTAAGGACAATGTACACGTTTCAGCAGCACGTTAAGTATGGTCTCCGTATGATAAAGTAAACATCGCACAGAGATCTTACGCTGTAAGTATGTTGTAAGCATGTACTGGTACAGCTCACTTAACAATAACATGTGTGTAAAGTACGATATATGAAGCCCCTCAGGCGCAACCATATGTATGATGTGCATTGACGTAGTCCCTCCGTACTTGCCATGTTTTCTGAAATACATACAGTATATAGCCTCCAAAAAAACCCCATAAAATGATAAAGACATAAAGCAAGCATGGGTGATTGTGACCAAGCTTAACGGTAGTGATGGAACAGCGGCTGCAGATCATAATCGATCATCAGTTCGAATCTGCTGGCACTTCCGATGCGATTTTCTAATTAATAATCATTAATACGGTGACTGAATATGGGTGTGCAAAACAAAATAAAACTTTTACAAAATATACAGCAGACATGATTTTCTTGTGTCTGTTCCAGCGAGTGGACTGTAACAAGACACCAATAAAAGTTAAACACTTTTAATTTCCAAATGTTCGTGCTAGCTTGCTTTTAACGCAAAACCTGGTGAAAATGTGACATATATGCCATCTTTTGAATCATTAGCCAGGAATCTAACATAATACTTGGTGAAGTATGATTTGTTGGAATTTTTGTTGTTTCCATTTTAGGGAACTTGGACTTCTGAAGAAAAGGAAACACGTTAATAAATTATCTGCAAGTACTTCAACAGGTATAGATCTATTACATTTATAAATATTCTCATTATAATAGTATTTCGAAATTTTAAAGTAGAGCTATTGAACTACTGTCTGTGTTGGGGTGTTTTCATAAAAGTTAAAAAAAATTCAATAAATTGCTACTCTACAACAAATTTCAAAGTGGCCAACTATTTTATCATAAATAAATAACAGTTAAACACTGCCTGGCTTCTTTCAAATTTTTGAAAGAAGAGTAAGTGTTATTTATTTATACTATAATATTCTTTCCTATTGAGAGACGATACATAATTTATATTTTATCATACTTTAGGAAAAGTATACCGATATTATAAGTTTGTATTTTGCACAAAATAACAAATTGCAACTTTCAAAAATTATTACATCTAACATGCTTGACTGAATTGTGATGGTACCAATAATTTTGGCGACTTTAGCATGTTCTGTATTGCTTCAATGTTCTGACAATATTTAAGGCTTTTCATAAAAGGCTATCTTGGAAAAATACATTGTTAGCAAAACCGTTAATTTACCATACCGTGCCAAAGCACCATGTGCAGTCTTGCACATAGACGTTTTGACACCCACCATTTTGAAATTAATAGATTAATGTGTACAATGCAAAATAAATGGTACTTTGCATTTATTGATTCAGCATGTTGCATGATATCATATTTCATTTGATGGCTAATTAGAAATTTGTTGAAGTGTATTCATAGTATTTCTGATAAACTATTCAGGGGTTCCATTTGACTCAGGGGTATCCGACCAACTCACCCCCCTACCAACTCACCCCACTACTAACTCGCCCTGTATTTGGATAACTCGCCCAATGTCAATTTCAAAATGACCAACTCACCCCCCTTCAATCTTATATGTAGAATATTATATATTTATTTTTAAACTGAGTGTTAATTCGTGATAATTAAGTGTATTTATACACAAATAAATTAACAGATCAAGTGCTGCTTTCTCAAATACTTGCCAGTTTGTTAAAGTTTTTACCTTCGTTAAATTCAAAATGGCCACCACTCGATCGTTCGGAAACTATGATTTTTAATGCAAGTTATCTAATAAAACACCGTTTATGTAACACTGAAAATTAAATTAATGTGTTATTTTGATGACAATCTAATTTTCCTATGTTTTATCTCATTTTGAACTCGTCCAATGATGGCAATCCGAACAAATGGAAGATTTATATATAAACGTATTGCAATGACCCAATTTCAACATCACAATTGTATTTTTACGTAAAACATAGCATTACATGCAGGAATTATCTGATTATAGAAAACAAACTATTAATTGACGATCTTCACTTTTATTCACTTTTGTTCTTGCTGTCAGTACAGCGTTTTCAAAATGGCCGCCGTTAGAAAATACCGTTAATTTTGCAAAAAAAACGCTTCCAATATCGCATAATTGAACATATTATTAATTCCATATTTAACTATTACCAATTTAAAGTGATTTTCTTTCAACAAATCCATTATATTTAATATAAATATTTTTAGGGGGGTGAGTTGGTATATTATTTTTTGGAGTGGGGTGAGTGGGTCATTGCGTAGGGCGAGTTATCCAAATCCAGGGTGAGTTGGCAGGGGGGGTGAGTTGGTAGGGGGTCGAGTTGACTGTAAATCGACTCAGGAGTAGGTGTTTTCACCCTTGAAATTTCCAAGAAGCCATATTTTGACCCTGAAGATCTTGGTTTGAAGGGTCATATTCTGTTAAATTTATGGATATTTTGACTATAAAATTGTAAAATTAAGTCAAAAGTATCAAAAATACCTTCAGATTCAGAAGCTTGTGGAGGCCCTGCTATTGAAGGGATTATGACTTTAGTTAGGAAAGTGAATTATGTGATATTGTCATGGAACATGCTGTGGAGAATTGCCAGATTACCATCCACTGCACTTGCCACTGGGTCACAGTGGGGGCTATGTAAAAATACTAACTCTTAGAAGTGTCTGCAAGTTTTTTTTTCAAAATCATCAGAACTTTCGAAGTTCTATCATTGGTAATGATTAACCAATCTTAAAACATGTGTGTTTCAGTTCAACCTTTCAAGTTCCTGATTGTGATTGATTTTGAATCAACATGTTGGGATAATGCAAAGTATAAATCACAAGAAATCAGTAAGTCAATTTTATAACTAAAATTATGTTTTTGCTGCAAAAAGTTTTTGAGTAAATGTCCCCTGAAAAGATAAGGCTCAAATTTAACACTCATATTCTCGCAAACTGCAAGACTAGTGAAAATTTGTGTTGGCAAGTTGGTTTTTCTTGCTACTTGCTTTACTGTTTCAACAAACCCCACCCTTTGCATTGACAATTAAGTGCAGGGATCGACTCTAACACTGGTCCGCTGGTCTAAGACCAGTAGTTTTTATGGAGGGCCATTGACTCTTTGAATGCAGGTGGTCCCATTGACCAATGACCACAGAACATTCTCAAAACAAACACTTGTTTAAACAGGATCTAATCACTTTTTAAAGAGAGCATGTTAGCTGATAATGAAAAGTGTTGAATGAAATCTCATTAGTGGGAATATAGTTGCACTGTATGATAAAATATATTTTTTAATTGCTCAATAGACTGTACGACCATCTGGAATTCTGTCGGCCCAGCATGTTTAATAAGTCTTATTAGTTAAATGGTCCTTCGGGCAACTATGAAAAAAAGTTAGTGTCAAGCCCTGAAGTTTTGTCTACATGTACTTACAATGGATGTACAGTAGCTTGAAACCACTTCTTGGTGAACAAACATAGCTTTTTAGCTCACCTGAGCACGAAGTGCTCAAGGTGAGCTATTGTGATCACTCACCGTCCGTTGTCCGTCCGTCCACACTTTCAAATGACATCTCCTCTGAAACCGTTTGACCAATATTGATGAAATTTTGCCTGGATGTTCCTGACATAGGGGGATTTAAAAATTGCTCAAATAAAGTTGATCCATCTAGAACTCTGGTTGCCATGGCAACCAGGTAACAAAACCTTTAAAAATCTTCTTCTAAGAAACCACAAGGCATAGAGCTTAGATATTTAGCATGAAGCATTGCGTGGTGGACCTTTACCAAGATTGCTCAAATCATGACCCCCGGGTCAATATTGCCCCCCCCCCCCCCGGGTCCCTTAATTTTGTATAAGAGATATATAGAAAAAACTTTAAAAAATCTTCTTCTCTGGAACCACAAGGCATAGAGCTTAGTCTTAGATATTTAGCATGTAGCATTGTCTAGTGGACCTCTACCAAGATTGCTCAAATTGTGACCCCCTGGTCAATATTGGCCCCACCCCAGACATCTCATAATTTTATATAAGAAATATATAGATTTTTTTTAAAAAGACTTCTTCTCTTGAACCACTTGATGGATCTTCATAAAATTTGGTCTGTAGCATCCTAATAAGGTCCTTTCTCAAATTTAGGGCACTTGTCTTCTTTAAGAGGCTACAGTTTCATATATAAAAATATGAGCAAGGTGATTCAGGTGAGCGATTCAGGGCCATCATGGCCCTCTTGTTTGATGTTCTTATATATAATATCATATACAGGTAACTATAACGGACGTAGCTTAAAGTCACTTTTGTGTTTTACAGTTGAGTTTCCAGCTGTACTACTGAATACAGAGAATGGTGAGATAGAAAGTGAGTTCCATCATTATGTACAGCCACATGAACAGCCCACATTGAGCAACTTCTGTACACAGCTTACTGGAATCACACAGGTAATAGCTTGTACTTTGTTTGTGTTGGACTGAAACAGTCGTAAGTTAACTTGTTTGTTTGTTTGCATTTGGCTGAAACAGTAGGAAGAGTGTGGTCATCTTGTTTCCCTGCCATATGATTTTGGTCAATGACCACAGATTTTGCGCTCTAGAAGAGACAGTTGTAAAGATACAAGGAATGCAAGTGTAAAACCCTAACTCTTTATGAAAAGACTCTTTGGTGGTTCTTTAACTTTTTGCGTATCAATATATGCATGACTACCTAGAGCTGAGTTTTTAACCAGTTAATCTTAAGTTGAATGGGAAATACTAAAAAGTTTTTCAGAGATTATCGAGTGCTATGGCTAAGATTCGATCCTTGACCTCTTGATCTGTAGTCATGAGCATTACCCTCTTGACCACCTTGTAACCTTTCCTTGTTCTTTGATATGCTTGAAATCCTGTCTTTGTAAAGGTTTTAAGTCAACATCATGTTTAAAGAAACATGCATAAGTTAAAAGACACTGCTAATTAGTCTAATTTAGCAATCAAAGGGACATGTATCCTCTTTGCTTCACGATGCACTAGATGTATCCATTGTTTTTAAAATGTCCCTAGACTCTCTAGCTTCCGGTGTCCATGCCTATCACTACCCCTTGTCCCTTTTGCACAGCAGCTCCTATGGGGCTCTAGAATAATTAATACAGTCATCAACTTGACTAATGAAAATAGACTCATTGAAAAAACGTATTAGTTCCTGTGTCAAACAATGTATGGGAATTTTGACTCTCCTTCTGTGATAGTTCTAGCCATTGACTAACTTATCGGTACAATTGTTACTTAAGGATCAAGTTGATAATGGAATTCCTATCAATTTATGCCTGAGACGTTTCTGTCATTGGTTGAACAAGCTACATACAGAGAAAGGAGTCATCTGTCACGGAACAGCGAAAGATTCCAGCCTACCAGTTAATACAACCTGTGTCACATGGTCAGGTATGCTAGATTTGAATCAAGGACAAAACATTGAGGTTTACTGCCAGCCTTTAGTATCCCCTGACCCTAGAGGTTAATATCCTAGTTTATCAGATGATTATTGCCATTGGTAGAAGATGTAGCGGACAGAAAAAAATACAGTTACTATCAACAACAATCAAAACAAGCCTACTCTGCTCTGCTCTGCTCTGCTCTGCTCTGCTCTGCTCTACTCTACTCTACTCTACTCTACTCTACTCTACTCTACTCTGCTCTGCTCTGCTCTGCTCTGCTCTGCTCTGCTCACCATTGGCATTACCCTTAGCACTCAATTGTTTTGTCCCTATCTAGGCTCTATACATACCGGTAGCTGTCACTTCAAGTCAGTTGCCATCATGTTCAAGTCATGTTGTATATAAATGAAGAGAATTGTAAATCAAGAGTATCTGTGTTAGAACACGAGGGTAATGGTGTGACCAATGGTGCTACATAATACCATTGTAATTGAACTAACCAAGTTGTTTAAATGGATTATGGCATTGCTTTCATTATTCAATTATCAGACTGTAGGTAAAGTTTTACTTTTAGCACTGGTTTGTCCAGTATCCCGATAATGTGAATAGACTGAAATACTGTTAGTAACACTTAAAACACAAAAAAGTGCTTGGAACCCCTTTCGATTGTGTATTTATAACATAATAGGAACTCCTTTGTCATAGAAAACGATGTAGAAATTTCATCTTAGAAAAAGATGTAAAACTTTGTCATTGAAAACAATGTAGAACTTTTGTATAATATTGTATTATATTGTATTGATACTGTGGCAAGTGAGAGACAATTGCTGCAAAAAGTATTTGGAACCCCTTCAGAATTGGAATCTGCGATGTACACTCAAGTTGCAGTAGGCATTCATAGCAGTATGGCTTGACCCATTAATAAGACATGTTTGTGTGTGATTTACTTTTATGCGACAATTTCAGATTGGGACCTTGGTGTATGTCTTCAGTATGAATGTAAAAGAAAGCAGTTACTGAAACCAGTCCAGTTCAATGTGTGGATTGACTTACGAGCTACATACAGGGTAAATGAATTATTTTGAAATAATTGAGAAATTTTGAAACCTTGTTATAAGTGATCATGATAGGGTACTTACTAATCCGAATTTGCTGCACTAGATGAAAAGAAAATTTCTGTCGATTAGCAAATGTTATTTGGTAAAGAAAAGAAAGTATTGACTTAGTTATTGTCATTTCAACTTTCATGAGGTGTCCGTGAATTTTAACAATATAACCCTGTTTGAACTGAGTTTTGGTGAAGGGTTGTATGCTTATAGTACCTGAAGGCTGAAACACAGCATCTTATTTTCAGGATTTGACATTATGCCTTAGTAAAGCATTCATTTCATGTTAGTATAATTGTATTGTATCACCTTTGTAACAATGTAAAGATATAGGATGTTTAACAGTGTGTATGTTTATGCCCCCCGTCTTTGATGAGGGCGTATATTGCTTTGCACATGTCGGTCAGTTTGTCTGTAGACCAAATGGTTCCCATTCGATAAAACCTGAACGCCTGCCCCTAGGTTCCTCAAACTTTACATGGAGGTTGATGACCCCCTATTGATTTTGAGGTCAGTAGGTCAAAGGTCAAGGTCACGGTCACCCTTTCTGACTTGAGCTGCCATGGGGGCATAAATCTTTTACAAACATCTTGTTTACAGAGGTTTTATGATAGAAAACCAAATGGATTGAATGGAGCATTACAAGATCTAGGTATTGAATTTCAAGGCCGGGAACATTCAGGTAAGATAAGGAACAATTCTACAATTCTAGAAGTGCGTCTTAATTATATAACTCGACTCCGCCAACATCTTATTTATTCACCTTTCAATATCTTGTACACTATCTCTATGCAGATAATGGAACATTAAAATTTCAATAGCAGGGATTAACTTTACTCTTGTTAGCAAACAAAGTTGTTTTTTCACTCATGATATACACATTTTATTAAGGGAGACAATTCCTGACTATTCTTGATATCAACTTTTTTTTTTGATTCTGGGACCTAATCGTTTGGTTGGGGGGGATAGAAAGGGATATATCGGCCAATAGGATGCATAGCAACAGTGTATTAAATTATTCTTTATGTAGGAAAAAATTACTGTGTTTTATTCTACACTGTTGCTTCCGTAGCTTAATACTGATGGAGAGAAAATATACCCATTTTTCAAGTTGAACATATTATTTATGTTGTCATTGTGTTCAAGTATGACTTTTCACAAACTCTGAACTTTTGGCAAAAAATATTGCGAATATATTGTACCCGTTTGCTTCCCCTGAGGTCAATTCCAGGTCAATTGGAATACCTTGCACAACATTGCACAATTAATTCTGGAAAATAGGTTTTTATTCTATAATGTCTTTATAGTGAATAAATCCCCCCTTGACTTACAAGTGAGATACAAAATCATAACTTAACTTTGACCTGATGACTAACATTTGCAACATGATATGCTAATCAATAACAGGGTCGTGTGATATGTATGTTTGATGTTGACAGGTGTGGATGATGCTAGGAATACAGCCAAGCTGGCCTACAGGATGATCAGAGATGGTTGTGTGATGAATAATACCAGGAACATGAAGGTTGATACCATCAAAACTTGATCTCAAGTTTGTCTGAGTTAATTTATTTAAATTATTATTCCATTAGAGAGGCCTAGTACATATAAATATTTGATTTTCGCTTACGTTCTTATAAGCATTGAGTAGTACAAAAATATATCAGGTGTTCTATAAATGCTACTCTAAAAGGCTGATAAGGCACAACTTTTTCTCAGAAGCAAAAAATTATTATGCCTTAATTTTGATTTAGTGTGCTTTTGACTGCCCCATGATTGTAACTTGATGTGCTGTCCATCTTAATACACAACTGTAATGCATTGAACCATGAACGGCAAAAACCCCATTCATTTAGTTTTGTCACCAGAAGCAAAAAAATTATGCCTTAATATATACGCTGAGCAGCTTTGAAAATGCAACACTATGTAATTAAGATAAGTTTTTATTTATTTAAAAAAAGACGAAATAGGGCCGTTACTCAGCAACATGGTTGTGGTTAACTTTTGAAAATGCTTCGTAATACTTTTTGACATTAACAACCTGACAAACGACGAAGGACACACAGCACAAAAGTTGAAAAATTAACTTTTGTTTTTGTCATCATTTATTTATTATGATTGTGAAAGGTGTGATAAGATTGTCTTAAAATTAATTGTCTTTCCACATAATTTGTTTTATCTTTGCTACTTAATTATGCTGAAAAGTTAGCAAACTAAAACACATATTGGTCGTGCTATGGGTAAATATGTGTATAAAATTTGTTAAGTGTTCATGTTGCGTTTTTAATGCCGCTAAGAGTACAAAGTCATGTAGATTTAAACCTGTTTTCTATCTTCCCAGGACCATACCAGATCTGTCAGTTTACCTGCAAGCATTTTACTGCCCATCCGAAAGACACCGCCACGAAAAGTGAAAGAGAAGAATTATTCTAACACTTTAACTACTGGTATATCTACAAGTCAGATACATAAGAAAACAATTATTGGCAATGGAAACTGTGTTGCTGTAAATGGCTGTTTAAAAGCTAGAGATAATCCAAGTATTTCAAGTTTTGCTCCAATAAGAAAAACACCACCTCGGAAAGCAAAAGAAAAGACTGTTGGACAAAATGTTTCTGACACTGTTGACAGTAAAGTTGAAGACATGGGCAAAATTAGTGCAGTTCCGCATAAGGTGTCAGACTCGGTTATAGGTGTGGTGGGAGGAAAGACGAGTACAGATATATCGAACGATACTAACTGTGATTGTGACGATATTTGCCTATGTCATGATCTTGAACAATTTTTATCAGATTGTGATAGTATTTCTACTAGTTGTCTTGGATGTACTAAGAGTAATACAAAGAGTGTCCTGAAGAGAAAGATGAACTCTTCAAGGAAAAGAGACGAATCATCAGTGAATTCTCCAGCACGGAAACTTCCTAGACGAATATCGCCGAGAAAATTTTCACCTGTACATATATATGTGGATACTGAAGACATCAGTGAAAATCGTAACATTCCGACATCTAGGACAAGTATAGGCCTTAAAGTACAGGATACCAATAGAGTTTGTAACACTGATGAAATGTCTGTTGGAAAAACTGACTCTGATTGTTTTAAGAAACCAAAAGCTTTGTTTGGAAAGATTTCTCATTCATCCCCAAGGCATCAAACAGTGTCTATTGCATGCAATTCTGGTAGTTATCAGACTAAACTATCTGTTCAATCAATATTATCTCGTTCTATTGGAGGTGGAAGTATTGACAGGACTTCAAGCTCGTCTGGTACCACTCCAAGGTGTGGTAGTACAAACTCATCTACATTTAAAACTCCATATCAAACATCTGGCTTTAGTTCTGCGAAATCGACACCAGTGAGCAATAGCTCAACCAATAACATGAAAATGACTCCACCCCTTTGTAAATGTGGGCGGAGATGTAAGAGACGAATTGTCCAATCACCTGGTCAGAATATGGGACGTTTCTTTTTCAGTTGTTCAGTTAGGAAACGAGTTGGGTCTAAAGAAGGCTGTGACTTTTTCAAATGGGAAACCTCTGTCTCTTACAATACCCCAATCTCTTATGGGTCTTCCGCAATCATGAAACAGTTTGTTACTCCATTGTCTAGATCAAGTAGTTCTACAAACTCGTTTTCTCAGAAACGAAATCTTGGAATGAAATCTAATATGAGTCAAACTACCTGTATGAGATAATATTTTTGTACGAAACTAGCTGTCAATTTATTTATGTCCCAACCAAATAATTTGAGTTTTTTTGCTTTTGAATCTCTTAACTCTAGAAGTATTTGTGCTACAGTCGTCAAACTTTGTAGGAATATTAGTCAGCATGTGAATTTGAGTTAGGGGGCTCAACATGATCAAATGTCAAGTGGAGACACCCATGTCCAATGGACACATTTCTAGTTATAAGCCTGAAAAGAAGTATTATATGATGGTGCTTGACATCCGACTGTTTGTCCATTACTATGTCTTGTATTCGCAGCTCCTACTACAACTTTGTTTTAAAATAATAACAGAACTAGTCCTAAGTCCAGTTTGAAGACCTTGATGTCTAGTTGTACAAATTTTAGTCATACATAAAGATGGGGTTTTGCAGTTTGTTAAGTGCCGTAAATGTGAAAAACCTAATAAAATATTGTCTATTACTTTTCTATTTATTGACCAAATTTATTCTTACTCAGTCTCACAAACAGTATTTCTTCATCTTGTCACACTACCTCTCAATGGGCCTACCCATTTCTGATATTTGGTTTATCTGAGCATGGTATCAATAAAATAATTCTAAAAAAGCATGTAGCATGTTACTAGAACCAAAACATGAATTTGTTTTAGCAATTTAATTCGCTTATCCCACACAAGCAGGAATGAGGAGTCTAAAATATTTTTTCTGTTTTTGTGTAAACATCAAGTATGTAAGAAATGTATTTCCATGTAGCCTCATGCCATACTTCAATGTTTGCATTTTCCTTCAACCACAGCCATGATTCAGTGTACTGGATTTGTGACCCTGCTATCCGGTTTGTGATCCAGTTATCCTGGTTTGTGACCCAGCGATCCGGTTTGATTCCTGGGTCATATCCTTCCTTTAAACTTTGACGAAAATGTCACTTTTCCTTCAAATGTGGGGAAGTTGTTGATTCCTTGTGAGCAGGGTAAATTGTAATGAATTGTACTGGTTAGGAAACAGTATTCATTTTGTTGTCTTTTAAATTTTATTTTGTATTTTTAGCTCACCTGTCACATAGTGATAGCGGAGCTTTTGTGATCACTCTTCGTCTGTCGACTGTCCACAAATTGCTTGTGTAGACAGTAGAGGTCACAAATTTGACCTAATCTTTTTAAAACTTGGTCAGAATGAACATCTCAACAAAATCTAGGACATGTCCGATATTGGGTCATTTGGGGTATAAACCTAGGTCAAATAACAGAAAAGCCGCATGCATGCTTTAGAGGCTGTATTTTTCACTGGATCTTCGTGAAAATTTGTCAGAATATTTATCAAAGTTGAGTTTGAGCATGTGTCATCTGGGAATAGTAACTAGGTCACTAGGTCAAATCAAAATATTTTTTAAGCTGTCATTCAGGTCAACATTTGGGTCTGCACACACTACTATAAAAAATTATGACAGGTGAGCGACCTAGGGCTCTTTGGGACCACTTGTTTTGACCACCAGGGCTTTCATCATGTTAAAATGTATTATTATTATTTCAAATAAAAGAACACATTTTAAATAAACAATTTGTATTTGTTTTCAGTCCTTTGCTCTATATCAGATTCATGGGTGATTGATGGTACGATGTATGTATAGTCCAGAGAATTTGACACAGCTCTCAAACTTCTATTACATAATTTCACAGCTGATTTGCTGTCTGTATTTATAATCCCGAGTGTGTGTTTTCATAAGCAGGTAGTATCACGAAGACGCTCGCGGTGAAATATCAACACAAATCTAAAGGACCGATTTTGCACAATTTGCTCGCGGAAATTTATTTATTCAACGCAAGAACCCTGTAATATATTCATGCATAAAGGTCAGGATCGTGTCAAATTCTCCGTGCTATAGTATGCGGCAATAATGCCTTGTTAACTACTGTGTGTAATATTGTTAGGAAAGAATTTACTCAAGACATCAGAATAATTTGGAAATTCCACTCGCTACCTTGCTTCGTTAATCATTGGTTGATATTTTGACAGGAATTTGAAATTCTATCCATAAAATATCATAGTGGTCTATTTATTCAAAATGGAATGGATTACAAATGGAACAGACAATGTACTAGATATTGAAGTATATCACAAATTGTTTGCGTAAAATCAGGAAAATATATTGTCGATTGGATGGTGGTACATTATAAGTATTCTTCATCGAATGAGCTAACTTGATCGCTTTTATTTTGTTAGCGCTGGCTACGGGATTTCATTTTTGAGGGAAAAATGTGTTGTGTTCCTTCAGTATAATAAATGTAAAGAGCGATTTTGAATGGATCGACTGCTATGATATTTTATAGATAGAATTTCAAATTCCTGTGGTATTTTCCACTACGCTTAATAGTGTTTCAAAAAACAAAGTAAATACAAACCTACCAATTGAACATTGACAAGTGCAAGTATAAAGGGCTTCCCAAACTTCAATCAGCCTCAAGTTAATTTGGTCTAACCATACGCTTGGCTGTTGTACAGGGTGTGCCTGGCTGAGTATTACAAAACATGTTTTAAAGTCCCACAGGTCAACAGTATCTCAGTCATATGGAGACTATACTTTCACATTATCCTGACACAAGGGGAACCAAAAGTGTAGTTATCAGGAACTTACTATGCTGAGCACCGAGCATTGAAGATTTTACGGATATAATGTTACAGCCTTGGATCAAACCCATGCCTATAGCTCTCAAAGTGGGTTGATATTGACAACAAGCATGGGGTATATGTTTCATCTTTTTATAAAGCACTTATAAAAAATGATATATAAACAACTGATAGCACACATGAGAATATAACAAATAACAGAAAACATAGGACACACATTTTGGATTACAGTACAACCTCTTCTGAGCGCCCCTCTGTAAAGCAACAATCTCCCTTTAACAAAACATTCAAAATTTCATCAAGCATATATTTACTATATTTCTAAACTCTGCGGAGCAACAACCTCTACCCAGTGGCTAATATTTGCAGTTCCCAAAGGGTGTTGTTGACAGAGGTTTTACTGTATTCAAAACATAATTTTTAATACAAATGTAGTACAAACGGGATCTGATGCAGCACATTAAATTATCACATCCAAATTGAATTTCATTGAAATCATATTACATTGTATCAACTTGCTTCATTAATATCATATCTGGTACATGTATATTTATTCCATTTGCCAAAATTAGTCTTGTCAACTGAACTACTGCAATAAATTGAGAATAATAGGTTGACGTGGATGAGTAAGTTTATTTGGCAAGACGGAGGAATTTATCTGGTCATTTCTGCAGCCGAGCCCGATAACCGTTTACTCTATCCATGTCACTAACCTAGTATTCTATTTATCCAGTCACTTAAACTACATAGTAAGAGTATCAAACTCTCATTATCCAGCGTGCAAAATTCCTTCCATGACGTCATGATAAATGTTGGAAACCTTGATAGATATCATGCAGACAGTAGGTACATGTACGGTAAGTCATATATAACAATCGATCAACGACAAGTTCGTTTAGGATAGAAAAACCTTACCCTCAGGGACGAATTTCATCAGGCTTCACTCATATAAGAAGTCTGTCAGATCATGTGGTCAGTTGACGGTTTATCACAAGTCACATGACCAGGTGACATAATAAAGTTTTTTGGAAGTGAACGGATGAAATGGAGAAAGTAGTTTTTTGTAGTTGAAAATTTACAAACAACCTCTTGTATCACATCAGAATAACAAAAATATTCAATCACAAAATTTATACAGTTACATATTGCAGACATGATTTGAAAATCGATAGAAACAAGTGCATTCTCTTTATAAAAACAACATCACTAACAGAGACTGGACAACAATAAAATGAATGCTTTCACAACAAATAATATCACAAGAATAAATAAATCTGTTTATAAATTGCAGTGCTTACAATATCCACAAAATAATGAATACAATGACAGTACATAGTTACCATATTTAGTTCCCGTGTTTTGAACTTGACGGCCATTTTTGAAGGCAACTTTCTAATTAATTAATGGTAATTATACCACTCAATTTATGTAAATATCTATATTAGTTATTATGACATTGTAAAGACAATTCACGCAGCAGGTTTAAGTAACAACAGATGTCACGCATGAATCAACATGCTATATTCTGAATCTAAAAAAAATATAAATATGTTCTCTCTTTTTGCATTCAACTGAGACTGTTATAGTAAGTAGCCGTTCGGTTTTATCCACCAGCCTTATTGGCCAATGACCTCTGCCTTCTAGGGAGATTTATCTACTAATAATGCTTGTCAAATTTGCCTTCAAAAATGTCAGACAATTCAAAATATGGGAGGTAATAATAAGAATACACATGTTTAACAACAAAATAGACACCCCTGCTTTAATATCGACCACTAAATGTGACCACTAAATAACAAGCCTGAAATTAATGACCATTGTATTGAATTTGTACACTACGTCATTTTAATACTTTTGAGCCAAGTTTAAGCAATATTGCCCCAAGTATAACCACGTTACGGCCGAGACTTTTAAGAACAAAACCAACCAATCAGGTTGATTACTGCATGCATTCTTTCAGTGAGGTAAAATAATACTTCATAGCAGGAAAGGAAAACTATCCTTGCTGCATTTTAATCAACAAGTAGCTAGACAAATATGTATACCAGCTTATTATGTCTACCTGTCTTATACAAGGGTTTATGCTAAAATCTGAATTTGACAGTCCATTATCTAGTTGTGTCTTATAACCCAGAGCCCAAAATAACAATGAATACCCACACTCGTCAGTTAAATATTGAAAATGTGACATAATGAGCTATTATTTGTTTAAGATTGCAAATTTCAGATGAGGCAAATGTATAAAATGTTATATATTATGAGTGTTGAAAATAACATCGGGAACATTGTCTTTGCTGTTTTATACTATTTATAAGGCCTAAAATTAATGTTATTATTGAACCCGAGTGACACACACTACACTCAAGACTGCTAAATTACAATTATTATTTATAGCTTATAATAACACTTAACTACTCAAGAAAATAGCCACCAATAACATTTTCCCAACTTTTGCTCTGAAAAATTGTCACTTTGAACCTTAAAAGAGTGAATTTCAAAACTAGAGTGTTGAAAGCTAAGTGTAAGTATTGGTTGTAATTCCAGACACTGGCCCCCTTTTACTCTGGTATATACCATCCTTGACTTGTATCCCTTACTATAACACATCAACCATTTAGATCATTTGTATACACCACTCCAATAATATACAACAATAACAAACAACATATTTATTGTAAGGCGTAAAAAATTGTTTGATTCCAATATACCGACCAACTCAAAAATTCTACATTTTCAAATGTTCGCTATTTTTTATACCTCTTAAAGGGAAGTCTCTATTTCTGTATATTTAACATTCCCACCTACCCACTGTCCTATTATTTTTGGTCATGACATCAGAAACAAACGCTTACTTTAGGCCAAACAAAAACATGAATCGGTCATATTTATTTTAGAACATAATTTTTTTTATATATATATTATTCTTACAAAATAATTGTCCACAAGTTATTTCACTTTCATGAAACAACTGAAAAAAGTAAAATTCAACAGAAAACAAACAGAAATACAAAACAAATATAAAAAGTAAAATTCAACCGAGAACAAACAGAAATACAAAACAAATATAAAAGTAAAATTTAACAGAAAATAAACAGATATTATAACAAAACAAAAATATCACAAACAATAAGGAGACATTTTAACAGAAAAGAAACAATAATAAGTAGAAGTTTTGTTTTTAAAAACACATATTAAATCATAATGGGATGAAATTTGTCCTTGTTAGTCCCCTACCGTTTTTTGACCGGAGGGAACTATAGGTTTGCCCTCCGTCCGTCAAGTCAGTCAGTCTGTCAAAAATCTGGATCCTGACATAACTCAAACAGTTTCCAAGCTAGGTTTATGAAACTTGGTATATGGATAGGGGTCAATAAGGGGATAATGCACGTTCAAAAATATTTTGATTCCTACCAAAATTGTGGTTGCTATGGCAACAGAAACATTGAAAATGGCTTAAAACCGGTAGGGGACTTCTGTATTGCTTTCTATTCTTAATTACTCGTTTCAATTGATTTCAACCCACTGAACTTCCAAACTTTAAAACAAGTGTTCAGATCAAATCTAAACCCCTCAAAAGTGAAATTATTTTAAAACCACATTTTTGTAAGATGTTATGGGTATTTTCAGCTGCTGAAGCATTGGTACGATCAACTCCATGAATAACAGCGCCATTCAGGATTTTATGAAATTGCCAAATAACCACATTTGCCCCCAGAATACAGAAAAATGTTAAGTTATCCAGTTTGGTTACAAAGCAAAAAGGTCTGGTAGTCTAGTATCTGGGTAATGAATCTGTAAGACATCGAGTATTTTTTCATGCAAAATAAGTAAATGCAGTAAGATAAACTAAGTTCATCACCATAACCATTGTTTATCAAATATGTAAAGTTTTTTACGAACATTAATTATACATGTATTCACATGAAAAATGTCAATGTATAAAGTTCAGTTTCCTCAGATACGTATATATCCCACGGAATGAATTAGTTTTTTACATGCAAAGAAAATAAACATATTAAGTTGAGCAGAGAGTTCACCTGACAGAACAAACAAGCATGAAGATCAAATCCAGCCAAACATTAAATGTTACTGGACAGATTTGATTTACTCCCAGTTAAATTTTGGCGATACAGATTTCGATTTGATTTATTTTGGGGAGAATGCATGTAAATTATTTTCAATCGATCCCAGCAAAGTCCAGTGCAATTTGTCTGGGGATTCAGCAAACATGCTAACTTCTGAACTGAGCTCAGATAACAGAGTATAAGACATACAAACGTAAAACAGTAAGACATTGAAATAATTCACACAAAATTGCAGTAAATTATATATGCATGGGTGGAAGTTTGAAATTCAGAAAAACCTGAAATCCTCAAAAATCGACAATTTATATAAGGAAATTAAAGAAAAACGGGCTTTTTGGTACTCTCAAAAACCTGAAGTTCAGGTATGTGCCTGAAAACTTTCACCCATGTATATGTTCAATAAGCTGTGAATAAGCATGAACTGAAAGACTAATGAAATATAACACAGTAGTTAGTCACAAACATATGGAAAAATAAAAAGTTAAGACGAATTTTGATATCCGTAATAAAATATATCTGAGCCAGTCTCATTTTGAGATTTTCCATTATTTAAATGAGTAACTCTAATGAAGCTAAATGCCAAAGACATTTTGTTAAAATCTTAATAGTAAAGGACGTTTCAGTTGTTTTTGTAGAAGCCGTATTCAGAGCTTTTTTGTGAGACGTCGTAAACATCATTCAAATGTTATTCCAAGTAACTGTAACAAGTATTTCATAAATAGAGGAGTACATACGTACTTTATTAAACAAGCAGACAAAATAATATGACACGAGACAGTGCAGAGATGTCACAAATCTTTGGCAATCAATCATTGTCCTACATTTTTGACAAAAACAGAGACATTGGAAAAAATCCATGTCTTACTGTTACATAATTATACACATACAGTAACATATTTTTTACAACAAAAACAGTGTTTCCTATCTAGAGCATTACTTTCCAACAACATTAACTTCATTACAACAACATTATCAAATTTTCAAAGAGCCACATTTTGACCCTAAGGAGTCTGGCTGAAGCATTAATTTCTCTTTAAATTAGGGGTAATTTGCCCAACAAGAGCCAACCACGAACGGCGCACTCCACTATTCTCAGTGCCATGTTCGGATAGTATAATCATTATATATTCCAAACAAAATGCTTCATAGCTGCAGCATTACAATCTTCTACGTAGAGGTTGGGGATTCTAAGACGAAAAGGGCAGATAATTAGAACAAAACGCTTGGCAAGAGTTACCTACTCCTGTGTAGGGGATGGGGTCATGGTGCCGAACAAGTATGCAAAGTATCCAAGCAATAAGTCAATGGACTTAAAAAATATTAGAAATTAAAATATTTGCACCTAAACTTTAACATTAGCATTACCCATAGGCTGATGCTCAGGTGACTGCAATAGCTCCCCTTATTATTGAAATAGTGGATCTAAAAGTGACTTTCAGTCTGTATTGAAATCGTTGTGATGCTCTAGAGAGGTAACAATGTATAGATAATACATTAACATCTATCCATAGATCAGACAGGATCTCCATAAGCAGGCAACGGCGCAGCAGCAATGGAATATTTGGGTGGTGACATCATGACAGAATGTGTGATACATCCAGAGGCATCGTTCAATTCTATACTTCCAGGCAAGTTTTCTTCATTTGTCTGTTGTTGGGAAAGTATGATCATCTCGTACGCCGGCGGTGGATCGGGAAACATACCATTTAACTGGTCATGTGATGGCGTATATATAACTGTTCAATGATAGAAATAATGAAGAGTTTCAAAAGTTGTAAAGCAGTCTGATGATTATGCCATGCTTATGAATTTGGACTTTTTAAATAAAATTTTACATCAACCATAAATATTCACTTTGAAAATTAATTAAGATAGACTTGAAAAATCTGTGATTATAAATCATATTTAAGAACTGCTGAAAGCTCTCATTGACAAAAAAGAAATCATGGGCGTAGGAGCCGGGGGTGGGGGGGATGGGTGTGGGGTGGAACGGAACTCAGAATCAAACCTAAAAATCTGCTGGATGATATCATATTAATCATATTAATTACCAACTTCGCACTCCTTGCAGTAGTAACCTCCCCTTGCACAGTACTCTAACCAATGCATTCACCAATAATTTGTTTAACTGATTTTGGTTACTTTTAACTTGTTTTGCATTGTGCTTACTTTGATGTTAATTTTATCTTTCATGATCGTTAATGTTATCAATATTAGGCTAAATTTTCCCTTACGGCTGATATATTGGCATTTGTATCAAAGAAGAGATAAGTAAATCTACAGTGTATGTCAATAAAGATGTGTAAAAATAATGAAGTATTTAATCTTACTTGAACAGGGGTGTAAACATGCATCTGGATGATGATGTGGGACCTGCGGATCTTCACCAGGCTGCGGTATTTTTCTCGTAAGTAACATCTTTCCAAGACATGCAGTACCACACAAGATAATTAATCCACAAACTGGAGTGAGAACAACACCAAATATCATCATAAATTAATAATATATTAATAATAAATATAATGTAATATAATAATTTTTTTTTTCGTAATTTAGGCCTCTCCCCCATAATACATAACAATCAAAGGCAAAGAGTTGACAATAAACCCAAACTATGTACAGAATCTTGTAATGACACACATTATAATGTAAGACATACTTATTAATTCAATTTTGTGTATATATATTATGGATACAAAAGCCGTCACAAACGGGTGATGCTCCCCATGGGTGTTTGTCGCAGAAAAAATACTCCAATTATGAAAGAGAGTTATCCTTTTTTTGCACTGCACTATAACTTAATGAGATTCATTCAACTGTGAAGTTTCAAATTGATATATCAAATACTGTGTGAGTTATGGCATGGACATGAGTTAAATATGAAAAAGTACCAAGGGAATAACTTCAAAAATGTTCAATAGAGAGTTATTGTTATTGGGCATTACAAATCCTCTAATTGAGATCTATTCACCAGTGCAGTTTCAAATTGATATCTTTAATACTGTTTGAGTTATGACCCGGACAATAATTAAGTATGAAAAATTACAAAGGGGAATAACTCCAAAAGTATGCATTGAAGAGAGTTATGGTTCTTGCGCACTGCACTTTCCCCCAATGAGATCTATTTACCTATGAAGTTTCAAATTGATATCTCTAATACTGTATGAGTTATGGCCCAGACAAGAATTAAGTATGAATAACACTGGGCAATAACTCAAAAATAGGTTATGTAGAGTTGTGGTTCTTGAGCACTGCACTTCAACTCATTCAGATCTATCCACCTATGAAGTTTCATGATGATACCTCACAAACTTTATGAGTTCAATGATGACAATTCTTCATTATAAATAAATGATGCAATCAATGAAACATGAATACAGTAAAACTTCAGCTAAATACCATATTAATTTTAGATCTTAACGGTTCCAATAAATTCATTATTGTTGTCTTATTACAGAGGTTTTATTACATGGTATACTTTTCTACCCAAACTGGACCCTAAGAATCAAATCAAGTACAAGTATTTATAAATCAACAAAATGTAATACATATAATATTTTCTTGCTTATAATTCCGAACAAGAAAAGGTGTATCACTACATTAAAAGAGAGTAAAGTTCTACGACAAACTCAAGATTTTTACTGGCAAAAAATTGTGAGTGGCAAATAAGAAAATCAACCTACAAATACAATTTTCCATTGATTTTGATATAGTGCTTAATTTGAGTCATGTACGAAGGCAATTTTGGCCAAATTAGAGTGGAAACATTCAATAAGGTTATTAATATTCGGCAACAATTAGTCGGCTACTTGAGAAGAATATGGCACTTACCCATCCCTAGGACACACAACATCACAGTTATAGAAGTATTTGTTTTTATAGCATTGCCAATGAATACACTGCCTAGTATTAACATGATCACACCCAGACTAGCAGCACATAGAAATCCAATAAGCATTTGTCTCCATAGCCTCCTACTACTTAGTGCCCCAAGTTTTCCATCTGTTCTGGCACTTTGAGAATGTTCTCTGCAATGCTGTGAGTGACCTCGCTCAGATATTTGTGGTGAAGCCATGATATACAAAGGGACTGTTTGGTATTATGTACACTTCATAATGCTGGTCAACTAATTGTTTGCCTGAAATGAAAGTATTTACATTAATTATTCAATCAAACCTTTTGGTACAAAGAACACCGACAAAGGTTTCCACTGTTTTATCAAAGCACTTACAGAAAGATATAATTAAGTTAATTTTATTAACATTCAAATTTAGACTAATGATAATTCTTTAAAAAGCAACCGCAAATTATAGTAAAGGGAACTGCAGTATTAAAAACAAGAGCACCGCCTTGTGGGTGCAGACGCTCATCTGATCATTGTCACTGTAAAAAAGGCCCATTACCCTTGCATCAAGTAGAGCAGTGTTATGAGTCTTGCTTAAAAAGTGAGGTATTGATGGAGAAAAAAGGGGCAATAACTATTGCAAAATGCTGATCAGAGTTATGGGTCATGCTTGACATGGTCAGGTATTGATGGTGAATAAGTGTTGAAAGTTATAAAGCATTAGCCCGCATAGTTTATGAGAAAAGTGGACCTAAACACAAAACTTAACCAAGGCATTTTTTTTTCTGAGTCCAAAAAGGGGCAATAACTCTTGCCAAATGCAGATCAGATTTATGGGTCTTGCTTAACATGGTCAGGTATTGATGATGAAAAAGTGTTGAAAGTTTCAAAGCAATAACACAGAAAGTTTAGAAGAAAAGTGGACCTAAACACAAAACTTAACCAAGGAATTAACTAAGCCAAAAAAGGGGCAATAACTATTGCAAAATGCTGATCAGAGTTATGGGTCATGCTTGGCATAGTCAGGTATTGATGGTGAACAAGTATTGAAAGTTTCAAAGCAATAGCCCACATAGTGTATGAGAAAAGTGGACCTAAACACAAAACTTAACCAAGGAATTTACTAAGTCCAAAAAGGGGCAATAACTCTTGCAAAATACAGATCAGAGTTATGGTTCTTGCTTGACATGGTCAGGTATTGAGGGTGAACAAGTGTTGAAAGTTTCAAAGCAATAGCCCACATAGTGTATGAGAAAAGTGGACCTATACACAAACATTAACCAATGAATTATCTGAGTCCAAAAAGGGGCAATAACTTGCGCAAAATGCAGATCAGAGTTATGGTTCTTTTTTGACATGGTTAGGTATTGATGGTAAACAAGTGTTGAATGTTTCAAAGCAATAGCCCACTTAGGGTATGAGAAAAGTGGACCTAAACACAAAACCAAGGAATTTACTAAGTCCAAAAAGGTGCAATAACTCATGCAATATGCAGATCAGAGTTATGAGTTTCGCTTGACATGGTCAGGTATTGCTGGTGAACAAGTGTTGAAAGTTTCAAAGCAATATCTCTGATAGTTTAGGAGAAAAGTGGACCTAAACGCAAAACTTAACCAAGGCATTTTCTTTTCTAAGTCCAAAAAGGGGCAATAATTCTTACAAAATGCAGATTAGAGTTACGGGTCTAGCTTTACAGGCTCAAGTATTGATGGTGAACAAGTGTTGCAAGTTTCAAAGCAATAGCTTTGATAGTTTATGAAAAAAGTTTACCTTAACACAAAACTTAACCATGCAACGCCGCCGACGACGACCAAGTAATGACTTAGTTAACAAATTGCTACAACCAATATATGTCCCCTATTTGTAAATTGTAGTTGTAAATGATAAAACAGTAACCAGAACTTTAAATGCCAGCCTGGCTTTCTTACCCATTCATTCCCACAGCCAAATTGTTTCAAATACTTGCAAAATTCTAATACAACATGTATGTGGTAAAAAATGTAGTACACCAATACTTAATACTAATATTTGGCATACAAGATGCTTCTCGAAAAGTGTGTGGAGAAACAATGCAGGTGCATAGATAGGGAACATAACATAAAAATGCCTTAGGCAAATTTTTGGTCAAAATTTTATTCTTTTTTGCATGAATACTCATGCAGTCAATCTTGGTTTATTTTACAAGACATCTTGTCATATTGAAAGAGCCAGAATTTCATAATGAAACTGCATACATTTATAGTTGAGTTTAGTTGAAACAAACAACAACAAAGTTTGTACAGAATGCTTCTCATCATTGTTGCTGTGTTGACATAATTATATGCTAGACATATCTTGATCATGACACAACTACGCTGTGACTAGCAAACCAAAATCAGTCCCCATGATACATGCAAGTATGTACTGTCTACATGTACTTGCAAAAAACATGGACAAAATTTGAGAAAATGTATGTGGTGAGTTCCGCCACTGTACGGATTTGAGTGAATGAGGAACTTTCGTTGCGTTCAGGCTAAGGTTGCAACCCCTATGTGTAATGAGTGTGCCTTTTTACTGCTACTTACTATGTGAGTACAAGGTATGTGGCACGTGTAAATACGGTCTCACTCTCCGTACGTTTATGTGACAATTGCACAGAGACTGTGCACTGTAAGCAAGTACAACTCACTTAACATGTGTGCAATGTACGATGCATGCAGCCACTCAATGAAAGGCACATGTGACACATGTTGTCATTTTCCCTCCGTACTTCCTAAAGTTCCTTCCCTGGTTTTTGGAATAATCATGTAGCATCCGTAGCCACCCAAAAAGAATGATAAATGTGCTAAAAGCATGCACATTTGGTTGTGACCCGGCTTTTAACCTCACTGTGTTTGCTAGGAAACTCAAACTATTTTTCTTAAACAATGTTGCAAATCAAAGGTTCTGATTATGTAGCCATTACGGATCAGTACAAAACAAAAATACAAACTTTAAATTTGTAAATGTTCAAATTTACGTTGAAATAATCAGGTAGTTGTATCCATAGGAAGCCTGCACGTACCCTACTACTTCACAAGTCATATCAACCTTCTCATTGTTTACCTATATAAGAAAGGTTACTTTCAATATTTCCGATTATAAAAGTGCCTGTCACATTTGTAGCCGTGTAGGTTTATTATTCATTGAAATGGTATATTACGGGTATCAACGTGTAGCTACTATATTTTACTTTCAGGATATATCAACACTTTAGTCCTTAGATACACACCCGTTTACACACCGAACGTCAGAATCAAGAATACAATTCCTTAATTAGGTCGCTAACTAAGACGTTCAGCAAAACCCAGATTTTCACGCTTGTAAACGTGAATTTTGCCTTGAAACAGAATGTATGCTTCACAAACGGGCCTAGCTAGTCATCCTTTCAGTTAGTGTAACTAAATAATTTACCTCACATGCCAATTAAACATCGCAATATTTCACTAGATCGATAATTAAAAAAAAATGTACGAACTTCGCCACCGTCAATTTCCAATTTTATTTAGTATTCCGATAACCTTTCGACCTCAACAGATTTCGAAGCGATCGTTTAATTGGCTAGAGTGTGTGTCACGTCATTCATAGTTGTTCAATCGTGTAAGCTCGGCCATTTCCGTTTGTGTCCGGTGTATATACTGAACTTCTTAATTGATGACCAAAAAAAATTCGCGATTTGACTTATATTGTGTTAAGGGTGTGTATTTAAGGACTAAACTGTTTATATATCTGGAAAGTAAAATATCTTGGCTACACGATGATACCTGTATGATAGCATTTGAGTGAATAAATAAAAGAATACGACAAGTTATGTGACAGGCACTCCATTCTTCGTGATTCACCTTGTCATAACATAGTAAACAGTGGTAAAATCCGATTTGGCCGGGGTAGTATTTGGGTACGTGCTGACTGCCTATGGTTGTATCTAATAGTAATACCTGAAATAATCAAGAATTTATCAGATTGACTAAATCTACATTTTGAAAATAATATAATTATATCATACTTAGAAATACAAGTTAACAAATAAACACATTTAAATAAACAAATTACGTTTCATTTGAGAATCCCTGCGCCTCTTAATTTGTCTTATGTAAGTGACATCGGATATGCGATCCATCCGATTACTCATACACTTTCATAAATTTGCATCGCTAATACATAATTTAATTTAGCAAAATTGAAAGTGGCATACGTTCACGGGTACATTTTCTATTGTTGAATAAAAAATTAGAATAATAGCACTTACCAAACAAAGTCAGAAATTGAGATTTTGTCGATAATTGATGATTTATTGATCTGTTGTTGTTGTTATTTAAAGATTGATATAAAATCCAGTATCCGGTTCTGCATTTTCCAGAGTTACTTCCCTTACACCACTGGTCAGCAGAAACATTCGCTATGCCTACATACGAGGCTATATCCTGATGCTATTAAATCGTGCACAATGTAAGTAAACCAACGCAATTTTACAGTAAGTTACCTAAATCTATTTGAATATGATAGCCAAATTTTATAACAATGCACTGAACATAGATATGTACTTTATGCATACTTACGGACATTATAGCATAAAAACGGTGATTTTGCCCATACGTTAACGGGACGAAAACCATGCGTAAACATAAAGATTCACGCGCTGTTAACGTCCAGTTTTACGTATGCTCATTTCAGGGCCGCACCGGCGACTATAAAGGTTATACAGCGTCATATGAACAGTTATTCCCATTTTATTTCTAAGTACTAATTAGTTTTCTATAATACTTAAATTAAATATTTAAACAAACCAGTAGTATCCATGTTTTCTTGGTATTTGCTGATCCCGGAAGTCGACGTGCATAACAATAACTGGTATGACGTTACGTGTGTTTACGCGACGTCGCCACAAAATCTCCCCCAAAAATGTAATTATTTCGAAAAACAAACGCATAAATTGATGTTTTGTATGCTATAATAGCGTTTACGCATGAATTTTCGTGCTACAACATATGCAGAGTCCCTCGGGCTTGGGCACCAACCGTCTCTCGGGACTCTGCAGATGTTATAGCACGAAAAAGCATGCGTTAACCCTACATTGCCGCAAGTCTGATCAATGCCAACGACGTCATAATGACGTTGTGGTTAATGACGTTGTGGTACTAATTCCTCCTGAAAATGTCAGTGCAATCCACCCGACACTCAATCACTATCTGCATGTTAGTTTATCATGTCTATAGGGTCATCTAGATAGTTACACAGTAAAATCTAACTCAACACACAACGATTGTATAATTGAAACGTCGAACTGTACTATTATTTGCGACGTCAGAACCCTCTTGGTGTTCTTTTCGGACCTAAAACATACCAGTCTCGCGGCCCTCTGTTGACATTGATTCGATCACCCCGTCCCTTTAAAGCTTATACTACATATTTTTTTAATACAAGATATTATGTTGTCGTCGTATGTTTCGTAAAGCTTTTAAGTTGACTTTCATAACTTGTAGGGAAAATGCATTATTACGCGCAGCTTCTTTTTGTCACAAACCCACACCATTTTCGCTAAAATAGTATATTGCGAGTTTCAAAATTGAAGACACTAAAATTTCAGCATCAGACAACCTGTTACAGTTGCAAGGTTACGTCAGATAAGTGTCGTCTGATTTGGCCAGTTATGTTTTAACATAATGTATGAACTAATTTGTTTTATGATTATGAAAATCGTACCGTCATTTTCATGCGCGGCGACATGACGTGATTGGTGTATTTTGAATGTTTTTATAATTCAATTATGATAATCAAAAAATGCGACACGTTCATGTTAATAACAATAGAATTATTAAAGTTTTTATGAACCTACACCCATCAACAAACACACCAGCAGAGCAGTGTCATTTTAGATATAGTGATATACCCACGTATATAATTATGGTTAGTTTAATACCCGACCGATAACGTAAAATGTGATACCCCTAGAACTAAGGCTGCGTACCGGTTTTCGATATAAATCGAATACCGGAATTTTGCGTTCGATATCGGTCAAAAAGTCGATCAACAAAAATACACATGTAAATCAACACAATCCCCATTTTCAGTGAAGTTTTTTTCGTAGTCTATTTGTTTCGTCTCAACATGGTCAGTTCCTCGACGCAGCTAATGTCCGAGTGAATCTAATTTCAAACAAGATTCTGCTAAGAAAACCACTTGTTATGACTCTTGCAATGTAACACATGTGCAAATAGCTGGTTTATCACATCTGAGGCCTGACTTGATTGGGTTCTGCAAGTTAAATGCATGTTGTAAGTCCGCCTATTAACAGTACTAAGTATTTTATTGTCAAAAGAAAATATCAAATGATATATCGGATATCGACCATTTTGTATCGATACAAATATCGAATCGATCATTCTTACTAGCGCAGCCCTACCTAGAACCATATTTTTTATTACATAGATTTTCAGGTAAGAAAACGCAAATAGCTAGTTGGTAAGTACATGAATAGACCGTCCCTGGTCAGTCTCTCAGACATTTCTGCCAAGTTCTGATTCTAATACTAAACATAAATCTAGATTAACGAACTGACCGAGTATTTTTTTCAAGTTTTCATACATAATTTACCAAACGACAATCCGAGAAAAAAGCGCCAATGGGGATTCCCACCTTACACAACCAATCAAATCACTCGGATACATCATGTACGAGTATATGTGCCTCGATCACTACCACATTTATATTCAATCTCAAAGTGTCTCGTGCCTGAAGGTACACTCTACTGTCCTCGTCTCAAATTTCATCTCTTGGATAATATGGAGACGACCACTGTCTTCGTATGTGGAAATCTACACCGTAATAAGAAAAATAAACAGGAAAAGATTACCTTAATCGATGGAACTTTTGCCTTGATTTGGCTCCCCAACAGAGCATTTTATTGTATAGTAAAGCCATAATTATAATCGTGCTGGGCTAACTCCTTGGGTAGAAGTCGAGTGTTATTATTGCATAATAGTTCACAATTTGCTCGAGATAGACAGGGGATTCGTAATATCGATGCTCGCCATAACGAAGTTTTACTGTACGTGGGACGTTCAAAAATAAACAGGACGGGCCCTCACGGGTACAGTTTTAAATATTATACAAATATTATTATATTACATTGAATTGGAATTCAATTGCGAAATATTACATAGTTATACTATCACGTCCGCTTATAATAGTCAATTTTGAAACCATGGTAACACGCACCCGGCACAGCCCACCAATTACCATTGATTGCGACTACGTAATAGGGTGTATCTGTAATGCTATTAATCGATAGTTTTCAAACTCCGCCATGACATTGCATGTTATATATTGGAAAATGTCTGCAAAAATGACGACATTCGGACGTTAGGTACGGGAATACATAGAAATTGAACTCCAGGAGACATTTCTAGCCTTATGGAGTACTCCCCTTCTGCGAATGAAGACATTTCTTGCCTTATGGAGTACTCCCCTACTGCGTATGAAGACATTTCTAGCCCTATGGAGTACTCCCCTACTAAGAATGAAGACATTTCTTGCCTAATGGAGTACTCCCCTACTGCGTATAAAGACATTTCTAGCCTTATGTAGTACTCCCCTTCTGCGAATGTAGACATTTCTTGCCTTATGGAGTACTCCCCTACTGGGTTTGAAGACATTTCTTGCATTATGGAGTATTCCCCTACAGCGTATGAAGACATTTCTAGCCTTACGGAGTACTCACCTACTGCGAATGAAGACATTTCGTGTCTTATGGAGTATTCCCCTACTGCGTATGAAGACATGTCTTGCCTTATGGAGTACTCCCCTACTGCGTATGAAGACATTTCTTGCACTATGGAGTACTCCCCTACTGCGTATGAAGACATTTCTTGCCTTATGGAGTACTCCCCTACTGCGAAAAAAGCCGTTGATAGCCTTATGGGGTACATGTTCTCTCAATCAGCGGATAAAGTCCATGCCAGATAGAGTACTTGTCACAAGTGGATAATGTCATTCCAAGGCCTATAAGAAACTCAATACTGCCAGAAAAAGCCATTCATATCCATTTGTAGAACTCCCAACCAGTGGTAAACTGATTCCCAGTCATGTTAGGGTATGCACCACAACTAGAATAACCATTCCTAGCAGTATGGAGTACTCACCAACGTATCAAGCAATTACTAGCCAAATGTTTACTTACTACTCCTAGCAAAAGCCATTCTTAGCCATATTAAGTATGGAGTATGTATATGAAAACGCTAGTTTTACTCTTATGTTTGCCTATCTATTGGTTTTAGCCTATAAAGTCGCCACACTATACCTGTGAACGCTCCTATTATCAGATATTTTACCCCACCCACCCATAAACTAAGCATGATGGATACACATCTAGTTTAAAAACAACAATAGGTCATAACAAATAAGTCTTTTATAAAGAAAGAGATGTGTACTGTTTATATTGAGCAAAATAATACATAGAATGCAATTTCTGCTTATATCCATTATTCTCATTTTTGCAGTTTTTTACCCCACCCACTTTCAACAGGCAAAGTCATGTAACATACTTATTTTTAAAAACTCTCATCTATTATCTACAAAAGAAAACTTATTGAACATTTCAGAATAGTTTATCATAGGTAAGAAGAAAAACAGAGGTCAGAGTTTAAACAACCATCGGTTAATCTTGTTGTTTAGTTTTTTTATTATTTGTGAAATTTTACCCCACCCACTTCGTAAAAAAGAGCGAGAGCAACCAAAACTAATTTCAAAAACACATCATTCCATGCACATTGTACAGCAAGTTCACCTATGATGCTCTAAATACATAAAGGAAGTCAAAATTATGTAATTTCTTATTTTTTTCACTTTGGGGTATATTTACCCCACCCACTTCAAACCCTTAGCGATAGCATACAACTAAAAAAGTTGTAAATCTTACGCCCTAATTTTCTTCATACTAAATTTACGAAATACATAAAATTATTTAAATGTAAAATTTATAGTCATAAATGTACTTTTAAGTTATTGACAATACAAAATATAGAAAAATACCCCAACATAGCCAATTTTGAGCCTCTATATGGGTCATAGCTTTTCCAAAATGTCGAAATTTACTACCAAAATAGATAAAAGTGTGTCTTCCATTCATTTTTCAACTCATAACTACATTTTGAAACATATTTGTGAGAAAACAATTCATTTCATGCACAAATAAGCGTTCAGTACCATTTTCGCATAAAAATGGCGGCCATCTTGGACGCCATCTTGGATGCTGAGCGGTTGTGAAAGAGGAAATTTGTAAGAAATGGTTTTTCTTAATGTTCGGTCATATGTCCAACTGTGGTGCAAGTTTAAGAGATGGACTCCAATTTTGAATAAATCGCCCTCAGCTCTTAGGCTATAACGTCACCAGAACGTAAGGAAAAACGGACAAACACCAAGTTCTGTCAACATCAAGATGACTATGTCCTCTGAATCGTATGAAATTATCGTAACTACGTTGGGAAACATTTCTCCGAGTCGTTTATCGTTTTTAGAATGGCATTAATGCTAAAGTGATAACTGTTCAGCTTTGAAAGACGGGGAAGTAATAGGAAATCATATATAACGTTTGTGACGTCAGTTACTGAGACATTTGCAAAATATCAACGTTTCATGGTACGTTGCCTCGACCAGATATTCGATGTAAGATCCGGAAATATCCATGCGATTCACACCAACGCCGCTTTACTTGAGTGGTTCAGTGTGGTACAGGAATGTATTCATTACCACTATAAACATCGTATTGAATAGCCCTATGCGAAACACGAACGCCTTGTAAAATAGCGACGCCATTTTGTGCACCGGGTCAGCGTTAGTGACTTTGTTTATTCATCTGTAACTCTCGGACCGCGCATTCGTTTTAGTTAATAATTTGATAGTATATAGACAAAGGATTCCGATTTCTGACGGTATATAATTTGATTTATTTTGTTTAACCATGCGGGTTTTGTGACAATAGTCCTGTTTATTTTTGAACGTCCCACGTACGTGTACATATTCACTTTGCTTGAGGAGTTTTTGCTCTCGTAGGACTCATGCATATGTTTGTGAGACATACAAGACCATATGTAACACGGTCTAACTCACCATTCTATCACACCATTATCATTAAACCTCATGCTTTATCACCATTCATCTGCATGTAAACATATACCATGACGGGCCTCAACATAAGTCATGTTCACCCGATAATAAATCACAAGCTAACTAGCGCACTCTACAATTATACCTTCTAACGTTTACACGTCTTGGTTGTAAGATATTTCCATGTGGTGTGACGTAGCCTACTTTGTATTTATAGAGTCTATCACCCAGAGCGAACCTTAACCTCGTACAAAACGAGGGGGTAACATTGGTCACCTGAGTGTGAGTGTCTGACTTAATATAATCTTTTTGCAATGTCAATCCATGTAAAGGCTAAGGTTCGAATTTGCAGAATGGAGGTAAGATCCTTGATAAACTGGGTATGTGTATCCCTACTGATGTGCTTTCTGTTGATGAACATGAGCAAGCATTCAAGTTCTTTTTAACAGGAAACATCTGCTTTCTTCTGGTATCACCGACTTAGGTTACACTAATCTTGGATAACTTACCGGATCCCTATCGGCGTATCACTCCATGTATGTTTGAGGAGGTTAGGGAGCACCCGAAGGAAATGCGTGAGGCTGGTGACATAAGAGATTCCCAAAGCCGTTTTTCATCCAATGTTGTTCTTGTCCGGAAGAAAGACGGGTATCTTCGTTTTTGTATCGATTACCGTCGATTAAATAGGCGGACTGTAAAGGATTACGCCAGGCATAATGTAATGGGCGAATCGAGCTACGTTTTACATACTCCTTCTGATATCAGTATATCACTTTTGATAACACGATGCTCACTGTATCGCCAGGCCCGTGCTCACAATGTATTACTTTTTATGTAGGATCAGACTCAAGCTCATTTTTTTCAAATTCTGTAAGTAGGAATATATGTATTTTCTTTTACTCAGAGGAAACAATATTGGCGTCTCCTTAAATTTCAAGGACAACTTAATAAGCCTTTACACATAGTTAAAGAAATATCTATATAATTATGCACGATAAATAGAATCTAATTTTATAAATGTTGATACGGAAGAATTTCATCTTAAGTACAATAGATCCCCTTTTGATAAGTAACTTAATATTATAAAGGTTTGACATATGTTGTTCAGAACATACATATTCTACATACATGTCAAGATAAATAAAAACGCACAACTTTACAAATACATTTTGTACAGAATTGAGCTTATTAAAAGACTGATTCTAAAAACTGATTATTTATGAACACGAGACCCTACTATTCAGTGAATGTATAGGTTTTTTTTGTTTGTTATGTGTTAAAGAAACGTTAGTACTTGATCTTTAGTTTTTTTTTCTGAACCTAGTGGCCATAATTAAAATTCTGAAATTGTGTAATTAAAGCTTACATAAACTTTAAGGATCAACTACATTAGTGCATGCGTTTTGGAGATGAGAGAGAACTAAGTTAGTAAGAAACTTCAATTCAACCTGAACAATAACCAAATTGTCACATTTTTCATGTTTCTTAGCAGAGCAGAGCAGAGCAGAGCAGAGCAGAGCAGAGCAGAGCAGAGCAGAGCAGAGCAGAGCAGAGCAGAGCAGAGCAGAGCAGAGCAGAGCAGAGCAGAGCAGAGCAGAGCAGAGCAGAGCAGAGCAGTATTAACTCTAATCGTAAATACGACACACGAGTATACAGAATTCTACATGTATATGTGTACAATATAACCGAATAATACAAGTCCATATCATAACATAGACTTTCTCTTAAACAGGCGCCATGTTAATGTGGTATATTCTTGTTATTTACATTTCTCTGAACATATATACTCGTAATTATTTACCCCAATTATAAACGATCACCCGCTGTATTTTCTATTGTACAAATAATTAAACGACTCATTTAACTTTTGTCATCTGTGTCCGGGGGCATTGTACTTATTTTTCTCATATTGGTTGCGTAGTAACGCATTAAGACGCAAATAAACACCCTTAAACCAACATGAAGGTTATTTATACGTCGCTTCGAGGTAACCTTGTATCCATATACACTCGTTTCTGGGATATCTTTCAGGATTTTCCCCAAGTAAAGTAATTTACGTATTATATCCTCCGCCGGGATTCAACGAATATTTATATAATAGTACATTACTACGTGTGTTAGGATGATTTTTCACGTTAAATACGAAACTATTTGTGGCTGATCAATACACGACTCCATCAAATTCTCCTTTCTCCAAGAATCATAATTGTACCTTATGAATGTGACCGATCGACAGTTTGTGAGTGCTGTAGTTTCCATAAGCGGAATATTGCTTACAAACTAGTATGTATGCCTGTAAGGAATATATGGCTATACAATACATTTTAAGATGCACGAGGTTTTCGTGCAATGTTGTGTTATTGGATATAGTTTTAGTGAATTGTTGTCGAAATTCTTGGCCAATTGAATGATAGATAAGAACACGATTAGGAGAGTCTATGAATGACCACGTGGGAGTTCCAGCATTCTCCTGAGCGGGGCGGTGTGCATGTAAGTTTACATTTGTTTGCCTAGGTCATGTTATCTTATTTCTTACGCTATTTAAATAAATGCATATACTGTATGAATGTACAGTTTGACAGAATTGACCTGAGACATTAGTATATTCCGTGACTTTGCTAATCACCGGTTCAAGATGAGTATTTTCCATAAATAACCATTCCGATGCGTTTAAGCTATAGAAGATGGTTATCCAGACTTAAATCAGTCTCAGGTCAATTCTATTAAACTTGTATGTAGGGTTCAGATAAACCACTACTACCCAGGAGGGGGCTCGAACCCACGACCTCCCGCTTGGTGCTCTGCCAACTGAGCTACCCGGTCTGACGACAGCACACAGCAGCTGTATCAGTCAAATACTGGCCCTGCGACATACTCCTCTGCCATAGAGACACAAATTAGACGGAACCACCTGCATAGCAATGTAACAATCCCAGACCAGTCCCCAAATGGGCGCCATTATCGCATGGTTCATAAAACTCTCATATACTCGAACCCGCGACCTTTCGTTTGTAAGTCAGGTGCTCTACCAACTAAGCTACCCGGTCTGACGATAGTACATACATTTGTAGTAACTGTATCAGTCAAATACTGGTCATGTGACATGTCCCATTGACCTTACTCCTAAGCCAAATATAGAGGAACACCCGCGTTCCTCAGTCTGATCTCCTCGGCATGTGTGCATTGTAAGTATATTTACCCGAGACAGACGGAAACTACCGAGCTTTCACGATTGCGGCGTTCCTGCTTTAAAAATCTAATAAGGTGGTAGTAATCAACAAGTTCCGTAGAAAATGACGAGCTTGAATTACGAACACTTACTACCATTACATTAGGCCTTTTCGACTGGATTGTTTCGTGGAGCAGGTTATAGTCTGGTGCCCGTCCCCAATATAACAGTAGTAGATTATTTTAGTACTGTAATATTAGGAACGAGAACCAGGCTATAACCTGCTCCACGAAACAGCTCTGTCGAAAAGGCCAATTACTGCCACAAACACGTCCTATGTAGACCATAATTGAAAAAGCTAATTCATGGAAACGTACGAATACTTTTGCGAATATTTGTCAGTTCCAGTTTGTCATTATTATGGTATTTATAGTACATTATTAGTATTACAGAAGTGTGCTTATACTACATATTAGTATCATCGAATTTTACTTATACTACATATTAGTATCATCGAATTTTACTTATACTACATATTAGTATCATCGAATTTTACTTATACTACATATTAGTATCATCGTATTTTACTTATACTACATATTAGTATCATCGAATTTTACTTATTCTACATATTAGTATCATCGAATTTTACTTATACTACATATTAGTATCATCGAATTTTACTTATACTACATATTAGTATCATCGAATTTTCGAATATAAATCACAGATGGTATTCGAAAAAAGTCACATAATTTATACCGATATGCAGTTTACAGTTTTTACACTTTATTTAGATTTTAGATTGGCTCATGAATTAAAATACATGCATATTTATACTTGTTAACGTAGCTTATCAAAATATAGACACATTTTTTGTTTACATACCTGGGTATGGATGTACAAAGTGACATCTAGCAGATTATTGGTCAATTACTGATTTTATTGTTCATTCAACCTATTAGATCACTGTATGGCAATTTGCATATGAAGGATTATGTCACACTGAAATGTTTCTATCATAGGCAGCCAGCACGTACCGTACTACTCCCTCAGTCATTTCAACCTTCTTATGTTTACCTATTAAGACATACACAGATAAACAGTGGTAAATCCGATTTGGCTGGGGAGTGTTTCAGGTCCAAATAGGGTACGTGCTGACTACCTATGGTTTCTATATGTACATTGTACAAATGGTCTTGTACTGCCAAATAATACATGTAGTAATTAATAAAGTAGACTAATGCAGTGTAAGCATGCTAATCAATAATCTTCAGTAACATATGACATAATAACATAATTTAATATAACATATGACATAATAACATAATGTAATATAACATACCGTCATTACATAGCAAGGATAGACAAGAAAAGACAGAAAAGATATCATTTGCCAGTGCATGTTTGTATATGATTGGAGAGTGGTTAGTTAGAACTAATATAATCTATTTCTTTCTTTCTTTCCTTTAGGCCACCGGCCCATATATACACAAACAATATACAATATCCCATCTTTCAACGTTTTTAAGTATATACATTTTTGTAAATATAAATGTATAAACTTTTTCTGCTGTAGATTGGTTTGTGTATAGGTGTATTTCTAGGTTATGCATGTTTATCTACTTTAACCATAGAGTTTATACAGTTAATCCCCCCGTTTAGCTACCCAAGTATGAAATTTACCTATACGAGATGTGTTGGTTAGTTATAACTTATAAGACAGGTTGTTACTTATAAGATATGTTATCTTGTATGTTGTCATACTCGCGTAAACGTACATGTATACGCCACGCCCACTCTGTATTTGACAATCAGCTGATCACAGAAATCACGTGTTGCACGTACTCCATGCTGACAACTATACCTCCTAACACTTATAATAGAGACAAGTGCGAGAAAGACATTTCTGCCATGTCTGTTCTAGAACAATATTGTACATTCATGTATATGCATTACGTACATTTCAAGATAAAACATGATATTCTAGACCTAGGATTAGTTTTAGAAGTTCGGACGATTTTGAATCCCAAGAGTCTTAATTATTATCGAATTTGTTGCGACATAAACTATTACACTGGAGTTTGCCAAAAGTGTCTGTCCGCTGACACGTGTATTAGAGCTTAATGGCGCCTGACATTATTTTGGACATTTTACAAGAAACAAAGAATTATTTTTTGCCGTCTGGTAAAGTCTGGATATTTTTGGCGAACTTGGTATACTCTGGGCTAACCTCGTCCGATATTTTCCAGTTTAATTAAAATCTCACCTCTATCTAACACGTCTGAGCTGGGTTTCGCTAAAACACTTATCTTAACCGTGACTATGGTGGTAGGATGGTAGCAGGGAGTCTAGCATATTGTATTGTGTAGGTCAATGTAGTTATTTTAAAAAATATATTTTAAGTCGTTTAAAAACCCAGGGCTACGAAGGATTATATAATATGTTTAAGGGGTTGAGCATAGAGAATTGCGCAGTTATTATATTCTACCGTCAGCATGTCCTGCTTTCATAGGTTTGTATACCAGTTTTCCAACAGTTACAGCCAAATATGGCTAACCCATTTATCGGACAAGGTTTCCTTGAAGTAATTAAGTCTATCACCGTACTTACGGTCCCCCCTCAACAACAGTTACCGTATACACCCTGTCAAAAGACGACCTCCATTATAAGACGCAGTCCGGACAATAGACCAGCAAATTGGAATCATGTTTTATAAATGTATTGACTTGGACTTTCGACCTTGTGACAGCTGGAACTTTGACTTTTAGTGGTTAAGTTCATTTTCTTGTTCAGTTTAAGTTGAGATTTGCCTTCCCTGTCCGATTTTAATATCTTTTTACACAAAAATGTTTGTATTTATACCGACGATAACAAATGGTAGTAATTGTTTACAAAATTTAAGTGAAAGTATTCATTTTCTATCTTAATATACTGCAAATAAAAGTATGCCACCGATCTTCAATCTATGATAGAAAGTCTATGAGCATGTACTTGTGTCTGTTTATTCCTTAAACAGAACCATAATGTAATCTATATACTATCTATTACTTACTTGCAAGAAACAGACAAAACATAATAAAATGTATAATTCTTTGACATTTGTTGCATTCGTGGTCGGGTTGGAACACCCACGTAACAAACACACTGCTAAACGAAGTCGTAACTACATCTATATACTAGTATTTCGTTGACCATAACTCTAGCCTTGTATATGTATGAAGATTAATATTGTGAATTACTGGGCGATCTAGAAATGGCCTATTTCAATTATTATGTGTGCGTTTAAATATGCTTTGAAAAGGTGATACATGTACACGAGAAAGGAAACATATCGGCATCGGCAATGTATGAAATTATAGTCCAGTCAGGGTAAGAATAGAGTGACGCAGCGGTCGCGTCCAATATGTCGGCGTAAAACCAATCATATTTAGGCTTATACAGACATGCAGCTATAATTTCAATGCTAAACCTCCATACCATATTCGCTCTCCATGTTCAAAAAATTGTTGTAATATTTTGTGTAAATATAAACGGCAACATCACTCTCACAATATCCTTACTGGAATGTACCAATCTTTGTGTGTTAACAAGACACGTCGTCGGCTGGCTCTAATAGTGATCAAAGTGCCAAATCATGTTTGGGAGAAAATGAGGATTGAACACTTGACTTTGTCAAAATAAATATCGTTTTGTAAACCGATTTTAAAAATTAAAAAGGTAGATGTTGTACAATGGCTTCATTCTTCTCCTTGCATTCATTATTCCGCCTTAACATTGACGTACATGCGTTTGAAAAAAAATGGATATCCCGAATTTGGAGATTGAGCAACGTTTTTTTGTTGCACATCAGGGGTTTGGACACAATATTACCGAAATACCGCGGTTTCATTGATTCATCTGGACATTGGCTCATATAAGAACAACTGGTAGAGGACAATAAGCAACTTAACATTATACAGTTGAGTTAATCACGTGACAAAATAAAGGACGGCAATTGGTCAACTTTATTATTTTTAGTACAATGTGCTCTTAGGGTAACCAATCTCCGGGACATTCAGCAACATGCACGCTACGAAGTGGTTAATATACTGGACTTTGAGCAAATTATTACTGCCAAAAAGTACATTGCACATGAAAGTATGACGTTATATTTTCACAGGACATTGAGCAATGTCAAATGAAATAGAAAATGCAAAAATCTCATTTTTGAAAAAAGGACAAGGGAGACTGTTAGAACCTGCCGACGACGTATTATTTTCGGCGAACTATATCTTGATATACGAGTGAAAACTGACCAAGATCTTATTTTGGTAAATAGTGGTATACACTGTACATGCAGTGTTTGCAGCGTCCCGGATCAGGCCAATAACGAACGATTCGACTAATAACTATGCAGCAATATAGAAAGCCGTAGATATATCGGATATTGGTACCATTAGCTTTCCCAGTATTACACTTAAATAACTTTTATCGGATTCATGAGCAGAAGACTACCAATTCAGTATTTCATCCACAGTTATTTCGCTTACTCTAGTCCACAAGGTCTTTGGTGTATAGAAATACAGATATAACGATTAAATAACTACTTGTACATTAACGTTGCCCTCATGTCCGAGTGTTAACGTTTTGGTAATTACACCATTATCTCAGGGCGTGACAGTCTTTCATCGTACCAAGGTACGTCTCCTGTTCCAAAGGTGGACGCTCAAAGAATTGGACAATGGAGTCCAATATATACCAGTACCGTGTATATTCCCTTATAAGACCACCGACTTATACGAACGTACATGATCATGCTAAAACCCCGATTTGCCGGTCTTTTGTCCGTCTTATAAAGCAGGTCGCCGTTAAAGCGGGTGTGTACGATAATGTCACATGTAATAGCAATTGTAGTACCCCCTTTGTCATTCAACACTTCCGGCCATAAATCGCAACAATACGTACTTATTATACACCCATACATGGCACCAACTCTCGTACTCTCTGCTCCAGATAACGATTGCATACATCGATAAATTTTCCTCTACTTGCATTCTTTGGTATGACGGCATAAATTTCGATGCTTCGCAAAACTTGTACCATTAATCACTTTGCAGATTTTTTGTATGAGTTTGACTTTTACACTTGTTTTATTTGGTAAAAACATAAGCATATACCGTTTCGTGGGTTCGCATATAGCGCGCACTATGAATAGTCTTTGGGGTGAGAAATCACGGCCATGAAACATAAACTTAAATAAAGCATAGCACGCCACCTCATCACAAATAGTAATGAATTCAACAACTATCGTATACAGTGTAAAATACATAATTTATGTACAGTAGTCGATGGGCAGCATTCACTTACACCAGTATGTGTTAATCTTGAGTGAAGTGATATGCATACGAGTGTAGAGTTAGTATGTGTTGATCGTGAGTGAAGAAGCCTGCATGCCAGTGCAGAGTTAGTATGTGTTAATCGTGAGTGAAGAAGCCTACATGCCAGTACAGAGTTAGTATGTGTTTATCGTGAGTGAAGAAGCCTGCATGCCAGTACAGAGTTAGTATGTGTTGATCGTGAGTGAAGTAGCCTGCATGCCAGTGCAGAGTTAGTATGTGTTGCTCGTGATTGAAGAAGCCTGCATGTCAGTACAGAGTTAGTATGTGTTTATCGTGAGTGAAGAAGCCTGCATGCCAGTACAGATTTAGTATGTGTTGATCGTGAGTGAAGTAGCCTGCATGCCAGTACAGAGTTAGTATGTGTTTATCGTGAGTGAAGTAGCCTGCATGCCAGTGCAGAGTTAGTATGTGTTGATCATGAGTGAAGTAGCCTTTATGTCAGTACAAAGTTAGTATGTGTTGATCTTGAGTGAAGTAGCCTGCATGCCAGTACATAGTTAGTGTGTGTTGATCTTGAGTGAAGTAGCCTGCATGCCAGTACAGAGTTAGTGTGTGTTGATCTTGAGTGAAGTAGCCTGCATGCCAGTACATAGTTAGTGTGTGTTGATCTTGAGTGAAGTAGCCAGTATGCCAGTGCAGAGTAAGTATGTGTTGATCTTGAGTGAAGTAGCCTGCATGCCAGTATAGAGTTAGTGTGTGTTGATCTTGAGTGAAGTAGCCTGCATGCCAGTACAGAGTTAGTGTGTGTTGCTCTTGAGTGAAGTAGCCTGCATGCCAGTACAGAGTTAGTTTGTTGATATTGAGTGAAGTAGCCTGTATGCCAGTACAGAGTTAGTGTGTGTTGATCTTGAGTGAAGTAGCCTGCATGCCCGAACACAGTAAGTGTGTGTTGATCTTGAGTGAAGTAGCCTGCATGCCAGAACAGAGTAAGTGTGTGTTGATCTTGAGTGAAGTAGCCTGCATACCAGAACAGAGTAAGTATGTGTTGATCTTGAGTGAAGTAGCCTGCATGCCAGTACAGAGTAAGTATGTGTTGATCTTGAGTGAAGTAGCCTGCATGCCAGTTCACTCCAATACTGTATTTTGTTGGAGGACTCAAATTAAGGCTTTCGTTTGGATACTCAGTTTACGGCTGTTACTGTGGCACTCATTTATCGATTGTTGTTGGCAGACTCAGTTTCTGGCTGTGACTGGGGGTCTCAGTTCCTAACGTAGTTTCCGGCTGTTTTATGGGAGACTCAGTTTCTGGCTGTGACTGGGGGTCTCAGTTCCTAACGTAGTTTCCGGCTGTTTTATGGGAGACTCAGTTTCTGGCTATGACTGGGGGTCTCAATTCCTAACGTAGTTTCCGGTTGTTTTATGGGAGACTCAGTTTCTGGCTGTGACTGGGGGTCTCAATTCCTAACGTAGTTTCCGGCTGTTTTATGGGAGACTCAGATTCTGGCTATAACATTTATGGAGCGATTGAGCAGTGTGAGTTCCATCAACTTAAGCTTCAACAATAACATACACATTCGAGTATGCCACTTTACTCTATTATATAGTTTTGCAATTTTTTGTCTAAACAATACGTATCACTCTTGTTATGCCGTACCAGCGTATCTTAGAATAAATGTGTTCGAACCAGAAAGTGATTCTAAAAGTCGTTTCTCAATTAACAAATCTTTTTCTGCCCGTATACGCAAGTAAAAACGACCTACCAGCATTTGCGAACTGCTTTCAATTATCACTTTGTTCTAAAACGTTTTTATAACTTTCTCAAAAACACAAAAATGAATGCTGACAAATACACAAATAAACACCTTTAATGTCATTTGTTTGTGAAATATGACCGCTGAAGTTATCAAGAAGTAGGCCACCACAGCTCTGTTTGTGCTTTTAAGGTGCAGAACTCAAAGTAATAAACTTCTGAACATTGTTACATTTATCATGCTCCTGAGATTCGGTGTAATGTAGATATTAAATGATTTCGGTGTTTATAGTGTCCGCTGATCTCGTGCGATAACAGTGGACAGTCCGTAAAACATGTGAAATGCTAACTGATGTATCACTTGCAACAGTGCATATTTCTCCAAAAGCATACTCATTTTAACACGCTTTGATTGACTATTTCGAACAAAACCATACATGTATGAGAACCTTGGTCGAAGTTTGTCTTCCTCTATGACTGCACCACCACATAGTTTTTTGCGACCCATTATGTATCCTACAATTTACACACGAGGGGCGTTCGATATGTAATGTGTTTTTGGTCACAAATTAGGAAATTCGTTTATGTCTTGAAACCTTTTTACTCTTACGGAACCATCCATCATTCCGCAATATTTTGTGAAAATTCAATAAAATTTAATTACCGGACTGTTTTTTCTGTTGTCTTCTTACAATTTGTAGCTGTTGACAATTTTAAAGAATTCAAATTTGAACTTAAGTTTACTATTTCCAAATGTTCATTGATAAAACAGTAGTTTAAAATTATATTTTATCATAATTTTATTATATAATACAGTATAACCTCCGTAGAGCGACATCCGACTGAGACAGAAAAAACTGCCGCTCTGTGGAGGTGTCGCTCTGTAGAGGTCGATTGTTTTAGAATGTCGTTCATAGACTATTGAGTGTACATAATCACGGTAATCTTAAATTGATGTCGTTTGTTTGTGATTAAGTGCATACAATTAGATCTTCTCGTAGCCGCGCGTTTTGCGATATAATTCTGACGATTATTTAATTAAGATCGTTGATTAGATACAACAAAAACGGGTACGAACCACGGGTCTAGTATTTATTGCTATTAAACGCAACTCTCAACATTATATTTAAAACGAGTATTGAGCTGTGACTGCACTTTTAAATATATCCTTTCAGCTACCATAGCGTACTAATGCAGTTTGGCCGGGATGGCCATTTCCGCTTTCCGTAGTTTACTACTTAAGTGCCCAAATTCGGGAATTGGCTGTCATGGGTACACATGCATCCCAGACTAAAGGATATTACGGGCCCAAAGTCGTGCACAAGAGGGCTTTGAACGTACATTTTCCAAAACTGAAATTACTGGTCCTACCCGCCATTGCGGTACGATTCCCTGTGTAATAGCATTAACATTTAGCGCCGAAAAGTTTTTATTTTTTATAGAAGGAATATAAGGCTAGACAAAGGGGTCAGGATCAGTTCCTAAAAAGGGCCCCAAAAGTAGGCCTACCAAGCTAAAAAAGAAGTTTTTCGCGCAAGGGTTACCGTCACATCGTCATGTCCGGTGACCTTTAGTCGAAATGTTGACAATTTTTCCTACTTTCACTTTGAGACAGGTGTGTAGCATCCGGATGTATCGAGTTTTAACCAGTGCTTCAAGACAATAGTGTCTCAGGGACGAGGTATAGGGACTATATGTATTTCTCATACCCCCCAAAATCGTGGTAGCGGAAAGGATATATACTATATACCGAAAGATTAAAGGAAGGAGGATAACTATAGTTATCATCACTAATAGTTCAATTGGAAACTATACAATTTGTTTCAATCTAATATCTACTACCATTTATTACATTGTATTACATAATAAATTATTTATTATTTGTACTAATCCAATAAGTAAAACATTTACAACATTTGAGAATGATTCGTGGTGTATTTCAAATCTGATAAAACCCTGAAGAATGCCGAGTTTCTCTTTACGAAAATGTGCGTAATTTGATCAAGAAACACATTTGTTGATAACACTGCGCAATATCAAACTATTCGCAATCATTCGTTTAAATTATCTTAAGAGTCATTTTCCCGTCTTGGAAACATATCTCGTTTCTTTGATGTAGAAAACTTGAACACGGTTCAATTTGTGTTTGTGTTCGATTTGGTATTTTACGGCTGTCATTATATCGGTATGGAGTCAGAAATGAACATTTTAAACTTCATTATTACATTCAAGGCATGCAAACGTGATGTTTCATAGACAGCAATTATATTCTAACTTGAACCAAGTATCTCTGCAAATGCAATTTTTTGCTTTTATGTCTTTAAGTGCTTTAAATAACATATTAATTGTTACAACCTCCCAATTGGCATGCCGTCAAACCACCGTGTCATGAATTATGTATGCATGAAAACCTTCTCCAATTACAAGAAGGTATTATTTGGTCATTTCTCAATATAATGGGACATGCTATATGCTAATGATTTGATGAACCCCCGGTACGTGCACATGAGTAATGTTTATCAGACATTTTGGAACGAGAAAAAATGCTTACATTGATTGAAACATCATACGGGGGTTTTCAAATTGGAATGCAACTAAGCACATAAAATGTATCCTTGATAGATTTTATTGAAACAAGCTTTTCCCGCCAACTTGCTGTATTCATCATCGATAGATGTGCGATGTTTCAATCTAATGATCCAGTTTAAAAATGCGATTTTATTATCATTCCTTTGTACAGTATGCATATACGGGACCAAAGCCAAACCGAGTTTTTGTCGCAACTGATATTTTTTCCGACAACGCATTTAAAGAGTCGTGGAAAAAGGGACAATGTCTGACAAATTAGGACGGTCTATAAGCTCAAGAACCTTTACGCTTTTCAGAAAGTCGCGTTAATGGCTGCTGCACGTGGAGGCTCATTGCTCTGCAACAGCATGTCATCCTACAAACCTGCAGCGATTTATCGGAGCATTTCTTCAATTTCTGAAAGAATTTACCTTCGTATAACTTGGCATTTATCCATTTGTCAATTTTATACATCAAATTGAATGGTAGAAACATGGTTTATATAGAAGAAAGATGTACATTTTTACTGGCGCCTATGGTGCGTTTTGCTATGCAAACTTTTGTTCTGTCTTTGCTGGCCCTATTTGGTTATGGATCTGCCGCATGGGTGACAAAATGCGCCCATGTCTCGTTCATGGCCATACATATAGCCACAAGAGTGTCATATAATTTAACATAACTTTTCCTGTTAGGAATTCTAATCTAAATCTTTACCATCTGCGGGAGTAATTATATTTAAATTAACTTGTATGATGAAATGGTGTCAACTACTTGATAGTTTAAAAAAAAAATAAAAGTGGTATAATTTTGTTAGGAAATGAACCTGATGCACGGGATCCATATGTGTAACCCTCGTGTCACCGGTCTGTAAAGAATTTGCTCAATGCATCCGCTTCGAGTACGGTAGGTCCGGGCTTCCACCCTCTTCATACCGTAATAACGAGACCCACAGGGAAGACTGAGCATGCTCAACCACAGGGAAGACTGGGCATGCTCAACCACAGGGAAGACCGGGCATGCTGAACTGTATAGCCCTTTTATCATTAGTATTACTAGCATTGACGTAATAAAAATGTTACCAGTGATTGCCAAGCTAGACGTTGAGAATAAAAGAGAAAACTAACTTCTCTTCTATTCTTCTCTCATACCCACGTGGAGATATATACCATCGGGAATGAGGTGTCGTGAGTGATTAATCTAAATTGTAAAAACTTGATTCACAATCAACCTAAAATAAATTAGCGTACAATAAGCAGTTGTCAGATGCTTGTGGAGGAGTTTATATAATCTACAGGTTATGAATCGTAGTAAGGCTTATCAGCCAAGCTGTCGCCGTACATTAGAAAAAAAAGTTGAAAAGCATAGTAAAACCTAAGAAAAAAAACGTACAGATACATAATTATCACTATAAACAGTAAACATAACGAATCTCGTCCATTACGTAATACACTTTCCGATATGAGTGGCGCCTTCTGAAGAATGGTAATTATTTTAAACTTTAGTATCATAGAAAGAATCTTGGTTTTCTCGAACTTGTGCCACGCTATTTTAACCTGCAGCAAATTGTTTTGAAACACCAGACCGTCATTATTTCAGTCTTTTGGAGCTAACTAGCACTATCGAAAATACAGGACCGTCACACACTTTCTATCAATAGCAATCAAACTCGCCCAACCGCCAAACACTCAGTATATCATAAATTACTCGTTGGTCGCAGCTCTTAGCTCGTAGATGCTTACTCGTTGGTCGCAACTCGTAGGTCGTTGGTCACAGCTGATGGGTCGTTGGTCGCAGCTCTTGGATCGTAGATGTTTACTCGTTCGTCGCAACTCTTAGCTCGTAGATGTTTACTCGTAGGTTTCAGCTCGTAGGTCGTTGGTCGCAGCACGTATGCCGTTGGTCGTAGCTCTCATGTTGTTGGTCGCAGCTCTTAGCTCGTAGATGTTTACTCGTTGGACGCAGTACGAAGGTCGTTGGTTGCAGCTTGTAGGTCGTTGTTCGCAGCCCTTAACTCGTTTGTGGCAGCTCGTATGTCGTTGGTCGCAGCTCTGAGCTCGTAGATGTTTCCTCGTTGGTCGCAGCTCGTAGGTCGTTGGTCTCAGCTCATGGGTAGTTAGTCGCAGCTCTTAGCTCGTAGATGTTTACTCATTGGTCGCAACTCGTTAGTCGCAGCTCGTAGGTCGTTGGTCGCAGTACGAATGTCGTAGCTGTTAGGTTGTTGGTCGGAGCTCGTAGGTAGTTGGTTGCAGGTCGTAGATGTTAACTCGTTGGTTTCAGCTCGTAGGTCGCTGGTCGCAGCACGTAGGTCGTTGGTCGCAGCTCGAAGGTAGTTGGTCTCAGCTCATCGGTCGTTGGTCGCAGCTCTTAGCTCGTTGATGTTTGCTCGTTGATGTTTACTCGTAGGTCGCAACTCGTAGGTCGTTGGTCGCAGTACGAATGTCGTTGGTCGTAGCTGTTAGGTTGTTGGTCGGAGCTCGTAGGTAGTTGGTTGCAGGTCGTAGATGTTAACTCGTTGGTCTCAGCTCGTAGGTCGCAGCAAGTAGATCGTTGGTCGCAGCTCGTACCTCTAAGCTCGTAGATGTTTACTCGTTGGTCGCAGCTCGCATGACCTTTTTCATGGAATCTGAAATACCTCAAAGTATGTCCCCACCAAAACAGTGAGCGTAGCATGACCGTGCGACCACATACACGCACCAAGGGGGCTTGTTTGTCCCTAACAAGAGACAAACAGAAATAAAAACGTTTGGCGATGCTGCTGAGACAAGGTCGAGCTCCATGGCCACCCCTTCTTATCTAGGAGGGATGAAGGGGTGTAGGGAAACAACCACAGAGCAAGCCCAGCAAAACAGACTACGCCAAACGCTTGAAATTTGGATGACCCATTACGAAACATACACTTTATATACCACTGCTAAGTGACTAAACGTGGATTTCATTTCGTGAATGCATTGATAAATGATAAATATGTATGTCAGACAATTCGAACCTTGCAGTAAATGTGATGAATTTTAATGAAACGATTAAGCCTGAATTAAATACTATATTGGCCTAATTCCGTTACACTTCGCTATAAAGTGAATTAGATATATCATAAAATATTGTATACCTATTATGTAACAAGGATTCTGATTGGCTTAGACGGCCTGCACGAGAGGTCTATATATTTTAATATACACCTCACGAAACCGATTTGCACAGCAATTTTCACACCAATTCACACGTGACGATGCCTGTTCAAATCAAATCTTGCCAGGAAGCAGTGATCTCCCCATAACGAGGTCGGATAAAGTTCTTTCCACGCTTCCCATTGTTTCATATTCAGGAGTGTTACAATAGTCTACGAGCGACTGCTGTATGTTAATGTGACACAATCCCCAACAACAGAAAAAGATATTTGCAGAGACAGGTGCACCATGCAACTCCAAAGCACTTTCATAGTGCAAATGACTGGTAATTTCACCACCCTACACACTCTAACGGGGGTAACACTCTAGACCCATGTGCAAATATCGAGATACATACATTTTAATATATTTACAGTACTACCTCTAAAGGTCAACACCCTTTAGGTGCTACAAATATTGGTCATTGTTTCGAGGTTGTTACTGTACAGATGTTAAATTTATAGCAAATATCAACTTAGGGAAATTTCGAATCGTTATACAGAAGTTTTTGATATACAGAGGGCCGCTCTGGAGAAGTTGTACTACTGTAGACGCTCCGAAGAAAGCTTTGATTTCCACTAACGTTCAAAACCGTGTTTTTTTAATATGAAGACCCTAAAGGGACGGACTGTTATCGACCGAGGCAAAACAGAGTAATAAATGTAGAGCTCTTCAATGTGTACACATTGAATTGGATTGTTGTTATGAATATCACTCATACATTCAGTTTCGGTCGCCATTGTCAAATACATGTACGTCCACATTCTTATCTTATTTTAAAGAGTTATACCCCAATCACACGAGAGTATGGCGTAGGAATATCAATTCGAGGTACATTATTGTACGTTCGAAATGTATTCCGTCTGCATTCCGAGTGCATTCCATAATTGTTTTCGGGCCAATTTGAATGTTTTCACATGCTCTAAACCTATTTCGTTAGCAATAAAATACATATTAAACTATACAAAATAAACTATGCCTTAAACGTCTGTGTATTTATTCGAATGGCCTAGATAACATGGCGTCGGATTGAGTCGGAACTACGAAACTGTTACACGCTCTTCGAAAAATACAACTATCGGAACTACGAAACTGTCAACCTCTCTGTTGAAAGTATACCCCCATATTGTCCTCATTCAAAGTGTCACACATTTTTAATCGAAGGTACAAAACCATTACTCACTCGTTTCAAAAGTACAAATTTTCTTAATTGAAAACCTTTAGTATAAAATACTCCACAGTATATATATTTATGTACACAACGTAAATAATTTTTACACAACTATATGTAAATGACTGTGAATGCGTCAGCAACATGCATGATTCTTCGTCGCGGACAAAAAACTTCATTGGCGGGTTTTGTGGTACGAGGTTTACAGGAAATGAGAGAAAATAATACGAGTTGAATGATTCCACGTAGTTCTATAGTTTTAGTACAAAAAGTCCACCAAATGGCCTTTCTCAAACACAACTGGTGTATTAAATCAACTGTTCGATATACAGGATATTTTCCCAGACAAACAACCTCACTTTTGTGCATTTTTATCATGACTATAGTTTTCTCTATTGATGTAAACATTGGGATATGAAGTTGACATTGATAGCGTGAGACGTTTACAGTAGACTGTATACATATAATATTATTCCAACGAAAACATTCTTGCAATTTTATAGGAGCCAGGATCATCTTAGTAGTTTCACTTCAAACGTATAGTGTGTTCAAATTAGGCGTCCGGTTTAACTCCTTTGGATATTACGGGTTAAGCTATCGTCTGCTGACCGATTCAACTTGTTGTAAAAATGGTACCTAACCTGTGACTTTTGGTGGTAGGCCAAGACTTCACAACATACCCTGTTTTTACTGATCGTCTGCTTGATGTGTTTTTTTATGTCAGACGTGACGACTGATTATTAATTGGAATTGTATTCCGTGCTGGGATATAGTTATATGATACATTATAATTATTCAGGTTAGTACCTTTTCGTGTGTGTATGTTTTTTTTGGAAAAAAATATGAGCGGTGAATCTCGAAGGTCAATAGTTTTTGCCATTTATTATCTATTGTCGAAATACGTAGTATTTGAAGGGCATTTTACACGGAATCATGAATGTTTAAATGTGTCTTTTTGATATTTTAAGGTCTTAGGGTAAATTTAAGGGTGAACATACATCCTCTTATGGGGATCATTTCCACCCATATAATTCTATATTTTGATTTGGTGATTTATCCTTTGGATTATTTCCACACATATGTAGAGGATATATGTTTGTTTTGGTTGAATATGGTTTATATCTCATCGTGAAGTGATAAAATATTAAAATTTTATAACTACAAGATGAGATATGAACCATATTCAATCAAAACAAACAAATATAGTATGTATTTAATGCTTATCTGGTGCCAAAAACCGGAACTATTTATGCCAAATTACCACTGAGGCTAAACTGAGTATGAATATGTTATTCCATTCTTATTTTTCAATTCCAAATCCGCCATCTTGGATTATGGTGACTATGTGAAAACACATTTTTTGAGAATTTTAAGTTAAAGTATTTAAAGTAGTTCCTGTTGGGGGGGGGGGGGGGGGGGGCGGAGCTTATATCAGTCACAATGTGAGTGATAACCAGTGACTGATATAGGTGATGAACCATTCTTTGTATATGTTTTAACCCCGTCTTAAGCAGTTGGTCAACGGATCAAATATATTATGGCTGGTTAAAGCAGTTAAGTGGCTGTTTTGTGTATGTCTATTTGTATTAGCATGATCAAATATACAGACACACTACAGCCCACTAACATTCTAAGCAGCTTGGTACCACTTGTCATACAGGACACGAAGTGGATGTGTATAGTGCGTTCACGATAATGAGATAGGCGGTACAATTAAGTATATTTCACAAAGGTGGAGTAATCAGATGTGCACGACTTATCAGGAATGTTGTTAGTACAAAACGGACCTTATCTGTTTTCTTGAGTAATTTGTAAAATCAATTTTGCAACAATTAACCAAACTGATTCATGTTTGTAAACATCACATATCCTGGGCACAGTAAAGTATTATATTGGCATGTTGACGGCCAACACTATATATATCGGCTTATGGTGAACGAGACCATTGTGATTTAATAAAATATTATTTTCTTTTTTATACTGATTTGTCCAACTTATGCGTGAAATGACAAATCGCAAATTGCATTCAGTTATGTATAATACAGTATAAACGTAGTGTGTTGATCTAACAATGTCATGTGTTAAACTAAATCTATCAGTAGCAACGTGTTAGCTTAGCACAACAGTAAAACGAGTTTATGTTCATTACTGAGAAAATTAATATATAAAATTTCTTGGTTATCACAAAAAGCGCTTTCCGCGTAAAATCAACAAAACAACGTCATTTGTTGCTACGTTTATAGTGGTTCCCGTTTTGTACATTGTACTAGTATTGGTTACTCTACATGGGTTATTGCTTCATTATGGTGAGCATTAACATGAATTTGACTGTACGTATGCTCGAGTTCAATGCATACTGTAACTTCAAGGGATTTGAAAAATAGTGAATCTTCATAGTAAGACCTTCGCCGATCTTTCTGATGAATGTTTTGTGATGTATAATCGAATTAAACTATGGACTAGTCAAGTAACACGGCGAGATGTGCTATCATGTAACGATGATAAATGTAGATAAGGCATAAAATAAAATGTCGCTAGTCAGGCTGCTAGGCTGCTAGGCCGCTAGGCCGCTAACTTCACGCTGCCAGGCTGCTAGGCCGCCAACTTCACGCTGCTAGGCCGTTAGGCCGCTAGCCTGCCAACTTCACGAACATCTTGTCTTGCTTCCTAGATGACATGGTTTGCCGATGGGGGAAACACATTTTTTATATATGGCCTTAGTGAGAATGTTCTGTAAATTTACAAACTGGCGTCATTGATGGGTTGGTAGTAATGATTTAGCATTTCATGAATATTTCACCAGTAGGTTTGTCATACATTACAGGAATTTACATTACAATGGAATTGTGTCCTTGGAACTATATTGAATGATGGGATAGTTTCAAATAAATAGGTTAGTCCAGCCACCAATGAACTTTAAGGATACTCACTAATATACAGTCACACTCGACCACCGCGTTATCGAGGCGGTCAATACCCTTTGGATGGCAGTTTTAAGAAGGGATAAGGATTCAGCTAATTTAACAATAATTTGACAGAAATCTATGCTATAGAATGTTCGATTTATTGAAATTATGAATGAGTACCTAATAATAATAATGACGTAGTTCCCAATAATTGAATGCTGTAATTACACCCTCGTGTTCATGCAACATGCAGCAAACCTTTGCAACATGTACTAGATGGATGTTTAACACCTTTGTTATGTATTCATGTAGATAAATGTGTGAATGTATTCATTTTATTTGTAGCTTTATTCAATACAATGTTTTATATATTTATAATGCAAACACTGTACATTTGTAATTCATAAACTATGTTTCTTTGTACAATTATATTGTATGTAATGTACAATCTCTCGGATAATAAGAGAGGTAAATTGTGCTTAACATAATTATAATATCAGTACATAAACTGTAAATTTTCTAAAAAAAAAATACCGTCTCTCCCGAATCCGGGCCTAAATTCGTCTCATACATATATACATCTGTATATAAAAAATAAATAATAATAATAATATAAAATATTTTTCTAATTTGGTATAATATCATATCGCATACTTTCCCGTCATATATCACCATGCTATTTATGTAATTGTATTAGTATTGCTTTGTAAAAAGTCCTTTTCAGGACTAAATATGCAAATAAACTATATTCTATTCTATTCTATATTTCTTAGGATAAAAAGAAACGTAATAATTAATGTTCCCATTTAAATAATATATCAACATATCGTTACATGTAGATTCACATGTTTCTGTGATGTTATACGGGTAGTTCTGAAATAATGTTACATATACCAATCTTTCTTCAGCATCCAGTCACAAAATAGATTTAAAATGGCTGATTAAGACGGATGAATGTTTAATACATTTATATTTGATTTGTATATGAAGGGTTAATATAAATTTGCTACGATAAAATTGGCAGCTTAAGTACGTTTTCGGTAGTAATTTCTGCGCATTAACTTTGCGCAAGTGCGCGTCTTTAAACTAGGAGAATTGCGTGAACTGATCAATTTGATTGTCAGCAATATACAAATGTATACAAAATGTAGTATTGTCGGCAGGTGGTTATTAAATTTCCGGTGTTCACTTACATAGGTTTGACTATATTAACTATAAACCTGCTTGGTTCCACATATATTCTTGTACGTTTGGTAATTATTCGCAAACAACGCTTTGGACTATCCAAAAACATGTTTCCATGAAAAAATGTAATATATGTACCTTGATACAGGCGCTATCTTGATTGGTGCGCTGATAAAATACCATATTCTTATTGCATCTGACACCAATTGCTTTTCTTAGTACAGATACAACGTATTTTTACATTTTTATTTTTCTACAACAGTATACTGACATGCCATTCCACATGATGTAGTAATTATATGTTTTGTTGCATTAGATTTCATGAAGTTGTACGCCCACCGTTCTTCAACATATTTGTTGTCATAAATGCCAGACATTTGACCTAACAAGTTTGCCTGGAATTAAGTGTCTGTCAGTATTAATTAACATGTGCACCTTGGCAAGCACCTGCATATGACAACTTCTCCACATGTGGAGGACATGAACATAGCTAATGTAACGGAAGAATTTAACCTGTTTAGTGATTGAAGTCTTGGATGCTAGCATGACCGGGTAGTTGCTGCTTGTGATATACACATTACTATATATTATTTCCTACACTACTACGTAAAGAGCATATAAACATAAGTATGCATTTTCGATGACCATTTTTTCGATCTTGTGCATAATCACTTTTAATGGATGTATTATGATAACAAGTATTCAGTCGACCGTATAGTGTTTATATTATCCGTATTTGTTGTATACTCGGACAAAGATAAATTGGCCGGGCTATAAATAGTACCAGAACATAAACATTCTTGTTTATCTTTTGAACCTAAAGTAAACTATAGATCAACCACGAGTTTGAGCCGTGACGGGAGATTGCACTATTTAGTCATGGTGTGTGAATATACCTGGTTGGGATACCTTAAAAAATGCGTTAATATATATAATTGCTTGACCTGATATTGTCAGTATCGCTGGCTCAACCGGTAGAGAGCTTAATTGTCAGCCTCAGACATGCGGGTTCAAGCCCTGATAAATGCACTATTTTTCTCACTTCATTTATTTTGTTTCATTTTCGTCAAGAATATGAAGACATTGTTAAAGCCATTTTTTTAATAATTCTTTTGACTTTGCATTGTACCTGTAATGGTTTTTCATGTTTCGCTGTTTTTATTTAATTTATTTTCCTCGGGTCCAGTATTAATTTATCTTTTACTGAATGCAATACTTAAACTCGTGTCAAAGATTTCCGACTTCACTTGGTGTGTTGGTTGACAACCTGTCAGTTTTGTCTGTCTCTGAGTTGGATGATGCATTTGGATATCTTATAGCGGTTGCTTGAAGACCGTTTATTGCATTAGCTAGCGCCATTGTTTGTGTCAAAGTTAAAAGACACATACACTACATGTATATTACATAAATTATGAACTCCTTGCAAACTTTCTGTATAAGGTATTTAATACGAGCAATATTAAATAGTCATTATCATAACATCATCTTCACCAGTATGTTAACTAGTTGAAGCCATTACACGTTTATAGTTACACGCTGTTACTATGACTAAGGACACTTAATTTTGAGTAATAAATCGCTAATTATTAAATACATTCCAGGAAACTTTCTTGTGTAATATTACTTGAACAAGCGATTTGAAAAAAATATATAAAAAGTGATCATACCAAGGATCGAACCTGTAAAAGTAAGTCTCAGAAGACATCGCCGTATCCATTGGGCCTCGTATTGAGTTACTTACAGAAACTACTTATTTAACTTAAGTTGTTATTGCTTATATATACAAATGTACATACCCTTTTAGGGTGAATCAACTTTGCTGCATAAATTAGTCACAGCTCAAAAAACATGGTTGATCTATAATAAGGCGTATTAAATACAACTCAATAAGCGATGAGGAATAAGCAGTCAGTACAGCGCAATGTCCAGTCGCAACAAAGGTATGTTTTTATTATGCGCGAGTTCGAATCCAACTCATAACTTTTCCAAAAGAAAACACTTTGTTTATTTAGTTTTGTTTTCTCTTTTTTGTTTGATCTTTTCTATGTAGACTTCGTAATTTAAAAGTGTTGAGAAAATGAAAAAAAGAAATATGATAATAATAGACAATAAATGGATTCGAACCTGCGTACAAAAATATCACACCCGGTAAATCATCTATAGGCTAACGTTACCACTGGGGCTATTGGAGAAATCATTGCCCCATTATGATGTCTACCAAATGTTCCGGTTAATTAAATGTGAAGGTCACTGTTGTGTTTATTTACTATTGCTAAATTTAGCCCGGCCAATTTATGTTTGTCCAACTATATATACACAATATGCGTGCTATGCTTGAGCTGTAGAATGATAAGTAAACACAAAATACGGCAATTTCATTTATTGTGGGTATTATCATTCTAGACCGTTAAAAAGTGATTTTATCGAGATAATACATAGAAATTTAGACAACCGGCCATAGCTGGGTGATGGTCTTTGAATCTAGAAGACTTGGAATTGGTTACTAATATTTTCTTAAGGCGTACAGAATTATTCAGGGAGTATCAACAAAAACACATTTTGTAGTTTTAATTATTAAAATATTTGTCGACGTTTTGGCTTCAAGCCTTTTTCAAAAAAAAAACATAACTCATTTTATTGGCGTACTCCCTAAAGAACGTCTGGTTTCCGATTCCCGACATCATATCCCATGGGATACTTTAAATTTTGAAATATGTGTTTTTAAAATAGCCTACATGCACACAGTTCAACTACCTTCCGACTCTAAATACCGATCTAATGTCATAATAATGCGACGTGAATCATATCAGCCTATACTATTACATGTATATATCCTCTGCAGTAAATTAACGTACAGTAAAACACCACCTAAAGACCACTTCAATAATAAGACCACCTCAAAAGTATTGCCACACTTTTCTAAACTATATTCAAGTTGTGTCGCACTTGACTCGATACTAAGGCCAAATCACAAATGAAGCCGGTTTTAGCACCCCTAGGGTTGGTGGTCTTATTATCAAGATTTTCTGTATTCAGATTAATCAGTAAGCGATTTTGCTAAACGATAACCGAACGTTCGAACGGTTAACCGGTTAACCTATTAACCGTTTATGACACACCCAGTTGAAATTGTTATCAAGTTTGTCTGCAACGCCAGGAAGTATATACGAAACACACTCGTGCTAATTCAGCTTCTCATGAACGATAATGGGATGGCATTAATGATTACGAACTGAGTGAAATTAGAAAACAGATTAGTGATAGATTGTCACATGCTATCACCGATGACACGTGCGTTAATTAGTCTCAAACTATAAACACTATAATAAAAAATAAAATAATAAATCGGACAGGGAAAGCAACATTCAGCAAGACACAGCAACACAAGATAGCACAAACTCAAATCGAAAAATTCACACAAGGTATGTCGTCGCCTTAAGTCAAACCCGCGATATACCGTTCCAAACAGACGGGCATTTAAAATTCAACCGTTGAACCAGAGAGACCGGTTTGAGAATTGGAAGCATGCACATTTTTACTTCTTTTACGGCATTAAAACAATCCTGTAGATCTATGCGTTGAAAATATTGATGACTATTGTTTAATATTCATAGAAATGACTGGTATTCGGCTTCAATCTCATTACATGCCGAGCATAGCCTTTATTTGTCAGTCAGCTTTATGCTGAAATATGACAGGCATATATGTGTGCCCCCACCCGGATTTGAACCCGGGTCGCCAGATTAGACGACAAGCACGCTAACCATTGAGCTACGGAGGCCACATCAATCTCATTACAGAATACACATTATGTAACTTCGATAACACAATCAACAAGTCTGGTCGTAATTACAGAACACCATCTTACTGTTACTCTTCATTTTTCTTCGTTATATCGCCATGGATCTTCAGCTTTTAAACGGTCATATAATTATCTTGTTTGTTATTCACCAGACTCCTATGGGGATTTGAAAATCGCATATAATATCTTATTATGTTGTTAGCGAGCCGTGTGTCATTTTGTAAATGGATCTATATGTTAGTTGGTGATATTCTTCTTTTTTTCTCCATTATATATCTTATTAAAATTGCACTCCGACGCAGACCAGACTCGCGTATTTGCAGACAGTTTATTCATTTTGTTGTTGGTTTCTCATTGGGATAAATTGTTTGTGTCATGATGTTAAGTTTGACGTTATCGAGTAACACGTTGAGAAAACATACAATTTACATTATTAAAATTGGCGATGGTTTATGTCTGAACATTTTAGTTTAAACTTACTTTGTATGTAATTTTCAAATCGATTTTGGAAATGAGTTTTCAACTTGTATCAGCGTCTAGAATTTGTATCTATGTTATGTTCGCCTGTGACATTGCCTACATTCGTGTTCATGGTCTAGATTACCTGCCCTTGTCTGCTAGTTTTGCTTTATGACGTCTAATCTTACTAAAACGATAATAGAAAATCTGACAGATTTAGCTCAGTGGTAACGCACTGGGCTGTCAATCCAGAGGTCGTGGGTTCAATCCCTGGCATCGGAACTTGACATTTCTGAAATATTTATATAATATTTCCCGCTATATCTGGCCGTGTGGTCTGCAAAGTATCTGGAAGTGCCAGGAAGCTGTGTTTCGGTGCTATACACCGGGCACATTAAAGAACCAGACTGTCTATTCGAAATAAGAGCTAGGCGCACCTCTACAGCGCCGGACATGTCTGTATCTAATGTTTCTCTCTCCCTTCAGGGGCTTTCTCTCAGTCTGTCCCTCTGGTCAGATCATGCTGTATCTGCACTGGTAGAGGATGCACCTGCGCCCTTGTGGCTGCAACATGGGTAAAGTGCTTTTGAACGTGCGTTCGCATGAAAAGGGCGCTATATAAATCTGGTATATTTTATCTTAAACATTCGAACACAGAGAACATAAAAAAACATCACACTGGCGTACCACAATGCGGCACATGCAGTGCCCAAAACACAACTGAACGAGAAAATAAACTTAACCGCTGGAAACCCAAGTTTCGGCTGACAAAAAGCTGAACGACCTTGTTTTAGCTATATAAAAGCTGCAGCTATAAAAAGCTGAATGACCTAGCCTAAGCCGTAAAAAAGGCTGAATTATCTAGCTTTAGCTGTCAAAAGGACCTGAAAGGTTTAAGAATAACAGTATATGGTGAATCCCTGCAACCGCAAAATTATTTGTAGATGGTAGTTAACAAAAATAGTATACATTATTGGATAGGGATGAAAGGGCTCAGACAATTAAATAGCTAATTCAGTCTAATCATGACTTCTCATGTTCTCTAGTAATTGTTTGTACATGAAAGGCACACAAACAGATTGCCTTGATTTCTTTATATATTTTTCAACATGATAATTATGTGCAATAATTCGTCATCCGTTAACTCATACAGCTCTCGTGTTTGGTGTCCACATTGGGACCGGGATGTTTCGAGTTCGATACCAGACGGCGAATTATCAAAGTTGTGTTATAATAAACGTGTAGCTTTGTTGCATGCTTTGTGTCCAGAGTTCCTTTTTCTTTTTAAGACTACAGTACTACCTCTGTAAAGCACGCATTTTGGATCTGCAAATATGAGCGGTTGTACAGAGGTTGTTGCTCTACGGGTGCTACATTAATAGTAAATATCAGCTTAGGGAAAGTTTGAAGGTGTTGTTATAGAGGTGGCTGCCCTACAGAGGGCTGATTTGGAGATGTTGTATTTTTATTATTTTATGACTTAGTGCACAATTCCAGTATCAGAATAACAAGTTACTTGGTAATATCCATATGACCGAAAATACCGTCAGTCGAGAGACAAAAATAAAGAAGATAAAAGTCATTGCAATTCGCATCATGTGCATATCATAGAATCACATTGACGTGTCGACAATTATCCCCGGCTGTGCAATGCTACACTCGCAAACAATTATCCCCGGCTGTGCAATGCTACACTCGCAAATTCTTGCTGCATGTTTACACAATTACCATCCAGATCAATTAATGTTCCAATAGAGCAATCAAAAGTTACATAACATATACCAACATCAATTTATGTAGTATGTAGTATTTCAGCACAAATTTCAGCAACATTATATCTCCCAAGACCGTTTTCCGATCATCCAGTAAATAGATTAATTACAAGGAATAAGGATATATTCACAAAAGACCTATAATTGACCACAGAATCTTAAATGTATCTGTCGAAATAGTATGTCAAAAATCACATTTTTAAAAGTAAAATGTACGGATGACAAAATACTAATTTGGCAAGAGTTGCTTCTCTTAGATTATATATTGTTTAATTTTTTGTTTACAACTCATTATTTTGTAAACAAACCAACGGTAGGTTGTATTTTGTTTTCTTCCATCTAATTGTGTTTTCCACCTTTGGGACTCAACTATAGTGCTAAAAATACATCGCTCTTCAAATAGATTACCAAGTTATTGCTTTTTGAAATTAGCCGTTTAAGGTCTAATGTGACTTAAGCAAAAGAAGTACTAGTAATGTAATACATGTACTAAAGTACGAGCTGTATTAAAATTGCTGAATATGAGTCTAAATAAGCCTTAAAATATCATAATTATAATATCACAATTTGACCACAGTAAAAGTATCATTGATGACGTTTTTTACCGAATTTAAATACATTGTTTCAATTTGTTTCTTTTTCAATGATACAGATACGTGTGCTCTGACCGGGACTGTTTCATGTAGAGCTTGCAATATGTACACTGTTTATTGTTGTGCCGTTCGTTTTATGCTGTTACTGTTCAATGCCACCCTTACTGACCCTTTACAAACTACACACAATAGATACAGAATGTATGCACCTTTGAAACGATGCAGCCTTATGCTTGAACACGAAATTGCAGTTTCTCTAGTTTCATGAACAAGGGATAGTGAAGTTACTAGAAATGTGTCCATGAGACACGGGTTCCCCATTATAGCACTTATCATTTAAAATGGGGAATGAGAGGGGAATAGCGATTTGAGGGAACATCATTTTTGAATTTCTTTAGCCTTGTGGACTATAATTCTATTCAAACTATCAAAGGTCCATCATATAGTAAAATGAACAAAGGGCAACAATTCTGGTAAACATTGGCACAACACAATATCCATCCTTTAAGGTCATCTATACATTGAGATTGTTAATCTGTTAAAGTTTGAAGAAATTCCAACCAACAGTTTGTGAGGAGTTTAACACACAATATTTTTCACTATGGAGTATATAGTAAAAGTAACAAAAGGCCCTAATACTGGTATAAATTGACACAACGAAAATTCCTCCTTTACGGTCATCTATACATTTAGATTGTTAATCTGTCAAAGTTTGAAGAAATTCCAACCAACAGTTTGTGAGGAGTTCAAAACACAAGGTTTTTTTACTATTTGGTATAAATGCATTTAAATTTGACGACACTCGCGATAAAATGTGACACCGTTAGTTTAACCAACCAACCATACAACCACCCAACCAACCAACAACCAACCAACCAACCAACCAACCGCTGTAGTGTCTTATTACATTACATTATATGATACAAATTGATTCTTAAAAAGGTCACATATCGACTTGTCTCGGCGAGTCTCGTGTGATTTTAAAACGACTTTGTAATGATACATTTCGTTTCTTAGCAACCTTATTTAATCATCTAAGTAATACGTCATTCATCACAAGTATAAATGTATTTCTACTCCTAAAATACAGAAAATCTGAAACTTTTAAGTACTTTCAGGTTACGCTCCTCGTATCAATCATATATACTTTGCCTGTATTCTAACGTTCTAGCATGCTAGTAACGGGTGAATTTAATGTAGGTCTACAGAGGATAAACTTGCGTCACAAAGGGTGAAGCTCTGCAGAAGTTATATATGTGCATTCAAAAAGAGGGTAAACTCGTGTCATATAAAATACGTAGTTCTGCAGGTGTTAAACTTGCGTCAACCAAAGTGTGAAGTTCTGAAGATGTTAAAGTTGCGTCATTGCAAGTGTGTAGCTCTGTTGAGGTTAAACTTGCGTCATTCAAAGGGTGTAGTTCTGTTGAGGTTAAACTTGCGTAATTCAAAGGGTGTAGTTCTGTTGAGGTTAAACTTGCGTAATTCAAAGGGTGTAGTTCTGTTGAGGTTAAACTTGCGTAATTCAAAGGGTGTAGTTCTGTTGAGGTTAAACTTGCGTAATTTAAAGTGTGTAGCTCTGTTGAGGTTAAACTTGCGTCATTTAAAGGGTGTAGTTCTGTTGAGGTTAAACTTGCGTAATTCAAAGGGTGTAGTTCAGTTGAGGTTAAACTTACGTAATTCAAAGGGTGTAGCTCTGTTGAGGTTAAACTTGCGTAACTCAAAGGGTGTAGTTCTGCTGAGGTTAAACTTGCGTAATTCAAAGGGTGTAGTTCTGCTGAGGTTAAACGTGCGTAATTTAAAGGGTGTAGCTCTGCTGAGATTAAACTTGCGTCATTAAAAGGATGTAGTTCTGCTGAGGTTAAACTAGCGTCATTAAAAGGATGTAGTTCTGCAGAGGTTGTTACAAACTATATTTTCGTCGTATATATAAATATACCGTGGACGGCAGAGAAAACTCATGAACTGTACATAAACTTTATTTGTCAGTTCAGTTCCAGCGATCAATTCGTCTTGTTTATTGAGTAAACTATACGAATGATTAATGTATCCAAATATTCATTATAGGACGACTTTGATTTGCTAGAAACTGTTCAATCAATTGTTCATTATTTTGTCGTTTTGTCAGCATGACTTTTAAGGCAAAACGCGAATTGCTTAGCAACATATAAGACTGCTCTTGCTTGCCGACTTTTATCGAATTATTTCTCTACGAAATAGACAACATTCTTTATGGCCTATGAAATCTGGACTTAAAAGGCATCTTAATTCATTTTGTGAGTTTCATTTGGGTTTATTATTGAATAATATCTCAATACTGTAATCGATCTATTTAAGAAATTGCGAAGGTTCTACAGCAAATTGCTAGAATTCCCCTCTGGAAGAACGACGTTTTAGACTCATTTTGGCAGCACAAACAAATTTATGGATATATGTAGGAAAACTAATTTTATCTAGTAGAAAATGTAAATCTAAGTTTGTCTAGTGTGGCTTTTCGAACCGCGATCGTGATCTACATTAGGAGATCAAGGAACGCTAGATTCTTTGTATCAGAGACATCTATGTTATATTTGTTTAAATAAAATTCTCTGGATGTTTATATATAGCGATATGATTTTTTAAATTTATTTTTACACCGGAAATATTTCTTGGAAATGTGTATGTCTATGGATTGAAGCGAAACTGTTCTATGCACTTCTTAATTTGTATGTACTTAGAGCAGTTACGTTCCCAGTTTTTCATTTACACGAATGGCTTGTACTAAGGGTACATACATGCATGTTGCTTTTCTTTGGGAATTTATCTGTGTATATTCTTACGATGTATTTATTGGCACTGATTCGTAACGCACGTATTGTCCTCTATCAACTAATACTGTTTGCATTTGACTGCGACAGACGTAAATGCCTGGCAATCCGGCCTTGTCCCGGCCTAATTGACCAATGACCTCCGTCTTCGAAATACAGGCAAATGCTTAGTCCAGTGTGGTCACAGAAAATGAAGAATAAAAACCTGATAATTCATTGATTTTTCCCTGACGAAAAGGTGATTTTCATTTTCTCTGTTTTCCGTGTTTTCCTGAGTCTGTAAGCCACCCTGTTAGTCGCATATCTCTCTAGAGCGGTTATTCTCACATGCACGCAATGTTTTACCGTCATTACGAGGTATTATTGACGAGAAAAATATGACAGAAAAACTAGCCCTGCGTTCAACGAATATTGACGTGACGCACGTTTCGTACCTGTTTCGTACCTGTTGCGTACCGGGTCCGAATCAGGTACGAAACGTGCGTCACGTAAATATTCGTTGAATGCAGGGCATATATATACCCGTGTGATCAGTCCCTCCCACTTGACCATTCTTTACATTCATTGCATTTTTCATTTTCTTCCAACAAATCGTCTGGACAAAAGAAAGGCCTTTCAAGAGAAACAAGTATTATTTGAAATATTATTTAAGAAATAAAAATCTGTTCTTGTATTTTGTCGATGAATAAACACATGCAGGATTTCCGCATCCGAACAAGAGCCTGTGTTTTATTCACCGACAAAATACAAGAACTGAGTTTTTATTTCGATTCTAAACACGATAATACCCCGTACTATTTAAGTGCGCGCATTCCATTTTCACCCATTTTACATTGAACATACTTCCACGCTGAAATTGAGTGGCTATTAGCTGGTACAATTACCTCCCCCGTTAATGAAAACGAGCTTCGTAATATTCTGAAGGAAAGAACACATTTTAAACATTGAAACAATTTTAATACCACGAGTATAAGGTATTTTTTGCATGAGATAAAAACTATAAATGAATCGATTATCAGATTTTTTAATGAAACTTAGTGTAGAGAGTATAATGGAGTTTCTAAAAATAGATGTGTCATTATAAAATTTTCGTTCATTTATTCATAAATAAGTCACTTGAAATTTATTTCACTGGACTACTTTTAATTCGGACATGCTGATGTTCGATGTTTTGTGAAGGGATGAAACATATTTTTGGAGTTCATTTTGTTTATTTGCAGAAACAACTGTAACAGTATATTCAATAAATGCTTATTATGTATGTTATTGAGTTGTTTTGTCATTTTGGAGCGCACAAACAAATATGTCCAATTTGCTGTTAGCGGGGCGTAAATAGTACCAGCCAATTTGTCAGGTGGATTTTGTTGCGGTAATAACATACAGCTTGGCTTCCTCTATTCGTATATGGATTTATCCAAAGACCGTGTTAGAAGGAAGATAATATGTCTATCAATTATTTTAAATGGCCTTATTAACCCGAGTAATGTTCGACAGAAAATCCCTATCTCATTAAATTTGCTAGTTTGCAAAATTTTACATTATCTGAAAAAAAACAACAACTGAATTGAACGAATGGGATCACTTTTTACGTAAACATTATAATGTATTAGTTACAAATGTATACGTGCCAACTGTCTTAATAATGATATCCACTTAATCCGGAGGTGTTGTTTTAGTGATGGTTTTCTGCACTCTTTTACCGAATGTAAAAAATACACCGACATTCTGCAAATGATTTTCATGTTGTTTGATTGTATGAAGCTCGCATGTTGATTGCAATTCACAGAAACACATTACCATGCAGTTGCGTGAACAAAGTTCATTTTCTTGATTATGAAACGGCATCTTCTCTCCGTTCATCTGGTGCTAAAAGCTATTAAGTACTTTTTTTAAGACACATTCGAGTTATTTAAGTAGAAATTTCACACTCACGGTAAATTACACAGTATATATTTTCATGATGAAGACGTATATATGCTTTGTAATAATGGAACTACTGTACGCATATAGTGCATCTCTTTTCACGAGCCGTAATTAGGCTAAATACGTCACTTTAAGCCAATTGAACTAGTAAACAGAACTCTTAGATGTGAGAAATAGTTATACTCAGTTAAATGCAGAATTATTACAGTGTTATCTCTGAATTTAGGCATTCCCACAAACCATATACAACACTGAAATGCCGGAGGATCGATACGCTTGCGTGAAATTCCTATTATCAGCTTGTTAGTAGATGTTAACTATTTCTAACATTTTGCTTGTAGAAGAGTCGTAAAAATGACGAAACACACAGGCAAGCGTGCATTAATTGTCGTGACTATGATGTTTTCCTTGAGGGTATTTCCGATCCAACAGCAATACTCAACACCGAAAATTATGAGTAAAATTGGTTCCGCTTACGAAATGGAAATGTTCTTTAGTGCATTTAATGCTATTGATTTGCCGAGCGTGTGGAAATTATTTGTTTCTTAACAGGAATACAACAAAACGATAAAGCATGAACATACAATAAACACCCCCGTGCCTATTGTTATACTATCAGCATGAAGACTTAATCTCCTAAAAGATGCCAACAAATCGTCAGGGAATTTACACCCAATACAATCAGCAGCGAATGAAAGGCTGAACATCTACTAACAAGAGGGCCCAAAGGGCCATATGTCGCTCACCTGTCCTAGTAGTTCATGCAGACCCCTTAATGGTAGCCTCTATTGCATGTACAAGGTTTTCATATCGTCTTATAAAGCGACGTTGTAATTTACATCACACAGACCAAATGGCATATTGAAGTTTCAGCCAAGTTTTGTCTATGATTTAACCTAATGACCTAGTTTTTGACCCTAGAAAACCCCAATATCAAACAACATCTAGATTTTGTTGAGATGTTCATTGTGATCAACTTCCATAAATATAAGGCCAACATTGAGACCTTTACAGACTGCACGAGGTTTTTCTAAGATTAAAAATTGTGACCTAGGGGTTGACCCCAGATGACCCAATATCGAACTTGACCTCGATTGTATTGAGATGATCATTTTGACCAAGTTTCATATACATTAGGTCAAAATTGTGACCTCTAGTGATTACACAAGGTTTTTCTATGATTTGACCTTGTGACCTAGTTTTTGGCCCGGGATGACCCAATATCGAACTTGACCTTGATTTTGTTGACATGATCATTGTGACAAATGTTCATAAAGATTAACCTCTAGTGACAACACAAGGTTTTTCTATGATTTGACCTTGTGTCTTAGTTTTTGACACCAGGGTACTGTTTTATCAAAGCACCTACGACAACCTTAAACTTACGTTCAAATTTAAATTCTTTATAGCCCTTTAACAGCTACCAATTGTGATAAAGGGTTGTTTAACACAAATTAATATTCAGTGAAGGAACTCGTACAAACAATACCTGTCACCAATACGTAGGTTTTAAAGAATAATTAAGAATTTAAATTTGGACGCAAGTTTAAGATTTTCGTAAGTGCTTTGATAAAACAGTACCCTGATGACCAAATATCAAACTTGACCTAGATTGTGTTGAGATGTACCTTTTGACCATGTGTCATAAAGATTAGACCAAAATTGTGACCTTTAGTGACTACACAAGGTTTTTTATGATTTGACCTCGTGTCCTAGTTTTTGACACCAGATGACCCAATATCAAACTTGACCTAGATTTCGTTGAGATGATCATTGTGACCAAGTTTCATAAAGATTAGACCAAAATTGTGATCTCTAGTGACTACACAAGGTTTTTCAATGATTTAACCTATTGACCTAGTTTTTGACCCCGGATGACCCAATATCGAACTTGACCTAGATTTAGTTGAGATGATCATTGTGACCAAGTTTCATACAGATTAGGCCAAAACTGTGACCTACAGTGTCTACACAAATTGTGGACGGACGACGGACGGACGGACGAAGAGTGATCACAAAAGCTTACTCTGTCACTTTGTGACAGGTGAGCTAAAAATGGCATCCCACTCTGCCAGCCTACTGCTTCAGTCAGTCAAACAAATCAGACGCAAGAGCCGGAAGACAACAACGAATCACACAGACAAACATACATCACAAGTACATTGTCACAAGTACAATTCACTTAATAAATAGAAACAGGGTACATACCGAAACAACCATATGCTGGACATAGCTGTTGCAGAAGGGTACATACAAAATAAACAAAGTTTCACAAAAAGGCATGATGTTCAAATGCTGATTTGCTATTATATTGTTCAATTTGAATATACTGCATTGAATTGCCGCCAATCAGATTGCTCAAGACATCACATGACCAACTTCATTTGAAGAGCACTCAAACATCTCTTAATTGAATGCTGCCATATAACTGCAATACATGTGAAACACACACATAATAAATAAAAAGCTTCAGTAAAATAAATAAAGTGACACTATTCTGTTCGGGTCTTCCCCAATTATTATGACATATTTACTTGTATTCAATTTGTTGTGCGATAATATTTTCCAGTAACAATACTTAACGCACATGTAAAATGCCTAGAGTGTTCAGAGTTATGTTTGTTTAGAGTGACTTGATGTGTAACTATATCAATACGACTAACCTTGCGCTGATATAAGATAAATTACCGGTATTTCTGACAGTGAAACAGAACACAAAAGGCACAAAGAAGCAAAAGAAAACTATTATATACACAAAAATACACAAATGACAAAAACTCAGTCAACAAGCTCGAGTCTTAAGGACAATATCTAATACTCCGTCTGATCAATAATCAAAAAGTTACACCATGAGGAGATATGAGGCAACTAGCTCTGTAACATACATGTTGAAAGTAGTCATAGTAATCATAAACATGAATAATTAGTTGGTACAAGTCCGATTTGACTTGGAACCTATACAGGCAAACCATTAAAAAAATCTTGCTAAAATCGAAGGTTGTATTTTAACTTCTGAATTGTTCAACATTTGCCATTGACACATTCAAAACCAAATTCAGTTAATTGAACTATTTAAATACAGTACGGTCTATAAATCACAATTATGAATTATTTATTCTGGAAAATGAGCTTCAGTTAAAACCAGATACAGCAGACACGTCCTCCTTGTTTCCTCAAAGTTCATTAAACTCACGATTGCTGTTCTGTTTTTTTATTGGTTGGTATTTGTTTTATAATCAAAGTGTAATGCAGCTGACATCAAGTATACAGTACAGTTTCTTTAGAGTTACATTTGTTTTTGTACTACATTTGATATACAAAATCTTTATCGACTGTTGATAGGCGAAGTGGACATTATCAATACTGTCGTTGAAGAGTTAGACCATGTTTTTGGTCAAGAGCTAGTCAGCAATCAAAGGATGCATTGTAAGTGTTGGTCCACATCTCATCTACCATATCTTCGATATTGTAGTGACAGTAGACTATTCTTATTAACAGTGTATCACGCTGGTTTCTGCATTATATCTAGGTCTTCCTCTGTGATGGCTTTAATTTCAAACGGGGCTTCGTCCCATTTCGTCAGTTTAAGTGTCTTACTTTTCTCTGTGTCAAGAACTGCCAGGAACTTGTACGATAAAAATGGTAGCCGAATATCCTTGTATGTTGAGACGATTCCAATCTCGTGTTTACAGTGGCGCTCTACATTATTCCTCTTTTCCTTGCAATTGCCAAACATTCTCCCTTCGCATGTAATGTCAGCACTAAACTTGGGCGCCTTCTTTGGAAACGGTTTGGTTGAGATATTTGGCCAAATGCTTGGGTCAATGACCACATGATGTTGATTATTTATAGACCGAATCGTGCAGCAATCTACTTGAAATATGCCACATGCTTTACAGACCATCTTGAACCCGGATTTTTCCAGCTTTTGTCGTTTTGGCTGTCTACTCTCTTCTTCACGTTTGTGTTCTTCCTTTACTAGTTTGGCTTGTATTCGTTTTATTTTCATCAACATTTCATCATGATCCATATGTATTATTACATTAACTGCTTCATCCATCAGCAAACCCCTTTGAACATTTACTGTGTGTCGTATGCTATCTTTTGTGTTTGCCAATACGATAAGTTTTCCTTTTTCCTTACGTATTCTGCCTACAAAGTAAACTATGATGTTACAACATGTGTATTATTGTTTTTGAAATTATAAAGAAAAAAGGATGATACATGACGAAATGTTTACAAAGGGCTATTATTATTCTGATAGTGTAGCTATTAGTTGTCATTAAATAACGTACTGTTGTGAGCGTTTGTTGAAAGTTTGAATACATGTACTTAAATACATAGCTTAAATGGTTTGCAAGTTATTAAGAGAATAATATGGAAATAGGGAATGTTAGAATTTAACAAAGGACAATAATCCTTCCAATATTGGAGCTAGCATGTTACTTGCCATAAAACAGTGTACTGTTGCTGTGAGCTTATGTTTAAAGTTGGCATTCGATACCCGTAATGACTTTCAAGTTATCAAAAATCACGAAGCATGTTGACGGACAGACAGAGGGACGCCCCACGTACCCTACCTTAAATAATAAGGTGGTTATTCCATTGTTTAAGATAAAAGTAATGACCACTTAAGGAACAAATAAATAAGTGGTTACGGAATGAATTCAATAGATTTCTATTGTGTAAGGCAACGCCTCCGAATACCTTAGGCAGCTTTTGTGTGTGCAGGCAAACGGACGAACAGCCAGGGTGATTACTACAGGGCATCGCAATATATGTGTGGGCCCTTATGACGAGGTTTGTATACTGTTCCGTTGACTGTATTCATAAAATCAAACATACCAGCTGTCTGTCTAGTAGAAATCTCATTTCCAATGTAATTGTAATGGATAACAGTATCGCAATCAGGTATGTCAAGACCTTCTTCTAAGATGTTAGTTGCTACCAAACCATTTAATTCTCCGCTGTTGAAAGCATCTACTGTTTTCTCTTGTTCAGCTTTGCCAGTCCCTGGTAAATACACACATAAAGGACTATATAAATACACACATAAAGGACTATACAATGTATATTACATACATATTTTAACCGACCAATACTTTACTAAATAGAGAATATCCTACTGTATCATATACACTCTGGACAAACTCGACTTTGAAATACAAACTTTAGTTTATCAGGTGAGCACAAACAAGGAAAGCATCACTAGTCACTACCATTTTAACGATTCGAGTATATCACGACCTAACTACAAACTTACAGCCGTCTATTCCCAAGGTGGGAACACTCACGTTTTCCTGTTGTACTACATGATAGTTTTAAAAACACAGAAATGAAATATTTCTGTAATTTACCTTAGCCAATTTATCCAAACTGAATGACGACGTTTAGCAAGCAATGTCTGGTTAATCAAGCACATAGTCACCGATCCAGGTAATATAAGGAGACCGGACATTTACAGATGTACACATAAACAGGTCATGATCAAGACATAATGAACACTGTAAATATGACTTAATGAATTACCTCCAATTTCTGAAGTAGAAGTAGAGCCTGTGAAAGCTTCGCATTTCACGGCTTCGCCTTTCAGAAGATCGGCAAGCATCTCGGCCATTTCCCTAGTCTTCACCATGACTATAAACTTTGTGTTGTTGTCCGTATAGTGTCGAATCTTTGCTAACAAAGTATGAATCTTTTTGCCTTCACTAGCATCATTGGTCTTAATTTGATTTTCAATATCTGATTCTAGCTCTGTAGTAATCCAAACATAATTATACAAACATAAACTTTAAACATTGTTACTGATACTCGATCTACATGTATGTAACTGAAGATTGACCAACTATTCGTTGGGTAAGCATATACTTATTACTAATGTTACACAAAATAATGGGTACGTCAATTAAGCAATGCCACCATTGCAGCAACTATGACGTTCAAATCAGTAGAGGACTGGCTGGATGGTATAAACAAATATTACATAAAGGCTATCATGTAATAATTGAAGTACGTCAGCAAAACATAACGAACTCAATTTGTAATTGCATTTTTACGATCGACTTTTGAAATATTTCAATTTGCTAGTACCACCAGGACAGTGACGATACACATTCAGTTATGATCAGAGATCTATCAAGAATGTCATACGTATTAATCTTTTTTCGTAATAAGTGGAAAATATTTGAAGTTTGAAAGCATAATTGCTGTCCACTTGAACAAAAACCATTCCATTATTTTAAGATTTACGAAATATCACACACTACCAAATGTTCGTATTTGTCATAAGTCGGTCATTTTAATATATTAACTGCTTAGTGACGCTGTCACTTAATTTACCTTTTGCTATATTTGCTAGTTGGAATTCAATTTTAAAACTGTCCTCTGATGCCGCCGTGTATCTGCCTAGATTTTGACCTTTAAGCTTGCGTTGCAATGCCTGTAGGGCATATGTTCCAGTAAGCTCATCACTGACAGTTAGCACCTCACTATAGATCTGTAAAATTGATTACATTTTGTTCTGTTTATAGAAGTAGAGCCGCAATCGTCTACTTTGAAAATGGAATTTTGGCGCATGTATTCTCGTCTCGAGCTGAGAGTCTATTCTACATAATATGTGAGGTTTTTGGTGAAAGAAGAGAAAGGAAATCAATAATTATCTAAATGACCAGTAAGTTTTAAAAAATCTAGGATCGTACTTCTTGCCCTCATTGATAACATGTTATGATCATAATTGATAAACCAATCGCTATGTCATGAAATGGTTAGAATTCATTAGTTGTGGGGAAATGCTTTTAAATTTAAATAACCAAACACATTCTGCCTGTCGTCTGTGCATTTATTAACTGAGCACATGTCTGTTTTCTGTGCAGCATTAAGGTTTCATTACGCTCTGGATTCTTTTAGCAATCGAATACGTTCCAATATCAAGTAAACCAGCACTCTAATTACTCAAATTGGTATGGTATTTTTGTTTCATTCCTCCAATGAGCATGAACGTTAGTTTCAAATCACAAATGCGTTTTCCATTCTGTTAGTGTAATATCATTGACACATTTCTGAACAGAAACTAGCCAGGTTTAAACATTAGAAAGAACATAGAGATTTTCTGTGACTTTAATGAAGAACATAGAGTAGTATAAGCACTTGATGTAATTAAGCAAACGGGTCCACTAGTTTGTGTTTCATTCAGGAAGTTTCATTGTCGATGGTTTTATTCCAACGGCAAAATGTTCTGAGATAAAACGTCTTGAAGAAATAGATTATATAAATTCCTTTAAAATACAATAAATGTTCACCTAGCAATATGCAATAATTAAAATGTATACGTACATTAATTAGTTGGCTAATATGCTGTCCGCTGTACAGTTTTAAATAAAGGCATTGTAGCTCAATTTAGTTTTGCCAAACCAGATCAGAATATGGACAAACGTATATGATTACCTTTAAATACGCAGAACCAACAGTTAGGGCATTGCCAATGTCACGGTTCGTCCCTAACAAAGTCGTGCCTGTATGGGACATTTCACTTGTCCAAGTAATGTAACTGGGATCAGTCTTTTTGGAGACTCGTTTTGACAATGTATTATTCAATTGTTGACGTTCGTCCTCATTTAGATCTTTGGCGTCGTCTATTTCTGTCAAAATTCAACACAAAAACTTGCAGTAATTGGAGCGTTGAACCCTCATATGGGGTTATTAATTGATGGATTTGTGTAAAATAGACGAGGGGATGTTAGGAAGTTTCCAATTTCTAGAATTTTCCCGTTATGCTGCTAATGAAATAACAGTCAACCTCACTCGATGTTGCAGTGCAAAACAATAAAGCTAGAAAGTGGTCGTATTTTCGTATTAAAAGTTCTAACTCGTTGTGGTATTGCGTTGTTGTCTGTTCATACAACATGTATACATAGCTTTTACAAATTCTACAGGCATACCTATATTCATTTGGAGTATTCATAGGAAGTTCTGTTTATTCAGTGATAGTGCTATGAACGACATATATATATGTATATATCTGATTGCGGAGTGGACAATGCCATGATTAACTGTTGAGTACGATTTCGACTGAGCTAACCGAATGAGCTTTATTTTGGAAATAAAAACGATGTTATTTAAATTAACATCACTTAGTGTTAAAATCAACAGTGATAATATATACAACGTACATGTAAGTTGGAAAACCAAAACGAACATCCATGGCGAATGTAACGAGATAAAGCTCAATAAAAAATCTAAGTTGAAACATCAAAACTTCAACTAACCTTTGACAGAAACAACTAGATTCTCGGTCTTGTCCATAGCTCTTGCAATACATTGGTATACACCGTCGCTTTTGTCTGCATCTGGAAGTACCGTCTTGTCTGAAACATTTAGGTAAGCGTTCCTGTTTGTACATCTTACAAAATAACGTGAAGCAATATCCGTATTACGATTGCATCGGACTTTATGCAATAATACATCAGACGTTTATTTACCAGAGACATCATTGTTTATAGCCAAAATTTCAAAAAGATAATATTCAGTTTGACAGGGAAGGCAACACTCAACCAGCCGAGCACAGAAAAATAAAAGAAAACATACAAGGCAAAATGCCCAGCACACAACCGAACGTGAAAATGATCCATCCAAGTCATAAAGCTGAATGAACTAGTTCTAAAAATAAAAAAGTTGAATGCCCAAGCTGAATGACCTAGTTTCAGCAATAAAACGGCTTAAAGAACATACAAGGCAAAATGCCAAACACTCAACCAAACGTGAAAAAGATCCATCCAAGTCATTAAGCTGGATGAACTAGTTTGAGCTATCAAAAAGTTTGAAGCCCGACCTGAATGACTTAGTTTCAGCAATGAAACGGCTTAGAAAGTTAAGCAATTTTCGATTTCTGTTTTCTAGTAACTAGACAATATTTCAAACCAATTTAGACAAAATGACGAGAGCGCTTCATCGTCGTGCTTTGCATGAAACACCATCGATCAATCACTATAACGATGATTTAGTGCTGATAGGCAATAAACACGACGTACGTTAACAAAGTAGACGTCTCTTGATATTCGTTTCAGTTTAATTCCTTTTTAACTATAAATCACATTCCAAACTGTACAAATTAATGTCTAATTATTTTTGGTTATACATATGCATCAAATATATTTCAAGTTGGAGCCCCAATTTTAAATATATACAGTTGTACACTTAATCTAAATAGTTCATTGAGTAGGCGTTCCATGCCTCTTTCTCTTCCCTTTCACCACATTACTATGAATCGCAATGTTTATGGAATGTATTCTTATTTGTAACATTTTATTTAACTTAAAAAATTATGTTCTATGTTTTATTGAATGTTTAGCATCCATTTCTCGTTCAGTTGTGTGTTGGGCATTGTGTCATGTCTTGTGTTTGTGGTGCGAGGTGTTTTTATGTTTTCTATGCTCGGCTCTTTAAGTTGAGTGCTGCCTTGCCTGTCAGATTTTCTATTGTGTTTTTTAAGTTCAAACACCACATATGTAGATCTATAAACAAATATGAGCTAGAATTCCATATACTGGTACATTCCAAACCGAAATCCAATTATTTTTGACAGCACTTTATTATTTTTATTTCAGTTTCGAAAACATGTCAATATGTCTTAAATTAAGTACAGCGTACCACCGTTCTCCCACAACAAGGACACTTATATATAGATGCCTCCCAGCGGTGGTGGCACAAATTCTAGCACATACAATGGCTGTTATTTCTTGTTTCGAATATTTATGAGATTATCACTCACCTAGTCGAATATCTTTTCTAAATTTGTCATATTCATCTGTGTTTCTCACTACCGTAGACAGTTTCGTCACATCAAGATTCGCCATTATTGTGATGCCTAGTTCTACTGCTTTCTCTACGCTGTTGGCTTTTTGAGCGTCTAGTGTGGCTGTGAGGCCTAGTATCTGTGAATAAATCACATTTTCAAACCAATAAACTCATCTATTACCTTATAAATTACATCACTTTTGTCGATTGAACAAAGTTTACCTCGCAAAAGTTCTCATTGCGAGTTTTTATTGATATGTATATATGAATTATCTAGTCTCTTATAGCTCCAGTGTGGAGGGGCAAAGTACTTTTATAATTGTTCAAATATGTAATGTAAATATTGTAAGAATGTACATTGATGAGACTTTAATAAAGATTATCTCTCTCTAAATAAGTTACAATTTCCTGGACGGCCTTCATTAACCATTTAATGGATGTACAATGTTTAAAAACGTGTTATACAATAACGTCGAACACAAACAATTGTTTGGTACAGTAATTATCACAACTTGTCGCCGACTACCCGCGGTCGAACAATGGATTTCAACAGTCAATGAAAGGTGCGAAAACTTGTATTGTTCGACTCATCTACGGGTTATTCATAGCATGGGACCGTCCAATCAGTTCGAGTGTTCGACCTAGATACTGTTCGAGTCATCTACTGTTTACCATATGAATAAAGAAGGAATTTTGACCGGACCGGAGAACTAGTTCGAGGCATCTAGGGTGTTCGAGGCAAGTACTGTTCGAGGCATCGAAGTTCTACTGTAGTTGGATTTCCTGTCACATTGTTGACCTCTAAAATACTCTGCTATTCCACTAATTTCGTTGTTAGGTTATCTTGAATAATAAACTGGATCACTAGGTCAAACCGAAGTGACACCTTGCTAAAAACTCTAGACATTTCACCATAATCTTTATAAAACCTGGCGCCTGGTTCAACTCAATTAGTACCAAGGCTAAATTCGAAAATGGGTAATAGGAGAGATCACCGTATTCATATGCAAAATGCCCACCGGCAATCTATTGGATGAATGAACACTAAAAGCTTGCCATTCACCAATAGCTAGCTGGTGGTACTAATCCCTTTGTATACAAACAGGATATCTCCTTTTTTTGGTAAAAACTTAGTGATCCGGTAAGATTAATTGGTTTTCTTGGTAGATGTCACCGTTTTAGGTTGATCTCTATGAAACCTGCTCTTGAATATCTAGACTTAAATTTGATAATGGGTCTTCCAGGGCTAAAAACAGGTTACAAGGTCAAATCAAAGAAATAAAAAGCTTTGTAAACACACAGAATTGCACTATATTGTTATTATTTCGAAGCATTTTCTTACACCCCTCTGTACTTAAAAAAGTATATAACAGTTTCTGAAAAGTTTCTTAGAAACGTTTCTGTTAACGTTAGGCTAACGGTTCGCCTAGTGGAGATTTCTCAGTTGATCGACCTATGGGCATTTTGGTAATAGTGCTTAATTTATTTTCCAAATGGCGTTCAGACAAACCGCAAACTGTGTTTACTATTGTTTAGTCTGCAAGACGAGTTATACATATAATATTTCATTTTGTCATACAAAATATCAGTTTCTATATCGTGGGGAGTGAAATTGAGTACGTAAGTGCTCGATTTTGTTGTTTACGTTGCGATATGGTTCGTCCGTTACGGTTCATGGTAATTGTAGCTAAGTTCTCAAGCTCTGTAAAATATTTGAATCACAGCATGATTGGTACGTCCGTCAAATACAGTAGATAGAGCGTTAGACTCTCGTCTAGCTGGACACTCAAGGTTCGAACTGACATTGAATGCAAATGTCCTCCATATGTGGAGATGTAGTCAGCTGCTATCGACAGAGTTAGTACTGGTTGTAATTTATCCAATCAAAGTGGTAAGGTCAACTGTCAACGATATATGTACTAGTATATGTCAGGATAACTTGATGGCTTACTAGACATTCCGATGGAACATGTCTGGATAACTGGATGGCTACTAGACATCCCGATGGAAAATGTCAGGATAACTTGATGGCTTACTAGACATCCCGATGGAAAATGTCAGGATAACTGGATGGCTTACTAGACATCCCGATGGAAAATGTCAGGATAACTTGATGGCTTACTAGACATCCCGATGGAAAATGTCAGGATAACTGGATGGCTTACTAGACATCCCGATGGAACATGTCAGGATAACTTGATGGCTTACTAGACATCCCGATGGAAAATGTCAGGATAACTTGATGGCTTACTAGACATTCCGATGGAACATGTCTGGATAACTGGATGGCTACTAGACATCCCGATGGAAAATGTCTGGATAACTGGATGGCTACTAGACATCCCGATGGAAAATGTCTGGATAACTGGATGGCTACTAGACATTTCGATGGAAAATGTCAGGATAACTTGATGGCTTACTAGACATCCCGATGGAAAATGTCAGGATAACTTGATGGCTTACTAGACATTCCGATGGAACATGTCTGGATAACTGGATGGCTACTAGACATCCCGATGGAAAATGTCTGGATAACTGGATGGCTACTAGACATCCCGATGGAAAATGTCTTGATAACTGGATGGCTACTAGACATTTCGAAGGAAAATGTCAGGATAACTTGATGGCTTACTAGACATCCCGTTGGAACATGTCAGGATAACTTGATGGCTTACTAGACATCCCGATGGAAAATGTCAGGATAACTGGATGGCTTACTAGACATCCCGATGGAAAATGTCAGGATAACTGGATGGCTTACTAGACATCCCGATGGAAAATGTCTGGATAACTGGATGGCTTACTAGACATCCCGATGGAAAATTTCTGGATAACTGAATGGCTTACTAGACATCCCGATGGAAAATGCCTAAATAACTGTATGACTTACTAGACATCCCGATGGAAAATGTAAGGATAATTTAACTGGATGGCTACTAGACATCCCGATGAAAAATGTCTGGATAACTGGATGGCTTACTAGACATCCCGATGGAAAATGTCAGGATAACTGGATGGCTTACTAGACATCCCGATAGAAAATGTCTGGATAATTGGATGGCTTACTAGACATCCCGATAGAAAATGTCTGGATAACTGGATTGCTTACTAGACATCCCGATGGAAAATGCCTGGATAACTGGATGGCTTACTAGACATTCCGATGGAAAATGTAAGGATAATTTAACTGGATGGCTACTAGACATCCCGATGGAAAATGTCTGGATAACTGGATGGCTTACTAGACATCCCGATGGAAAATGTCAGGATAACTGGATGGCTTACTAGACATCCCGATAGAAAATGTCTGGATAATTGGATGGCTTACTAGACATCCCAATAGAAAATGTCTGGATAACTGGATTGCTTACTAGACATCCCGATAGAAAATGTCAGGATAACTGGATGGTAACTAGATATCCCGATGGAAAATGTCTGGACAACTGGATAGCTTACAAGACATCCCGATTGAAAATGTCTTGATAACTGGATTGCTTACTAGACATCCCGATGGAAAATGTCAGGATGACTGGATGGCTTACTAGACATCCCGATGGAAAATGTCTGGATAACTGGATTGCTTACTAGACATCCCGATGGAAAATGTCAGGATAACTGGATGGATAGCTGGATAACTAGATTAAGTCCATGGTATAAGTACTATACTACTATATGTCTGAATTATACAATGGCCAACAACTCAATGGGCACTATTTTATCAAACGAGTTTCTAGTCATTGGTATGGCACCATTGTTAAATAACTAAGATCGGACAGGGAAGGTAGCATTTAACTGAAACAGTCGAGCACAGCAAACATAAAAACAACACAGGCCACAATTACACGACACAATGCCCGGCATAAACGAGAAAACCCGACTAAATAAACAGTACATGTACATACGTAGGCATTACTCGATTATTTGCTATTTTTAGAATGAACGATAGTACTGAATGTTACAACTTAAGACGTATCACGTGATCACGGTGTATTAAATGACATTATTGTACATAAAGTAGAAGCGGTTCCAGACATTTTATTGCAATATCGAGTTGTTATTATTCTTCAGAGTACGTATAATAAAGCTTTGTATGATGCCAAGTGTATGTCTCGAGACAAACTAAGACTGAAAACAAGTCGTCGACCGGAGATGTACGCTTCATAGTTGTTTTGTCGTTCTAAGCCTAAATATTACTTTTGGAAGTGCCATCTCATTAGAAATTCTTTTTGTTTTGTTTATACGTTTTATTTTTGGTTGATTGTGAAACATGTTTTTGCAAACAATTTTAATAAATCATGCTCGATAGGCATCGCATTCCCAATGGTATCCATCGCCACGAGGGCACGGAACTGACTGTGGGCGGTATCCATCACCACGAGGGCACGGAACTGACTGTGGGCGGTAACCATCGCCACGAGGGCACGGAACTGACTTTGGGCGGTATCCATCGCCACGACGGCACGGAACTGACTATGGGCGGTAACCATCGCCACGAGGGTACGAAACTGACAGTGGGCGGTAACCATCGCCACGACGGCACGGAACTGACAGTGGGCGGTAACCATCGCCACGACGGCACGGAACTGACAGTGGGCGGTAACCATCGCCACGAGGGTACGAAACTGACAGTGGGCGGTAACCATCGCCACGAGGGCACGGAACTGACTATGGGCGGTATCCATCGCCACGAGGGCACGGAACTGACTATGGGCGGTAACCATCGCCACGAGGGTACGAAACTGACAGTGGGCGGTAACCATCGCCACGAGGGCACGGAACTGACTGTGGGCGGTAACCATCGCCACGAGGACACGGAACTGACTGTGGGCGGTAACCATCGCCACGAGGGCACGGAACTGACTGTGGGCGGTAACCATCGCCACGAGGACACGGAACTGACTATGGGCGGTAACCATCGCCACGAGGGTACGAAACTGACAGTGGGCGGCACTCCTATCTCCATCAACCACATTATTGCTCACTTAAATTTTTGAATACGTAAATCCATTCCTTAGGTTTTGCTTTATTTACTTGATTAGTCCGATTGTGAAACAAATTCTTACATACAACTTAAATTAGTCATTTTTGACAGACACCTCATTTCTCAGTATGGTGTGGAGGCTAGGAGGATATTAAATAGTTCCTGTGCATTAATTATATACACGGTTTATTACAATACATTAGACTTAACAGTCTATGAAAATATACTACAAATATTCTACAAATATTTACAGTACAAATTTAAACAAATATAAACAATGTGTTACGTGTGTTTTAAACGGTTTTGTGCTATTCGTGCTTGTTTTCTGTTTTATATGTATTTATGAAGTTGGTGTCTGTCCTTCTTGGTCATAAGTAAACATATCCCTGTACTCAGCATTACTGACATAGAAACCGAATTCTGATTTGTTTTTAAATTAGAAGAAGTTTTCATTTCAACCATTTGTTTCTTTTATTCCAATGATTAGTGTGTTCTTTTCATTTTTTGTATGGGTGTACGAGGGTCATACAATATATTCGTAGGCAGTCGTTCTCATTTCATTATTATTGCGTTTTAACAAGTATTTCTTATAACATTACAAACAGTAACTTATTACCAACAGTCAATGCAAATGTATCTTCAATTATGCAAACTAGTAACATGTCATCAGCCGTTGCATTACCATGGAAACGCGTTACCACTCCCGACCGACGTAACGTGCCTTTTTTATTTGTTCAACTAGTTATTTATTGAATGATCCACGTACTGTCAAACATGTATTAGCTACTGGGTAACCGTTGATACGAATCTTCGCAACATATACCATAGCGCCACACTAGTGTTTTAGAGGTGTCTATTTTCCCCCTATCTTTCGATGTCGATCATTCATTGTTTAGCTTATATTTGAACTTCAAAGACCTCCCTTGAGAGGAACGTAGGAAAGTGAGCGATAGTTTCAATATTCCAGCGAGATATGGCAGGAAGACAAATCCAATAGTGTACGTAATAATGAATATACATAGAAAATAAATAAATATTTGGATAACTTTCATCGCTCATTGTTATCAAACGCTTTGACAGATCGTTGTTGAAAACTTTGTGTGTGCGTATCATCTCCCTTAAATATATCTGACAGGCGAAAAAATTATCTTATCATAATACGTTACAGGCTAAGCGTTTGATGTTCGATACGCACTTAATATCATATGCGAATCCAATTTCTAAAAAATATGATGGCAGATACAAGGTAATTTAAGATAATGTTTGAGTACTTTGATAAGTTGTTAGAGGTTTCCGTACATACGCTTATTATTAATCATAATGTTGATGTTGGTGTCAGGTTTTAATTTGAAGCCAAAGTAGTTAATAGAGAGAGCTCATGATTGTTTGATTATTTTATGTCCTTCAAGCCAAGAAAAACGGGTGAACATTGCACAAAATGTACAACAAACCGTGTAGACATTTTGGTAGCGATGCATATCTCGCTTAAAAAGTAATGCATAGGTCACACTGAGCAATTTTTTCCTCGGCAATGTACTCCCGATTGAATGAGCATTCATAATATCGGGAACAGGTTCGCCGTGGTCTAGGGGAAGCTTCGGGGAAGTCATGAGACAGTTTGTGATGTCGGAAGGAATTGTGATAAAATTCACGAATGGCTTAATTTGGACCGCGTTTATTTTCAAACAAAAAGCATTTCCTACAATTCTGACCCATTTTTCTAATAACTAGTTGTATTAATGTCTTAGTTTATATTTACTATTTGTATTAATGTAGTATGTGGTTAAATGAATACGATATTTTTATAGCCGTTTGCTCCAATTGAGTTTTTCTCCAATTAAGTTGTTTTTAAATCATAGGTAACTGTATCATTGATAAAGATGTTTTTTTAATATTTATATTTTTTCTTTACTCTTCATCAATAATACAGTTACCTGTGAGTAAAAATGTTATGATATTGTATTGTGTGTATACAAGTGACAGACCTGAATAAACGGACTGTTCGTGTTTTATAATACGGATACGTTATCAACTGCTACTACATTTCGATGGCTGTATATACATAACACTTTATTCGCCAGAACTTGCAAATGTAGGCTTTAAAGCATAATTAAATTGCCAAGAGTTTCCGAATGAATGAAATTATCGTTCCACTTAATAAAGACAATTTGCAATTGCTACATCTTATTGTTGCCGTTCGAGAAATAACAGTTCCATGTTAATGTAGCCCGTAGCCCGTTGTTGTAACCAGTTATTGAGTGTTATTGATGAACAACACGTCTGGATGGAATAAATCGTTTAATCTTGGACAATTAAATTTCGTAATTATTAAAGGTTACCAGTCATGCATTTCAATATAGTTTTAAGTCCATTGATCACGCTATTTCAGTCATAGTGACGCCACCAAGTCACATTATCCTGACATTGGGCGGACTAGCAGTAACATGGAGGGAACTATATAGGGCAGATATATCAGTACCATTTTAACGACTTTTGAATGTCGTGGCCAGGGTTCCTACCCAAGACCTCTCACACTTGAAGCGACCTCTCACACTTGAAGCGGGATCACTATAACAAGCGATTACTGGGCTATCGAGGTGCTTCACAAAAACACCACCCGTATCATTTCGTACGGCTTGACATTTCAAGTTCGCTGATCATTTTATTATATTGTTAATAATTCAGTATTTTTATAATGGCCTTGTTATTGGGCTGAAGACTATCATATCAGCTCGATAATGTCTGAAGCCAAAATAACACGACTATAAAGAAAGCACTTAATAATTGACAATTTAATAATTCACTATAAAATGTTTGCAAGAATACAGTAGAAAGATAACGAAAAATAAGTAACAAGTTTATAATTTTGTGAAGCAATAGTAATAAAATACTAATACAATTTGGCATTTGAATTGGCATTACCGTTATCCGAAAGTTGCATATTAGAATTATCACTAGATCTCCTTCTTCACAAAATTCTCCATCATCAACTATATTTATTTGACACTATGTCCGTATGTCTGATTGATAGTCGATTATGTTGTATAAATGCGATATATCGTTCGCCAACTCTTTCAGGATTCTCATTGTTATTATTATTGTATCGACTGCTGTTGACGCATTACAATGACCTGTATAAAAGCCACCCAACCCGTTATATATTCCATAATAGTACGCTGTTTTAAGTCATACCAAAAAGGGTCATTGGCTAAAAACATTTGTAATATACAATGACTGAAATTCAAAATGGCGGCTATTTTTTTCAATGAGAACCACGGATTTCATAATAGCTAAGCTATACATCCAATTCAAATCGATCTTATTAATTTAGTATAAACTAACATAATGTAATGGATCTAGCGTTCAACTAGATTGATGCATTTAAACCCATTGTCCACTGCAACGACTTACAAGTAGTGACAAGTTACCAAGCCATCGTTACCAACGACTGATTTGATATTCCGTAACTACATTTATGAATATACAGCGTGAATAACATTTATAAATTTGATTTACTGCAGCGAAGATTGCCATTGTCCATTATGCAAATTATTCAGCCCTGTATTACTGATCAGCACTTACTGTAATTGACCTTACCTGGTCAAGATTGAGTACAGTCTGGCTAAGACAAATTACAGTCTAGATCAGATACAATTCAGTTTGTCATGATTGCATATACATTGTAAATTTATTCGCCGATGAAGTGGCGGGACCAACGTTCATAGGTTCGGCACTGGCCTCGTAATCATTGGGAATGAAACTTTAATAAAAGCGCTGGAAGAACAGACTTTGGTTAATTGTCACTCAGGTTAGACCAGTCACAACGAGAATGACACAGTTAGGGTACAGTGGTACTCGCGGGTCCTCGTACCGCTTGCCGAGTAGTAGATTGGTTATGCAATGAACCATTGTATCGATAGGCTATTTCTGTTAACTGATGAACTATTGCAATGCTATAAAGACAGATGTTATCCGAATATGACAACTTTTCGCTATTTTCGAAGAGCTTTCAAAACGTGATACCTCTGTTAAAACGAGGTTGTGTGTAAAATAATGGATAAGGCTAATTTCAAGCCATTAGAATCTATACGAAAACTCCAAACCATTAGAATCAGTTTTTACAAAACGGGACATCGGGAACAGGGTTCTCTTGGTCTAGGTGAAGCTTCGGGGAAGTCATGAGACAGTTTGTGATATCGAAAGGAATTGTGATGAATCGGGTGGTATCGGGTGGTATCGGGAGAACATCACCGGTGTGGAATTCCTCAGTTGGACATAGGCTTAAAATAGCATACAATGTGAAACAACTCACTTTGAAACGAGCTAAAAATGTGACATGATTTAAAATGTTCTAATGCTTCACTACTTTACGTTGATATAGGATCTGACGACATTCCGTATAGGATCATGTCGACGTGAACTTTACGCCATCCAATCAAATGACTTCTTTCACAAATCTCAAAGTGCGGTGAAAGTCTGCTGAGGTTGCTAGATATAATTTCATTTGACGAACTACGTGACGTCATTGTGCACAAGAGACGTCATTTGGACATAACCCATTACGGAGTGTAGTCAGATCTCTAACTGGCGGTTCCTACCTGTGGTGTAACACCTCCCTGCTCATTCAACATATGATACTTGACCATCAACCGGTTATATGCAGATTTCTTTTTCGTATGATGACACTCGTCGAAAACAAGTAAGGTGAACTTAGACAGAAAACCAAGTCCCTTTGTCGTCAGTGTGTTCTCAATCATAGCAGGTGTCATCAGAAATATTTGGTAACTGTCAATATACATGAATAGATCGCTGCTACTCTCTTTCTGTGCACTGATACAAAGCGTGTTGTCCTTCAAGTAGAATGACATTTTCATTAGACCTAAACATCTTAAGGCCTGTAAAATTAGAATCTTTCTCGAGGGTTAATCTTGCTATACATTGTATTCGCGATTATCATAACTACGTCAAAGGTTATGCTCGGGCCGTAAACAATCAAATGTTAACGCAGAGTATTTTTTTCTAAAGTTAAACATTCACGAATATTTAACCCCGCGAACTATTGCGGAAGATAAAAAAATCGTGAAAATTTTGCCTCGCAAAATTATATGATTTTACAGTTATCCAGTAAGCATCGTGCTAAATGGCGCAATTCCGGACACCGATCAATTCTCCTATCGTGATCCCTCTATCTATAACCTTGTCACGCAATCAGACCATACAATCATGGCGTCCTGTTTCACAAGAGCCGCAAATATAAGCGGAAGCGTCCGTGCTTTTTACCATCCGTCTACAACCTGTCTTTATTAAGCGTCAATAAATTACGATACAGAGCTTCCTTTCCGCCAACAAGGAGTTTAATTATCAACATTTAATGCATTTCACATGAACAGGAAACGTCGATTGTTCTTAAATTTGAATGCAAATTTGCATCAATATTAATTATTATCGGCAAATCTTGTATAATTGCTCTTTTGCTGCTCCAAGTGCCGACATAAATCAGAGATTCACCGACAGCGTGAACGACTGGCATTTGTTTTAACACAACAACTCATTTCCGATTTGCATAAAACACGTTATTATACCAGATCAAATGACGTCTATTCTTAACTTTGATGAAAAATATTTATAAATACTTGATGCCTAGCGTGTACGATGTATTTTCAGACATGGTAAATCTGATATCCAATTTCATTGTTTTGTTGTTGTAAATACTCACCAGAGCAACAGGCAATCAACTTTTAATCATTAATGAGTTTTTTTCAAACACGACGCAATTTAAATCCCCCCATTTCTCACTCCCAAATGGCCGTAACGTCATTGATTACGGACGTTGCCTCAATGTGTTGAAAGTTCATGTGAAAGAGCAATTTCATTCAGCATGGTTAGTAATTGATAGTCGCCGGAGACTAGTGTTTATTTTTTGCTTTTGTGTTCGAAAGAAACAGTCATAGTACGTGGCCATTCGGTTTTATTCCTGCAGCCTAATTTGCCGATGACCTTCGGCTTGGAGGGAGAAGACAGAAAGTTTCCCGGTTCGGGAGCGCTGTCCTAGCTGTTTCCGAATAGAGTCCTTGGTTCTTTAACCGATACTCGCGAGAAGACCTCTTGGTTACGAACCAGTTCACCTCTATTTTGGTGGGAAACACTGAAAGGCGTTTTTGAAATTCCCAGTGTCCCGGCCGAGATTCATAACGGGGACCTCAGGATTGGTAGTCGAGAGCGCTAAACAATCGTGAATATTGTTTGAGAGTGGGAAAATTTGGTAGACACACAGACTCCCAAGAAACTAACTATTACGTATACTTCTTAAATGTAAGTGACTTTTTTAGTCAGGTGACATCGATGATTATTTTTATTTTGAATGTATCTGTAGGTCATTTGAAGACTTAACACGAAAGAAAAGTTATTACTATATGAGAATATGATGTATGAACATACTCCAGTGTACCAATAATATATTTTGTTAAAACTAGCCATGTATTTAAAAAAAACTTCGCTAGACGAACACGTATGATGTCTAAATATTAATTTGATGATCATAATCATGGTCCACCCTATTGTATTCTGATGTTATTCATGCAGTTTTTGGATAGATTTTAAAATGGTTGAAACTGGATTACAAAATGTACGTTTGTGGCGTGAAGTTGTTTTTATAGGCCTCATTACTTTTGATTGTATATATTTTGCACATGTGTTCTTATGTGATGATGTATAATGTACAAATAATGCTCTGTTTTGTTGAAAAAGTGTCAAGTGCAATTTTATTCGAGCAAAACATAAAGCCAAGATCTGAGAAAAGGACCCTTAATGACATTTTTGGAATTTTGATTTTTGGAATTTCCGGTCGTGACTATCTTTCCTGTACTCAATAAAGAACGTTTTTGTCAAAATTCCAAATTTTATTCCAAAGTTATGACCTTCCAATGGAACCATTGACATGACTGTATGTTTTTGTGCAAAAACGGACATCTCAACATTGACATATTTTGTTACTGTTTGTGTTTTAGTGGCATTATTCCACATACGTTCACCTGCTATGATTTCACATATCATCTGAAATCAGCTCTCGACTCATAATAATAATATTATAATATGCATTGACCGATACTCTCAATACTTACGGCGTAGTCAGGAAGGATCTTCATCAATGATCTATGGTGCTGATTTACCAGAAAGTTCTTTTCTGCCATAAATGCTACTTTGCCTACAAAAGTAGAAAATCAAGACAAATACTACAAATCAACAAGGTGCAATGTTTTACAATACCACGCAATACCATACAATCACACTACATCTCAAGGTGGAAGAGTAGGCCTACTTTAAAAAAATGCTTTGTTATAATATTGGGAACCGTTGGAATTTGAAATTCAATGGTGGTCACTGTGTCTTGCATTTCGTTGACGTCATTTATAACGTTGCCATGACGTCGTAAACATGAACATTTTTCGTCCTTTTAACGTCCGTTTTACGAATTTCAAATAATGCATATTAGGGAGGACAGTGACATTCGTATTGCTAGAGTTTTGTTCAGTTAACGGAGCGAACTCACATGTATTTATATATTTAAGTCCATATGTACTCACTTTCCAAACCTACGCTGATTCTCATTATGAGATGTCTAGTCTTCCTCTTGCTTTGTGTTTGCTGGTAGTTTTATGTTGTATTACCACGATAGTTTTACAAGATTATATAATTATTTCCAGTAAAGTTGACCCAAACTCAAAGTATACGGACTGAAAACAATCAAATTTGTAAGAGGCGTACCTTCCAGCTATTTTTGGATGCGTTGAATTGATTAGGAAAATTACCGATAGGAAATGGCGACTTGAACAGCAATTGAATTATCATCATATTGTGTTGGAACATAACGGTGTCTACGCGAAACATCTGCTGGTTGTGTTATTTTATTTTTTCAGGTCAGTGGTCGGGATGCGAGTACTTTCTCTGTAGACATTCGTGCTCGGGGATTTTAACTGTATATGTCAGTGGTCGGGGTGCGAGTACTTTCTCTGTAGACATTCGTGCTCGGGGATTTTAACTGTATATGTCAGTGGTCGGGGTGCACGTACGTTCTCTGTAAAACATCGGTACACGGGTATTTTTACTGCATTATGTCAGTGGTCGGGGTGCGTGTACTTTCCCTGTAAACATCTGTGAACGGGGATTTTAACTTGTATTATGTCATTGGTCGGGTGCGTGTACTTTCTCTGTAAACATCCGTGCACGGGGATTTTAACTTGTATTATGTCAGTGGTCGGGGTGCGTGTACTGTCTCTATAAACATTCGTGCACATGGATTTTAACTGTATTATGTCTATGGTCGGGGTGCGTATACTTTCCCTGTAGAAATGACATGCACGGGGATTTTAACTGTATATGTCAGTTGTCGGGGTGCACGTACTTTCTCTGTAAACATCCGTGCACGGGAATTTTAAATGTATACGTCAGCGGTCGGGTTGTGTGTACTTTCTCTGTAAACATCCGTGCACGGGAATTTTAAATGTATATGTCAGTGGTCGGGGTGGACGTACTTTCTCTGTAAACATCCGTTCACGGAGGATTTTAACTGTAATTGTGTCAGTGAGTGGGGAGTGTGTACTTTTTCTGTAAACATCCGTGCACGGGAATTTACCTGTATATGTCAGTGGTCGGGTTGTGTGTACTTTCTGTGTAAAAATCCGTGCACGGGTATTTTAACTGTATTATGTCAGTGGTCGGGGTGCGAGTACTTTCTCTGTAAAAATCCGTGCACGGGGATTATAACTGTATATGTCAGTGCTCGGGGTGCGAGTACTTTCTCTGTAAAAATCCGTGCAGGGGGATTTTAACTGTATTATGTCAGTGGTCGGCGTGCGAGTACTTTCTCTGTAAACATTCGTGTACGGGGATTTTAACTGTATGTCAATGGTCGGGGTGCACGAACTTTCTCTGTAGACATCAGTTTACGGAGGATTTTAACTGTAATTGTCAGTGGTCGGGTGTGTGTACTTTCTCTGTAAACATTCGTACACGGGAATTTTAACTGTGTATGTCAGTGATCGGAGAGTGTGTACTTTCTCTGTAGACATCAGTTTACGGAGGGTTTTAACTTTATATGTCAGTCAGTGTTCGGGAAGTGAGGGCAAACCAATTTTCATTATACAAATATATGATTGATACGTTACCACCAGGCTTCCTATGTAGATGATCCTTCACGATGTATAACGCTACACGTGTTTTACCAGCTCCTGTGGTAGCGTGGACGATTGTGTTTTCTCCTTGGGTTGCACGTGCCGCTAACTCGCGCTGATATCCTCGTAGATTAACCCCGCGCTCCGGTTGACTCGATGCTGTAATGAAATTAGGGTCATGTAGACATGAAATGTTTTGCTTGCTATGGATCTCTTTTTAAGGTTAAGGACCATCAGCAGTTTCAGTGGTCCAGGGGAGGTATTCACAAAGCATATGAGTGGACACATTTTATTGATTTATATTTTGTTTATAATTTATGCGTTGTTAGTTTTTAATTCGTTACCCCAAAAAGTATTTTATTTCCAAAAGGAAGCATGAACGGTTAACCACTATGTCGATGATTTCGTTATTCTAAACCAAGCAGTTATATTCCACTGCTTGAATAAAAGGTTGTAAACTAATCTTTTTAGATAGATTGATCAATCTCGGGTCGATCACTTGTGTGAATTGATTGCCCGATTTAAATCTGATAAAAATGTAGTAAATATCAAAACCTTACACTGGTGCATGCTTTCTATGTAAAATGTAAAAATTAATAAGAGAGATTACAATTTTTATGTCCACAATGTTACGTAAACAAGTGACATATACTTGAACGATCTTATTCATATTCAGGTCTATCACTTGTTTACATAACATTGTGGAATCCAAGGCAATATACACCTCCCCAAATTAACCCCTTGACAAAAATGCATACATTCGTCTCCTTCAACGTCCTCCTCGTCCGAGATACTATCTATTTGTACTTTTCCCATCGTGTTAGCCAAACCGTCCAAAGCGTCATCGTCCTCCGCCTCATTGTCAGATCTTAGAAGTTCTTCCTCATCTAGTTCATCGGACGAATCTTCGTTCAATGATCTCTTTTGACTGGCAACTCTGTTCCCTCCATTTTCTGAAAATTTACCCGACATGTTTTTTTTGTCAATCATAGTAACATGTAATGTACGAGGGTACGTTGATTGATTTCAAATAACGACCATGTTTTTGTTTCCTAAGCTACAGTATACTATATTATCTAGTAAACTACATATTTTAAACTAACAAAATGCTCTTACCTGATGAAGCCATTATCAAAGAATGTATTCAATATTCGCTGTACTTGTTTCGTTTATACACTATACGTGGTTACTAACCTTCTATTGATATGTGATCAATTGAATCTATTTATAAATATTCTAGTTTCGTTTTCAGAAATCCTACTTTCGGTTTCAAATAAACATGCTTGACCATATTCGGCAAATGCTCATATTTTCAATTTAATTTTATTATTTTTATATGTAATATTGAACGGTTGTGTTGTAACTTGATGCAAAACTTTTATACCTCAACCATTCATAAAACGTACCTATGAATGATAATGAAGTGATCGTTATAACATGTACGTAATATATCACTGATTAATACGTGTCACGTGGATGGTGCGGAGATTTTATCGTGATCCTTGACTTTCTATTAGCATAATGTATCAGTTGATATCCTGCCTTTATATTGGTAAACGTAACTAACCGCCGTTGTATGTTTACATCAGCCGGAAATATCACAAAGACGTGCGCGGTTTAATTTACAAACACAAATCTAAAGGACTGATATTGCACGATTTGATTGCGGACATATGATAATATTATTCAATACAAGTACCTTGTAATATGCTTGGATCACGTCAAAATCTCTGTTCATCAAATTATTATTATAGTATAAACTGGATCGCTGATACTCTGGTGGGTGTTGACTCTGCTACCCTGATTACGTTAAACTGCCTAGATGTCAATACACATGCATGCTGTTTATTCTTAACCTAGGTAATGCTTGTTACCCTCTCAATGTGACAAAAGAAAATAACTTATATAACCACTTTGTCAGTCAAACTGTAGGCACTGGTTGTTTGAACTATGTGTACTGGTTGTGTGAACTGTATGCACTGGTTGTGTGAACTATGTGTACTGGTTGTGTGGACTATGTGTACTGGTTGTGTGAACTATGTGTACTGGTTGTGTGAACTATGTGTACTGGTTGTGTGAACTATATGCAATGGTTGTGTGAACTATGTGTACTGGTTGTGTGAACTGTATGCACAGGTTGTGTGAACTATGTGTATTTGTTGTGTGAACTGTATGCAATTGTTGTGTGAACTATGTGTACTGGTTGTGTGAACTGTAGGCACAGGTTGTGTGAACTATGTGTACTGGTTGTGTGAACTGTAGGCACAGGTTGTGTGAACTATGTGTATTTGTTGTGTGAACTGTATGCAATTGTTGTTTGAACTAAGTGTACTGGTTGTGTGAACTATATGCAATGGTTGTGTGAACTGTATGCACTGGTTGTGCTAACTATGTGTATTTGTTGTGTGAACTGTATGCACTGGTTGTGTGAACTATATGCACTGGTTGTGTAAACTATATGCACTGGGTGTGTAAACTATATGCACTGGTCTTTGTCCTTTTACTGTCAGTATGGCACATTGGTAAGTGGTTGGTGCCAAACTCGTAATTGTACCAACACGTATTTTGTGTGATGCTGCCACCAGTGTCATGGTATTTGGAAGATAAAATGGTTGTTGGTGTTTTTCTCAGAGACTGTAGATAACATTTTATCAATGGTCTTTGTTTTTCTCAAGAGAGGTTGTTGTTAATGCGCTGGTCGTTCTCTACATTTTGTCAATGTGAAGGTCGAGAAGAAACACCATTTTATAAAATAGGTAGACAATTGACCCTAGAATTTTGACCTAAATTATGAGTGCATTTGGATGATACAAGCGCATTCCATACAAACCACATCCTACATTGCTAGGCTAACACTTAAATGGATGTATAGGATACATTGTATTCCCAACCATTCGAACTAATTGGTCGCCTTACAGCAAGTAGTCTAGTAGATCGAAAACCTGATGGCTCAAATCATTGAGCACTAATTCGCGTAACCGAGATTACGTTCAATGATAAGTGTTGGAAAGTAAGATGTCTATAATGATCATTTTCTTGTTACTCTGATTGAAAGCTTCTTATCTTAATGTTTTACTACACAGCACTCAGACACTGCAATAAAATAGGATAATAATGACGAGAGAATACTCAGTAATCAAATATAGCAATTAGTTCAAGTGGAAGGCCGATGCAACCATTTAGAAGACAGTCGGACATTTCATCTAGACGAACTTTGTGATAGCTGGTATTTGAACACATTTGATTAAGTTGCTTCGTTGGCAAAAACATGTTTAAAGGTCATATCTTACACAATTTTCAAAAATAAATATAATATCAAATGCCGGCTTCAGTATTGCGCAAATGTCCTGTTGAAGTCGCATAGGTAGTGATCACCTTTTTGTACAGACGTCGGGTTAGGATGCTGTTTTATCAAAGCTATTGCGGCAATATTAAACCTACGTTCAAATTAAAATTCTTTACAATTCATTTACACACAAAAAGCGTGTCAAAGGGATATGCAATGCTTATATATTAGAGAGGTTGCGATGCGATCGTGTAAGACGTTGCAATTAAAATTGGCTTGCGAAAGACAACGTGTGCGTGTAACATCACATGACAGTTGTAACATGATTTCTTCGTGAATCGATAATGAGTGTTTATATAAACTCAATGAAACCACGGACGATGAATATTGGGTTTTCCGTGCTTACGCATACCTGTGTGACATAATACACATTATATTTTCGTCGGTCACACGTCAGTTACTTGTAGAAACTACACATACCTTGATGACGTAATACTTGACGTAATATTGACGTATACGTTCACGTTACACGATGACTTTTGCAACCTCTCTAATGATTCATTTCCGGAACTCCCAACAAACCATAAATTTGTCTCCAATTTGAAGTTTTTGAAGAATTATAAAGAATTTAAATTTGAACGTAAGTTTAAAACATGCCCTTGAAATAGAAGAAATGAATAAACTATTCCATAGAAGTGCGCAATAAGATTCTCTGTGATGGTAAAAACATGCTGGTATTGTCTAATTAAACTTGTTTAATTTTCTTTTATGGAAATTTCTTTTCGACAAATGCACAGGAACTTAATTACGATGCAGAATTCGGTTTATTCAATGATTATATATTTATCTTTTATTCAAACAATAAAACAAATGTAATAAACATGTTCAAGTATATATTTTAAGCATCAATATTGTTCCCTGTGTATGTTTCGGTGCTTAACCAAATAATGTTAGTATAACACAGTTCACGAACTTGCTGTACTTCTGGTGTGCACTTTTCACACTGTTAATCACATATCATCTTGTTTCTTTGAACATCAAGTATTTCCAACCAATCCTATTAAGCAAGACGTGTTTTTATGATATCTCTCTAAAATAACGTTAAGAGAAAACTTACACGCATATTATGGTAATTATCCATATTAATAAACGATAGTATTTTTGTAAGATTTGGTCCTGATTTTTTTTACGATGGTAACTTACAAAAACACATCTGATTCATTAACCTACGGGAAAAACTCTTAATCAAAGCAGAGTGAATCAACGATCGGGGGGGGGGGGGGGGGGGGTGGACAGTTGAACTGATAAGTATCGGAAATACGTTTTTTGGATTCTAATTTATAATACGGAGAATTTTTAATTGTAAATAAAACTGACATACACTGTATGATCTAGATTTAAATATGAAAACACAATATGTAAGGAATCATTTAAATGCTGATAAAGATATTGATGTTATATTTTTCCCACAAGAAACCTGCGCGGTTAGTGCTAATTGAATAAAAACCCACTACATCAACTATAGTTTCTCTAGATAGTTATACAATGAATACACTTTTCCATTGATTGACTATAACTGGAAAATGCTGTATCATTAACTACATTACAAACAACTTCATTAGAATAAAACAATGAATTGACTTTACTATGACGTATTTCAATATATTTTCATAGATAAAATGTTGTTGTCATGGATACATTGACGTCATCAACACGTGTTTAGGAATTTACGTTTTTCTTTATGTCACAGTGTAAAATATATTCACATTATATTCAAATCCGATTACCGTGGAAATGAAAATACTACAGAAGCATTTGTAATTCAATTCAAATAATTTTAAAATTGTAACTTACATTTATTTTATTTTTGTTGTGAATTATAAAGGAAGTTGTAAAGGGATTAAATTAGAGGTGTTGTTTTAGAAAACAGCTAGGTAACCATGGAAATCGGATCTATTACAAAACAGATAAAAGAGAAATATGTAAATAATTCAAATGTTTCAATAAACCACTTCAACTTGTATCTTGGAATAAATGTTTTTTTGCTTTATTACGTTTTTATCATTACTTTCTACACGTCAGACAAATTGTACATATAGGTTACCAATATCTATACTACTAGTACTCAAACGCAAACCTACCTTGTCCATGGTTTCCCAGGGTACTGGACAAAACGGCACCGCTGCTGAAGAAGGTATTATATTTCAGGGTAAGTCAATGTTTTCGAGGACCCGCGTCTTAATTATTGCGAGATACCTTAATATTTACTTTTCAATGTGTTTGAAACACTTCTGTGTCTTATTCCCCGGTAATAAACAATTATTCTTATACAATTTTGTTTTATGACAACCTTTTATGAGTTTGAAATTTGAGCCGAATTTTTTCAATTATTCAAAGACTTTTCCTTCAAGTTGCTTAAACAACAGGTAGCCAATTAAAACATTGTTGGAGTGTATGCTTATATCTGACGGCTTGGGTGCATTACGTATTACTCATTTTTGCAAAGTTTACTGTTTGTCATAAAAGGCAAAAATCAAAGAATACATTCCTACCAAGTACGAATATATTCCATGCCGTGCACGAGGACCAAGTGCATACAAGCCATTTTGCACCAACCGTCCCGCATGGATGATTGTGTACATGAATGATTGCTTTTTTCTGGTAATCGGTAGAATTGTGCGTGGGATGAAACTTACAGGGCTCAACAAATCCACTCGTCCGCTCGTAAGCGAAAGCTTGTAAACGACGAACTTTATACCTTACCATAAAATAAATCTGTAACAAGTGTTTACAGTTTATAACACATTTCTCAATATTCAGTAAGATAATAAAAGCAGTTATTTGATAATGTATTGCATTTTTCTTTATTGACCTTCAGGCTGAGTAGATATTGAAGCAGGACTAGTGGAATTTCTCAACTACTCGTCCTGCATTTATCAATTTAATATATCGCATAATATTATATTTCGTAGGGTGGCCAATTAGAAATTCGTTTAAGTGTATTCGTTTTTGTATATACATGTACAGCATTCGATTTATTTATTGTTTTCGTCCTTACATAATTTAGCAATGGTATGCATTTGGTGTATGAACAAGAAAAAGTGGAAAAACGCTGCACTTGACAAACGATACCCAATTTTTGACTGACGACTGAGGCGGTCAGGTATCGGAGTAACTCCGATACCTGACCGCCTCAGTCGTCAGTCAAAAATAACCATAATCAAGCTCATAATTTTATTATGTATTTTGCCTATTGATTTGCAGTTACATATGTTTGATGCTATGGTAACTACTATTTGATAACCTGGTATCGTCTAAATTACATACACAATCTCCAACACACATTTGATATCGTCTAAAAAGCATACACAATCTTTACCACACATTTGATATCGTCTAAAAAGCATACGAAATCTTCAACACATATTTGATATCGTCTAAAAAGCATACGAACTATTTAAAACAATTTGATATCGTCTAAATATCATACATACTCTTCAACTCACATTTGATATCGTCTAAAATCGTCTAAATAGCATACAAAATCTTCAACACACATTTAATATCGTCTCAAAAGCATACACAATCTTTACCACACATTTGATATCGTCTAAAAAGCATACGAACTATTAAAAACAATTTGATATCGTCTAAATATTATACATACTCTTCAACTCACATTTGATATCGTCTAAAAAGCAAATGAAATATTGAACACACAATTGATATCGTCTAAATAGCATACAAAATCTTCAACACACATTTGATATCGTCTAAAAAGCATACGAACTATTAAAAACAATTTGATATCGTCTAAATATCATACATACTCTTCAACTCACATTTGATATCGTCTAAAAAGCAAATGAAATATTGAACACACAATTGATATCGTCTAAATAGCATACAAAATCTTTAAAGCACGTGTGATATCGCCTAAATAGCATACACAATCTTCAACACACATTTGATATCGTCTAAATAGCATAAGAAAGATTCCACGTGTCATATCATAACGTGACTGGCTGGCATTCTAAGCATATGGTTGTGAAACACCCTCATGTAGGTATCACACCAGTCGTCAATTATTTGATCACTAATGTGTGCTTGGGGAATGTAATATTTACCAGGGTCAAGCCTTGTGAGGTTTCTGTCAGCCACAGATGTTATATGAGGACAGGTTTAAATACATTATTTTGTAGTCGTGGTCAATTAGGAGTGAATTATTTATGCTCCTTTCTGACATATAAACACTGAGTAAGTCACTGATTAAAACAATATATAAGCTAGAAACAATGTACATCATCGATTGACTTATGTCATTATTTCTTATGGGAGAGTCGTGGCCTATAGGACGCGTGTTTTGGGGTCCAAATGTCCCAGGCTCGTTTCCCGTGTCTCTCCACCAGAATAGTCCACATGCTCCTCTTTATCCAGGTGTACGAATGGGTACCTGAGAGGGTAAAAAGCCTATATGTTGGTTTGCCGGCGCCGCCGAGTGTAACAGCGACTAAATGCTGAGTGAGTTAATGTAGAGTTGGCTTAACGGACGTATGACTGCAATTGACCTAAACTTTAGGCTTTTTACGTTTTTCCTACGCCATGGACTGAGATTATATTTGTTCCATTGGTCCTAGTGGCGTTATTGTACGCGATAGGTAAGGCTTATTTTGGAACTTGAAAGTGAGAAGCGTTGGTAAACTTCATGACATGGTGTCATAACCACTTTCAAGATATTTTATTATAACTATAAGTGTTTTTGGAGCTGGGAATTTAATCCTGTTGTTTTGTATTAATCTGCATGCTTAGTGATAGGTCCCTTTACAGTTTGCAATTAAGCTTCTTATCATCATATTTCATTGTGCCATAGTTGGACAATATTTAGACTCTATGACGATGTCTAATCGAATCCATTTAGGTCGGCGAGTGTTGATGTATACGTCTACATTTATTTATCCTGTCGTGCCCTTAAATGTCGTACTCTTTTGTTGCTCTGACTTCTGAGAGGTCATTGAATACTTTATGTGATGATGTTTAGGTTCATGTCGTTCATACTTTTATTTAATGCTAACTGATGAGATATGGAGTTCTATCAGTGAAATAAAACCTATATCAGTCACTGGTTATCACCTACAATGTGACTGATATAAGCTCCGCCCCCCTCACAGGGACTACTTTAATGTACCAAAATCTCAACACTAAAATGTCTGTAACTTTTTTATTACTGAACGGAAACATGTCATGTGGGGGTTTTTATTTTTAGTTAGACCATTTCCTACAAGTTGGTGTATGATTTAATGCAAAATTCTCAAAAAAGTCGTTTTTACCTATTCACCATAATCCAAGATGGCGGATTTTGAAGGGAAAAATATGAATGGAATAACATATTCATACGTAGCCTAACCACAGTGGTAATTTGGCATAAATAGTACCAGTTTTGACACCATAAAAGCATTAAATAAATAGAATATTTGTTTGTTTTGATTGAATATGGTTAATATCTCATCTTGAAGTGATAAAATTTTAATATTTTCACTCGCGCTACGCGCTCTTGAAAATATTGAATTTTATCACTACACGATGAGATATAAACCATATTCAATCAAAACAAACAAATATCCTCTATTTATTTAATGCTAACTGATTACATACGGAGTTCTATCAGTGGAATAAATTCTATATGTTCACTTGTTATCACTTACTGCAGAGAAAACTGAAAACTACAATATTAAAAAAAACCCGACTTGCATTGAGTAATAAATCATTTATACCCTCAACACTAAGACTTTGGAACAACATAGACGTAAATATTAGACATAAACCTACATTATCGCCTTTTAAGAAGACTTTTAAATCTGAAAATAACGTTATACCTTCTTTCTATTTTGATGTTGACAGGAAATGTAATATATGGCATAATTGTAGTGCTTTAAATTATGTTTTATACAGAGTTAATATCAAGGATGATCCATCTTGTAGTCGCGGAAATCCATGTGAAGACACTAGCCACTATTTTTTTGAATGTTGTTTTTATGACGAACGAAGATTTACCCTTATGAGAAATTTATCATTGTACGATTTATCACTTGACTTACTGTTTAAAGGACATGAATCACTATCTCTTAAGAAAAACAATATACACATTCCAAAATGTGTATCGCTTTTTGAAGAGTGCAAATCGTTTCTAAAATGTACATACATAAGTACATACATGCCCTTGTCCACACCCACTTTAATTTCAATACCAATATCGATTGTAATTTTATAGTTATGCATTTGTTTGATTTATGATATTGTCTTGATGTTTATTTTCTTGCAGTTGCCATGAACTTGTAAATATTCTAGGAGAGGGCTTCAATAATAATGTTAAAATAACTTGTGCCCAATCCCGTTGTGACTTGTGTATAATAAATGCAATAAAATATTATTAAACTAAACTAAACTACTGCAGAGAGTGATATAGGCTCCGCCCACGGCAACTACTTTGATTTAAATAAAAACCCAATTCTAAACTGACGGTTTATGTTTGATGCACCATATTATTAGTTTAAGCCTTCAGTTTCAATTGTCACTGTTCATACAAAGTATAATTAAGCCGTACAGTCAACCTTCCTTTAAGAACGTACTGTTCATTTCGTAATAAAAAGGAACATTGCATAAAACGATTTAAACAGCGTGCATCTTCGTTTTCTTGTTGCGTTTTGGGTGTTTTCTTATGGTGTGTGTCTTTCCTTATGGTTCGTTGCTTTACGTTGGCTCCGGTGATATTTTAGCTTGTGGTGCGTTGCTTTACGTTGGCTCCGGTGATATTTTAGCTTGTGGTTCGTTGCTTTACGTTGGCTCCGGTGATATTTTAGCTTGTGGTGCGTTGCTTTACGTTGGCTCCGGTGATATTTTAGCTTGTGGTGCGTTGCTTTACGTTGGCTCCGGTGATATTTTAGCTTGTGGTGCGTTGCTTTACGTTGGCTCCGGTGATATTTTAGCTTGTGGTTCGTTGCTTTACGTTGGCCCCGGTGGCAGTTTAGTTGTTTCGTGTGGCGTTCGAAGCGGAGAGTTTGGTTTATTACGGGGAAGGCAGTGGTCAACTTAACCAGCCGAGCATAGAAAACATAAACATATCACATACGACACTTACAAGGCACAATGCCAAACTCATAACCAAACGAGAAAATGAGCTGCCCAAATCCCAGCTGTCAAAAAGCTAAATTAACTAGTTTTAGCAATACAAAAACTGTATGCTCTAGCTGAATGACCTAGTTTCAACAGTACAACGGCTGAAATATCTCGTTTTAGCTGTATGAAGTCCTATAAAGTTAAAGAATAACAGTCTGAGAGTAATAACAAGCTGAATGCCAAGTGTCAGCTGAATGACCTAGTTTAGGCAATAAAAGTCCTGAAAGCCCAATCCGAATGACCTTGTTTCAACAAGCTGAACGCTCTAGCTAAATGGCACAGGTTCAACAAGCCTCCAATGTTGTTTCGATCAGAATCGATTTTTTACTCATTCTTGAAACAACTTACAGTTTGCAGTAGTATTAAACATTTAATATGTCATTTTGGTTATCTACAGTTCAATACTTCTTAGTTTAAATCTTCAATCCCCTAGCGATGCAACATCAGCAATTCTAAGCGAATTCAGTCCCTGTGAAATCGGCGGCGTTTCTACTGGTACTTTTAAAGTATATTTGACTTTAATTCACGGCTTTGCATTTTGTTTTTAAATATGTGCATGAACGTGTCTACGTTTGATATGAATACGTATATATGGTGTTGTCTGCGTTGTGAAAAGTTTGTAGATTAAAAGTCTCTTCTTGCTCGGCAAATAACATGTCATACAGACATTTTGACGAGGACATGTAAATAGAAAAGTGGAGACGCATCATCGTGTTCCAGTGTAAATGTATACACCAGGAGCGTACTTACGAGTTTTACTAGACATCTATGATATATGGCGGTTTAAGATTGTCAGCTATAATGCTCTATTCTAAGTGATTAATTGTATTTTGTGTTTCACTCACTGTAGGGGAATCTTGGAATGTCTATATCCGCATACATGCAAGGTATACTTGGAAGCGGCAGTACATTGGTATCGATTTTGTTACCATCAAAATTCGAAACATTTTAGAACAACTATAGTGTTTCCTTAATAACTAGGGTTGAACTGGTTGGAAACCCAGAGATAGTCTCTGCTATATACCGGGCGTGTTAAAGAACCAATGAGTATATTCTGAAAGAGCTAGAGCAGCGCGCCCGGAGTGCTTGTACGTATCACACACACTTTCTATATCTTCCCTCGAAGAGAGAGACCATTGGTCTGCTAGCAGAAATAAAACGAATGGTCATGAACTAGAACCGTCTCAGTCGAACGCTAAAAAGAACAACTTCAAATTGTTCAAATATATATAACTTAGATGAACATTTTGTGTGTGTAATTATTTAGGCCTTTCGGTCAAGGATAACCCATGAAAGTGCAAGCACTTATTTCCAATGGGGTCCTGTTTTATGCTGAAGGGACAGCGAGTAGAAGAAAGAGTTGTGATACAAGGAATCCGGATGCGTTACCCTAGCTCGTTCCGAATAGACTCCCTGGTTCTTTGACGTGCCCGATGTATAGCACCGATACACGCGAGACTACCTCTGGGTTTCCAACCAGTTTATCTCTAGTTGGGTGGGAAACACCGAAAAGCGTTCCAGAAATGACCAAGTGTCCCGGCCGAGATTCGAACCAGGGACTTCTCGATCAGTAGTCAAGTGCGTTATCCACTCGACCACCATGCCACCAATCAAACTTGCTTGAACTCTCATTTTCATTTAGTTCTGTGTTTCAGTCTAAAATAGAAAAGAGAAAAATGGGGTTTTAAATATACTGAGCATGTTTTTGTGCTTTGATCTGTAATGCAAGTTATAAATTACACATACATACGAAACACCTAGGTAATTAAATTAAATGTACTAAAATACGTTCACCGGCTACAATATAAATATTTTAGTCAACGATCTATCGCTTACCGTAGTTATCCCTATACCGTCACTGAGACATGTATGAATGGTGAACGAATGTTGTAAGTTACTAATGGAAGCAATAGCTCACATAGTTCATGAGAAAGGTTTACCTAAAACATAAAACCAAGATATTTTCTTAGTCCAAAAAGGGGCAATAACTCTTGCAAGAGGTAGATCAGAGTTACGGGTTGTGCTTTACATGATCAGGTATCGATGGTGAAAAAGTGCTGAAAGTTTCAAATCAATAGCTCCCATATTGTATGAGAAAAGTGGACCTATATACACAACACTAATCCAAACCATTTTCGAAATCCAAAGAGGGAAATAACTCTTGCAAAATGCAGATCAAATTTATGGGTCCTGCTTAACAGACTCGTGTATTGATATTTAACAAGTGTTGCATGTTTACTTTATGACAATAACTCATCTTTTTTTAAATACAGATACGCTAAAATGTCACATTGAATAATACGTTACGTTCTAGCTCCATTATGGTAGAAATGTTAGATGTTTTATATTCGTTTTCGCCCGTTAACCTTGCGCTACTGGAACTGCTAAAACCCGTATATGTCGGTATTCCCGGCATCGTTTAGAAATATAGCCCTACAAAGTGGTCTCCCTTGCCCCTACATGTAGCAAGCGTAACGTTACACGCTTTGAGGCGTTTGAGAAAAAGCCAGCTAATTTTAAAATATGTTGTACTTGTATTTTACCTTGTATGCAGTAAATGTTTAATTATGTTGTATATTGAAATAAATGTAGGGCGGTAGGACAAAAACTCCTTACTAGTATGTATAGATGTAAAAGCCGTAAAATGGATGTACATTGTATGTCTTATTTAACTTACTATGCCAATTAATATTATTTATAACCTTAAATTTTGTTCACGCTTTTCCCCCTTTTTTCATGAAATAGAAGAATAATAGGACTTTTTCCAGTAGCAATGTTCACTCTTACATGTATTAAACATCAAACTAAGTGTTGTTCCTTGTATGTATACACTGTCCTCCAAAACTTCCTTCACACTCCTGAAATTTTATGATTTTCTTAAATTGACAAAACACAAGACAAAATTTTAAAAGTTGACATAGTGTTAAGAAAATGATAAAATGCAATAATATATATAGGATTCGAAAGAAATCATATGACATTACGCTGTTGTTTGTCAATGTTCATGTAAGTAAATCATATAAATGAACTTTTGGAGGGCGGTTATATTCAGATAATTGGATGTACATAGCGTAACAACTGACCTCTAATGGAATGTTGTCCATTTATGACTGTCTACAAATATCGGCACCGTCATGACCTTGCTACTAGTACATGTAATGTCCAACACCGTGCCAAACTCATCATAATGTTCGATCGTAAGATGCCAGACAACATTTACTCTGATGTGTATCTCATAATTTGACGTTCAAAGTATTTTCTAGCGAAGTTTACATAATTATTAGACAATATTGTCTATCACCCAAATAAACAATACCATTTCAGGCTATCAGGGAAACACAGTTACATGTGGTGACGTCATATTTATATATAGTATGAAACGCAATGAGGATTTTACAGAACGATGAACAACACAACAATAACTCAAACGTGAATGTTTCCACCGAATATACACCTATCTCTCATATGATGACTAAATATAGCTAAATAGCACCTCTTGGCCACTAGTCTATATGAGCGAGCAGTGCTCTTAAAATGAAACAATATTAGCTCCAGTGCCCCGAGAAAATAATACGGCCCAACGGACCAACACACTGCAGTGATATTCCGTATTTATGCATGTTTTTCATGCAGCGTTAGTGCCCTGTAAAATTCTACCAGCTAGTTATAAATGGCTGCGAACGGAAGCGCGGACAGACATTTTAAAATAAACCAGGGGCAATAACTCTAAGGAAAATTGACCAATATAAAAACTCGACGGGCGTCATCACAATATGGGTGTTCATATTCATTTTAAGCTTCATGAAATTCTACCAGCTAGTTACAAAGAAATTACTGCGAACGGACGGATTGAGGGAATTCTTCAATAAACCAAAGACAATAGCTCTAAGGAAAATTGACCTATAAAAAACAACTGACGGTCATCATAGCGGAATTGTTGTTCATAGTATTCTCAGTTTTTACGAAATTCTACCTTATAGTTACAGAGACATGGCTGTCGACTGACAATCCATGCTCTTTTTTTTAGCGTCAACACTCTCACGATGATTATCACACGGCTGCCACACACTGTCCTGGACAGTCAAAACAGAGCGACGGATGAACAGAAATCAACACGACAGCAAGCTTTGTTAAACGCGGATCAACTAACACAGACCTTAGCGGCGTGTTTTGTGTTCCCCCTGTAAAGGGTCGTTGGACCAAGGGACAACTTTTCTTTCGTGGTTTTGTTTATATATCATGGGATGGGACTGGGGCTTTACAAATCATCATTGTTTATCCAAAATGTGACTTGAAACCATAGTACTCTATTCTATTTCAGGGTCATATCCAGAGACGAAAAGTACTGAGACAAATATTTTCTATCATCTATGTTTAACTTATATTTTGAGCGCTTTCCCTCACCCCCCCCCCCAAATGCTTATTTTGATGAATGTTCATATTATCTGCGTAGCTACGGGTCTGTATTGAATCAAAGCGCTGAAGGCCCTGAATTTGTTTGGGTTTTAACTATTGAAAATGTAAACAAATATGCAGTCCTCTATTTCATGCTCTTTTGTAACGTTCCGGAAAGACACTCAAGATCCCGTCAGTGAAAAGCTAGGTCACCCTCAGAGTGATTTGTTGGTCTTATATACTGTCATTCTACTCTAATGACAATCTTCAGGGTTTTCTGCATATTAACCCAATTGCCTCACGTTATGCATTCACCGACCGTTACACTACTTCCCCCTCCGAGAAATCTCGTCCCGAGATGACGAGATTTGGCCTGACAGTAACGTGCCGGACGGACAGACAGCAACAAATACTGTAAATGAAAAGCTGGCTCACCCCTAAGGGTGATTTGTTGGTCTTATATTCTGGCATTCGCTAAGCCAATATTTAATACATTTCTAACCTCTGTGCAGCAACAGCTTCCGAACAACGGCCAATATTTGCCGCTCCCAACGGGTGTTGCTCTACAGAGTTTGTACTGCATTTGTCAATAAGGTCCCCAGTCTACCAAGCAACTTGGTAAACTCTAACCACAATCTGAGCGATAAAAAATTAAAATTTCTATTTTCATCCACCCACCACGACCTCTGTTTCATTCTCTACTAGTTGATTTGATTAAAAATGTATTATTTAATAAATACGTGACTTTTCCATTGTCCTAATATTTTCTCACTTTTGAAAATCGTATTTAAGATGTATATTCCCAAGGCAACTATTATACGGATCTATAAATGACGTTGTCAGTTGACTGAGGAGTACAGTAGATGCGTGTTAATATGTATATTTTGTCTCAATACGATAGTTATCACAATGCTTTAAGGATCGTCTCTACGACAACTCTCAAGAGACTTCTAGAAGAAGTAACTAAATATCACCAATATAATACGTACATAAGATGAGAACATATTCACGTGGATGAGTTACATATCGTTATATTAAGCAAATAACGGTACATGTTACTGAAAAGTTACAATTATGTCGTCGAGAAACTTAAGCTCTTCACTGAAACATTTGAAGTACGGGTATTAGTTTTTACAACTGATTGGAAAATCTATAAATAATACATATCATATGAATATTTTCACTGGGGGATTCATCGTGAATTACTGTCTCTAACTCTATGCTGGTACGCTACATATGCAAGCTAGACGTAAGAAAAGTAAATTGATTTGCTGTTACAGTATCAAATTTAAAACTTAATGACTTAATGTTTGCCTCTGTAGCTCTATGGTTAGAACACGTGCTATCTAATCTGGCGACCAGGGTTCAAATACGGTTGGAGGCACTCATGTGCTTGCCATATTTCAGCAGAAAGCTGACTGGCAAATAAAGGGTATGCTCGGCATTTTTTAGACTACTACTTGGTACCGTTGTTTATAAAGAAAACTCGTCAATTTCTGATAACCTTTCATTGGGCCTTTACTACCTCCAAACGAACCGTCGTGCAAATTATGCGATTTAAGCTTTATACGGTCATGTGGTCCCATAACATGGGTCGACTTTCGACCTTATTTTTAACCAATGTTTTAGTGTCGAATGCGACCCATTTATAATTCGTGCAACCCAGCCTGATATAGGACCCTATTTGAATTCACAACATTGTAACATCACTGACCTGTTTTATTCCATTTATTTGGTCATTATATCTGTTCAGTGAGTGAAAATATTCGTATGTTACTTTAAAAACAGGAAACACCAATACTGAAGGGTTAAAGCATGTTTCTGTGTTGTATAACATATGTAGTGTCCATGCCCGGTTTGCGCACCTAGCAGAGCCTTTATTTGCCAGTCAGCTTTCTGCTGAAATATGGCAGGCATTAACTCAATGTTTGAAAAGGGCCATTGTACCTTCATTCTATGAATTCTTAAAGGTAATAAAGATTATTAAAATTTGCTATAGTCCTCAATATGATATGAAGCTCGGTGCGAAGCCATGTCACACAGATTAAGTCCCCCTTCGAACACATCTCCTCGGGATAACATCAGATCGGACAGTGAAGGCAACTTTCAACAGAAACAACCGGCCACAAAAGGTACAAACAGAACACACAGCTTTCTGCTGAAACATGGCCAGCATATGTGTACCTCCATCCGAATTTGAACCCTGTCGCTTCATTAAGGCAGTATATTGAACTTATCACGTTTTGATAAAATAGTGCCTCATGTTAGCATAGGCATTTAGTAATTTCTGTCTTTATATACTGTAGTAACATCAGCATTCCAACTGTCCATAATCCTGGCAAAAGTCAATATTTTGATAATAATTAGTCACGATCATGAAATTAAAAATTTTGGTTTAGACATTCTCACTTCTAATATTGTTAACTTTCCATTTAAAAATGTATATTTTGTTTTTCATGTATGTATATATGTTATTTTGTTATAGTGATGAGCTGTATATGCTTAAGCTAAATAAACTGTTCTGTTCTGTTCTGTTCTGTTCTGTTCTGTTCTGTTCTGTTCTGTTCATTAAAGACAACATTACAGTACAACAACAGCAAATACTCGCATGTTTTAAAACCCTCCAAATTTGTGTTTGAATGTTAAAATCCATATTTTCTGTTAACGGCGGCAAACATACAATTCATTACAGCTCATGTGGAATTAGAAAATTGCGCAAAATTTCTCCTAATTCTCCGCTCAGGTTATAACATTACTGCAATTACAAGTGGTAAAACTGTTGCTTTGGGAGCCCAGGAGTAATATTACTGATGAAACAATGTTAATGTCTCCCAATGTTTCATCAATAAAACTCATTTGCTTCTTTGTTTAATCTTAAACAGTCCAAAACCAATCAACATGGTCTCAAGTTAAGCGGATCTGTTTTTGCGCGTTTGTTGTTTTTGTTTATGCATGCTTGAATTTCACAATTGACATTCATGGTTTTTTTGTACTGATGCGCAAACAAAGAGACAACTTTTGAAATGAATGCATGTATTAGGTTTGAACAATGGTTAGTATATGCCCATTTCTAGATCGATTGTGAAACAAGTTCTTTTTTTCAACTTACGATATATTTTATATAATTAACTCTCCACACCTCATTCATGATGTAACCCATTACCACAAGGTTATGAGACAGAGAGAGGGAGAGAGGGGGGAGGGGAGGGTTTGGTATGACACGGCCTAGGATTTTACCTACGACCTAGATCCCGCATGCGAAGCGGACTCTGTACCACTAGCTTATCAGTGAGGCGCAGCAACAGTTACAGATGATTTGACACCAAAATAAGGGTTGCTACTGTCTAAAATAAAAAGTTAGAAACGTACTTTTACACCTCGTCATACACAAGCTACCTGTACTTTTTAACACGAAAGGAGATTTAAAACAGTATTTCAAAATGAGCCTATTTTCATTAAAATTTCAAGTGATCATGTTGACGAAACTGATGTTTAATAAGCTTGTTTTTTCCATAAGAGTAGTTTTCATACACATGTAGTTTTTTTCTTGTTTTCTAAAAATATTAATTTTGTACTTACGGCCTTCTAATTGTAACCCAGCGAATTGTCGGTGTCAATTTAGTGTACATTTTGTTCAAATAAATTCAGTTTTGTTCAATTTTTTAAGACTCTTTTGTTTTTCATATTTTAGAAATAATATTCAGTGTCATGATAACATCTTGAATGCGAAAACTTTAATTGTTGTTTTGTATAACATTGTCCCAGTTTGTTGTAACAGTATCAGCCTGAAAGGAATTTCACACTTGGTCTATATTGACGATTTTTAAACTGAATATGGCTTCATGTTTTGGAAAAATTAATATCTATATCGTTTTATGGCGTGGTTACAAAACATGGAAAATGTCAATACATAATTACATAACCCTGAATAGGTTAGAATTTACACTGTATTGGATCTTAAAACAATTGCAGTGGTTTTAAACCGTTCATAATTGAATTGTCATGAGTAAGCCATCGTGAAGCAGTTTTATCTGAAAATGGTACCTTTTGAAATGGCGATGCATTAACACTCGGATTTCAATCTTACATACAGTCAGATATTGTTACATATTCGGATAATTCTAAACAAAATAACGTAATTTACAACAATTCTAGTTTACAACTAGCAAATGCTAAAACTGTAATGTAAAGAGCTTTTAACGTTTCTGTATGACCTTCGATACTTCTTAAACAAGGTGACTTCCTTCTTACTGGAACAAAGTAGATCTATTTTAGTAGACAAAGAATCATATAGAGCATGCTACAAACTGTTCGTCAGAAAGCGATTTTAGCGTATGACTGCCTGTATTTCTTCGTAGATAGTTCTGTTCCGCACGGAGATTTTCTCGCATTTGGTCTATTAATCGATGTAGGGAGAAAGTGAGCGCGTTAATATCACAACAATTGAATAAACCATCACAATAAATGGTTACATATCCAACAGATTAATGCTAACCGGATTACCCTTGTAATATTGTCACTGTTAAGCGAATTGTTTACCTATTTGGGTCAATCTATCACAAGAATTGCTGGTGAAGTATTGGCATATAGTCTTCGCAGTTTGACAATGCATCTTGAGAGCTATTTGTCGCCCGTTGGCATTTATTTCTGCAAATTCTGTGGTCCAAATAATTATTGACTTTTTGTCCTTACTCTCGTAAATCCGTCACATGACCACTAGGCGCTGCAATCGCTATGTAATTACTGTCTAAGATGTCGTGAAATGTCCGATCATAACTTAAAACGAACTGTGAATTGTGCGTTTCGTTTATTACTGTGGTATACCGTACGCTTCAGCATTGCGAGTAAATTGAGTAATGCGGTCATATCTATGAGGTCTGTGAAGTTGGCGCGTAGGTCGTACATCGACAGTCAAATGTTTACTCATTTTTATTTGAAATGAATAAACAGCTATTAGCTCATTACTCGTAGCACGTTCCTCGCAGCTCGTAGGTCGTTGGTCGCAGCTCTTAGCTCGTAGATGTGTACTCGTTGGTCGCTGCTCTTAAGTCGTTAGTCGCAGCTCTTAGGTCGTTGGTCGCAGCTCTTAGATCGTAGATGTGTACTCGTTGGTCGTAGCTCTTAGGTCGTTAGTCGCAGATTATCTATGTTCAATACTCCGTACACGCATGCGCGGAATTTAAAAATTCGATTTGTCAGTGATATATAAAACGAACATAAAATGTAAGATATTTAGGGTAAATAAGCATTGTACCTAGAAACCAAGATTGTGTACGTAACAAGAATGTGTGGTAGTTAACAATGTGTGATATTTATTATTGCTTACTTTTTTCCCGTATTTAATATCCTAATTGATGTGATCATTCATTATTGGTAAATTAACACATGTCGAAAAACGCATGCTGATTACTAATTACGAACAATCACAAAATAAATGAATGTGTATTCAAATGTTCTTTGACACGTGATTAGATCGTACATTCATGATTAGATCGTACATTCATGACTCAGCCAATCTAATCAGTGTAAGTATTGTTACACGTGCTACTATTTTATCTGTTTGCATGTTAATCCGTAATTAAAACGCGACTGTAAACAATTTTCGGGACCGAATAGCTTTAAATTATCAGGAGCCGGACTTTAACCGTGACGTACGGAACTTTATACTTAGCCAGACGTTTCTTATTGGAGCCCCCGAGTAGCTGCGGGCTAGCAATGTGTAGCGTGTGAATTCATTTAATTAAGTTGACAGAAACAGCGTGGTGGAACTAACACACCGTACCTGTAGGCACATTGCTGTCGACTCTAATCAAATCAGAGTACATCCGTGGAAAATCTCGTGTCAGGAAATCTGTCGCGTTTAACATGTATTTTACTAGAATCGAATTCAGCATGTGTGTATGTCCTATAGGGAGTACGGTTGTTGCGTCCTTGTTTCGTATATACAATTATTAAACTGTGATCGAATTGCCAAAACGAATAACTACATTATTTTTCGATACCCGGCTTAAAGTGGAAATTGTAACATTCCGAAAATAATTTGCTTGTTTAACATACTTCACCAATAAGGTCAAACGTAAGTTGTTAAGTTCGTGAAATAGGAATTGAGATACATGTATATTTATAGGAATTTAATCTACATCCGACGCATAGTTACTTCCCAAAATAAAGTACCAAGGAGACACTGCCACCAAACATATCACGTTTACCACCTTATACATTATCTTGATGAATGTTACATATAATATGTTACCTAACCAACCATAGCTGGTAGTTTGATATCATGGAATGCTTTGGACAATCAAACCAAAGAAGCATGTCATCATGTATGTCAAGAACCAACAATTCAAGCGTCTAACACCATCCTTCAACGTTTATCTTATTAGTAAATTATTACAACTACGAGAATTTGTCATTCAACTCGGATTAGGGGAGAGTGACAGTCGCTGTTGGCATTGCAAAGTGTGTAATATACTGGTTGTAATATAAGGTCAATTCGCTGACTTAGAATTAGAAGGTCGTAAGCACAACATCAATATTTTGAGAAAACAATTTTCATGACAATAGGCTAATAAGAAGCGCCTTGAGATGCAGATTGCAAATATGCATGAGTCTTAAGGTCGTGAGTCGTATTCTAAGCCAGCGCTTTGTAGCCATGACTAGTGAGTTATGATAATTTAATTGGGGTTTTGTGTCACTTTTGGTTGGTCCGATTAAAATTATTAACATACCAGCTGGACCATAGTGTTTGCCTGGACTACCTTGCTATTCACATGCAACTGGGTCACTCAGTCACAATCACGTCCAGAAATAAGAGGTCAGTCCCCTAGATTATTACCGTAGTTATTAACGGTGTGAAGCAGTAGTTTAACATAGGAAGTAATTATCATGAACAATATTTTGATTCACTACTAGAGTCCAGTTAGGATATGATGAGAGTGACGTAGTTGTTTATGTGTACACACCAGATTACAACCATTGTTTGAACAGGTAGAACGAATATATTTAAACTAGGTCATCCGGCTGGAGTTTCCACTGTGGTCATGTGGCGGAGTTGTTCGACTTGTTTTGGCTGAGGCATTCAGCTTGGGCATTTTACGTATTGAAACTAGGTCATCCGGCTAGAGCGTTCAGTTTGTTTATTGCTGAAACCGTGCCTTTCAACGTTTTAATACTGTTACTGAAACTTTGGGGCTTTAGGCAGCTATAACTATGTACTTCAGCAGTTTTACTCTTGTAACTAGGTTATTCAGCGTAGGCATTCCGCCTTCTGTTTGCTGAAACTTTTCCATTCAGCTTTTTAACAGGTTGGACTAGGACTGATTAACTTTCTTGGTTGGCATTGCATTATAGTCGTTTTGCTTTGGAAACTGGGTCATTCAGCTAGGACATTTAGTCTTTTGGTTGCTGAAACTATTAATCTATTATACTTTTCGACAGCTTGGATTTGGGCGGATCTTTGCTTGTTTAGATGGGCATTGTGCTTTGTATTTGTTTTATGTTTCCTGTGCTCGGTTGGTTCAGTTGGGCATTGTGCCTTGTGTGTTTTATGTTTCCTGTGCTCGGTTGGTTCAGTTGGGCATTGTGCCTTGTGTGTGTTAATGTTTTCTGTGCTCGGCTGGTTGAGTGCTGCCTTCCCTGTCTGACTTAATACAATATTTTTGTTAAAAATCTGTTATCACCCACGTTCTAGTGCAGAACCAACATTTTTATTAATTCAAGTTTCGAGTTTTTAGAAAGGTTTTACGCGATTCTAATTAGTTCTTGTCGTTTTCAAATTATTTTAGGTGGCAAGCAATTACTCTGTTCTCAGTATAATGGTGTAATTATGCCTATGGTACGCGGTACTTGTTTTGAAAAAGTGACATTTCTGCAAAACGGAAATTGAATTAAATTTTCGCTGCCATATATTAATGCGGGTTTTCATTGTTATGGAAGTACGCTATACATGGGGCCTATAAGGTTATGTTTTGAGTGATGTTTGAGTATATGTAACAGTAATGAACAAGACAAACCTTGTGGATAAATTACAAAATTGTAATAAATACAATTTCAACTGAAATACTTCTGTTTTTTCTGGTCCATTTTTTGATAGTTATTTGTCTCTTCAATACAACTCATTAATTAAGACATGCTCTTTTCAGTGGCAATGTAGTCAATGCGTATAAACCAAATCACTGTATGAATTATTGGGATACTATACAATTCAACTTGTATGACTGATTGTGATTAAAAACATCTGTCATTTCCGATCACTGTACAACCTATTGCAAGACTTTACAGTTCAATAGTAGGTGTACTCCTTATTACGATAACCGAAAGTTGAATCGTTTATACACTGTGGAATTGTTTTCTTAATTGAGGTTTTACTGTATTGTCTAATTGTAAACACAGGAAGATTTCGTTAACAATACACCCATTGTCTCTAACATAACTTGCGGCCACATTTAGTCGAATTACTACATCATTATGTACATGTAGTTTAATTACATGTAAGTAGAAAGTATTGTTCCATACATGTTAGGCTACAAGACTTAGTATAGTGTAGTGTTATATATCTATGTATTGTTTGAAGTGTATGACTTATTTCAAATTACACGAAGTACAGTTATCTCCCTTACACTGGAAGTCTTAGTCTTATGCGCTTTTATGTGATATTCGTAAATCTTCAGAATGTTTCCTCGGTTAGTTTAAAAACTAGTGACCGATTTCTCATAAATTAAGTTAACAAATAATGAGTATCAATGTGACTACATCACACCAAACCAGTAATCAGTTGATATGGATAACAACATCGAGTACTTTTTCTTCTTCTTCCTATTTAGTACAGATCCCACTCTGGGGCAATGTCGTACTATTAAAATCGTATGAGCGGTGCAGCAAGTATTTACAGGGCGAGAGTTTTTAAAAACGTTTACAAACAGCAATTCTTCTATTCGCTGACCAGGCTCCTCTTGAAGACATCAACGCCGTCGACGATAGTGGCTTGCTCAGGGAGCTGGTTCCAGAGTCGGATGGTGGAGGGAAAGAAGGAGTACAGGAACACATCAGTGCGACAGGAGGGAAGCAAGTACCTGGTGAAGTGGCCCCTGGTGTTGATTGATGTTGGGTGGAAGAAAGGCCTCAGCTGGAATGTCGACGAGTCCATGGGTGATTATGTAGACTATCAACAGCTTGGCGTTGGAACGGCACATGTTTGAGTACTATGTTTGAGTACTAAGATCTCTGACAACAATCTTCATCGCAATCTATGAAAACAGATTGGATTTCGTATCAATTCAGTTTACAATTCTTCCGCCGACATTTTAACTCCCCTGACAAATTATCAGGAACTTCCGTATATAATTAAAATACATAAAATCTCTAATGTTGTCATAGAAGCACCGGGATGAGGTGGGACAGCATTGGCTTTAAATTGATTATAGGAAAGTTATGGACATATTTATCCGGAATTTTCTACTTATATTTTTTACATAGAGAAGTGGAACGTTTTCGTTTATGGCTGGAGGAAATTCATGTACTTTAACTCGACCGATTTAATATTTTTTTGAACGGCGTTCGGTGGCAGATTGTCAGTTGGGCGGACGAACGGTCAGTCGGATAGGTTTCGGGAACTACCACATGGTATGTCTCCTCCACATGTTACTTGAAAACAGAAGAGTCCATTGGACACAGACGTCATCAGCCGAAAATCCATCCGCCATCAGGTGTTTCACCCCATATATCAGAACACCCTCATGATGGTTGTGCAAACAGTGGTGATCAGCCACCGCTCCGTCTATGCTGGCTTCCATGGTGTTTCATTTTTTCTGAGCTAGAGTCAACTGGACGCACTTTTGGCAGCCTTGCCGAGTGCTTGAATAGCTGCTTTGCAGTTTCTATCGTTCCCATCGTTTTCAGTACACTGACTAAGTAGGGAAGCCTCTGCAGTCATTCTTCACCAGGAACCCCACGTCTTCTACCCTTGGTCTCTACATGTATTGTTCTTTGCTTATAAATGTATTTCAAATGAGAGTTTACATTTGATTATTAATTTATCTCTATTTGAAAATTGTACATGTCTTTTTTGCTTGATGCACGTTTCAGCGGCGTTCTATACTGTGTTCGAATCCCTTGATATCGTAAATACGGCTCGATAGCCCAGTGGTAGAGCTTCCGCTTTGAGTGTGAGAGGTTTTGGGTTTGATTCAAGGCCACGCCTTACCAAAATCTTTAATACTAGTAATGGTATTCGTATATTCCCTTGCTTGTTTCTCAACATCGATTTTTTTAGTTGGAGATAATTGCTGGTTTGTCCGTTGTCGGGATAATATGGCGGTATTCTCTATATGACTGAAATACTGTTGACCAGTGGCACTTAACGATATTAAAAATAAAATAAAAAGTTTGCGTACATTTTCTGCGTTCATTGTTATAGTATTTTAAAGGCGATTGCAAAATTTATCAGCTGCTTTTATTTCAACAATTATCGTATGTACATTGTATGTACTTTTGATATTTTGCGACGTCGATTATAGAATTATACGTATGTTTGTTTTACAAGCCAATTAATATACAGTTGTTATTGTAAAGTGGTGTGTTCTAGGCTGTCGTGAATTGGTCTCGTCTGGTCTTTATTGGTAAATATGATCATCAGCTACTAGTATGTGTCGTCTGCATGGAAAATCACATGATTAGAAGAAGAAATAATTGAAAAAAATTACTTACTTACTTACTTACTTACTTACTTACTGCCCGTTATGCCCTCTGACATATAGGACAGCAACAAAGGATCTACACCGGAGCCTGTCTTAAGCCAACTTCTTCACTGTTCCCCAGGACTGTCCCATTCTTTTAAGTTCTGCTTCGACTGTGTGTCTCCATGTAATCTTAGGTCTTCCCCGTTTTCAGGTGTCCAATGCAAGGCTACTCACGGAATGAAAAAAAAATTAGAGTTTAAATTTTGTGAATTTTTGTAATATAAAATAAGTTTTATCAAGACCTTAATTCGTTTCTACGGGATTCCAGTATAAATCGGGGTTGCATTTCACTTACGAGCGTATTTTAGTGAATGCAAATAGTGAATTTTTAATAGACTCGCTGCTATTATTTTATGAATAAAGTTATTTCAAATTCCAATGGCTTTACTAGCCAAGTATATTTTAATGAGGTATAAATATTGAATACATAACCTTTTACTTTAATTACTTCTGCGCACCCAATCGTCTAAATTAGCCTACACAGTGCACATATATTCTGTCTAAAAATCTATAATTTAAATTGGTTTCTAAGTTTTCACCAACACATTGGAAATAACGCATTACTGTTCGGCTGTCATTCAAAGTTGTAATCAATAAAGAGTACCAAGGCACTCGCCTTGCGAATATGTCAGGGCTGTTTTGTGGCGTACCTTTTCACTAAATCAACGTCCATTCGCCTTCTTCAGACGATTTACGACGCTTCCTTGGCGTTCGACCTTTTGAATTCCCGTGTAGTTACCGACAATGAGTTAGTCTTGCTTCGGAATAATTGCAATAGGTCGCGAATATTTATGACACGAAATACGGTAATAAAACAAACATTGGACGTTTCTTGGTACGCAGATTGCCCCAGTACCATATACAGAGAAAGCGATATTGCCCTTATTATATATCTCTAAAATATTATATCTAGCTGGAACATGGTACTGGCAAATTATTATATTTCGAGGGAGTTGACATTTCGTTGATTTTCATTGTTAAACTCCACAATGAAATATTATCTCCACGATAAATCGACCTCACATATACAGAACATGGGTTTACCCTGCCATCTTTTGTAATCTACGAATTTACGATCCCACAAAATGCATTTTTGTCAAAATCCACGAAAAATACCCTCGGAAATATGTGATTTATCAGTAGGTGACTCTGTAATGAAGATGTCAACAGCTATCAAAATATCATATGTCGACAAAATTCCAGGTTTTTTTGCCAGCGATATTTTTGTTTTACTCTTAATATGTAATACTAAGTAGTGAATTTTTGAATTACGACAATCTTACTTATTTGTTAAATACGTTATAAGGCAAATTGTCATACAATGCACCAAGTCATCAACTTCGACACTATTTAATAACATTGAACATGTTTAAATGTTTCTGATAGAAATTCAACGTCTCCTGAACATCAGCAATAAGTAGAAATAAGCTGCCTTATGAGTAACACGCACAGGGATAACAGTATGAGATTACAATGCGTCGCCGCTCAACACTTTTGAAGGCACATAATTTTGGCCAAACCAATTTAATTTATGCATCGTCATCATATATGCCTACCATATATAACAGTATAGTTATTTGTTTTATGGTTAAAAATGACCACTACAAGTGACCTCAGCCTTTTCAGTCAATGCATAAAGCATGGATAAATCAGTTATATGTCTTTCTACTTATTAGAAAACGCTCAGTATGTATTCTTTTAATTCATTTGTCATGTCTGAGAATAAAGTGCAATCTCTCCAGGGCGGCCCTATGTAGAGCAACTATCTCCCTATAACAACACCTTCAAGATTTTCCTATTAAAGCAAATATTAACTCATAATATAACCTCTACAGAGCAACAACCTCTATACAGTGGCCAATATTTGCAGGTCCCAAAAGGTGTTGTTTTAGGCAGTTCATGTGTAGCTTGGCACTTTACAAGGTATGATACAAAGTCTATGACCCAACACTGGGAAAGTCCGTCGATTACCTAACCGATGTACAAGGTAATCATTCAGCCCTTTACTAACCTCGAGGTCTCATTCAGAAACACCGTTCAGTATCTGAGACAGACGTTCGTCCAGTGTTCAATCCTATCACCTACTGATGGACACTTCAAGTGTTATACCGACCCATTGAACGTGTCTGTACCAACTGCTTAAGGAGAAATGGTCACTGACGGTGAACCAATGTCACCAAATGTGAGACATAGTGATGCGACATCGAACACTTTAGACGGGTTCGATCACTTCTCCGGAAATAAAAGCGTTATATACGTGGGTTGTTACATGTATTAATGACAAAATGTTAATATATAAATAACACATGGCCGCAAGGGTGATATTATATAAATAACACATGGCTGCAAGCGTGACAGTATATAATATCAACCCGAGGATAGTAATATCACCCGAAGCAGAGGGTGATATAACTATTCAAGGGTTGGTATTATTGCCTATTATACCTCACTTTTTTCTTCAATGCTAAACTCTCATAGCCCAAGAGTGATACATTATGACTGTCAAAGGCATTTCCAAGCTATTGTCACTCAAGCTGCAGCCATGTGTTATTTATTTTATTATACCGAACAAAATTACAAGCATTTTACAAAATAAAATATCAACAAATGTAAGTTTATTTGCTAAAACTAGCATGTGAAATATATACTATTATATATTAAATAGCATACGGATACTCTCTAGCAGGGTGCTTTCTGGAGACTCAAATAGTACATATTTCTATACATAGCACAGTTTCGTTTTTCAGCGTAGCTGTTAAGCTGGAGAATTGACCTACTTAACAACCAATTAAATGTTTATAAATATCTCTGCAGTGAATGAAATACTTGAACTTGATTGAATACAATATTGTATTCTTTTTTTACAAAAGGTTACGCCCGATTTTAAATTATTGCATTTTTCTCTGTTGCGGAACTTAAATATAACTTACTATACTCGCATGTCTGTTATCCCATAATTTTAGTCGTGCAGTGTACTCTTAAGCAAGAACAATACTGCAGTGTTGAACTTTATGCAACCACTTACAATACCAGTCAAAAGGAGAAGCTAGCTACTATAAAATGCAAATAATTAGTTAAATGAAAAAAAAAGTTTTGTCACATGAATACTCTGATACTGAATAAATTAACATGAGTTTGTATCTTGTAAAACAGCATGCATACTTAGCAATATCTGTGACCACGTTTTATCCTAAGTTTTTATTAAACTTCTTGACATCAATAGATCAACTACATCAAATTCAACACTAAACATATTATATTATTACTCAGATACATTTAGGGTGTGCACTATTATAATAGCTTTTTAATAAGAATAATACAATAACTTGAAAATGCATGTTTCTATGGTAATCTGCACAAATGTGATGGACCATTCTTTATTTTGTATACATGTATTAAGTGTGCAGTCAATTAAATTGTCTGTTCTATAATAGCATATTGTATATAATATAATTTTGTAACAGTATGTTGGAAAGTAAATAATATTATGTTATCCAAAGTATGCAGTACAGGGTAGTTTGTTTTACAATTATACAGGTGGACAAAACTATCAAATGATTCTACCAAGTTAGACAAAACCCTTCAGCCACATGTGTGGTAGATAAACGTTTAGCTCATCCATTTTTAAAGGTTTTGTTTTTGATATGCGCATCTTCAAGTTTCTAGTATCACAAATAAACTGTAACATTATATTATATAAGTAACGGGGACTGTCTGTTATAATACAAAAATGTACAGCATTTCGTTTATGATTCTAACACGATCTGCGGCTTAATCATTATACGCATAGAGGAAACCAAGCTGTATATTATTACCGCAACAAAACACACCTGACAAATTGGCTTTTACTATTTACGCCCTATAAGCAGCAAACTGGTCATATTTGTTTGTGCGCTCAAAAAGTGCAAGACAACTCAATAAAATACATAATAAGCATTTATTGAATATACTGTTACATTTGTTTCTGCAAATAAACAAGTTAAACTCCAAAAAAATATGTTTCGTTCCTTCACAAAACATCGAACATCAGCATGTGCGATTTATAAGTAGTTCAGTGAAAATCAATTTATCGCGTGACATTTTTATGAATGAATGAACGTAAAATTTGCAGTTAAAACTTCAATAGGGCAAGTTGCACGAGTAATCAGTGTTACAGCAATGAAGCATCTATTTTCAGAAACTACACTAAGTTTAATTATAACGTCTGATAATCAATTCATTTAAAGTTTTCATTTCATGCAAAAATACCTTATACTCGTGTTATTAAAATTATTTTAATGTTTAAAATGTGTTCTTTCCTTCAGAAAATTACGAAGCTCGTTTTCATTAACGAGGGAGGTAATTGTACCAGCTAATAGCCACTCAATTGCAAAGTAAAAGCCAATCACGCATACTCCTTGATAAACTAAGTTAAATATAAAGATAGTTTGACTGTGTGATATATAATTTATTGTGCATGAACACACAAGATGTCCTTTTTTACATTTCGCTCGCACTTTCTAAGGTGTTTCCCATTCCTATCATCATATGAGGGCGAACTAATTACCTAACTAGAGAAAACGGACTCTTTTAAGAGTAGTGCTTTTAGTTTACTAACTTATTATTGCTAACAGTGCTTTTCTACTCTTAAAAAAATTAATTTTATCACGTTTATATTAAAGTGCGTCATGAATCATTCCACTAACGCAGCACTTGATTACATCACCAATATCATAATATTTTAAGATAATTTTAGTGCAACATTTATTATGGTAAACATTTGTTAATAGATAAAGATAATTTTATCTGACATGTTGGCATCGATACGAATCCTGAGTATGAGTTTCATTTTTACGAGATTCGGTGCTGTTAGAATGATATCTTACGATAAGTCCCAATTCGACGAACATACTTAATAAGTAATTGCTTAGCTAAGTCTCTGAACCCGTGAGTGCACCAGTCCTGTTTATTTTTGAACGTCCCTCGTATATGATAATATTCTAACTATAGTCACATTACTGTCTCTGAATATATGTTTTTGGCACACCTCAACAATTCAAACAAACACAGTTTAGATATTAAAGTCATTTGTAGTGCTATTAGTTTCCACCAAACCGTGCTGTTTCACAATCAAGTTATCAATTATATCGAATTGTCAGAATATTTTCTCGTATTAATGCGCTTGCAATATGAATTGAAATCCACCATTTCTTGTATCAGTGCCGAGCCGAAGTTGTAATTTAGCCTACATATTCTAAATATAGACTTCAGTACCATCTGCAGAATAACTTACGATTATATTTTGCATATCTTACTAGTAACACTTGCATAATACCCATAGGTGAGCTTTATTAATAGAGAGGTTGCTATTCGAACGTGTACGACTACGTGTACGTGTAGCTACCCGTACATGTATACGTACGCGTTGCAATTATAATGGGCTAGCGGAACACAACGTGTGCGTGTAACATAGCAGTTGTAACATGATTTCTTCCTGAATCGATAATGAGTGTTTATATAAACTCACTGAGACTACCGGAGATAAAATCTTGGGTTTCCCGTGCATACCTGTGTGACAAAGTACGCATTATATTTTCGTCTGTCACACGTCGGTTCCTTTTAGAAACTACACATACCTGGATGACGAAAACCCCAAAAATAGTATTCACGTACACGTTACACGTTGCCTTTCGCAACCTCTCTAATATCTAGCGTTTCCTGTACGCTACATATACCTTTGTATAATTATGACACTTAGTTCATTAAAGTCAACAAACGCTGGTTAGTGTTTGGAACCATTTTAAGGTATTTCTTTAAACATTTGTTTTAATGTTGTAAAACAAAATAGGTTTTATGCTAGTATATACCCACTTTCACATGCATGGGCCATGGATGCCTGTATAACTTTCATATCTATAATAGTTTGAGACACAACATGTCTGCTGAGAAAGACATAATCTATAAATCGTATATGAACACTCACCCAGTGGGTGAGATGCAAACCCACCACCCCAACGGCGATAGCGCCAAACAATGATGTGACCGCGACCATATCGACTGCGCCAATAGATCAAATCATGGAATAGCCTTTTGTGTGTTATAAGGGCTGTATTTTTCACTGGATCTTTATGCAAGTTGATCAGAATGTTAATCTTAATGAAATCTAGGGCAGATTTCAGTCATGTAAATAACAAGACACCATGAAAACCTTGTACTTCCAAACTAAACAGAACAAATCTTATAAGTGTGCATGTATATTAACACATAGCTCGCTCAATACTTGTTTGATTTTGCTGAAAATTTCAACATAATTATGTAACTTGGATATGTAGAATTACAATTCACTTGATTTTTTAACATCTGATTACCTTGAATCGTAGTCAAAAAATGTAAATGATTACTTAGGTCATCATAATTATGGGCCTGCATGCTCTACTTCAACAGGTGAACAACCGAGGGCCCTTTGGACCCTCTTGAATAAACAACAGCTTAAATTATTTATTCGGAAATCAAGTACTCACGCAAGTGAGTGAAATGCTATCAAGGAACGGTATAAAAATTAATTGGCTTCTTTTGTAATGTTTTCTCTTGCTGAGTCTTCAGATAACCTTTGTATGATTCGGATACTTTATAAAGCATCATGAAATATAAGATATTGCTTATCTAACTTATATTTAATCTCAAAATAAATCTACTCTTATTTTTTTCTCATTTAACTGTAGTTTTTATTTCTAACATTCTTACATTTTTTTATCCTGTAGTTCAGTCAAACCGTGCAGCATTTTTATAACTGTTTGTATATGTGATAAGTAACTGAGAAAATGGTAATATTGGCGGATTTCGCGAATTACTAATTTCGCTGACATTTTCTCTAGCGTATATTTAGCCATTCTCATCTAGCGCGTATTCTTCTGAACCATCGTCGTTGTCTAGAAACAGGCTAACCACTAGTAGCTGTTTTGTGAGGGTGATTTTAGCATAAAAATACTGATAATAAGCGGATTTAGCTCAGTGGTAACGCACTGGACTGTCAATCCAGAGGTTCAATCCCTAGCCTCATAACTTGACATTTCTAAAATATTTATAGTATTTCCCACTTTATCTGACCGTATGGTCTGCAAACTGTCTGGAAGTGCCAGGAAGCTGTGTATCGGTGCTATACACCGGACACATTAAAGAACCAGGCTTTCTATTCGAAATAAGAGCTAGGCGCACTTCTGCAGCGCCGTCTGTATCTAATGTCTCTCTCTCCCTTCAGGGGTTTTCTCTCAGTCTGTCCCTCTGGTCAGATCATGCTGTATCTGCACTGGTAGAGGTTGCATCTGCGCCCTTGTGGCTGCAACACAATAATGTAAAGCGCCTTTGAACGGGCGTTCGCATGAAAAATGCGCTATATAAATCTGGTATATTTATTTATTTTTATAACTACAAAAACGCTCATATTTCCGCCCGTTAAATGTGTCAAATTCAAAATTCGGTAATTGTTCGACCCGCTAAAATATCTACTAATACAGTATCACATCTTAAAATTCCACTTTTTAATTAATATATACTATATCGTTAAATATAATAAAAACTGTATTTCTGTAATACGCTGGCTCATTAACTGAAGAATGTACCGAGGCGATACACTACTTATAAAAAGCTAAGTGAACGCACTTCATAAACTACTATTGTACGGTTACTAACAATATAATATGCAACTTTTTACCACATTGTAGAATATAAGTATACCTATGTTCCCACCTATATTTTTGTCTAGACATTCTGCGATCACAGAACTCTATGTAACTCTGGTATATTTTTCTAGCTATTTTTTCACACATTGTCTACAAAACATCCAATTTACCGCTGGTTTAAGCTTACTGTGTATGTTTACACCAAACTAATGAGAATGCACTGGAATGCTGAATGTATGTATTCACATTCATTTAATTTTTGAAGTACCAGGCATTGCTCGGTGGGTAGTCAGTAGTGGTCAAGGTGACCGTCTATGGTACGGAAAAATGTGGGTTTAATCCTCGACCAAAACACATGGTATAGTCCGTTAAGAGCGATCAACCTTAACTATCTTTGAAATTTGGCATAGTTCACTGAATTACCTTTACCAACAGTTACTCTGTGTTCACATTTCAGTACTTTGTACTGACCCGTTTATTATTTTCCCATTGGGTATATTTGGGTATAATTTGTAATTGTTTTGATATTCTAATTGATTTGTTGAAACAAATGGACAGAGAGTAAAATAATCCATTACGATCAGGTATATAGTGCGTTCAGGATAATGTGATATTTACAAACATGAATCGGTTTGGTCAACTGTTGCAACACTGGTTTTACAAATCGCTGAAATAAACAGATAAGGTCAGTATTGTACTCAAAACATCAGTGGTTATCGTGCACATCTGATTAATCCACTTTTGTGGAATATACCAAATTTTCCCACCTTTCTTATTATTATGGGAGCCTATAGTTAGAATAATGCTATTGTATTTGTAACAACTGTTAAGGGATAAATATGGGTAACTTCGTCATACAGTCATTTTAATAATCATCAATTCTTACAGCTGTATAGCTAAGGTCCATCTTCTGGTTTCTGTATTAAATCATATGTACAAACACGGGTTTTATACCTAACCCAACCACAACGGCATTATGAAACACGAGCACTGGTATAAATAATTGCCTGGCGTTCGAGATCATAATGTTAGTCCAGGAGTGGTTGGTCAGCACTATCTTGGCAGAGCTGTAGGTCGTTTCTTTCACTGCATCATTACGTAAAGCCTAGGTCCCACTGAGGAATTTCACATCGGCAATGTTCTCCCGATTTCTTCCGATACTACCCGATTCATCACAATTCCTTTAGATATCACAAACTGTCTCACAACTTCCCCTAGACCACGAGGAACATGTTCCTGATGTCCGGATAGCTCATCATTTTCCATTGGGAGTACATCGCCGAGGCAAAAATGCTCAGTGGGACCTAGGCTTAAGGAATCATTCAAAAAACGGGACAAATGCATTGTACGCACACTGGGTTTTTTTTTATATACATACTAGATCCATAATATTAATTTTGCTTTAATTACTATAGATTAGGTGCATTATAATTACATAGATTCTTTAGTTTTGGAACTATTTTCAATAATTATTATGCCATTTTTCGCAGAATTAGAATCGTTCTCAGATATAAACAAAACTGACAAACTTGACGGTGTGTGTTGTGGGCGTAGCTATCACGCAAGAAGAGACAAAGACGCACAGGGCTGGTATTCACAAAGCATCTTAATGGGAAAACTTAAATATTCTGACTTAAGTAATAAAATTGAGCTGCACATATTTACCAAGAAACTAAGAATAACCCATATATGATAAACATGATTTTACTGTTTACCTGAAACGCTTAAGGAAATTTTAAGATTTGTAGAAAATAAATTCTAATTCTTCCCTTAAGATACTTTGTGAATACCACCACTGAGCCATATTGTATCGGTCAAAGAGATAAGGAAAACCCGATGTTATTAGTAAATGACTTAAAGCATATGAGTTGGGACTACTTTCAAAGACTTGAAGGGGCATTTAATTTTCTTGGTCGGTAGTGTGTTGGGCACTTCTTCGTTTTAAGATTTCTTACAGCTAAAGCGGGGCAATATAGTCCTTTTGCTGTGGAAACTGTGTCATTCAGCTAGTTAGTAGGTCATCCGACTATACGGGCCTTTCAACGTTTTAATACTGTTATTTAACTTTTGAGACTAAAGGCTGCTGTAACTATGTAGTTCAGCAGTTTTACTGTTGTAACTAGGTCATTCAGCGTAGGCATTCCGCCTTTTGGTTGCTGTATCTTTTCAAATGGGTCATTCAGCTAGTTATACTTTATTATACTTTTCGACAGCTTGGACTTGGGCGGATCTGCGCTTGTTTAGTTGGGCATTGTGCTTTGTGTGTTTTTAATGTTTTCTGTGCTCGGCTGGTTAAGTTGAGTGCTGCCTTCCCATAATCTTTCTGCATAAGTGAATGGTAATGAGCCGCAGTGAAATAGATTGGCCGGTTCTGTGTTAGAATAATACGCTTGGCAGTATGAAGTTTTCCTGGTTTTGGAAATTGTTTCGGTATGTCATCAAACTCTTCGAAATTAAGCAGTTGCAGTCAACGATCACGCATGGACACTTGAAAACATCACATTAATAAGTGTTTAACCACTTCATGCAAACTGCCACTCATATTTATAAATGAGTGATAATGAAACAATACTTGAAGTTTATATCAAATATATATTATATAATGATACCCTGTAGGGAATTCCTTTATAAACAGGCTAGTTTATGTATTATGAGTTATTATGATACAAACTGAAGACCATAAAACCAAATTCCTGACAATGGTTAATCTTGTCTGAGTGTGCAGCCACCGTCGATGTAAACCATACATGATATTTACGGGATTATGGTTTTGTTGAAAATGAAATTACAAGCGACATTAACAGACATATTATTGTGGAATGCAAATTAATATTACAACAAAGACATATGCATGCATTATAAAGATGTGCAATGAAATAAGTTATCAGTCTTTCTCAACCGCATGGCAGTGTTATCCTCTTCCGCTCTCTCTTTACTGTGTTACCCGTCTTGGGGGATGATTAAGCCCTTAAAGGTAGCATTGACTATTTCTTATTACAAATTAAACGATTATATGCAGAACAATGAGTCTCCGCATGCAAGTAGCACCAGGAACTATCAATATTTTCAATACTGCTCCATACGTATGTTTCTCCAAATATTTAAACTGGTCAACATTTATTCTTTTTTATATCAGATCAACAATTATTGTCAAACTGTTCGTTAAGTTGATATATTTACGGATTTATGTTCCCATATTATATCTAAATCACTTATCAGTGGAAATGAAGAGTATATGAACGTATATATCAAAGTGTTATCTGAGAAAACGGAACACTGTTCGAACAGCGTAAAATGTTTGGATTCTACAATCGCTCGGTATTGTCAAAATACTATAATTATTTTTTATTTATAAAGTGTCAAAATATAGTCGTATTCGGTTGGTGACGTTTGATGTAAGTAAAATAAAATTTTAATAAATGTCAAGTCTTCGTTTGAATTACAATACACAGTACCTACCAGACGTCAATGGAAAATAAAAAAAATAACAACTTGGTAAGACAGTATTTTTTTCTTCAAAATTTCGTTTAGTCACTAGCAGCATGTATACAGTTTTTGCCAATAACTAATGACCTGTGTAGTAGCATATTTTTTTGAAAACACTGTATTTCATTTCTATTCCATGTTAAGTACCAAAAATCCTCTTCATACGTTACATTATTTCGCATCAAAGAACATTAAATGAATCTACAAGATGGTTGCTCTTTTATTCATCCTCACTGTTTATTTACCTTGTTTCAATTAGCATGTCGGGTATCATTAAAGGAACAATTGATCACCATTGAGCGTGCACTGATGTATATATTGAAACCGGCAGATTCCGTAGAATCAATACCCGTTAATCTTGATACCTCGTATTATGTAGCTAACTACAGAGGGCTTATTCATGTGGAATAGATATTTAAGCCGGCACGTTTTCGTGCTAATAGTTTAAGCATACGTAGAACAGTATAACATTCAAAATAGTTAGAATATATCGTTAAACGCTTACTTTTGTTGCCAAAGGTGCACTACATGTACATATTGAGTCATACAGACGTGCTACATACAAGTTCAAATTGTTCATTGTTTAATTGTTAATGTTCACCGCCTGTATCGGTGCTATTCTAAGGGTACTTGGGTGTACAGCGCTGATTCACGCGGTAAAAAACCGAGGAGTCTATTCGGAAAGAGAGCTAGGACAATACTACCGCATTTCTTGTGCCACACAAAGTTTCCGACTTTCACTCGATGGACAGGGAATTAACTGGATGACCACGCATTAACGACTCAAACGAACGAACGAACGTACAAACGAACGTACGGACGGACGGACGGAACGAACGGAACGAATGAAGAGACATTTTTCAAAGTGATTGACTTTTGGTTGAGCAGCATGCAGCTTCTGTTCTTCTGTAACATTGGCTACGGTCACGTTCTCCACAAGTGGAGGCATTGCCAGCTGTCTGCGGAAAATTGGTTTTTAGGAAGTTAGTCCTAATATATGTGGGAGCGATAAAAGTAAGTTAATACTAAATGTAGTTGATGTAAAATTCCAGATATGACGTCTATAGTCGTTAATGACCTAAACACGTTTCATCTCAATAAAAATAACGTATTTCCCACATGCAATTAATATTAAAATGTCATATATCTGTACTTAGTAAACTACTTTAGGCGGCAAAGTATGCATCGTCAGATAACCATACTCATGGTTATTTTTAGTGGGATGAGCTGGTTACCGAAATATAACGAAACGCGTTCGATGGTTTCCGGACTTATTAGGTCAAATCCGGTAATTGTGCTGATCAGACCCGAAACGACCTAACAGCTGTATGTAGTATGGTGGTTCCATTACCAACATGATGTACGCTAACATACGAGTATGTATGATGAGTAAAGATTAATCTGTTTGAGTATGATCTATGATAACAAGTATCAAAACAGCAGTTGGTTACTTCACACAGATACGTTTAGATATCATAGAGATTATAGAGGCTTTTTGAGTAATAATGAAACTAAGCAGAGTTTGACACCTGACTGAGCCTCTACGTGTAAGTGCGATTAAATGATATCAATACCAGCAGATGGTAGCAAAATCTTAGCAAAAACACAGTCGTGGTCTGAAATTTAGAGCAAACTAATTAAGAGTGATATTCGTTTTCGATCATGTTTGAATTACAATATTTACAAGTTATGTCGTGTCTTCATAATATTATGGTAGATGTCTTCTATTCACTATGGAGAGGGATTATATGTGCTAAAAGATAACATACTCGCACAGGTAAGGCAACATTCATTAGAAACTGCAGAACACGACATACTGAACATCCTGATGATAATCCCATTAAATCCGTTGGAAATAAAATATAGTATATTGGATTAAAACGTATAAAGTTTTGTCATACCACGTGGTGAAATCTGTCAACACAAAGTTAAAAACAATTGTACGTTATTATTCTTATACCGATTTCAACAAGACCTCTTCCACGCTCTAGTTATCATTCATTATTACCTCCCCTTATGGTTAAGTATGCAATCAAAGTTCACAGTGTGTCATTCATTGCGGGTCGAGTATATATAGATATGCCTGCTTGAAATATTCATTATTTTTGGGGATACTGATGGTTCGATCTAAGTCTGACTCTCGCGTGGGTGGGCTAGGCGCTGCAGTCGTTTCTATGTGACTTTGGATTGTTTGTGCGCTACAGTATTTAATATTGTTCTACAAAAGGTCACAAATTTGCCAGAAACTGAGTCGACTGCCGGGATAGCAACCACATATTTCACACAAAGACTTGGTAATTCTCCAGCTTTAATATACCATTCAGTAAATATCATAATTATGTTTTTATTAATATCTGAAATCTAGTACACATTAAACACTTTGGTTTACATAAAAGCAATTCACATGATACAAACTTTACAAAAATATTATATTAAGTCAGACAGGGTAGGTAGCACTCAACTTAACCAGCCGAGCACAGCAAACATTAAAAACACACAAAACACAATGCCCAACTGAACCAACCGAGCACAGGAAACATAAAACGCATAAAGACATAATGCCAAACTAAAAAGCACAGATCCGTCCAAGTCCAAGCTGTCGAAAAGTATAATAAATTATTACTAGCTGAATTACACCATGTAATACATATTATAATTGACAATACATTTACATATACAGTACATAATAAGCGTTGGTAATGTACCAACCACGAACATCACACATAATTCTATATGGTGCGTTGATAATATATTCACATTAAATTGCGATGGATGTATAGCCTGTTTGCTTTGTAAATTTATATTTTGGATACAATATTGCATAACAAGGTCCGATCCGGTGACACTGGTATCGTGAGAACAGCCTGATATTTAAGTTATATTAATCAAGAGACACTCAGACATTCCAGCGAATGGCAATTAACTTCCTTGATATTGGAGCTACAGACTTTGCAACAATCCGTCCGGTTATTATGGTGAACTTAAGGTTTTAGTTCCTTACAGTTCAAACACACAATGATTCACGTCGTCTGTGCGCGCTGGTAGTTTGTAACATACGATTGCCTGTATCTACACTTGTAAAACCAATGAATTAAAATAAAACATAAACTGTCAAGACCTGTACAAGATGAACTTTATCAAAACGTGATAAATTTGTTTGACCACACATGAACCTTTGATTAACTATTGTTGTCGTCCAATATACCGACACTGTTGTTCCCAGATGATATTATGTACTTCAGATTACACAGAAATGTATCAAATAAATCACCAAAACGCGTCTGATGACACCAACAGACAAAATAATGTTGTTTATCACAAAACCGTTTTTTTCTAAATCAAATAGTTTCCCCGAAAACATAGCCACAGGACGGATCTCGTTTCATTTCGAGCGATTTTTTGTTGTTATATGGTTTATACCACATGTTTGCTTCTGTTGCATGTGAGCTGTAACATCATTGATCAGAATACAGTTTGTATATGCAATAATGCTGATAGTAAGCGTTCTATAATTGTAAAACATTTATCATTGTAAAGTAACAATAAACGCTGAAGTGTACCAAATGAAACGATCATTAATTTTAGTAAACCTCATCTTCGTTTCTTATTGCTCTCTTTTATTATAATTTAAGCTCCCATACGCCCTGGTCATCTAAGCTAACCGTCGCTCCAAGTGTCTCCAGTCTTCAAGTCGAGAGCTTGGATTAATCTTAAGTAAGAACTCTTCAGACAAGGAGTCAGGAGTTTATGACTTTAACTTATATGAGCCATGCATTCTGTGATGCAATGTTTGAGATATGGGTTCAAAGTTTACAGCCATTCACATTTCTATCAAGAGTAGTTACACTGCGACGTTTGTATGTTTTTACATCTCATGCAAATCTGTTTACAGAAATCAGTCATAAAGCATACTTTTGTAAAATGGATATTCAATTCGTAGAAATCGTCATTCTGACCGAGGAAATGTGTTGGAATTGGTTGAAAGTTGTATGGAACGTATCTTTTATTTTGGACGTCATATTGACGTCACGGGACTTTTGCTTGATGTCTAAAATAGATCAGGGTGGTATTGAATACTGATTTTACTGAATTGGAGAATAGCAATAGCCAATAATACCTCCTGTAACTGACCAAGAGTTTAATATGTTGCGATCTGATTGGTTGTCCTGATCCTCAAGTTAAGTAAGATCGATATTAAAAACCAACCCAGCAAATTAATTTGAAACACCACCAACGTCATGTGTTGAAAAAAATAAAATGGATTTTCGTTCATTTGAAATATTAGTAAATGCTGTCTTAAATGTGGATTAAACCATCCGTTTGACAACGTAAAATGATACTTAGCGGTAAACTTGACACCACAGTGTACCGAATGAAGCAATATAATGACAATGTCATGACGCAATGGTGACTTTATCATGAATCAGAAACACATGCCTTAATAGACTAGTACTTCAATTTTCTAGTTTAAAAAAGAACTAAGTTAAACCAAACATGTTTACTTTACGTCGGTGTACAAATTACTGATATAATTAACTTTATTATCAGTGGATATAATAAATCCAGATATTAAGCGCTATAATATGAAAACAGCTAGACGTATAACTAGATCGCTCACCTGTCGTAGTGCATGCAAGCCCTGTGATTTGACCTAGTGACCTAGTTCTTGACCCAATATCGCACTTGACATAGAGTTTGTTGAGATGATCATTGTGATCAAGTTTCATAAATATTAAGTCAAAAGTATTACCTCTAGTGACTACATGTACACAAGATTTTTCTATGATTTGACCCTGTGACCTACTTTTTGACCCCGGAGGCCCATATCGAACGTGATCTAGATTTTGTTGAGATGATCATTCTGACTTAGTTTCAGAAAGATTAGGCCATCATTGTGACCTCTAGTGTCTACACAAGGTTATTCTATGATTTGACCTTGTGACCTAGTTTTTGACCCCGGATAACCCAATATCAAACTTGACCTAGAGTTTGTTGAGATGATCATTCTGACCAAGTTTGATAAAGAGTAGGTCAAAATTATGACCTCGGGTAACTACACAATCTTTTTCTATGATTTGACCTTGTGACCTGGTTTTTGATCCCTTATGACCCAATATCAAACTTGACCTAGATTGTGTTGGGATGATCATTGTGACCAAGTTTCAGAAAGATTATGCCTAAATTGTGACCTCTAGTGTATACACAATGTTTTACTATGATTTGACCTTGTGACCTAGTTTTTGACCCAGGATAACCCAATATCGAACTTGACCTAGATTTTGTTGAGATGATAATTGTGACCAAGTTGCATAAAGATTAGATCCAAATATGACCTCAAGTGTCTACATAAGGTTTTTTCTATGATTTGACCTTGTGACCTAGTTTTTGACTCTGGATGACCCAATATCGAACTCGACCTAGATTTTGTTGAGACAGTCATTGTGACAACGTTTCATAAATATTAAGTCAAAATTATGACCTCTAGTGACTACACGATATTTTTATATGATTTGACCTTGTGACCTAGTTTTTAACCCCGGATAACCCAATACCTAACTTTTCATAGATTTTGTTGAGATGCTCATTGTGACCAAGTTTCATAAATATTTAGTCAAAATTATTACCTCTAGTGACTACACAAGGTTTTTCTATGATTTGACCTTGTGACCTAGCTAATAACCCCGGATGACCTAATATCGAACTTGACCTAGATTTTGTTAAGATGATCATTGTGACCAAGTTTCATAACAATTGGGCAAAAAGTGTGGCCTCTAGTGTCTACACAAGCAAATTGTTGACGGACGACATACGACATACGACGGACGACGGACGAAGAGTGATCACAAAAGCTCACTCTGTCACTTTGTGACATATGAGCTAAAAAGGTTAAGTTTAAATTGAGCCTGCTTGATTCAGAAACAATACAAGCCAGAATCTAATGTTTTTGAAGTAGAGCAAAGGTCCACGAAATGTTTGAATAACCCTCGTATAGTTTTTAACATCATTAAAAACGTAACATGCCGAAACAAAATGATATTAGTCTTCAAAACAATTACATAAATTGCATCTATGAGCAAATACATAACCTTGTCATTGGACTTATTAACACTTTCACCAATTTGTGTACCAAATTGTCTTGACCTCACATAAAATATTCAGAAGCTATTAATATCAACCTGTTACCATAGTATAATGGTACTGAACTCTAGGTGTGTCATTTTTCACGCGATTGTTTCTTGTTTGTTGGGTTTTGTCCGTGATGAGATACAGCTGTCCTCTGACACGGTTGATATAACATTCACAAGTTTACAAGTTTATTACGTAAATAAAGGCCACCGACCCAGAATACGACCATATACATGTATTCATGAAGTAGTCAGTGTACACAAAAAATATTTTGCTAAATCGTTTCATACTGACTTCATTGAATTTCCATTTGTTTTACATCTAATTCAAGTGTAAAAACTAAACGCAGAACATAATTATTATGATTTGCCAGCTGTATGAAAAAGTCTTAAATTTGAAAAGCAACATCAACCACAACAATAATGTATTGTAAACTAAAAATAGCTCCACCCACTAACGAATGTACGGTGCTACCTTAAAGTAATGTAAACATGTATATATTTTCTCAAAACAAAATATTTTCTATTATTTTATACATTTTGTCTATATAATTCTCTTTAACTTATGTCATTCAATAACAAACGCATCTTTTGAAAATTGATTATAAACACATGAATCAAGAGAATACACGGATAGGTAAAAGGAAAGGGATTAGCCAGATGGCGGTTTCCATTTAAACATAATTAAATACCGCTATAAATCAACGCAGTTAGTGAGTTTTCTATCGGCATAAAGTTAATTATTATCTCTCCTTAATGTTCCCTTGTTGAATGACGCATTCCAAGGTGATCCCCTTTTTCATCTGACTAAAACCCCTTAATATATTGCACCGATGAATCTGCTGGGCATATTTCTGTCAGATTCCAATGGTTAACATTTCATTTGTTTTACACGTAGTCAAATAGCTCATGCTGCCTTAAAGAATTACGTTATCAGATTTAACTGGTAATTTATGCTCTATTGCCGAATACAAACGTATAAAAATGATCACTTAAGCCTTGTTACTTCGGTAAAAATGACGTAACTAATATGATAAGATAATTTCTTAATTTCCCTTTGATACATGCTTTGATCATTAAAGATAATTTATTGTTTAACGCTTCCATGCGCTACAACACATACGTTAGTAAGCTGTTAGAGTAAAAGGAATCCGCGTAATGTCCTTCTGATTCATATGATCCGTGGTTCCGACATTTTATATGACTTCTATCGATTCAAAAAAGTGCACACAACGCCTTAAAATTTGTGCGTTTCGTTTATAAAAGATCTCTTCATTTGCTGACTATCTCGTAGGATTGTAAAATGTGTTTTCATTTGCTGACCACCTCGAAGGTTTGTAAAACGTGTTTTTTATTTGCTGACTACCTCGAAGGCTTGTAATGTTATTCCTTTGCTGACCATCTCGAAGGCTTGTAAAACTTTTCTTATATTTGCTGACTACCTCGAAGGCTTGTAAAACTTTTTTTATTTGCTGACTATCTCGTATGCTTGTAAATTATGTCTTCATTTGCTGACCACCTCGATGGCTTGTAAAACGTGATTTATTTGCTGACCACCTCGATGGCTTGTAAAACGTGTTTTCATTTGCTGACCACCTCGATGGCTTGTAAAATGAGTTTTCATTTGCTGACTACCTCGATGGCTTGTAAAATGTGTTTTCATTTGCTGACCACTTCGATGGCTTGTACAACTTTTTTTATTTGCTGACTACCTCGAAGGATTGTAAAATGTGTTTTCATTGCCTGGCCTCCTCGAGCCTGTTGGTACATTTACATAAGACAATCCCTGTGTATGTAAACCTGATCTCTCGAATTATTTTTAAACGAAACAATTTTGACAAAATTACCCTACCCGTAGTGGTGCACATATTATGTTGGTTTTATATGTAGACATTCAAATAAACCCTACTGAGACAATGGTATATCTCACAATACCAGTATAATAATGCTCATCAAAGATTTCACATAAACAGACAATTTGAAAACAATCAACTTTAATTTTGTAAGTACAATTCCCTGTGGGATGCTTTACTGTATTGAAATAAGAAACAATCGCTTGCTCTTACAAATACAAAATCTCTCTACATATAATTGGTTTTTAATAGAAACCGTGATTTATTGTCTATGCAGAAATAACTGCACTTACACTTTCATCATGACTTCCATAAATACTGGTATTCTGGTACCATCATATGATTGTGCAGAGAAAATTTGGTGAAACAATTTTGCTTTATTTTATGACATATTTTTTCACAGAGATTTATTACTTTTGTTTAGCAGGGTGTGATATTCACAAAGCATCTTAAGGGAAATCTTAATTGTATCAGCTAAACAGGAAAGTCAAGAATATCAATTGTTTACATAGTTTAGAAGCATTATGTAAAGAGCTACAATAATTACAAAGAAGACATGGGTTATTCGTCGTTTCTTGGCAAATATGTGCAACTCATTTACTTAAACTCAAGATGCTTTGTGAATGTCAGCCCTGTAGTCAAGTCACGAGAATACACAACCATGTGGAGCAGTTAACTGAAACTTATCTTAACGCAAATTCCTGGAATTATTAAATCGGTCGATGTTCATACGAAGTCCCTCAGCCATCGTTACTCATGCTCATCGACTGATATATTTGGTTTTTTTGTTCGACCATTTCGAATGGCGATCGGATTGGATTTGTGCTCCACGTATCAGATGAAAACTATCACTGCATATGAGTCGAAGAAACATTTTTAGAATATGACTGGTATGTAAAATTATACCTAGGACTGTTAACCACTACGATATGGTTTGATAAAACAGTAAATAAATGACAAGTGATACGGAGCATTTACTGTGGAAATAAAACAGAAATGTGAATGTCTAGTACCAGGGATAAAACCAGATACTTGTATTGTAAGCTTGCTCTGAAAACATTGATACGTTCTATTGTAAGTCATTCCATATATCAAAAGCACGCTACAGTTAATTGAGGGGAAAGCCAGTGTTACAAATTAAAACTACATTAATTAAGTACCCAATGCGATGGTGGTTTACTCGAATTTATTTCGTAATTGATTAATTTCACATCTTTTTAAGCTGCTAGGTTCTCTAATATATTTTCTCATTTTTACTCAGTGTCGAACAACACCCAGTATCTTAATCACAGAACTCGTTCCGAAATAATTAATGTTTCTGAACGTTTTATTCTCAGAAAAATACAATTATCGAAAATAAATGAAATTTACCACAAAACGCGAGCACCACAGTGTATTAGATATGTCAAAATCTTCACCAAAATGGCATTTGATATAAAATTGAGTGTCCATGAACTTGATACATTATCGTTTACAACATTCTAGTATCATATATTCGATTGATCTATATCAACCAAATGTCGCTATTAGGACTGTTATTTCGATAAGACAACGGCCTCCATCAAACTTGTTACCCATGTAAATGAGACGGGCACACTACCAGCGAGTGTCCATAATTCGATCCACCATCCTCTACAACATATAAATGCCAGATCTATATCAACCGAGTGTCAATAACAATATATTTCTAACGTTGACCGTTTACGGCGCAATATTCCCTTACCAATAAATAATTGGACTAATCTTTTAACATACTCTCGCATTGTATCGGAAGATAATCACAAATATACTCACATACAATGTCAAGATCTGTAGCTCATAAAACATAAAAAGCTATTGTCTCTAGCCTTGTACAAGAATGTTCCCAATAAAAGCTTTATTGATATCTGTTCTCCACACGTCGCGTAGTCCTATTGTCTTATCTTGTTTTATTAGGAGGTGGAAAAATCCGCCGCAGCAATCATCGTAGCAAACATTATTGCTACGTTTTTTTGCTACTTGCCTATCACCAGTTCCATTAATTTAGTGGAATCATCTCCCTTGGGAATGAGATATTTCGCGAAATCACGTGAATAACGTGATATATTTCATGTGCCTTTCAATTTACGAGATATTTAGACAATAGAGTTATTTAATCTGCTTTCTGTTTTTCGATGTTGTCATACTCGGATAGAAGCCATGACATACGTGTTTGTCACTGCCACAATTCCAAATGTGATTGCATTTAGTAACGATACAAATGTTGGTTATCAGTTCGATGACATTTCCACTAAGCGTTATTGTATCGTACATATGTATAGCTTGTCGACGATAATACTAGACTCGATATTCACCCCGGTATATAAACATAGACTGTATTATTCAGGTCCATCGCCGTTTCTAAAAAATAGTTCAGTTATATATGACCACCGATTCACCTAACCAGATTTCCTGGGTTGTATCCTTCTTCTCCCCCTTACCTTTTCTACTTTATCATCTTTCTATTTTAATTCTTCATTTTCTGAATCACATCCTTTTCATTATTCTTCTATATTCTTCTTCTCATTCCCTCTGTTCACCATCGTTTCCTGATTCTCATCCGTATTCTCTTCTTCTATTACATCTGCACCTTCGTCACCTGTTTTCCTTCATATTCTACTTCTACTCCTTATTCTTGCAAATGTTGTTTGATGTTCTTACAGATTACTTCTCTGTGTAGAATAGAAAGCATTATTTTTTCAATTTAATGAATTGAAACGTTTCATGCGCAGTAAACGGTGGTTTGACTGAGTAACAGTGGGCGAGTAAGCTTTTAAAAGCGCGTTTCTTAATGAGTACACTTTTATTGTCTAACCACCCACGATGTCAGCATTCTGTTTATGAACTATTTGATTGGCAATTACATCGGTTCCCTACTAACGGGTATTACTTTGTAGACAAAACAAATACGTTTCAAACCCCTTTCGAGTGTGCTTGGTTTCATGTTATTGTTTATGTTAATGTAAATTACACTTGGTACACGAATTCTTCACAAATTATTAAGCTCTACAAATGAGATCTACATTTAGAATGCCCCAAAAATTAATAATGAATTGAAGACTTCGATTTTATTTATATTATATAATTATTTTACCATTAATGTTCGTGGATTTATTTCTTTCCGATTCAGCGGATGAATTCAAAAATCAACGGGTTCCAATTACCCGTGGTGGTAAATAGTGCCACGAACCACCTGTCTGAAGTATGAGGTTTTTTATTATGCATATTTAACTGTTATTATATACTGTTTTCTGCAATGAAGTAACAATGTTTTCCTAATCCAATATTGGCAATGCGTGTAGACAATGACATGTAATGGCGTTATAACAAGTTCGAAAATTTGCATCCATGTAGTAAAAACACGTAGCCCATTCGAATAGTTTATTTCGGTTCACTCTGCGTTTTATTGATGAGAAGCATTTTCTAGTAAGAGTAAACAAAATAATAAAAAGTCGGACAGGGAAGACAGCACTAAACTAAAGCACCCAGGCACAGAAAACATAACCTCATCAAATACTAGTTCCACAATTACACGGCACAATGCCCAACACATAACTGAACGAGAATATGACTTAGTTTTTGTTACCAAAAAGCTGAATGCCTTAGCTGAATGACATAGTTTCAACACAACAAGGCTGGACCACCTAGATGGAGTTGTCTGAAGTGCGAAAAAGTTAAAGAATAACAATAACAAAAAAGCTGAATGCCCATTCGGGGATGTTAAAATGCTCTAAAAGTGGCTAAAGTGGATTAATTGTAGAGATAAAAGATTCATTCAATTAATAAATACGCTTTGGGTTACCTTATTTATGAAACACCCCTCGTATTTTAATTAAGTGTTGGTTTTAATTTTTCAACCTCTCGATGGGCTAAATTTGATTATTCTTATCTAACGTTGCTTCACCAAACGTTTATGAAATCGCTGCGTATGAGCAAGTTCTTTTTCACACTTACGTTTCATGTACAAAAATACAATGATACCCAGTGCAAAGATCGCTTGTTAGAAAATAGAGCAAATATGTGGTTGCTTTAAACATTATCTGCATGAACGCGTAACCAATATCCATGGTCACAACACCGCGCTTCGCTCCCTTTGGTTACTTATGAATGAGGAAACGTTTATGAACTATTTGCGTAACTATGCAATTAGTGACAGTTAAAATAATTTGTATCTTGTAAGATTTTTAAAGCGTTTATAATACAATATTTCTAAATATTTCTAATAGTATGTTTAAAAGTGTTCGTAATATTATAATTAAAAATGCTTGTAGTATTATATTTTAAAGTGATTGCAATTATATTATATTAAAAAGTGATTGTAATATTTTATTTAAAAGTGTTTGTAATACCATATTTAAAAGTGTTTGTAATATTATAAATTATTTAAAAATGTTTGTCGCTATGTCATCGGTTGTTCATCGACTAATATATTTTCCTGTTTGTGTTCTGCAATGTCGGATGGCGATCGGATTGAATTTGTGCCCCACGTATTAAATGGAAACCATCACTGCATATGAGACGTACTAACATTTTAAGAATCTGACTGATATGCATTTGTTTCTAGAATGTAGAGGTATACTTAGTACCGTTTATCACTACGATATGGTTTGATAAAACAGTAAATAAATGACAAGTGATATGGAGCATTTACTGTGGAAATAAAACAGAAATGTGTATGTCTAATACCAGGGATAAAACCAGACACTTGTATTGTAAGCTTGCGCTGAAATAATTGATACGTTCTATTATAAGTTATTCCACATATCAAAAACACGCTACAGTTAATTGAGTGGAAAGCAAGTGTTACTAATTTTAACTACATTTGTACATTAATTAAACATCCAATGCGATGGTGGTTTACTCGAGTTTATTCCGTAATTGATTAATTTCACATCTTTTTAAGCTCCTCGGTTCTCTAATATATTTTCTCATTTTTCCTCAGTGTCGAACAACACCCAGTACCTCAATCACAAAACACGTTCCGAAATAATTAATGTTTTTGGACGTAATATTGTTAGAAAACACGGGCACCACAGTGTATTAAATATGTCAAAATCTTCACCAAAATGGCCTTTGATATAAAAAGCGCTTATTTGTAAAATCTAAGTATTTCATCTTTCATTAAGAATTGAGTATTTGTTCTTCTGTTTACTTTGAGGTGAATTTTGATAGATGTTCGTAGGGTGTGGGACTTATTATTTGCTTAATCAGAATATTCATGAAATTAATTTGATTTATCCTATATACTTGTATAATATTAGAGAGATATGGGGCAGAGTTGATTTACACCGCGCCAATTTCGACTTGTTTCACGCGCACATAAGTTTTCACCGATCGTTAATCCAAGCATAGCTTCGTACTATCAATTCCGTTCTGTCTTAAACACTCCTCGATGACAACAACACGTACACGTACGTGGAAGCTCCAGACAGTCAATGAACTATTGTGTCTATATTTTTGTTTACCTTACATTATGATAGTTTATAATGTATAATTATCATTCGAGATATAAATTTACTACTCTAACAATCAATCATCTTATTCTTTGTCAATAAAGAAAACACACTAAAGTTCTCATTTTATTGAGAGGTGCTGTCATGTATTGTCCATTTGGGACGAATTTTCTTTAATTGAAATGTTTTATTCGCCATTGTGTAGATTATTCATATTTGCTGATGTTCGTATTGGTGTATGTCATGTTTATTGCTCGTCGTTTCACTTCTAGCAATTGTTTTATGATGAGGAAATGTTTTTGTAATGGAAAGTGTATGCCTGTGTCGTCATAAACCATCCTAATTTCTTTCATGTTTTAGAAGGATGATGCATTTATCTGTGTTAAGGCATTGTGTGTTGGGTGGTGGTTTTGCCTGAGGATTACATCGGGCTGTTCAGTATTTACAATTTATGTGTGCATTTTAAGGAACTAACCTATGATCAGACAATAAGAAACCAACACATTTGAGCTTGGCCAGGAAAGACATTCTTACAAATGCTCATAAACAATTATTAAAACTCGGAAGAGTAACGTCAATGGTATGAAATTGCACATAAATATGCTGTTTTTACTTTGCTCCAATTTTGATAAAACGTATACCTTTTCATAATTTTATCAATTCGCAGGATTAAAGATAAGACACGTGTTTGCATCTATCTTTCTAATAGTTTTTATCAGGGAATGAGATATACTTTTAATGGTTTATTAATAAATATTACTACTCATAGAAACGATTCTGAGTAAAGATGTAATGTTTGCATTTCAAAAGTATCAACGGTAAGCTACATTCAATTGTTTATGCTTGTTTTTGAGCTGGTGAGGGGTGCCTGTAGCTTCATGGTTTTAGCTCTTATAACTAGTGTTTGATAAAAAATGTGTGATTGGTGCCTAATAAATGTATGTATTATATAATCATGGAAGATTCTACCACACTGTATATCTATGCTTTATACTAATGTAATTTAGGTTGAGTGTGAAACAAATTCTACCAAACTTATATTTATCACCTCGTTACCTCATTTCTGATGGTGTTCGTCACAATGAGGGCATGCGAAGTTCTCTCTGCAATTGTTGAGCGTCTATTAAATTAAAGTGTGATGCAATTGGTACGAGGAGGCTAATCAACGCAATAGGTATTGACCTCCCTCACACAAAGTGTGACATTGCACCAAAGCCCAGTTATACTTGTCAGATAATACACCTTCTAGTCTTAAGTCATAGCGCCTTCCTGTATAGTCCATCATCGCCAACAGAAATCTTTGTTCGATATGTAACGACCTTCACCAAAACATTTATCCTGTTCACGAGGTGGTCACATCACCAATAAGTGTCCTGGAACTTGGAAAAATATAAATTACAACATTCTAGTATTATATATTCGATTGATCTATATAAACCAAATGTCGCTATTAGGACTCCTATTTCAATAGATAACGATCTCCATCATGAGTGTCAATAACAATATATATTTAACGTTGACCGCTTACGATGCAATATTCCCTAACCAATACATAATGGACTAATCTTTTAACATACACTCGCAATGTATCGGAATATAATCACAACTATACTCACGTACAATGTCAAGATATCTAGCTCATAAAACATAAAAGCCATTGTCTCTAGCCTTGTACAAGAATGTTTCCCAATAATAGCTTTATTGATACCTGTTCTTTCCACGTCGCGTAGTCCTATTGTCTTATCTTGTTTTATTAGGAGGTGGAAAAATCCGCCGCAGCAATCATCGTAGCAAACATTATTGCTACGTTTTTTGTAACTTGCTTATCACCAGTCCCTATTATGTTGTGGAGTCACCTACCTGTGGAATGAGATAACGATTTACGAGATATTTAGACAATTAGAGTTATTTAATCGGCTTTCTCTTTTTCGATGTTGTCATACTCTGAGTGAAGCCATGACGCACATATTTGTCACTGCCGCCATGCCAAATGTGATTGCATATAGTAAAATATACAAATGTTTGATATCAGTTCGATGACATTTCCACTAAGCATTATTGTATCGTACATATTTATAACTCGCAGACAATAATACTAGCCCTGACAGTCGCCTTAGTATACAAACATAGACTGTTTTATTCTGTTTTTGTTTTCGCCGTTTCTCAAAATTATTCAGTTATATATGACCACCGATTCACCTAACCAGTTTTCCTGGGTTGTATCCTCCATCTACCCCTGATCTTTTCTACTTCATCTTCTTTCTATTCTACTTGTTCATCTTCTGTATTACCTTCTTTGTACTATTCTTTTATCTTCTTCTTCTCATTCCATCTCTTAACCATCGTCTCCTGATTCTCATCCGTATTCTCTTCTTTTATTACCTCTGCACATTCGTCATCTGTTTTCCTTCTTATTCTACTTCTTCTACTCCTTTTTCGTTCAAATGTTGTTTGATGTTCTTACAGATTACTTCCCTCTGTATAATAGAAAGAATTATTTTTCCATTCAACGAATTGAAACGTTAACGGTGGTTTGACTGAATAACAGTGGGTGAGTAAGTTTTTGAAAGCGCGTTTCTAACTGATAACACTTTTATTATCTAATCACCCACGATGTCAACAGTCTGTTAATGAATTATTTGATTGACACCTACATCGGTTCCCTACTAACGGGTATTACATTGTAGACAAAACAAATACGTTTTAAACCCCTTTTGAGTGTGCTTGGTTTCATGTTATTGTTAATTTTAATGTAAATTGCGTTTGCTACACGAAATCTTCACATATTAAGCTTTACAAATTACCGTGGTGGTAAATAGTGCCAAGAAACCACGTGTCTGAAGTCTGGGGTTTTTTATTATGCATATTTAACTGTTGTTATACACTGTTTTCTGCAATGAAGTTACAATGTTTTCCTCACCCCATACTGGCATTGCGTGTAGACAATGACATGTAGTGGCGTAATAACAAGTTTGAAAAATTGCATCCATGTTGTTAAACACGTAGGCTATTCGAATAGTTTAGTTCATTTCACCCTGCGATTGGTTGATGAGAAGCATTATCTAGTAAGAGTAAACAAAATAATAAAAAGTCGGACAGGGAAGACAGCACTCAACTTAACCAGCCAGGCACAGAACACATATAAGCATCAAATACTAGTTCCACAATTACACTGCACAATGCCAACACATGACTTAGTTTTTGCTACCAAAAAGCTGAATGCCCTTGCTGAATGACATAGTTACAAACAAAAAGGCTGAAACACCTAGTTGAAGTTGTCTGAAGTCCGGAAAAGCTAAAGAATAACAGTAATAAAAAAGCTGAATGCCTATTCGGGGATGTTAAAATGATCTAAAAGTGGCTAAAATGGATGTATAGCCTGTTTGCTTTGTAAATAGTTTTAGATACAATATTGCATAACAAGGTTCAATCCAGTGACACTGGTATCGCGAGAGCAGCCTGATGTTTAAGTTATATTAATCAAGTGACATTCAGACATTCCAGCGAATGACATTTAACTTCCTTGATATTTGAGCTACAGACTTTGCAATAATCCGTCCTGTTATTATGGTGAACTTAAGGTTTTAGTTCTTTACAGTTCAAACACACAATGATTCAAGTCGTCTGTGCGCGTTGGTAGTCTGTAACCTACGATTGCCTGTATCTACACTTATAAAACAAATGAATTCAAACAAACATAAACTGTCAAGACCTGTACAAGATGAACTTTATCATAACGTGATAAATTTGTTTGACCACAAATGAACTTTTGTTGTCGTCCAATATACCGACACTGTTGTTCCCAGATGATATAATGTACTTCAGATTACACGGAAATGTATCAAATAAATCACCAAAACGCGTCTGATGACACTAACAGACAAAATAATGTTGTTTATCTAAAGACCGTTTTTTCTAAATCAAATATTTTCCCTGAAATGTAGTCACAGGACCGATCTCGTTTTATTTCGAACGATTTTTGTTGTTATTTAGTTTATACCACACGCTCGCTTCTGTTGCACATGTGCTGTAACATCATTGATCGGAACATTTTGTATATGCAATAATGCTGATAGTTAGCGTTCTATAATTGTAAAACATTAATCATTGTAAAGTAACAATAAACGCTGAAGTGTACCAAATGAAACGATCATTAATTTTAGTAAACCCTCATCTTTGTTTCTTATTGCTCTCTTTTATTATGGTTTAAGCTCCCATACGCCCTGATCATCTAAGCTAACCGTCGCTCCAAGTGTCTCCAGTCTTCAAGTCGAGAGATTGGATTAATTTTAACTAAGAACTCTTCAGGCAAGGAGTCAGGATTTTATGACTATAACTCATGAAAGCCATGCATTCTGTGATGCAATATTTGAGATATGGGTTAAAATGTTACACTCATTCACATTTCTATCAAGAGTAGTTACACTGCGACGTTTGGGTGTTTTGCCGTCTCATGCAAATCTGATTGTAGAAATCAGTCATAAAAATGGATACTCAAGTCGTAGAAATCGCAATTCTGACCGGGGAAATGTGTTGGAATTGAGTGAATTTTGTATTCATGAGACGTCTCTATTATTTTGGACGTAATATTGACGTCGAGGGACTTTTGCTTGATGTCTAAAGTAGATCAGGGGTGGTATTCAATATTGATCTTACTGAGTTGGAGAATAACAATAGCCAATCATACCGCCTGTTACTGACCAAGAGTTAAATATAGCGCGATCTGATTGGTTGTCCTTAGCCTTAAGTAAAGTAAGATCGATATTAAATACCAACCCAGCAAATTAATATAAAACACAACCATGTGATGAAAACAATTTTCGTTCAGTTGAAATAATAGTAAACGCTTCATGATAATAGTAATATTTATGATTACTCACTTTAAAATATAACGACCTAAGGCACTGCCTAAAATGTTGATTAAACCATCCGTTTGATGACGTAAAATGATACTTAACGGTTCCGAACCACATTATCTAATATATGAAACGGAACTTGACACCACTATGTATACCGAATGAAGCAATATACTGACTATGCAATGACGCAATGGTGACTTTATCAGGAATCAGAAAGGCATGCCTTAATAGACTAGTTCTTCAATTTTCGAGTTTAAAAAAATAACTAAGTTAAACCAAACATGTTTTCTTTACGTCGGTGTACAAATTACTGATATAATTAACTTTATTATCAGAGGATATAATAAATCCAGATAGTAGGCGCCATAGAATGAAAGCTGCTAGTATAACTATACAAAGTTCAGTTTAAATTGGTCCTGCTTGATTTAGGAACAATACAAGCCAGAACCTAATGTTTTTGAAATAGAGCAAAGGTCCACGAAATGTTTGTATAACTCTCGTATAGTTTTAAACATCGATATAAACGTAACATGCCAAAACAAAATGATATTCTCATTCAAAACAATCACATAAATTGCATCTATGAGCAAATACATAACCTTGTCAATGGACTTATTAACACTTTCACCAATTTGTGTACCAAATTGTCTTGACCTCGCATAAAACATTCAGAAGCTAGTATCAACCTGTTACCATAGTATAATGGTACTGAAATCTAGGTATGCCATTTTTCACGTGATTGTGTCTTGATTGTTGGGTTTTGTCCTTGATGAGATACTGCTGTCCTCATATAACATTCACAAGTTTATTACGTAAATAAAGGCCACTGGCCCAAAAAACGTACATATACGGGTACATGTATACATGTATACATGAAGTAGTCAGTGTACATTTTTTTCATGAAAATATTTTGTAAAATGGTTTCATACTGACTTTATTGAATTTCCATTTGTTTTAAATCTAATTCAAGTGTAAAAAACTGAACGCAGAACGTTATTATGATTTGCCAGCTGTATGAAAATAAGTCTCAAATTTGGAAAGCAACATCAACCACAATATTAATGTATTGTAAGCTAAATACAGCTCCACCCACTAACGAATGCACGGCGCTACCTTAAAGTAATGTAAAAATCTATATACTTTCTAAAAACAAGAAAAATTCTATTATTTATACATTTTACCTTGTCTATATATAATTTTCTTTAACTTATGTCATTCAAAAACAAACCCATCTTTTGAAAATTGATTTTAAAACACATGAATCAAGACAATATACGACTAGGTAAATGGAAAGGGATTAGCCAGATGGTGGTTTCCATTTAAAGATAATTAAATACCGCAATAAATCAACGCAGGTAGTGAGTTTTCTATCGGCATAAATTTAATTATTATCTCTCCTTAATGTTCCCTTGTTGCATGACGCATTCCAAGGTGATCCCCCTTTTCATATGACTAAAACCCCTTAATATATTGCACCGATGAATCTGCTGGGCATATTTCTGTCAGATTCCAATGGTTACCATTTCATCTGTTTTACACGTAGACAAATAGCTCATGCAGCCTTAAAGAATTACGTTATAAGATTTAACTGGTAATTTAAGCACTATTTCCGAATACAAACGTATCAAAATGATCACTTAAGCCTTGTTACTTCGGTAAAGATACGTATCTAATATGATACGATAATTTCTTAATTTCCTTTTGATACATGCTTTGATCATTAAATATAATTTATTGTTTAACGCTTTCATGCGCTACAACACATACGTTAGTAAGCTGTTAGAGTAAAAGGAATCCGCGTAATGTCCTTCTGATTCATATGATACCGTGGTTCCGACATTTTATATGACTTCTATTGATTCAAAAATAGTGCACACAACGCCTTTGTGCTTTTCGTTTATAAAACATGTCTACCTCGTAGGATTGTAAAATGTGTTTACATTTGCTGACCACATAGAAGGCTTGTAGAACATGCCTTCATTTGCGGACCACCTCGAAGTCTTGTAAAACGTGTTTTCATTTGTTGACTACCTGGTAGGCTTGTAAAACTTGTCTTCAGTTGCTGACCACCTCAAAGGCTCGGAACACGTGTTTCAGTGGCTGACCTGTGACCTCGAAGGCTTGTAAAACTTTTGTATTATTTGCTGACTACCTCGAAGGCTTGTAAAACATGTCTTCATTTGCTGATCACCTCGACAACTTGTAGAACATGTCTTCATTTGCTGACCACCTCGAAGGCTTGTAACACTTTTGTATTATTTGCGGACTAACGTGTAGGATTGTAAAACGTGTTTTCATTTGCTAACCACCTCGAAGGGTTGTAAAACGTGTTTTCAGTTGCTGACCACCTCGAAGGCTTGTAAAATATTTTTTTATTTTAGACATTCAAATAAACCCTACTGAGACAATGGTATATCTCACAATACCAGTATAATAATGCACATCAAAGATTTCACATAAACAGACAATTTGAAAACTATCAACTTTAATTTGGTAAGTACAATTCCCTGTGGGATGCTTTACTGTATTGAAATAAGAAACAATCGCTTGTTCTTACAAATACAAAATCTCTCTACATATAATTGGTTTTTAATAGAAACCGTGATTTATTGTCTATGCAGAAATAACTGCACTTACACTTTCATCATGACTTCCATAAATACTGGTATTCTGGTACCATCATATGATTGTGCAGAGAAAATTTTGTGAAACAATTTTCTTTATTTTATGACATATTCTTTCACCGATATTTATTACTTTTGTTTACCAGGGTGTGATATTGACGAAGCATCTTAAGGGAAATCTTAATTGTATCAGCTAAACAGGAAAGCCAAGAATATCAATTGTTTACATAGTTTAAAAGCATTTTGTAAAGAGCTACAATAATCACATTTACTTAAACTTAAGATGCTATGTGAATGTCAGTCCTGTAGTCTGGCCCCGATCTCCCGAAGCATCTCAAGTAGAAATCTAAACTCACATTGAGATTCTGCTCAAGTCAAGAGTATAAATTTGAGATCATTCTTACGTTGTGTGCTCAAAATATTTTACTTAAATAAATTCAGAACAATGTATCTGTTTTGGTATGCCAACTTTCAGAGGCTGGCATCTCATGGAAATGATCTCAAAGGCACATGACTATATTTGAGATTGATCTCAGATCAGATTGAGATGCTTCGGGAGATCGGGACCAGGTCACGAGTATACACAACCATGTGGAGCAGTTAACTTAAACTTATCGAAAATTTCTGGAATCATAAAATAGGTCGATGTTCGTACAATGTCCCTCAACCGTCGTTGCTCATGCTCAGCGACTGATCTATTTGGGTTTTTGTTCGACAATGTCGAGAGGCGATCGGATTGGATTTGTGCTCCACGTATTAGATGGACACTATCACTGCACCACAGGATATGAGTCGAAGTAACATTTTAGAATCTGACTAGTATGCATTTGTTTCTAGAATGTTGAATTATACCTAATACTGTTAATCACTACGATATGATTTGATAAAACAGTAAATAAATAACAGGTGATATGGGGCATTAACTGTGGAAATTAAACAGAAATGTGAAAGTCTCGTACCAGGGATAAAGCCAGATACTTGTATTGTAAGCTTGCTCTGAAATAATTGATACGTTCTATTTTAAGTTATTCCATATATCAAAATCACGCTACAGTTAATTGATGGGAAAGCAAGTGTTACTAATTTAAACTACATTAATTAAATACCCAATGGGGTGATGCTTTACTCGAGTTTATTTCGTAATTGATTAATTTCACATCTTTTTAAGCTGCTCTGCTTTCTAATGTATTTTCTCATTTTTACTCAGTGTCGAACAACACCCAGTACCTAAATCAAAGAACAAGTTCCGAAAAAATTAATGTTTCTGAACGTATTATTGTCAGAAAGTTACATATATCGACATAAATGAAATTATACAATAAAACACGTTAATCAAGGGGTATTTAATATGTCAAAATCTTCACCAAAATGGCCTTTGATATAAAAAAACGCTTATTTGTAGAATCTAAGTATTTCATCCTTCATTACGAATTGAGTAGTTGTTCTTCTGTTTACTTTGAGGTGAATTTTGATAGATGTTCGTAGGTGTGGGACTAATTATATGCTTTATCAGAATATTCATGAAATTAATTTGATTTCTCCTATATACTAGTATAATATTAGAGAGATATGAGGCAGAGTTGATTTGCAACGCGTTGATTTCGACTTGTTTCACGCGCACAGAAGTTTTCACCGATCGTTTATCCAAGCATAGCTTCGTACTATCAATTCCGTTCTGTCTTAAACACTCCTCGATGACAACTACATGTACATGTACGTGGAAGCTCCAGACAGTTAATGAACTATTGTTTCTATATTTCTGTTTATCTTACATTATAATAGTTTAGAATTCATAATTATCATTTGCGTAATAAATTTACTACTCTAACAATCATTCACCTATTCTTTGTCAATAAAGAAATCACACTAAAAGTTATCATTTTATTGTGAGGTGCTGCCATGTATTGTCCATTTGGGATGCATTTTCTTTAATTTAAATGTTTTATTCGCCATTGTGTGTATTATGTTTTATTTGCTGATGCTCGTATTGATGTATGTCATGTTTATTGCTCGTCGTTTCACTTCTAGCAATTGTTTCATGACTAGGAAAAGTTTTCGTAATGGAATATGAATGCCTGTGTCGTCATACACCATCCTGATTTCTTTCATGTTTTAGGAGGATGGTGAATTTTTCTGTGTTAAGGCTTTTTGTGTTGGGTGGTGGTTATGCCTATGGATTTCGTCAGGCTGTTGAGAATTGACAATTTATGTGTGCACTTTAAGGAACTAACCTATGTCCGGACAATAAGAAAGCAACACATTTGAGCACGACCAGGAAAGTAATTCTTACAAATGCTCATAAATAATTATTAAAACTCGGATGCGTAACGTCAATGGTATGTAATGGCACATAATATGCGGTTTCAGCTCTGCTCCAATTTTGATAAAACATATACCTTTTCATGGTTTTATAAATTCGCAGGATTAAAGATAAGATACGTGGTTGCAACTATCTTTCTAATATTATTTATCAGATAATGGGATATAATTTTAATGGTTTATTAATAACTACTACTACTCATCGAAAAGGTTCTGAGTAAAGATGTAATGTTTACATTTCAATAGTATGAACGGTAAGCTAATTCAATTGTTTATGCTTGTTTTTGAGCTGGTGGCGGGTGCCTGCAGCTTCACGGTCTTAGCTCTAATGACTAGTGTTTAATAATAAATATGTGATTGGGGCATAATAAATGTATGAATTATATAATCATCTCCGAAACTTATATTTATCACCTCGTTACCTCATTTCTGATGGTTTTTGTCACAATAAGGGCATGCGGGGCTCTCTTTGCAATTGTTGAGCGTCTAACAAATAAAAAAGTGATGCAATTGGAATGAGGAGGCTAATCAACGCACTCATTTTTGACCTCCCTCACACAAAGTGTGACATTGCATCAATGCCATGTCATACTTGTCAGATATGACATATTCTAGTCTTAAGCCAAAGTACTATTCCTGTAAAGTCGATCATCGCCAACAGTAATCTTAGTTCAATATGTAACGACCTTCACCGAAGCTTTTACCCTGTTCACGAGGTGGTCACAACACCAATTAGTGTTCAGAAACTTGGTACTTGGTTTACAACATTCTAGTATCATATATTGGGTAGATATATATCAACCAAATGTCGCTATTATAACTCCTATTTCAATAGATAACGTCCACCATCAAACTTGTTACCCATTTAAATGAGACGGACACACTACCAGCGAGTGTCAAGAATTCGATCCACTATCCTCAACAACATTTAAATGCCAGATCAACCGAGTGTTAATAACAATATATTTTTAACGTTGACCATTTACGACGCAATATTCCCTAACCAATAAATAATTGGACTAATCTTTTAACATACTCTCGCAATGTATCGGAAGATAATCACAAATATGCTCACAGGCCATGTCAAGATCTGTAGCTCATAAAACATAAAAGTCATTGTCTCCAGCCTTGTACAAGAATGTTTCCCAATAATAGCTTTATTGATATATGTTCTCCCTACGTCGCGTAGTCCTATTGTCTTATCTTGTTTTATTAGGAGGTTGAAAAATCCGCCGCAGCAATCATCGTAGCAAACATTATTGCTACGTTTTTTGCTACTTGCTTATCGCCAGTTCCATTAATTTAGTGGAGTCACCTCCCTTGGGAATGAGATATGTCGCAGAATCACGTTAATAACGTGATATATTTCATGTGCCTTTCAATTTACGAGAAATTTAGACAATAGAGTTATTTAATCGGCTTTCTGTTATTCGATGTTGTCATACTCTGAGTGAAGCCATGACACACGTGTTTGTCACTGCCACCATACCAAATGTGATTGCATATAGAAAAGATACAAATGGTTGATATCAGTTCGATGACATTTCCACTAAGCATTATTGTATCGTACATATTTATAACTAGCCGACGATAATACTATCCTTGTCAGTCGCCTAGACTGTTTTATTCTGTTTTTGTTTACGCCGTTTCTCAAATTTTTCAGTTATATACGGCCACCGGTTCACCTAACCAGTTTTCCTGGTTGTATCCTTCCTTTCCCCCTTATCTTTTCTACTTGATCATCTTTCTATTCTAATTCTTCATCTACTGTATCAGCTTCTTTGTATTATTCGTCTATCTTCTTCTTCTATTCCCTCACTTCACCATCTTCTACTTATGCTCATCCGTATTCTCTTCTTCTATTACCTCTGCACCTTCGTCATCTGTTCACCTTCTTATTCTACTTCTTCTACTCCTTATTCTTTCAAATGTTATTTTATGTTCTTCTATGTAACGAATTGAAACGTTTGATGCGCAGTAAGCGGTATTTTGGCTGAATAACAGTGGGCGAGTAAGCTTTTAAAAGTGCGTTTCTAAACGATTACACTTTTATTGTCTAATCACCGACGATGTCTACAGTCTGTTAAGAATTATTTGACCTATATAATTACATCGGTTTCCTACTAACGGTTATTACTTTGTAGACAAAACAAATACGTTTTAAACCCCTTTCGAGTGTGCTTGGTTTCATGTTATGGTTATTTGAATCTAAATTTCACCTGTTACACGTAATCTTCACATATTAAAAAATATTATATTAAGTCAGACAGGGAAGGCAGCACTCAACTTAACCAACCGATCACAGAAAAATTAAAAACACACAAAACACAATGCCTAACTGAACCAACGGAGCACAGGAAACATTAAACACATAAAGACACAATGTCCAACTAAACAAGCACAGATCCGCCCAAGTCCAAGCTGTCGAAAAGTATAATAAATTATTACTAGCTGAATGACCCAGTTTCCACAGCAAAATGACTATAATGCCTAGTTTTAGCTGTCAGAAATTTTAAAACGAAGAAGTGCCCAACCACTATCGATCAAGAAAATTAAACATCACTTGTCCCAACTGTTAAAAAGCTGAATAGAAATATTCAGCAAACAAAAGGCAGAATGTCTACACTGACTGACCTAGTTACAACAGTACAACTGCTGAACTACATAGTTCTAGCTGCCTTTAGTCCCAAAAGTTAAGTAACAGTATTAAAATGTTGAATGGCCCGATTTCAGCAACAAAAAATCTGAAAGTAATTGACAGGTCATTGAGAATTGCAAGCAATACAGAAGTCCCCTACCGGTATAAAGCTATTTCCAATGTTTCTGTTGCCATAACAATCACAATTCCCGTTAGAACCAAAACTGACGGACTGATGGCAAACCTACGGTCAAAAAAGCTTTACAAATGAGATCCACATTTAGAATATCCCCAAAATTAATAATGAATTGAAGACTTTGATTTAATTTATATAATATAATTAATTTACCATTAATTTACGTGGATTTAATTTCTGTCCGATTCAGAAATCAACGGGTTCCAATTACCCGTGGTGGTAAATAGTGCCAAGAAACCTCGTGTCTGAAGTCTGGAGTTTTTTTTATTATGCATATTTAACTGTTGTCCTATACTATATTTCTGCAATGAAGGTACACTGTTTTCCTCATCCCATATTGGCATTGCGTGTAGACAATGACATGTAGTGGTGTAATAACAAGTTTGAAAATTTGCATCCATGAGGTAAAAACACGTAGCCCATTCGAATAGTTTAGTTCGGTTCACCTTGCGTTTGGTTGATAAGAAGCATTTCCTAGTTAGAGTAAACAAAATAAAAATAGGTCGGACAGGGAAGACAACATACAACTTAACCAGCCAGGCACAGAGAACATTAAGCATCAAATACTAGTTCCACAATTGCAATGCCCAACACATAACTGAACGAGAAAATGACTTAGTTTTTGTCACCAAAAAGCTGAATGCCCTTGCTGTGTGACATAGTTGCAACGCAAAAAGGTTGAATCGCCTAGTTGCAGTTGTCTGAAGTCCGAAAAAGCTTAAGAATAACAGTAATAAAAATTGAATGCCCATTCGGGGATGTTAAAATGCTCTAAAAGTGGCTTAAATGGATTAATTGTTGAGATAAAACATTCAGTTAATTCATTAATACGCTATGGGTTGCCTTATTTATGAAACATCCCTCGTAATCTAATAAAGTGTTGCTTTAATTTTTCAACTACTCGATGGGCCCAATGCTCGTCTTCATATCTAACGTTGCTTCACCAAATGTTTTATAAAATCGCTGCGTATGAGCAAGTTCTTTTTCACACTTACGTTTCATATACAAAAATACAATGATATCCAGTGCAGAGATCGTTTGTTAGAAAATAGAGCAAATTTGTGGTTGCTTTAACCCATGGTAACAACACCGTGCTTCGCTCCCTTTGGTTACTTAACAACGAGGAAACGTTTATGAACTCTTTGCGTAACTATGCAATTTATGACAGTTAAAATAGTTTGTTTCTTGTAAGATTTTTAAAGCGTTTCTAGTATCGTATTTTAAAAGTGTTTCTAATATTATGTTAAAAGTGTTAGTAATATTATATTTAAAAATGTTTGTCTCTAAGTCATCGGCTGTTCATCGACTTAAATATTTTCCTGTTTGTGTTCGGCAATGTCGGATGGCGATCTGATTGGATTTGTGCCCCACGTATTAGATGGAAACCATCGCTGCATATGAGACGTAGTAACATTTTTAGAATCTGACTGATATGCATTTGTTTCTAGAATGTAGAATTATACCTAGCGCAGTTAATCACTACGATATGGTTTGATAAAACAGTAAATAAATAACAAGTGATTCGGAGCATTAACTGTGGAAATTAAACAGAAATGTGTATGTCTAATACCAGGGATAAAACCAGATACTTGTATTGTAAGCTTGCGCTAAAATTATTGATACGTTCTATTGTAAGTTATTCCATATATCTAAAGCACGCTACAGTTAATTGAGTGGAAAGCAAGTGTTACTAATTTTAACTACATTAATTAAATACCCAATGCGATGGTGGTTTACGCGAGTTTATTTCGTAATTGATTAATTTCACATCTTTTTAAGCTGCTCGGTTTTCTAATATATTTTCTCATTTTTACTCAGTGTCGAACAACACCCAGTACCTTAATCACCGAACACGCTCCAAACTAATTAATGCATCTGAACGTATTATTGTCAGAAAATTACAATTATCGACATAAATGAAATTTTAGCACACAACACGAACATCACGGTGTATTAAATATGTCCAACTCTTCACCAAAATGGCCTTTGATATAACAAAACGCTTAATAGTATAATGTATGTATTTTATCTTTCATTATTAATTAAGTAGTTGTTTTTCTGTTTACTTTGAGGTGAATTTTGTTAGATGTTCGAAGGGTGTGGGACTAATTACATACTTTATCAGAATATTCATGAAATTAATTTGATTTCTCCTATATATTTATATAATATTAGAGAGATATGGGGCGGAGTTGATTTACACCGCACCGACTTCGACTTGTTTCACGCGCACATTAGTTTTCACCATGGTTTCAAGCATAGCTCGTACATGCACTTTTAATTCCGTTCTATCCTTAACACGTCCAAATGCGTGGAAGCTCCAGACAGTTAACTATTGTTTCTATATTTTTGTTTACCTTACATTATGATAGTTTATAATGTATAATTATCATTCGAGATATAAATTTACTACTCTAACAATCAATCATCTTATTCTTTGTCAATAAAGATACACACTAAAAGTTCTCATTTTATGGAGACGTGCTGTCATGTATTGTCCATTTGGGACGAATTGTCTTTAATTTAAATGTTTTATTCGCCATTGTGTGTATTATTCATATTTGCTGATGTTCGTATTGGTGTATGTCATGTTTATTGCTCGTCGTTTCACGTCTAGCAATTGTTTTATGACTAGGAAAGGTTTTCGTAATGGAATATGAATGCCTGTGTCGTCATAAACCATCCTAATTTCTTTAATGTTTTAGGAGGATGGTGAATTTTTCTGTGTTTAGACATTTTTTTTTTGGGTGGTGGTTATGCCTATGGATTTCGTCGGCCTGTTGAGAATTCACAACTTATTTGTGCACTTTTAGGAACTATACTATGTCCAGACAATAAGAAAGCAGCACATTTGAGCACGACCAGGAAAATAATTTTTACACATGCTCATAAACAATTATTAAAACTCGGAAGAGTAACGTCAATGGCATGAAATGGTAAATAAATATGCTGTCTTAACTTTGCTCCAATTTTGTTAAAACATATCGTTTTCATTGTTTTATCAGTTCGCAGGATTAAAGATAATATGTACGTGTTTGCACCTATCTTTCTAACAGTATTTATCAGAGAATGAGATATAATGTTTATGGTTTAATAATAACTACCATTACTCATAGAAAAGATTCTGAGTAAAGATGTAATGTTTGCATTTCAATAGTATGAACGGTAAGCTACATTCAATTGTTTATGTTTGTTTTTTAGCTGGTGACAGGTGCCTGCAGCTTCACAGTCTTAGCTCTAATGACTAGTGTTTGATAACAAATATGTGATTGGTGCCTAATAAATGTATGAATTATATAATGGAAGATTCTACCACACAGTATATTTATGCTTTATACTAATGTAATTAGGGCCCGAAATCTTTTGCGGGCCCAATACTAATCACCCTGTCCGTCCGTCTGTATGTCCGTCCGTCTTTCCTTCCACATTTTACATATTTGTCTTGATAACTTGTAAACCATTATAGGTATCGACTTCAAACTTTATACATAATCTCACAACAATAGTACGCTAATTATTGCAAGTTGCAATACTCTAGCTACAATATTGGAAGAATAATGGCCCTTTGTCAAATTAAAACTTTCTTAATTCTCAGGAATTTTCTTAATAACTAAAAAGCCATTGAAGATATAAACTTCAAACTTTAACCATAAGCTCACAACAACAAAATGTTTTGTTTGGCACGTTGCATTACTGTTGCTGCAATATTGGAAGAATGATGGCCTTTTGTTAAAGTTCAATTTTCCCCATTTATCATCTTTTTGTTTTCGTAACTTCAAACCATAATAGATATTCAAATGAAACTTGCTATATCTATTGCCAGTGGTAATACGCATAACTCTAGCAAACAGCAACAACTCTAGCTTTGATAAATTTTGACTTGTGCCCTTCTTTCAGCTTCAAAAACCTTAACTTTGGCCACAGTTCTGAAACGGTTTAAGATATTCATGTGAAACTTGCTATACTTACTGGTATTGACTACGACAATAAGTACATGTATGTGGAGTAAAAACAATAACACACATTTGTAGCAAAGGGCTTCAACTCAAGCTAAATTTGTTTGGACTGATTTCAATACTATACTTCATTACTTGTCTTTTCCATCCTCCCTCTTCTGGCATGCTACCATGGGGCCCTACTCACAACAATGATAAAGCTAGTTTACGTTGAGTGTGACACAAAGTCTACGAAACTTATATTTATCACCTCGTTACCTCATTTCTGATGATGTTCGTCACAATGACATGCGAGGTTCTCTTTGCAATTGATGAGCGTCTATCAAATAACAATGTGATACAATTTGTATGTATCAACGCACAAGTTTTTGATATCCATCGCACAAAGTGTGACATTGTATCAAAGCCCAGTCATACGTGTCAGATATGACACATTCTAGTCTTAAGTCATAGCGCTATTCCTGTAAAGTCGATCATCGCCAACAGAAATCTTTGTTCAATATGTTATGACCTTCACCGAAGCTCTTACCCTGTTCACGAGGTGGTCACATCACCAATGAATGTCCAGGAAATGGTACATTATCGTTTACAACATTTGAGTATCATATATTTATTTATTTCAATAGATGACTACCTCCATCAAACTTGTTACCCATGTAAATGAGACGGACACACTACCAGCTAGTGTCAAGAATTCGATCCACCGTCCGCAACAACATATAAATGCCAGATCTATATCAATATTTCTCAATATATATACTATATACGACCTGTTTCACGCGCGCCGTTCGTTAATCCAAGCATAGCTTTGTACTATCAATTATGTTGTGTTTTAACCTTTAGCATGCTGCCTAAATAATAGGTTCAATATCCCAGTAAACTGCCTACGTAACGTCATGACGTCATTGCCGCAACTGAATTAATTTTGGTATTTTTAACTGTGAGTCATGCTCATTTTCTAAGAGCAGTAGATCTACATCTAACAATAGCTTGTGGGTGGAAAAACACTTTTGCTGCTTACACCAACCTGTCTCACATGTAAGCGTATAAATGTTGAAACAAGGTGGAAGTTTATGATATATTTATTCACATTTCTTATTTTTACATGGAAATGCATGATTTCTATCGAACTCCATTGTTCATGCCATTGTCAAGTGGTTCATCGGTGAAATGCTTGGCCCAGGCATTGAATTCATTTAGTATGTGTATGTCCATTTGCCTCAACAACCAAATTCGAATTGTACAGCCTCAGTAAGCAGCATCAGCATTGTATCATCTCACATCTCACCGGCAGTTCTGAAAATACAAAAAAAATATAAGAACATTTAATAATTTACCATTACCAAGTACTCTGTAAATATTTAACATAGTAGCTTATATTTAACACTAGGAAACATAATTTGTAAGTGCGGTAGATCTATGAGCCGTGTAAACATGTAGAACTACCGTTGAGAACTAGGCCTTCTGTGAAAACTGCAGTCATAGAAAAAATTGCAATGCGAACACTTTCATGTTTTATACCAACATAAACTATTGCACAATATCTAATTAGTTACATCAATTTCCAAAATATATTTCGTTTCCTAATAAGTTGAATTAGGAACTATGAAGATAATGTTTTCATTTCGTAAATTCACTTATTCCTCGCGAAAACTCATAACAAAACATTTACCTTGGTCCGAAAATGCATGATCAATTTCGCCATTATTAAATATTTCCACTTGCGTATCGCATGCATTCATCCATGTCATATCGCTGTTAATTTAACTGTAAAAGCCGCTAAACTTTTATATTTTTATGTCACAATCGAGATTTACGATTGTCTTTCGTACATGACCTCAAAAGAATTGGGGAAGGTAAAAATATTGACGTCTACACGCGAGAACGGAAAGTCGGTCGTCTCGTCGCATAAATGCGACCGGAGCGGCACGGAATAAAATTATCGTGTCGCATCAGAGCGACGGCAGCGGTTCGACGTAACGTCGTCTTGGTGCATAGATGCGACGGCAGCATGCTAAAGGTTAAACACAAACACAATGACAACAACACGTCAAAACTCCAGACAGCCAATGAACTATTGTATCTATATTTCTGTTTATCTCACTTAATGATAGTTTAGAATTCATAATTATCATTCGCGATATAAATGTACTACGATCAATCATCTTATTATTTGTCAATAAAGAAAACACACTAAAAGTTCTCATTTTAAGGAGAAGTGCTGTCATGTATTGTCCATTTGGGACGAATTTTCTTTAATTGAATTGTTTTATTCGCCATTGTGTATATTATTCATATTTGCTGATGTTCGTATTGGTGTATGTCATATTTATTGCTCGTCTTTTCACTTCTAGCAATTGTTTTATGACTAGGAAAAGTTTTCGTTATGGAATACAAACGATTGTGTCGTCATAAACAATCCTGAGTTTCTTTGATATTTTAGGAGAAGGATGACTCTCTGTGTTAAGGCATATAGTGTTGGGTATTGGTTTTACCAGTGGGTTACGTCGGGTTGTAACCGGTTTGACGTTATATATTTGACTAACGCCATGCGATAACATAGGGAGGTTGCGTAAAAGGACTTGTACATATACGTGTAGCTAATGTATGAGCATTGTTTCACACAGGAATTGGTTACTAAAGAGATATTTGTCTTTTTTCTGTTTCACATACTAGTACACGTCGAGAATTCACAATTTATGTGTAAACGTTAATGAACTAACTTATGTCAGAACAATCATAAACAGCACAATTGTACACGACCAGGAAAGTCATTCTTATAAATACTCAGTAACATAATTATAAAAACTCGGATGGGTAATGTCAATGGTATGAAATGGCATATAAATATGTTGTCTTAATTGTGCTCCAATTGTGATAAAACTAATACCGTTTCATGGTTTTATCAACTCGCAGGATTAGAGATAAGTTAAAGATACTCGTTTGCACCTATCTATCTAATAATATTTATCAGAGAATGAGATATGATTTTAATGGTTTATTAATGAATATTATTACTCATAGAAAAGATTCTGAGCAAATATGTAATGTTTGCATTTCAATAGCAAGAACGGTAAGCTGCTTTCAATTTTTAATGTTTTTTTTTGCTGCTGGTGACGGCAGCACACAGTTTCACGGTCTTACCTCTAATGATCTATGTTTGATGATAATTATGGGATTGGTGCCTAATAGATGTATGAACTATATAATGGTAAATTTTACCACATTGAATATTTATTCTTTTTTCTAATGTTTTATAGGTTGAGTGTAAAAAGATTATATTAAGTCAGACAGGGAAGGCAGCCCTCAACTTAACCAGTAGAGCACAGAAAACACACGACGCACAATGCCCAACTGAACCAACGGAGCACAGGAAACATTAAACACATAAAGACGCAATGCCCAACTAAACAAGCACAGAACCGCCCAAGTCCAAGCTGTCGAAAAGTATAATAAATTATTACTAGCTGAAAGTTCCAGTTTCCACAGCAAAAGGACTATAATGCCTAGTTTTAGCTGTCAGAAATCTTAAAACGAAGTAGTGCCCAACACACTACCGACCAAGAAAATTAAACATCCCTTGTCCCACTGTTTAAAAGCTGATTAGAAAAGATTCAGCAAACAAAAGGCGGTGGCCTACGCTGAATGACCTAGTCACAACAGTAAAACTGCTGAACTAAATAGTTTTAGCTGCCTTTAGTCTCAAAAGTTAAGTAACAATATGAAAACGTTGAAAGGCCCGATTTTAGTAACAAAATATCTGAAAGCCTTAAGCGAATGACCTAGTTTCAATAAGTAAAATTACGTAATTGAACAAATCGAGATATGACGTAATGAATAAATCATTAAGTATTGCAAGCAATACAGAAGTCCCCTACCGGTTTAAAGCCATTTTCAACATTTATGTTGCCATAGCAAGTCAGAACCAAAACTGACGGACTGATGGCAAACCTATAGTCCCCTCCGGTCAAAAACCGGTAGGGGACTTACAACTACGTTAAATTACCTCGGGGGATAGAAAACTACATTCATAACTCCACAGCTGTACATAAACTAATAAACGAACCAGGTAGGATGCGAATCGCGGGGACGAAATAGTTAGAGGACAACCAGCAAATACGAATAAATAACTCCTAGCTCCATAGAACTTTTGGCCCCGGTCAAAAAATTGAATACTGAGAAATTATGACATATTATTGATTATTTAAAATTGAAAAACTCCACTGTAAACGGAATTTGCGTTTAAATCCAGATACAAGCCCATATTATAATAGTTAAACAAAATAGAAGTAGCCCCGCCCAACAGAAACAGCGTGACACGCAAGGACACGAGAGAACAAGGCGCGGAAGATGTCCAACATAAACACTAGCACAGGAACATGTAATACAAAACCGGGCATCTAATCCCGAAAGTCTGCTGCTTAAGTCAGTCAAACTTAAACGGAACCAGAGCCAGTTGGTAAGGAATTAACAACCGGACAAAACACAACAGACACTGAGTATATGCAATTTTGAAAGATATGAAGCAGCCTTGTGCTGGACAACGAATTTGCAGAATGGCACATACATAATTAACAAAGTTTAACAAAAGGGACACACCAGCTCTTCGAAACTTATATTTATCACCTCGTTACGAGTACCTCATATCTGATGGTGTTCTTCACAATGATGGCATGTGAGGTTCCCATTGTAACTGCGGCTATCTATACCAAGTTCGTGACATGCCACCAGAAAGGTGATAATATCCGGCACGTAACATTATACCAAGTACGCAACATTGTATTAAAGCCCAGTCATACTTGTCAGACATGACACATTCTATAGTCTTAACCCATTTTGTTATTCAAGTGTAGTCGATCATCGCCTACAGAAATCTTTGTTCAATATGTAACGATTTCACCGAAGCTACTAATCCTGTTCACGAGGTGATCACATCACCAATGAGTGTCCAGGAACTTAGTACATTATCGGTTATACCATTCTAGTATCATATATTGGATATATATCAACCTAATGCCGCTATAAGGACTCTTATTTCAATATATAACGATCTATATCGAACTTGTTACCCATGTAAATGAGACGGACAAACTACCAGCGAGTGTCGAAAATTCGATCCACCATTCGCAACAACATATAAATGCCAGATCTATATCTACCGAGTGTCAATAACACTATATTTTTAACGTTGACCGTTTACGACGCAATATTCCCTAACCAATAAATAATTGGACTAATCTTTTAACATACTCTCGCATTGTATCGGAAGATAATCACAAATATACTCACAGACAATGTCAAGATCTGTAGCTCATAAAACATAAAAGCCATTGTCTCTAGCCTTGTAGAAGAATGTTTCCCAATAAAAGCTTTATTGATATCTGTTCTCCCCACGTCGCGTAGTCCTATTGTCTTATCTTGTTTTATTAGGAGGTGGAAAAATCCGCCGCAGCAATCATCGTAGCAAACATTATTGCTACGTTTTTTGCTACTTGCTTATCACCAGTTCCATTAATATAGTGGAGTCACCTCCCCTGGGAATGAGATATTTCGCGAAATCACGTGAATAACGTGATATATTTCATGTGCCTTTCAGTTTACGAGTTATTTAGACAAAAGAGTTATTTAATCGGCTTTCTGTTTTTCGATGTTGTCATACTCTGAGTGAAGCTAAGACACACGTGTTTGTCACTGCCACCATGCCAAATGTGATTGCATATAGTAAAGATACAAATGTTTGATATCAGTTCGATGACATTTCCACTAAGCATTATTGTATCGTACATATTTATAACTCGCCAACGATAATACTAGCCCTGACAGTCGCCCTGGTATACAAACATTGACTGTTTTATTCTGTTTTTGTTTTCGGCATTTCTCAAAATAATATAGCTATATACGACCACCGATTCACCTAGACAGTTTTCCTGGGTTATATCCGTCTCCCCCCCTTATCTTTTCTACTTTATTATCTTTCTTTTCTAATTCCTAATCGTCTGTCCCTCCTTCTAGGTCGTCTCCTTCCTTCTATCATTCATCTATCTTCTTATTCTCATTCCCTCTCTTCACCATCTTCTCCCTATTCTTCTTCGTTTTCTATTTCTTCAATTATCTCTTCACCTTCTTAGTCTACTCCCTCTTCTCTTTATTCTTCAAAATGTTTTTTATGTGTTTACAGATTACTTGTCTTTGTATAATAGAACGCATTTATTTTACAATGTTACGAATTGAAACGTTTGATGCGCAGTAAACGGTGGTTTGGATGAATAACAGTGGGCGAGAAAGCTTTTAAAAGCGCGTTCTAAATGACTACAATATTATTGTCTAAACACCCACGATGTCAACAGCCTGTTAATGAATTATTTGATTGACAATTACGTCGGTTCCCTTCTAACGTGTATTACTTTGTAGACAAAACTAATACGTTTTAAACCCCTTTCCAGTGTGCTTGGTTTCGTGTTATTGTTTATTTAATGCAAATTGCACTTGCTACACGAAATCTTCACATAAGCTTTACAAATGAGAGCCACATTTAGAGTTTCCCTGAAATTAATAATACATAGAAGACTTCGATTTTATTTATATGATATCATTATTTTACCATTAATTTTCGAGGATTTATTTCTATCCGATTCAGCGGATGAATACAAAAAGCAACGGGTTCCAATTACCCGTGGTGGTAAATAGTGCCAAGAAACCACGTGTCTGAAGTCTGGGTTTTCTACTATCAAATCTGTAACATGATTATACCTATATTTCCACCCACCGTGCGCCATGATACATGATAGTTCACACGGGTATTTAGGGTTTATTCCTCTTTTTTAAATCATTATATAATGGTTATGGCCATGGAATGGTTACGAATGTGGTTTGAGAAAAAATGAAACCATAAAACTAACGAAACGAGTAAAACAAGAAGAAGATAAACTTCTCTTAGACAACTATGTACTCCATAAAGTATCAATTTGATCTACAGTTGTATAGTATGCACATTTAACTGTTTGCTTTCCTTTTTCCTGCTTTGAAATTGCCATGTTTCCCCATCCCATATTGGCATTGCGTGTAAGAATATATCTCAATGTGACCTTGAGACTCTAGACAATGACAGTGGCGTGATAACAAGTTTAAATTTTGCATCCACGTGGTAAAAACGTAGCAAATTAGAATAGTTCAGTTCGATTCACCCCATGTTTAGTTCACGAGAAGCCCTTAAATCGGACATTGCCCAGTAAGAGTAACACCCGTTTTATTCGGGGACGTCAAATGATCTAAAAAGTGGCTAAAATAAAACATTCAGTACATGAATAATTACGCTATGAATAGCCTCACTTATGAAACATCCCTCGTAATGTAATTAAGTGTTTGTTTTGATCTCGATGGGCTCAAATTTCGTATTCTCATCTAACGTTGCTTCACCAAATGTTTTATAAAATCGCTGCGTATGAGCAAGTTCTTTTTCACACTTACGTTTCATATACGAAAAGACAATGATACCCAGTGCAAAGATCGTTTGTTAGAAAATAGAGCAAATATGTGGTTATTTTAAACATAACCTACATGAATGCGTATCCAATATCCATGGTAGCTACACTGCGCTTCGCTCCCTTTGGCTACAAATGATTGAGGACACGTTTATGAACTATTGTCGTAACTATGCAATTTGTGGCAGTTTAGATAGTTTGTATCTAGGAAAAAACTACAATGTTTGGGACAACATTTCGTGCTAAAACGTTATAATAAAACCGCATCGAAATAAACTCGCGAATTAAATATGATCATAGTTTAATGTAATTGTAGAATTTTTCCTCCAGATTTTCTCTCGATGTATAGACCACCACGGCTATGACCGACTTTCTAATGAACCCATTGATGGTTTTTGGTGACTATATTGTGATTTCACTTAGTTTTCTATGCGGGTTTGGTTCCCAATCTGTTCTCATATATTACCACTAGCAAGCATAGAAGCACATATTTCACAGCGGTGAACTGTCAAAGCTACACAGTAAGATGATGCGCTCACATGGCGTTATTCTGGTAGATCATTATGCATGCAGATCATTAAAATATTATAGACTCTCGTAACTTTAAAAAAAAATTTAATGTTAAAGTCTAATAACATATTTAAAAGGTTTTCTAATATTATATTTAAAAGTGTTTTTTCTAATATTATATAAAAGGGTTAATAATATTATATTTAACATTCTTTCTTATATTTTATGCTCCCCGAAGGGTGATAGTCGCCACTTTGTCCGTCCTTCTGTCCGTCCGTCACACTATTGTCCGGGCAATAACTTGAACAGTATTAGAGATATCAATATGAAACTTCATAGGTGAATAGACCTCATTGATTGAAAGTGCAGTGCACAAGAACCATAACTCGTGATTGCATATTTTTTTGGTTATTCCCCTTTGTAATTTTTTATACTTAATTCTTGTCCGGGCCATAACTTGAACAGTATAAGAGATATCAATTTGAAACTTCATAGCTGAATAGATCTCATTGAGAGGATGTGCAGTGCCTGAGAACCATGACTCTTTATTCCCTATTTTAGAGATGCTCCCCTTTGTATTTTTTTCATACCTAATTCTTGTCCATGCCATAACTCAAACAGTTTTGGATATATCAATTTGAAAATTCATAGATAATTAAATCTTATTATGACAGTGCAGTGGCAAGAATAATAACATATATTTTTAGCATTTTTTCTGTGACAAACGCCCCACAGGGAGTATAACCCGTCTGTGACGGCTCTTGTATTATAATGCTTATCAACAGATACAAATTAATAGAGATTTATCAGTGAAATTAACTCGTGAAAATATTGATTTTCTCTTATCATTGGGTGAATAGTATTTGATCTTACTCCAAAACCACCTATCCTACTATTTATTCACCAGTGTTTTAATATGATATTTAAAAGTCTTTCTAAGAGTTATGGGAAAAAGGAGCATGTCTAACACTGTCAGTAAGAGTTCCTCTCACAAGAATACAGAATACAGGTAATTAACAAATTTCTGTGCCCCGTAATTACATAAAAACACTAATGGAATATCTCCCTCGCTGGTAAGGAAAAAACATGAGTACTTGAGTTTATCCGAGTATTTACAGAAACAGTTTGCACATTACAGAAAAGCCAGAAAATACTCATCAGTCTTACAAAACACTGTTACTCATCTTTTGAATTCCTAACGTCAGGAATTGCTAGAAATGTTACTGTATTTGATATATAAATAGCATTTGGTATCTTCGAACAGGGTGGCACATTTCTTCAGTGTCTTTTTGATGATAGTAGTGTTGATAGTTTGAAAATAAATTGGAAACTATCTACTGACAAGTGAGAAATGATAAGGATCTTTTGAATATTCATACCGAACGCAATGCAGGCATAAATCCAAACATTAATTTAAAAATAGATATTACATTGCGTTGTGTGGAATGCCGCAAATTAATTTGTAAAAATTGTTTAATTAAAGCATCATTAGTTAACGTGCTGGAATCAGAATTCGCTCCTGTCTTCTCTGCTAGTGTTCATTCTCGCCTAACACGAATATCTGCAAATATATCATAATGAAATATTAATGAAAACTGCATTCTGCTTGGCAGGCTATAGTGGAAACAAGAAGTGGTATGACTGTTTTATACATTATGTTAGATAATGTATATTGTTCGTAGCTTTGAAGATCCATTTCTCTCGAGACTGGCTCAGACACGCAACACCGAAAATGTATTTAAAACATAGTATTCAAACCCGAATGCATTAAATGTATTTGATGCGTTCTCGTGCTATTGGGGGAAAATAGCACCACGAGATAGCGTCACCGCTCGCTGTACTTCAGTCTAGTGCCAATTGATTGGAAAGAACCCCGCTATACCGTAGGATATTGAGAGGTGAATTTGGAGTGGGCTTGAGATTCTCTCTTGTGTTCCTTTATAAGGGAAATATTGACTTTATCTGTAAGTTGGTTTCCTAAACCGTTATAGCTTTTATTATGTAGATGCATAACTCGGACAATTTTCACTTTTAATGCGAGCTTTTCTCCAGATGAGTGGAATTATTTTATGATATAAAATAATAAAAAAGTTTTTTTGTTAGAAAAATATTCCTGTGAAGTGTGATTGATCCGATGGTTTTCAAGATGGATTTTTATTCAGAAACAGCGGTATTAATTAATAACAATTAAATTGAAAAAAGATAATATTGCGGGTGTTATCTATATTGTGATCATTTTCATTGCAGATGTGTGGTTGGAATAATAATTTTAAACTATCACGCACAAGATCTTCTACGTAAAAGAAATAGATAAAATCATCGCTAGAACGGAATATGATGTGACAAATATGACGTCTGTTTTTTTGTCAATATGGTAAGTGTTTTTATTAATTGTCTTATTTTGTAAATTATTTTTGAATATGGTTTTAATTGCATCGTGATATCCTTCTTCCATTGCCCATAGAATTACTTCAAAAAATATTCAACTTTGTCATTCATGTAGAACATAAAATGTTTTTTTAAAGAATCCATATAGTGTCACCAACAAACGTACGGAAAGATAGATAAATAGTACTTTAAAGGCATTTTACTCTTCTATTTTATTCTTCTTCCGCTAAATAATTGAATATATTTTTTACAAAACGAGTTGATTTTGACACTTAAACATTAAATATTGAAATATAATTTTTCGAGCCAACGCTTTAAGGAACTGTTGTGCAACCAGACGAATATATTGTTTTCACCGGAGTTAAGTTATTAAATATTAATAAGAGATATATCAATGTGAAATGTGTTTCCGACGGAGGATGTGTATTTCTTCACGCCTCGGTGTGTTAGTATCCGACTTTAACATAAAATGATGAATTGTATATAACGTATCTCATGTTTTTATACCTAGATAGCTATCTTTTATTCCTCCAGTTAGGAGAGGGAACTTTTATTAAGATAACGCTTGATATATAAAAAGACTAGTGCAAATAAACAATGCAATCAGGCCCTGACACTATACCTAGGATTGTTGTAGTGTAAATGTACAACAGAAGAACCTAAAATGCCTCAACGGAGAATTTTGATTACATTTCCTCTTATAAATTATTCAAGCGTACATAAACAGATCTCCAATCGATTTGACTATGCGAGTCCTTTCTTCTATTGTCTTTCCTATGTCTAATTACTGCGTAAAAATAGTTACTAGTAACAACATTATATATTTCTCAAAAGCCCGTACTGCCGATACAGCCGCGTCAGACGACAGTCTGGCTACATGCGTACAGGGGATTATACGGAGAAGTTCATTGCGCACTGAAGAAAATGTATTTGTAATATTATTTGCAACAAACTAAACGTTTCCTTCATTCCAACTTTTCATATGGAAAATATGTATGTCGGTATTAGAATCCTTGTAGTTAGGGTCGTGTATTTGCCCTACCTTCCCTTTGGCATACGTCGTAGCCATTATCTTTGTCTATTCTGCTAAACGGTCCTCCGGCAGTGCATTGCGAAGTTGTTCCAAAGGCCAAATGTTAAGTTTTATGAAAAACCAGCGTCTTACATTGTTTTCATGTTCAATATCACTTATCCTGTTGTTATAAAAGTCTCCAAATCGTTTATGTACATGAAAACTTAGAGCGTTCTTTATATATACGTGGCTAGGAAACTCTTCACGTTCTAGACTGTTCTCGAAATGCTTTTAGGAAATGGAACCCTCAGAACATAGACACTTGTTAAATAGGTTTTGTATTAATCTGGGAAATACATTTTGTATGGAATTATTGTACACAGTCACAGTCTGTGGATATGCTGTGCTTTCCCGTGATTCACCGCTGGAGAAGAAGATAAAGTCAAAATATATAATATCGTTGCAATCAAAAACTCGAAAAAAAACATGATACTATAATATATATGTGTTACGAACTTATATTTCTAGATACCAGGGAACTGTGTTATCAGAGTACTGACGGGAAGCTTAAACATACGTTCCAATGTAAATTCTCAATCTAATTCTTTTACAACTACGCAATGTGGTCAATGGATTTGTAATTCTAGATCTAATAATTATTCCAATAATGAGCTCCTACTTAAACCATCTGTCCCTAATGTGCAGATGTAAAGTAGAATAAGAAATTTAAATTTGAGCGCAAGTTTAATACTACTGCAAGTGCTTTGATAAAACAGTATCAATGTGAGTGCGTTTGGCACCGGATTCGAAGACTAGTTCTATAAGTTTGGTAACATTATGGCAAAGAGTGGATGTTTTGTGTAGGTAGGGCCTATCGCATCAGTAACATACACTAGCTCCGCAGTAATACTAATACACTTTACTTCGCGTTATACATTTAATCTATTGCAGAATACCTGCTAAATAATTCATGTCTTTTTTCATGTTAATTCCCACTTACATGTCCGAAATCAATGTACAAATCAGGCAATGGTAAAAGACTAGCCTATTCGGTGTTAAAATAATCATGAATGTTATTACTTAATTATTCATATAACTAGAGTAATCCTCGCATCACAAGAGGCATAAAACGTTCCACGTTGCAATACACTGTATGCATGTAAATGATGGTGTTATTCGAATCCGATCGTTAATGTGAATCCATTTGAACAGTTCTCAGTCTAACTAGGAATAGAAATTCACGTAAATTTCCCTAACCTTTGTGATATGGTGATAAAATGATCATTCTACGCTGGTCTCGTGCAAGTATGTCCCGTTGTCACAAAGGGTAGAGCTAGCGCTTGTGATTAAAGTGATCCTGATTCTAATACTGGACCTGACAGAATACTAGTATGTCTTCCCATGACAATAGCCTCTGTCATGTCATCCACTTGTGGAGAAGTTGTAATTTGCTTGTGGAAGAACATGACTGTATTGGTTGGTCAGTTATTCCAGGAAAACTGGTTCAGTATAATAATTTAAACATGATAATACTGATGAGAAAAAACTGATTACTAGCATGTAAACTGTTCACCGACTGACAAATCGTTGAACAAAAAGCGCTACGTCCGTTACAATTCGTAACATACAATTCGTAACATACAATTCGTAACATACAATTCGTAACATACAATTCGTAACATACAATTCACTTTACAATATACATTGGTATGTAAGTTATTAGTCTATAAAGGTGCTAAAGCTCGTGATATTTTTTAAGCTATTACAAATGTTTACAAATGTTAGTACATACAATGTTAATACATGTACTAAATGTTTCTGAATTAGATCTATAATGCCAGTAAGGACCACAATGGAAATTAGGGTTCCTTTGAACCCTTTTTTGTGTTATCCTTGACATTTAATGTTGATTTGACATGGCTATTTTATTGATTCATGCTTAAACATGTATTAATTTACTGTATTTGTATGTTTTGATATTATCATTGCCTTGTGAATGTTCATTTTATGTCGAATAAATCTATCTATCTATAATAGATTCGGTAGAAGTTGCAGTGAAATGCACAAACACTTTTAAAAAAGCTTACTATGGTATATGTCTACTAGCTAAATTAGTGACGAAACAATATGCGAAATTCCAAAGGAAAATTCATACAATCTTTAAAAAACGCTCACCGGGTAAACGATACTAAAAAGTCGGACAAGGAAGACATTGAAGTCACCAAGTGTTATAGTGTCCGTACATAACATACATGTATTTTGACATAGTTACCTTTGCGATGACAAATAAGAGACAAGACGTGCCTCATCAAAGACTTTTATTCAGAATTTAGCATTGTAACCTTTTTAAAACCATGTTCAGTGGTTTTAAAGTCACATTAGGCCTTAAACGGCTTATTTCAAAAAGCAATAACTTGGTAATCTGTTTGAAGAGCTATGCATTTTGAGCACTGTAGTTGAATCCCAAAGGTGGAAAACACAACAAGATGGAAGTGAACGAAATACAACCTACCGTTGGTTTGTTTACAATAATAATGAATTGTAAACATAAAATGCACAATATATAATCTAAGGGAAGCAACTCTTGCCAAATTAGTATTTTGTAATCGATACATTTTACTTTAATGTAGTTTATGGCATACTATTTCGACAGATACATTTAACATTCTGTGGTCAATTATTGGTCTTTTGTGAATGTATCCTTATTCCTTGTAATTAATCTATTTACTGGATGATCGGAAAAAAGGTCTTGGGAGAGACAATGTGACTTTAAACTGTTTATATTTTTGACGGCCATAACGTGTTCAGCACCTTTCAATAGATGTTCAACAACACAACAAAGTATTCGAAACCAGTAGAAATGAAACCTAGCAGTTGCATTGTAAACCTACTTATTTATTTATATTTTCCATGGTTCGAGATTTGATTTACTGGACCTGTTGTTGTTTTAATTGAATATTTAAAAGCGTAACAAATGAACATGCCAATCCTTCCCTTAAACGGAAGTTATTAATAAACGTTAACAAAGTCAAAGGAATATTTTGTTTCACTGGCATGAATCTAAAGACAGCTGCTGTTTATCAATGTTGTGTTCTGTTTTGTTATAGACATGTGCACACATGTGAAGTAATTTAAAGTTAGTAAGTAAATTTATTATAGTGACTTGTGCATACATATTTACAAACAAACATATTTACAATGCACAAGTAAAGTGGCACCCGGCCCAATGGACCTATAAATCACCTTAACAATAGTTGGTAATTTAAATTCGCTGTGTGTGGGATGGGCATACTCACAGTGTATAAACGAGCCAACTTCCCGTTATCGCAATAAGTGATATACGTTGAATTGTATAGCCTTCCAATAAGTCATACAGTGATCGGAAATCAAATATTGTCGGCTGGCTGTAACAGTGATCAAAGTGCCAAAATCATGTTTTGGAGAAAATGAGGGTTGAATATTTGACTTTCTTTTGATAAACCGATTTTAAGAATTTAAAAACGTAGATGTAGTGCAATGGTTCCATCCTTCCCATTGCATTCATTCTTCACATTGACATTAATGTATTAGTTTTGAAAATATGGTTATCCCGAAGTTGGACATTGAGTAACGTGTGCATATTTTTGTGGCACACCAGGTCCAGTGTTCACAAATAATTGGTTTGCAGGATCAGGCTCTAGTTCGATTTTATTTTATTTCAAGTACAGAAAATATGTTGATACGAAGTCAATTTCTTTTACGCAGAGGAAACAATATTGATATCTTCTTAAATTTCACAGACAAATACGTAAGTTTTAATACATTGTTACAGAAATATTGAGCTTAATGAATTGAAACTCGATCATGAATGTCTGAGATCAGTTTCGGTCTCAAGTACAATAAATCCCTTTTTTATTAGAAAAAAAAATGTTTTCAGGGTTCGTAACCTGTTATCTAGAAGATATTTAGGTAGTCTGTAAATGCTCAGAATAAAAACATGATCTCTTTAAAAAACGGAATTGAGCCTGATCCTTAAAACTGAATCTTTGTGAACAAGAGTTTGTTACAAATATTACCTAAATACCGCTGTTTCATCAGTTGACAATGAGTAACTTAACAATCAACTTTTCAGTTAATCACGTGACAAAATAAATGACGGCAGTTGGTCGACTTTATTTTTCTAGTTTAAGTTGCTTTTAGAGAAACCAATCTCCGGGACATTCAGCAACATGCCCGCTACGAAGATTATCTGGATTTTGATCAAAACATTACTGAAAAAAAACAAATTACACTTGAAATTATGAGGTAATATTTTCATGTAACATTGAGCAATGTCAAATGAGGAAGAACATTTCATTTTAGAAAAAATAGACATTGGGTACTGTTAGAGCCAGTCAATGAGATGCTTTTTCTCGCAAAAAGTCATACAAATGAATTGCTTAGTCTCCCAATAAGTCATACAGTGATTAGGTTTATACGCGTGATACTTGTGATACACGTTGTATCAGTACGGGGACTGTATTATGAACATACGTGTGGAACCATATACGATTTTATACACGGAAATTATTGTAACTCGTAAATGATTTACTATTTCGTGATTAAATATTCTCCTACATTGCAAGTTTATTTTGAACCTCAGTCTTTATTCAACAAATGGCTCACTTTCTAATACAATTCTATTCCGATCAAAACCGATTTTACATGTACTTAAAATTGTAACATTTTATTGGCATTTTACCATACCGAATTGTGAGTTCGAATCCTACACTGTATAATGCTGATAACTGGCGTACACATGCCATGAAACACGTACAAACATTGGTTAGTAGACAGGACTTAATAAAAGAAGCAGTCGTCAATAATTATAAATACGTACATATATAAAATAAATCGATGGCTACTAACAACATCATTTATATATAAGACTTACACATTTTTGAAATCTGCATCATAAGGCGCTCCTTATGAACCTATGTTCATGAAAATCAGAACAAGTCATGTTTATCAAACTAAAGAAGAAAAAACCTTTTCCATAGTAAAGAATAATTTTCAGACAAACATTTTGTTCTTGTTTTCTAAAAATAGCATTTTTGTACTTACGACCTGTTTCTTCTCGTATCAAATGATTCATAACGACCAGAAAAGACTTAGTGTTGCAGATTTACAATACCGGTAATGTAAGGCAACACGTGGCTCCACGAAACGCCATACGTATGTACGCAGACAACATCGCACACGCCACACAGCTTAACTTGTCATCATGTACCATTGGCAGGGTTTTTTTGGTGTATAAATTCGAGCAAAATGATCCATCTTATTTGATTGATTTGTTGCGAGGTTCGTACAATTTATGTCTGCAATTATATTTAGCTTTTCCGACACCGATGGAGGATCGTTTCCAACTTTTAACAATATTTTTTCACCGGAGCATGCTGATAAAGTGACGGATTAGATCGATATCGGTTAGACTACATTAATCATAAGCTGTTGGGGTACCGTATTACTCATTTAAATAAGGTTTTTTTTTATTCTGTGATGTAAATATAGATTTATTACCCTTAGATCATGAGTGATAGATACATTTTAATTTGCATATACGAGTAAATCGTTATCTAAATTGTCTTTATAATCTAAATGTTGCTTAACCATATCGTTTTTTTTTATTCTGTTCAATGTAACATAAATTACACAAGAAACGCATTGGTGTTAACATTTAATGGTGCATTTGAGAAATTAGAAAATGACAAACCGGTAATAACTTGGAACAAGTCAAGTGCGAGTTTATAAAGCCATAGCTCGTGCATCTCTAGAGTAATGGAGTTTAAGTTAATTAAGTACTGACTCGTTGATTCACAAAGCAATGGTTCGTAAAGAGTTCATATCTAGGGTTTGTGAAGCTATAGTTCCTGTATTCATGAAATCATGATTTGTGTGTTCATAGCAATATAAATATTGTAGCGCACAGACAACCCAAAGCCACACAGCGCCTAGCCATCTACGCAAGAGTCAGACATAGAACGAACCATCCACAACCCCAATATGTTTTATAACAACACCATTTTTGTTATGATCAATGAGTTCATTAAATCATGATTCATGAGTTTATAACTAAGTTTCCGTACTAACCGCCATGTTATATTCTCATTGATACTTCTAGACGACGCATAATGTCGAATTAATGGGCCCACATAGTTCTTGTAGAGTGTTTACATGTTTCCAAAGTGCTGTCCTATTATTATCTATTATATCCCGGCGAAACCTGAATGTAATATGTTCACACCATATCGTCCCATCCTCCCAGCAGTCGGGATAATAGCACGTTGATTATCTGTGAACAGTGATGCTACAATTATATGGTGTAAATGTGCATTGTGAGTTGTCTAGCCAACATCTAGCCAACATTAATACTTCCGGAACCAAACTCCTTTCGCATTGCCCCCCCCCCCTTGCCGTTACGCTCAGTTTTTCATAAACGAAGCAACGCGTATGAGGAGTTTGTACCGGAACGTGTGACGTCATTCCTCTCTGTCCTACTCGATATTAGTTTTTTGTTGTCGCCACCGTTTAAATAAGTTGCAGTTACTATCGTGAACGAGTATTGAACCGTGGACTGTACTTTTAGTTTTAGGCTCTACATACTATATGCCAAAATGTTATGGTGCTAATCATCAATCCATATGCATTTACTAGTCGTGTATATAATCATTATTCATGCAATCGCATCAAAATGCCCGCATGATTTAAAAGTCATTGTCAGTAGATCTTGAAGTGTCTGTGAAATTTCATATCCTTTCCGCTACCACGATTTCTTTGGGGGGGGGGGGGGGGGGGGCTAGGAGAAATTCATATGGACCCTTTACCACGTCCTAGAGACATTATGGACTTGCAATACTGATAAAAACTCGATACATCAGGACGCTACACACCTGACCGAAAGTGAAAGTAGGCAAAATTGTTAACATTTCGACTAAAGATCATCGGAAATGACGATGTGACAGTAACCGTCTTTTGGAAGACTACGGTAGCAACGTTTTCCCGAAAACGTGGGACGCCGGGTTGAGCCTGGCCGTGAAAGATGTACATAATTACACGATAGCTGCACACTAAAGTTTGGTCATCCTCACTGACTTATCTATAGTGTACAGACACCGTGTCATTATGCATTTATTGACAGGTCAACAAAATTGTGTTAGAAAAGTATTAAGGCGCAGTAAGTGTAGGGTAAGGGGAGCAGTCTTATGTCGATAACGTTTGATTGGCTGGTTCTAAGAACGTCATTAACATCGACCAATAAAAATGCTGCATTCGGTGACTGGTTAACATTGTCGGTTTAATAATCATTTACTCAGTGTTTCTATTTAAATTGTCAATAAAAAAAATAAAATATTGATGTAGAATCTACAACTGATCATGTTCGCGTGATAAATTAAGTTTAAAATTAATTGCGTGCGGACACCTCGGATATTATCGCTAAATTACCATTCTTGTGATCGGGATATTAAGGACAGAGGTGTTCCCAATAAATAATTATTTGTCGGGACAGATAGAAAACCAAGATAAGCTAATACTGGTTCTGAAAAACAGAACGTTATATTTATGTAAATGGGTGTTTGTAATAGGATGTTCTAATAGAGATATTTGATTGGTTTTATCGACAAATGTAAATTGGAGATATATACCGCATGCTTTACGCGTTAGAAAGACGATCGGGGTTATTGTGAATAAAGATTGCACAATTTAACAGCGGAGACAGGTAGCTGCTTAAACCAGGGTCTATTTACAACATGCATACATTTTCCGAATCGTCGTGTTAGTCTTAAAGTATCCTTTCTCTAGTTTATGTTTTTAAACTTAATGCACCATTCAAATAATTTTATTTTAGTCTTTCTAAAATTCTGCCATCTAAGTATACGTCGTTTTAATAGATTTAGTGTGTCTAGTTTTATCCAATGCATAACCTACGGTGCTCGAGTATTTTGTTCTATATATTTATCACATAGGAATTAAAGAGTATAAATTTGTCCGAAACTGATTGTTTCGACCAAACAATGAGCTGTATTTGCCCACTAATATGTACATACTGTATGTTTATGTATGGCCTTTGTGTTATTTTGCGTTCTGGGCCTCATATCAATAACAGGACACTTTAGTGCTACCAAATATTGTCATTTCTTCAAAACAAACAGCAAATGCATGTATTCAAAAGTTCAGAAATTTTGTCAAAATCAAGTTTTGTTTGAATAATTTCTTTTTGACGTACTAGAAGTAGTCACGTGACAAACTGTAATAGTGCTTACTCTGTGACGTCACATATGAGGCATAATGACGTCACTCTTTGTACCTTTGAGACTCTGCTGTTTCTGAGTTGCAATTATCTTTTTGTTTGCACCATTTACTGGATTACCTCTAGGACGACATTTGAGCATGGTGCTTTTAATTACCACAAGTATTTCAAAATACGAACCAGATCTAGCTTTAATATGCCAGATCTTTAAGTTGGCGTGCTTGTACGAAGAACACACATTATGATGACGTAGATCGATTATTGTATGACTCAAGAACAAAATATGTGAAGGTTTGTTTTCAAAATTAATGCGAACTTAGCGGGGCCTGAAAGTAAAACGCTTATGGACATCTGTTTCACCTAAAGATCAGTGGTGGGCTCAATTAACCAGAACGGTGTCGGTATATTTAGTTTGTGCTTACCTGAAGTTAGTAATTTGGCGCCAGTTTCGACATAGTTCGATGTAAATACATGTACAATATATACAAACACCTCGAACAAATAAACTTGTATCCGCGATACATACTTCTTAGTAACTGTCGAGTAATTTCAAGCTTGGTTGCTTCTTGGATATTCTCTGTAACAATTGGCTCATGGAAATATAAACGATTTTGCAGGCCATCACAGTGCATTACTTAAACAAACTCAGATGGCTTGACGTGGTTAAGTCTCATACCTGGTAAAAAGAAATCGACAAAAACACTAGATTATTGCGTGCGTAGATAAATTTCCGTCTGAAATGAAAAGAAAAAGTCACCGACAAAGGCCGACTATTGTCTGATCTGCTGGTTAATATCGATGATACCGGATAGTGATCGCATCCATATGACTTCGCAGTTCTCTATTTAAGGATAATTATTAAACAGAGGTCCGGTGATTATCATGATTTTCATTTCCGGTGACCAAACAAATTCTATAATTGTTGGTAAATGACGTTCTTTGTCATTAGGAGCAGGCTGTTAAGCACAGAGTGCGTTTTTGGTTAGGGATGAGCAAACTAGAATCAATTGGTACGATTAGTCTTATAATGTGTTTGTACTTACCGCGGTTATTGCTGGTTGTCACAAACACTGCACACATGTCTTACATTAGTCAGGGATTAGTTCTTTAGCATGTAATAAATGTACTTAAAGTTACTCTTTTTTTCATTCTTGTGCTTAAAGGTAAAGTAGACGCATATACCTTTAGAATATAAAAAAAGAAATACTACTCAGTGACCATCGTAAATCTTAAATGTGGACCAACAATCCGCATGCATATTTTTATTTTCGTTTTAGAAAACATCTACATACAATGGATGGACACACGGTAATACGGTGTTAATTAATGCTTACTTTTGTATACATAATTGTTTTATTTGGGTATACACAATTGTGTATGCAGAAATATTTATATTCCAAAAAACTGTCCCAATTCATGCTTTTCTGACCACTGACTTAAATCGTATCCGTACGACGTAATTGGAAGTTATGAACTTCGTATTTAAATGGAGAATAAAAATAGCCAATCATATCGCCTGTTACTGACAAAGAGTTTAATATGGTGATATCTGACTGGTTGTTCTTATCATTAAGTCAAGTAAAATCAATATTGACTACCACCCCTTGGTACTGTTTTATAAATGCACTCTATCAGGAAATCATAAACTTAATATGCTAAATTTAAAATTCAAAATTAAGAATTATTTAATAACTACAAAGGACCAGAATGGTTTGTATGAATTCGTTAACTAAAACGTTATTAGTTATTGAAGACCCTTTCTATCACAATGCAGTTGATAAAGAATTGTAGACAATTCAATTTTGTGCGGAACATTATTCAGTGCTTTGATAAAACAGTGCCCGGACGTAGATTTTCGGACTGTTTCATTATCAGCAGTATTTTTCTTTCTTGCAGTATATAATTGTAGGCGGCAGAGAATGATTATTGTTCATTTCTTTCATTAATCAGCGCGTTTATATTCAAAGAAACCTCTATAACAACAGGACGATCATGTAACTTGACCTGATTCTCATCATGTGCGCTTATATTTGCTATTAAGCATTAAGCTATCCTAAAATAAACATTTATTGAACGATGTTTTCGCGATTATCGATAATCGAGTTTGATATCAAATGTCTGGAGTGTGTATTAATATATCATTTTCTTTATATTTCACTAAAACAGCTGCTCTTCGAAAGAAAACAGTAGGGGTAGATTATTATGAATACATGTTAATGTAAATCTAGGAAAAGTCATTTAAAATCTCCTTCAGGTAACGAGCTCCTACAAACCATATCCGCCCCTACTATGTAGGTTTTGAAGAATCAATAAGAAATTCAAATTTGAACGTAAGTTTAAGATTTACGTAAGTGCTCTGAAAAAATGATGCCCTGTGGTTTCCACATTTGCGTTTAGAACCATTGTTTAGACCTTTTGAACACAAGGTGTAACTGAAAAAAGTTCAAAATGACTTAAAATGTAATAAATACAAAGCAGGCAATTATATCCATAAATAACTCTACGTCAATAATTATTATTATGCTAGATGTATTAATTTAAATTAACGCCCCTAGGCAGAGAAGCAGCACCAAAAAGTGTTCAGACGCTACCTTGTAAAAGTTTAATCCCTAGAGACCGCTGAGATTAATGTTTTTCTCTTTCGTATTAAATGACTAGACGATCGAAAATATTCTCAAACGTAAGGCCGGGGATAAATTACCGAAACTTACGAAATACCGTTATAATTAAGTTATCTTTTTGTTTCCTGTAATGGTAGAATAGAAAATGGAAATGTTATGTTGGTGAAAGGTTTTTTGTTTCAGTCTGTATGTTTGGAATGACTCCGTAAAATTGTTATTGTGTTTCGTTGCTGTTTCGGAATTGTCGTACATAGTCTGCCAGTATACATAGATCTGTTTTCGAAGTGTAAACAAGTATATGTTGTTGTCTGGGTCATTACTTATGGGGATGGTCCGTGTGATATATGGTTTACCTTGTGGCGTGTTGTTCACGGTTTGTTGACTTTTGGAATATCAAGTCCAGTTTTATCAAGGTCCTTTTTCGTCTCGTCACTTTTGCTGGTTGTTTTTGTTGAGTAATGTCTTCCATATCCGACATTTTATTCTCTTTGTGCATCGAACCTGGGTTTGCCGAGCAACAGTCTAGCCATCGACCAACTGAGATAATTTGGGCAATAGTCACTGAATTTAAGGTATACATATTGTTGCGGTTGTTTTAAAGCGGTTTTATAGTTAATACATATTTTTGTTTCGCGTATCAAAGACCGAAATGATGCAGTACTTATGACCTTCTCACGGATTATAAAACTTTATTGTTTTACCAAATGTTGAATCGGCAATGATCCAATACATATAACGTAATTAACATAATTATGTTTTATGAATTGTGTATATGTTGGGCTGATGGCCTTAAAGCAGAAATAAATATTGTCATTGTATCAACAATGATTCATTACGCACATTGACGACTTGAAATTTGAACAATGTATACGTAAGAGTTTTTTGTGTAACGTCTAAAAATTCCGTTTAACTATTATCAACGAATTCACAGCGATTCTTAAGACTTCTTGCTTTGTTTGAGGAATATCAACAAAGATATTTTGTTTTTGAAAAGAATATCTACTACTGTTTGTTTTTATTCAATTACGAGTTAATACCTTTCTAACAGTTCTTGAAGGATAAGATCTTGGAATTGGTAATTACAACCTCGTTTTTCATTACAAAAAACTCGCAGGCATAACTGAGAAGATTATGATAGTGTTGAATATAGCTGTACATATATTTCATATACGGTGTAAGTAAACATTTCCGCGTGTTGAAAAGTCAGCAAATTTTGCATTTCTCATATTTGGCGTGAATAAATATTCGCAATTATTAAATTTTCTAAGTAGAGTTCCATGTTGGCAAACATTGAGGTTAAATGAAATGTTAGTGATTTAGGTAATCCGCGAAATCTGCCAACATTTCCTTGTCGCAAACATTGCAGTTTCTACAGTAGTAAAAGTGTTGCATTCTATATTTCGGAAAGTGTTATAGGCAATCTTAGGCTTCAGATGAGGTACTAGTACTTTATAATTGAACTAGAATTCTTCAAATACATTATTATTACAGATTTTATTTACACCTATAGTGCACAAGGTGTAATAATAAAATAATGAGAAGTGTTATTTTTGGTTTTCAAATAATCAGTACGTTGTTCAAAAATAATTGTTACACCATAATTTTATAACAGTCATTGCCTCGTGTAGCAGCTATAGTATTGTGTAACAGTTGTTACATCAGGTGATAGTGACACACTATAAGTATTTTGTGTAACAGTTAGATCATCATGCAACAGTCATTGCCTCATGTAACAGCTATAGCATTGTGTAACAGTTGTAACATCGGTTGATAGTGACACACTGTAAGTATATTGTGTAACAGCTAGTTCACCATGTAACACCAAGGACATTATTGTAACAGCTAATGCAACATGCACAACAACAACTTTCAATAAAATCATCAGCGTTGCTGCTCTGACATTTGCATTGCTAAGGGTGTATCTGAATTTATATAGAACACAATTTTGCAAGTCATAATACCCCTTGGCACTTTGTATCATCCAGTAGCATAGTTCCTTTCCTCATGCAATTCAGTAAGAACAAATAACGTAGTTAAATAATAATTTATCCCCATCCTCAAACAATGTAGTGTGAAAGTTTGTGCTCTTTAAAAACATAGTTTAGCTGGTGCGAAAAACGCCAGACTACTGAAAATGAAGAATGACATAACATTTAAATTTCCATTACATAACGTCTGTTGAATTTAAATGAGTAGCAATAGCCTCCGGATAAGCCAGGCTTACGCCATATATTAAAGCAAACTTTATTTCGGAGAGCTTTCAACGGAATTTAAATCGAAGTTAGAGCGTTGCCGGTCTAATGGTGTGCAAGGACTTAATGCGGTTAATAAGAAGTTTATTGTGTTAGATGTAACGAAATTGGAATGAAGGGAAGCTTGACGACTTCCAATTCAGTTCTCAGACCGACACAAGTGTTTGTTTTATTGTTCTGATAGAGCAAGGTTGGAGAACAATGGAACGTCTAAGTGACAAGATTTGTGTTGGAAAGTCTTGAAGCGATGTTGATCAAACTAATACAAGCTTTACATGACTCAAGCAGCTGTCAATGTTTAGAATGTTCAACCTAAGGCTAAAATTGTAACAACGCATCCAAGAGAATGTACAAAACTCTTGATTGTTCAATTTGTAAACACATCATAATTTGCAGGTCAGTCATATGGGGCAATGGCATACACCAACCAACCACTCCAAAATGTCATTTTCTTGCGCGTAACTCTATTGATAGAAAAGTTTATATATTGCTTTAGCCATAAAACAGTAGACATCTGCCTTAATATCAAACAGCGTTTCCACTTTTATGTCGCACAACAAAGTATTAGTAACAAATTCATAAACCGTTAAAAGTTTTATAACGTCTAAGCTAAGTCCAGCCACTTGACTAAAAGTCGGTGTTTGTAGACTTACGGTAATGTCTTGGTCACCTTGCCACACGCTAGCTAAGTTTATCTACACTTTATGCGCAAACCACTCGTGCAATGAGCCCATAAAAATGTCCTTAATTATGTGCTATCCGCATCAATCACAAGCTTAAGCTGGTAATGAAAATGACACCTTCAACAGCGTTAGTGACCAATATTGTTTGCCCGTTAATAAAATGCCATGAAATATTACTAAGAAATAATATGAATAGCACGCAATTCGACCCTCTGAGGAAATCAACTTTTGTCTGTATTTAGTCCAAGTTCGTCATAACAAAAGCTTTTATGTTTCACACAATTCAGTTTATTGTTTTGATGTGGTGTCATTCTGTATTCACCACTCCAGGACGAAATTATGAAGAGTCATTGAATGTTATCACTTTGCGAGATGGTCGTACCAGCACTCAAATAGTAATGTTTGTTTTTCGTGTGATTAATATTACTATTCCAGTCGTCTCCATGCTAGGTGTATGTCTAGTGTAATATTTGTGAAAATATTCAGTCAAAGTTTACAATGTTTCAGTGTCCACCAAAGAGAGATGTTGCGTCGTATGGCAGTTAGTCGTGTTATCATGTACCATGTTGCAATCGATGGAGGTAATCGCTGCAAGGAATTACTCTCGTTTCCATGCATATATTTCCTCTCCATCAATTAAACATGTTGCGTCGTATGACAGTTGTGGCATCATTTCCTATGTTTCAATCAAGTGTAGTAACCGCTGCGATTAGTTCTCTATTTGCCTAGGTTGTGTCTTAATAATGTGGCATGTTGTGTCGTATGGCAGTTGCTGTCATTTGTCATAGTAAAAGCAGTCGAAATAACCTCTGCGAGTAGAATAATTATGTGCAGTGCCTAGTTTGTCGCTCAAGCACTATGGCATGCTATGTCGTTTGGTGGTTGTAGCACAACACAACTTTATGTAAAAAGGGAAAAAACAGCACTACAACATTGTCCTGTTCGGTCACGGCATATGTGTCTGTGTCATTTGTTTCACAATGTATTTTTGTCCGTGCCATGAATGAAATATGGTTTCCACAAGTCCATATTTCCGTTTCAATGGACAGATAAACGAGTAGTTTATATTGAAGTGTCGCTGTGCACCTATCTTAATGGCCATCTTGTGAATAATAAATCCCTCGCAATGCCGATTAATCCTAGAATTGTCATTCACGCATTGATCGTAGTTTATTAATCCCAGGCCCAGTATTCAGTCTGATCTCTTACACAGTCCGTACCAGTATCATTACTACACTCATCAGAAAACCTCGTAATTACGACCACCTAGACCCTAAAATAAGGACAACTATCAGCTAGTACTGTACGGTACCGAACATAAGTCTAGCTATCGTATTGTCGTAAAATCACACATTTTGCGGACCACTATTTTGTAAAAAGATAATAGTAAGTCAGACAGGGAATGCAGCACTCAACTTAACCAGCCGAGCACAGAAAACTTAAGCTGATATTCGCTCTTTTGTGCTGTTGTTTTTGTGGAGCACTGCCTTCACTGTCCGATCTTTTATTATCTTTTTGTTACTTATATAAAGGTATAGTTTTATCAAGTCGTATTCAACCCGTTTAACATTAGAATAATGAGCATATTTTTTCGTAACTATGGCAATAACACGTAAACAGCCGAAATGGACCCATCTGTTTTGACGGTATTTGATTCGTATATTATTATGACTCGTCTAGTCGTCGTTGGACGGAAACACTTTGCATCGTACGCGATTTTAATACAAACCTCGCTCAGATTGTGCGAACAATGCGCCGCTGTCTGCTCCGAGGTGTATATTAAAGCTAATATATATATTATTAAAACGATTGTTGTGTGGCATTTACTTATCTACTGTATGTATGACAGATAATGTGTCAGTAAGTTCCTCGTTTATTGTCAATATGTTATTTGAGATTTGTTTTATTACAAAACGTGCATACGTCTTTTTTTCACGTAATTTTTACGTAATTTTCAATTACAGCGAAATCAGTTGCGATTTCTATCTTCTTATATATTTTTCTTGCATATTTGAAGCTAGAAATTGGTGATTAAATTATTTTCAATGACAGCCCAACAGCGATTGAAAACACTGCACATTTCTATTAAAACGCCCAAAACCGACATGCTTGCTACAAAGACAATTTTTATAGGAAACAAAATAACATGAACATTGTAAATTGAAATACATTTTATACAAATAGATATTGCAAAATGGTGTATAAAGCTGAAATTTCGCTAATGTTAGTTGTTTTTATACGAATGTGCATAAATGTGCATATAAACATGAGGCTCGAAATTAGTACAGAGTTATAAAAGCTTAATGTCTGCAAAACACTCCTAATGTTCGACGTTTGTATCAATAAAATTCACATCGGCAGCGATCTGCATTTGCATAGTAAAACTAAATCTTTAATTAAAAAACCGTTTCTAAATTTTACACTGCTGCAAATTAACATTTTATTATCAAATTTGCATTTATTGCCAAGTTGCACGCAATTATGATTCCATGTTGCCAAAAAACTGGAGCAGCTACACAGCGGACTACCAAGATGAACTTTATGTGATTTGGTATCATTAAATTGTGGTAAATATTTCATTTTTTAATTACAATGCACCGCCCGTAATTGATTGGCATTTGTTGCAGAATGTGGGTAATAATATAATTTAATGAGAAATTTATAGACGACCGGTGGATAATCGAAATAATAAGTCTGGATTCATGTGTCAGGTATCCGATTCATGTTGCAATACATGGGACATAGGTGCCTTTTTTACTACTTACAGTTTGATCAGGATCAATAAATCTATATTTATGTTCGACTTACGTTCACTTAAACAAACCTATCATGAACACATTGTGCATAAGTTGCTACTAAAATTAAAAAAATATCATGTGTTGTCATAATATCGTCTTTATCGAGGCAACAGATATACCCAATTGGCAGGGACCAAATTGGCAAGAATGAAATGGTGTGTCTCATTACTATACTGTTCTCATTTTGTGTAAGTCCGTAAATACCAAACAGCGGACCGCTTTATGTTATAAATATACCAGATTTATATAGCGCCCTTTTCATGCGAACGCACGTTCAAAGGTACTTTACCCATGTTGCAGCTACAAGGGCGCTGGTACATCCTCTACCAGTGCAGATACAGCATGATCTGACCAGAGGGACAGACTGAGAGAAAGCCCCTGAAGGGAGAGAGAGACATTAGATACAGGCATGTCCGGCGCTGCAGAGGTGCGCCTAGCTCTTATTTCGAATAGACAGCCTGGTTCTTTAATGTGCCCGGTGTATAGCATCGATACACAGCTTCCTGGCACTTCCAGATACTTTGCAGACCACACGGCCAGATATAGCGGGAAATATTATAAATATTTCATAAGTTCCGATGCCAGGAATTGAACCCACGACCTCTGGATTGACAGCCCAGTGCGTTACCACTGAGCTAAATCCGCTTATCACAGAGGTTTGAATGCAGCACAAACATTTTAGTAAGGTTAGGATTATCAGCACTAAGACATACAATTTTGAAGCAATATCTATTATTTTACAATATTATATAAATTATGTGACAGTTAATTTATGAAAGGTCCAGCAGTCCTTCTTTTCAAATTGCAAAATACAATGTAATCACAATGAGCATTTGCTGACCCCTATCAAATTTTGAGTAGTATATTTATTAATTTATTCATAACATTATATATGTATAACTTTTTGGCCATAACCATGAGTACAGTATGATGAGGTCCCTTATAAAATTAAGCTAGATCTAACCGGAACTAGTTTCGACACGTTATTCAACATTGTTTAGCTATCAGGCACGTTACGCAATTTCAATCAGACGGGGAGATAGTGCAGCACCCACATACTGTGTTTACGTTTCCAGTGATGATTTATTCATCCAATACTTTCGCACCTAGGTTGGAATCAAATTATAACGGTATATATACCTCCTACCGTCTGCTTATTCTGTTCCAACCGAAGCAACAAAATGAGATTCTGGCCCAGCGTGCATCGATCTCGGAATGTCTACCACACACAGCCTCGGGTACCACTGAGCAGCAGTAATTGACATATTATGACGATAACAGACGGGTTTTACAATTTTCCTACTCGGGAATTACCTTATGAATCAATGAAACATAACCAGTCCATTTTTGATATGACCAGTTTTACCAAACGCTAGACAACCGTAAACATATTATGTCCACATAAGCGTTCACGTACTTTATATTTTAACAGAATAATTTATATAATGCATCGTATATTAAAGAAGATAAGCTTTTCATCAAACCTTTTAATGTACACAACTTGAATTCATGGCCACATCTGTAAAGTACCTTTTTATATTTATCGCCTCTTATACAACAGAGGTATATGGGTATGACCGACTCACTTGGTACTACACCCCGTCCTGCCGATTTAATAAGGACACACTAGAACCTGAGCTTTGACTATTCATTTGTTTGTTTTGAAGTTGCCTACCAAACTTTGGAGATTAGAACAACGGCATTTTATTATATCTGTAATATTATAATATCTAGTGACTCATATTTACGAACCATGTACATCATCTTCCCATCATTGTTGTCTTTTTATATGTAAATCAGAAAGCAAACGCCTTATACATGGTATTGCATATGTATATAGATCGAAAACGAGTATTGAGTTGTGTTTGTACTTAAATACTATACTGAAAGGTTTCGGTCCATAGGTCAGATGCTATATAATGTATCTATCGTTGGTTGCTGTATTTATGCACCTATCAATGGGGAGGGGGGAGCGGCGGGCATACACGGAACTTTTGACAGAAGGCTGTTCCCGATAGGTGGGAATTTGACAGACTGAGTGGTGCCGAGTCTCGGGAAATAGACTTTGGCCGAAATTTTGATTTCGGGGGTATGTAAAGCATCTCCCAGTGAGGGGATTTTGACAAATTGCCCTTGCTCTAGGGTTGGAATTTAGATTTTGAAAAAGTAAAACTCTCAAATTCCCCTGGGTCAGCACGTGCCCCCCCCCCTTGGGGAAACATTGATAGGTGCATTTGGGCTGGTGGCCTTTGGATAGGCTATGATACTAGTATTTAAAAACAAACTTTAATCGATTGATTTGATTGATTATAAGACGGAATTATTAACTTTAATATGTTTTAAATGCTTATATTCAGCACTCAATGATATGTGAACTCCATCATCCATTATTTTAATACTAAACCTTCTGATGCATGCCTTGTCTTTTAGTATGTTTACTGCGAACCACGTGTGGTATTGGAGAACACAATCATAAAGTTATGCGTGTAATATCTTTTTCATATGTATCTATATGATGTCGAAATTATTTATAGGATACACTCTGTCCCGTTATCTATAAATAAAACATTAAACATGGTAACAAAATGACAATCTAGCACATTAATTGTACTTATAAAACACCCAGCGTTGATAAGCAAACGACATGTTATGATTTATATATCTCAGGCTCATTTGAAATTCCAGTTTTGTGATTCAAGCGAAGCACATTTAGTCTTATAATGACGTAGATATTCACAGATGACTTCGTCGAAGAAATAAACAACGAATGTTTTATTATTACAGCGTACATTATTGCAGAACATAAACTGCTCAACAGTGGTTATAAACCAAAAATCTGACGTATATATTAACCGTTATTTCTTAGCTTATAATAAACACGATTTCTTCTTAGTTTGTGCGCCTAAGTCGACAAGAGAGCACACCTCAATATAACGCTACACCTTAACATCTTAGATTGCAGAACATTCGCAGATTTTGGCAGACGTATTGACGAGTTCTTGGAAATTATGTTGATAGGTATCTGAATGACAAATTAGAGTAACAGCTGTCTGTAGATATATATGTGACTGAGAACTGTGAATATTTCGTATAATTATTACTCTCGATACACATCTTACCAAAGAATTCAGCCATTGTGATTGACGCTAAGGTATCAGTAATCGACACTCAAACAAGCAGCAAGTGTTTGTCTCTTGTCGCGTTCACCTGTCTGTAAGACCATTCATTTTCATGTAATCATAAACAATATGTGTTAATGTGAGTAAAAAGGTGTACACGTAGCGATAGGTGTAACATTGTTTATCCTACTGCATTGTAACCAGTAAGATCCAGTTTACGTATTCAACAACTGGCGTAACAATGTTGGGGAATTACATAATACCGTTTGGAAATACTAGATAATGTTTGTTGCAGTTTGTAAGGATACGGTTAAAGACAATAACAAATCTGAGACTTTACCATTGAGGTACCTCCTCTCTATGTTGTTTCTGAAATAAGTAGACAAAGGCAACCAACTGGAAATTAACGAAATTCCATTTGAATCATTTGAATCATTATTTTAAGAGATATACATACTTGGCCGAGTGGTTAGGGCGCCGCCTTGGGAGCGGGAGATCGAAGTTTCGAATCCCGGGCGAAGCTTGGTGAGAACTATTACAGTCGGTTGATGAGCCGCCAGCTAGTAAAAGAATAGTTACCGTAGGTCCATCTCTGGCAGGCGCCTGTCAATAAGAGAAGGATTTCGAGAGGTACTGTGTACACGAAAGATAAATGTCTCTTAAGACAAATCGGCTGGCCCTTTCAAAAGGGGTGACAATATAATAAACTAAGCATTTACCTTTACCCATTGTCCACAAGTTGCATTTTTACAATGATTACACGTCTTGTATAAAGGGTACACATAAGGCAGAAACATTAATAGCTATCCGATCGATACATATGTCTCATTTGTCAAATGGTGTACATCAATGAAACATGTAATCATGAACAAGCACATAAAATAAACAAAACTAGTGCATACCAGTTAGAATTAAAAATGAATAAGGGAAAGAATAAACATATTGTATTAATAATTTAAGTGACACGTTGTTAATGCATCAATATAAATTAAGCATTATTATATTATTTATCAACAACAGACAACAGTTACATTAGTAATTAACAATAAACAAACTGTTGCAATGTTATTATATAGAGCTAATGTAATAGCAAATGTATCTACTTGTAGTTTGTCTGATGATATCCATGATATTTTACTTACATTGTTGTATTTACTTAAAAGATACTAACCATATCAGACAGGAAAAGCAGCATTGAACAAAAACAATATAACACAAAGAAACACATCGCAAACGTTACGATGAAAAGGTATTACCACATTATATGCAGGTAACTGTATTATTGAAAAAAGAATTAAAACAAATTGGAATATTTATGATATATATAAGTATAGTATGCGGGGGAAAGGGTATTTTGGCAATTTTCCTGCGGAAATCCCATTATTTATTTTAGCTTTACATATTTACGTTGATTGATGTTTTGTGCATTTTAATTAGATTGTTTTATGTATTTCATTTTTCATTAGTTTATGTTCTACATGTATTACTAAATGGATCATTCATGTTGGGCTCTCAACATGGATAACCACGTTCAATAAACGCACAAAAGAACAACGCCACGAGTCAAAAATGACAAATGAACATGACATACTGAATGACCCAGTGACTAGGTTTCCCAAAAACACATTAAATTTTGTTGATTTACTCTATGTTAAGATCGAGTAAACTTATATCCTTTAAGAATTCGTATTGACTGAAGTTATGGGAGTCGAGTAAGGTTACCCTGATCACGGACGTTCCAATTATAGCAGTGCTTAATTGATGCTGTTCCAATGTTTGACCGCTGTAGATGTCCTAGGTATATCGCTTGCGAGGAATGGACCCACAATTGCTGATTTTGAAGCTAACCTTTTACCATTACACAACGAGCCGAATCGAGCACATGAAGTTATAAAACTCAGAATGCTTCACGAACTAACCATGCATACATACCTTGGATGTGAGAGTATAACATGCTGAAGGTAGAAGTTATCAGTGGCTGTATACATTTAATTCCTAACGTGTAAAAAATTGTGAAAACAAGCATTCTTTCTAACATAATTAATAATTCGCATAGTGAGGAATATAATGACTGCAAAATACGCGACAAAAGAATGCTTATGTGATAATCTATAGGTGTATTCTTGTCAGAAACCCATTAGTTACTATGGTATTTGTTTGTGTATTTTATAGCATAATAGCAGGTTATTACTTTCGTATGTAGAAAGGGCGGAATAATCAGTTGTTTGATATACTAAGCAATGCATTAACGCAATAATATAGTCATTCATTACCGAAAGTATTACATGGCTAAATACCACTTGAAATATTAATTCACGCAAAATGTTTTATTACCCCATATTACTTAATGAAACAGAGCCTTGTTAATACCTAGGCCACAAATCATCCAGATGCCGGGCGACGGTCGATGATTAGCAATGGCATATTCCAACTGATAGTTTACGCTGTCCGATGAACCACATTGTTTGATCAGAATCGTCCAGCATCCGGTCCGATTATGCAAAAGGTAATCACACCCATTATCGGACGGCGATGGGATCGGGTTTGTGACCCCGGATCTTTTAACTAGGTCTTAATCATAAGTCATAATCTTTTTAGTGGTTTTCTAATCCTTGTTCAAAATCGGGATGATCAGTTCCATTTCGTTGTAATTTTCAATATCACAATCCAAACTGCTAATTAAGCCTGGAACTGATTTTGTGTGGGGTGGACCGTCGGTCGTGGAATGTTAGTGTCACGTGTGTTTTCCGTAAGACATGGTCAAGAATGTTTATTGTATTAGATGTTATACGCCAAGTGGTTGGTGAAGTTTGTCTGCTTGAACACTTTATTAGCCTCAGCAAAGTTATTGGGCGTAGAAAACTTGTTATATGTGTTGCATTACATAACGTAACGACCTGTTGGGAGCGATGTTCTGCGAATATTGGCCGTTTCAAAATAACATTAGTAAATTCTTGGCAATGCAAAATAGCTTAATCTGTGCTATATAAATAACTGACATTATCTTACTGCATATTTCAGAAAACAAATTATTCTTTTGTTTCTCATATGACTTAAACGTTACTTTTAGACAGTTTTTAAAGAGTGGAAATGAAAGAATCATTTGTAAAATCCTCATCAAGCTTAGTACCATTACAATATGTCAGGGAATTTACTCGCCATGCCAGAGACGCGATGTTTGATTTGCTATGTGCGTGATGGAGACGAGAGGTTGCCGGGATATGATAGAAAACCTATAAATATTTCATGGAATTGCAGTTTTTTTCATTAGGATATTAAGTTACGGACAGACAACAGCGTTTGTGCATACCAGATGGTTACTGGTTTTTTTTAATTTCCAAAATTAGTTTTAATCGTAACTAAGTATAAAGCCTTTTTGCCACGTGGCGTCGTTATTGGCGCCAAATGCGCCCGATAATCACCAGGAAGAGGTCACATAAATATTTTAAATTCTAAAGTCAACTATAGATGATAAAACGCCGTGTTTTTAACGGAGCCGTATTGTTTAAGCTTGATAATTAAGACAGATTGATGCAAATTCGTAGTTCGTTCCAAGTGAATTAGAACAGAACCTGATAACAATCGTCACCGCATTGATGGAATATATTCGTGTGTTTGGGTGTTATTCTGACTCATCAGAAGTCTCTAAGCCATTTACCATAATGACAAATTATACCTTAATTCATTTTATTACGTTTTGTGACTTTTTGTAGATGCAAATGTGTTTCTTGCGTGGCAACAATTTAACAAAAAAACGTCCGGAATATGTCCTACGTCTCAGACAGCAAGTTCCGTAAACGAACATGCAGGATACATTTTACTTGTAATAATTCCTCTCTATGTCTGGTAGAGAGCGTGCGAGATGAAGTAGAACTTTATAAATACATTATGCATACAGTACAAAGAGTAACATAATAGTACTACCAATGTTCTTATGATATAACAACCGGATACAACTTACACATGCTGTTTGCTCTATTCCGGTTTCCATTCATTTTCAATTATTCTGCTCATCCGCATACAGTTATTTAGGCATCTAGTAAGGTATTGGCACTATCTACATCACTCAACCGATTTGTAATCAAGGCAAATACCGCTAAATCTTCGGTCACAAATATGTTGAATTGCTTGAAATATCCTCTTTGAGTATACGGATGGTCCGTCCTGTGTCTATCTTTTGCGTGGGGACTAGGCGCTGCTACCGCGTCTTTATGGCTTTGAATTGTATGTGCCTTACAGTACATGCATTTAAGTTACCTTAGTTGTGTTGTCGAATACAATGTATGTATTTTTGTACGTTTTCAGTACACACTAACCGATTCGCACGCTTTGGCTTCTCTGGCATTGTCAAGATTCGCCGTCCTATATTATTAGGCTTACTTGTGCACTTTTTATTTACATCCATGTTGTATTTGAGTGTCGATAGGACTTGTGTCATGGTGTGAAAAGTGTGCGCATACTAGTATGTTAACTAGTTTCACAACTAATATTAATGTTTTCGTATTACTTACTACTCCAAGTTAGCACTCGTGTTCATGTCTAATATTCATATGCCACTTTATGTGAATATACATGTCTCAGACATTTTTACTTTATTCTTGCAATTCACTGCTCTCAACTGTGTAGTATTTGTAGTCATAATTGCCTTGTTAGTCCTACTCTCTCCTAAACTGCTCTTTTAGGGAAAGACCGTCATCAGATTTGTTTAAGTAAAGATCTAACCACTATTTTCAGGATGGAAAAGCGAACAGCGGATGCATTATTACATGCTGCACTATTATCTAGTTTCTCGAACGGCTCTATCTTATCATTAATTTTCTTTCACGCGGGGGTTTACAGTTTTTAAACTTCTCACAGCTTCGTTCTTTAGATTCGAGGAAAATCTTAAGTATCATACGGTTTGGTTTAAATTACTGTGCGTTAGGAATGATAAATATTGATTGATAAATACAAGACAGATTGGCTAACGTTCAAGATTAGGCGATGATGTATCTGAATATCATGTCTTTGCGGCCTATAAATGACGCACAACATGATCGTATCTCTCAGATGTAACGTATACATATCTTTTGTCATAATGTTGGCACAAATTGAGATATTAGTCAATATCGTACTTTTCAAACATGCAGTTGACGACTCTTCTACAATGTTTTAAAGGTGCTGAGACCGAAGAAGACTATTATAATATGAAATAATTCAAAACAACTGTACATGATTTTGAAGAATGTATAAACAAAAACCTTAGTTGAAGCATGCATTGAAACCACATTTTACTATCGCAAAGGTATGTAAACATAAATATGTTATGTAATGTCACTTTTTATTTGCTAGACTTGCCCTAGTAAGTAATTCTTCATCAAATGTATGCATACTTCGCTGAAATTTCACATAACTCTGACTCCTTTAGTGTTTCTTCGTTCTGATTCTTAGAAACATACAGAAAAACTTTTTAAAACATTATTTAGAGTCGAGCACCTTTACAGTGCGCATGTGCTGACGGCTTTAAGTGACGCATGTAGTGATGGCTCATCCCGTTATTGACTCTAAAAGTATTTCTTTATTTCTTCGTGCTGCAAACCCTGCTGAATATAAGGCCCTGTATGTGTTGGTTTCCCCCGAAAATAAAATTGCTTGCTGTGTTTTTGAACACTTATCAAGCATTGTCTGACCACATAGAAATGAGACTCCGAGCCTACTATGATTGTTAATCTCTGACGAGTCTCAGTTAAATGTGGTAAGCTAATGGTTGATAATATCTACTCGGACATGTGCGTTATAGCAACACTTGATCAGCGAAAAGTCTAGTGTCTATGTATACCAGTATTTACAATATTTGGGTTCAGTTTTTGCAATATGCATGGAATATATATCACAAATCTGTCGACCTTGATGTAAAAGAATATCAATTGGCCTGTTTTACCTGATTAACAAGTCATAACGAAGCTCGATATATTGCCTCAGACCTTTTCGGATATTGACCGAGTTTTATAGGTAAAATAAAACATTGGCATTCAATTTATCCCTTCTTTACTTTCGACTGTGGATTTTATTATGCTGATTCCATTATTTACACAATAAAACGTTGCTGTAAAGATATGAGCTGATTTCCAAAAAGATTAAATTCGTAAAATGGGGTTTATTTGGATTAAGTCAATTTTATTTCCCTCGCTCTTCAGCATTATTGCTTTGAACCCCCATATCAGATTAATCAATGAGCTACTGGATCTTGTTTGCGGCCCCTGTTAACTTTGTTATTTTGTTATTGCTTCTCCAAAAAGTTTTTATAAATATAATGTTTGTGTATTAAGATGTTGATGGCAAGTTATTTATAGTTCCATGTCTGTCTTCATGCAGGTTGTACGTTGATGTTAACCTTCGACAGATTTACGACAATGGTTATTGTTAGGGATAGTATCAAATTGTAAACAATCGCGTTTTATGAAAACAACTATGACCTGATATTATTTGCACTAATTACACACATAATTACTACCTTTGACTTATCTTTAGAACGACTTTGAAGCAGTCATTCATTTGATTTTTATTCATACTTATGTATTTGGATTCGGACACGAGCGACCTATTCACTAAACATCTTAAGATGTCTCTATTGTTGATTCTGATAATAAGGAAAGCATAATTTTCTATTAGCATTTAATTGCCTTATAATCAATATTGTATCATTAATCTTTCGTATATCATATTTTGTACCATTTCCTTAACACCATGCTGTTTTGTTTTTGTTTTGTTTTGCCTCTTTATCATAGACTCAATGAGTCTTTTTGTTATGATTCCCATATATATTCCGTGCTGATGTGGACCATATTGAAAATTAGTCTAGAACCAAATATGTCATCCACAATAAATACAGTCGTTATTATTATTATTATTATTATCTCGTCCTATTCCTATTATTCTCCACGACTACGTACTCCCTGACTTGATAATCATTACAACATAGCATGCCAATTTAAGGAATCGTTATTTGTGTGATTCAGCACACCTCACGACTTGAACTTACTTAATCTGGCTCGGCTATCGGGACATACGATCATGACTTTATTTTGACCGGGGTCACTTGCATTCTGAGCTAACAATTATGTATGTCTTTCATGTTCTTCTGTTTCTGTTGAGTGTCCCCTTCCCCAGTCGATTATCTTATTTAATAATCAAAGTCGGTGTTTTAAAATGGTCAGATTTGAGTTGTTTATTGAAATGAAGAAATTGATATTGAACCTTTGCTGTCACATATTTTGAGCCAATTAATGGCCAAGTTCCCGGCGCCGCTTTGTTCTCAGTCGCTTAAGCTCCATATTATTTTGTTATTCTTGCATCATAGTGTTCTAGATGATGGTGTTGTTATTGTTTTACGTCCATGACCAGTCATGGCAACAGTTCATGCTACGGTCAGTTTTATTGATTAACATCATCGGTGACCAGTGTATAAAGATTCTGGCTGTCATATCAACACATATACAAACACGACTACTAATTACTTCGTCTGTCAATTACTATGTCAATGTTTCAGATATGATTCATCGCTAATACATGAGTAAAAATATTCGAAAAAGATATATAGGCATCGCTGCTAATATCATGACCGCGGCTGTGTACGTATAATATGTATTTACTTTGTACATAAGATGATGGTGCAGATATTAACATGTAAATCGATCTCGAACTGAAAGGAGTTCACTTTGCTTGTAAAAGAAATGGAAATACTGCTCATAATCGCATACGTGTACCAATGGATTCGCTTAATAACGTTCGACCAAAGACCTTCGACAAAAAAGGCGTCTCTCTCGTTCTGTCTGGCCAATGTCATTGAATTCGCTGATGTCCAGAAGATGACCATCACATTATGTAATATTTTTAAAAATGTAATACTGAATGATTCAGAAAATATTGCGAGAAGAATTTGCCAAAATCCAGTGCAAAGTTCATAGAATCTAAGAAAATATAGATACTGTTGTAGGTTTACATGGTTTAATAATTCAGCACCTTTTATTATTAGTTGTCCCAGTGCCAATATAGTGTGTGACTATGTAATCTGAAAAACTATCTGGAACGTGAAATCCCTAAAATCCCTGGTTAATCTAAAATAACTTTTGTAAAAATGTGAAACCCTAAACCTCTTAACCACGTCTATAGCAAAACACGATTTACAAACAGGAGACACATTGCATGGCTAACGACACAACATAAACGATTGATGAATATTATGTATCGCTCTGTCTGTGTATTTGTGCATTGTTTTGGCCAGTTGTTGTCATAACCACTGGGGAAATATATATCTCTACTAACATTGAATAGAGACACGTCTGCTTGTATATAAACCTTCTCATTTATGGACATCCTTCGGACACTGTTTGATTATTATTTAAGATAACGAAGAATATGAATATGTTAAAGCATGTAATAGAACACGGTACTTCGCTTTTAAATACATTACACATATTTAATCAAACAAGTAAAGTGTGTAAGAAAACACAAGCCGTAGCATATTTATCATTCTGTTCTTGCTGATATTACTTTCGGCGGATATAGCCTGCTAGGTCTTACGAAGGGTTCCAAATATTGCAAAGACGTGTTTGGAACTTTAACATTTAAATCGGGCGTTCTTTTGAGCCATTAGTATTTATCACTTGTTTTCCAGATTTCCTCGCCATATTTTTTATCCATTATTTCAACACCTAGTTGTGCAGGTTCGGAATTTCAAATATGGGTGCTTATCTAAGTTTATGATTTCATAAATAATCTCAGAATTCTTCTGTATCTAATTGAATTTTCTTATGAGTACCTCTTATTGTGTATAATTAGCCTGAATAATATAGTGCGCTCCTTCTGCAAGCCAAATGATTTTATAGCAAACGTTGCAGCCAGAATACAAAATGCAACTAATATGTTATTGTTTCGAACCAGGAGAAATGTCTGACGTTTATCACACCACCTTTTTACTAATGTTGAATTGAACTCTTTGGATTGTCTGCTTCTGTATTTTGTTGTCACATATAACCATTTGCTTTAACTGAAGGCGATACCTGTTTGTTTGGGTTCTGTTAGATTTGTCTGTATGGTTGAAACTTGTGTCCGTTTCTTGTGCCAGTGGTTAGGTGTTGTCGAATTATCTGTAAAGCTCTGTCTGTGTAAAGTGTCTGTGTGTCGCCTTTTTTGTATCACTCCAAAGTATCTGTGTGCCACCGTTTCTATATGGCTCCGATGTGCTGCCGCAGTTTCTGTATGGCTTCAAAGTGTCTGTGTGCCGCCATTTCTGTATGGCTTCAAAGTGTCTGTGTGCCGCCATTTCTGTATGGCTTCAGAGTGTCTGTGTGCCGCAGTTTCTGTATGGCTTTAACGTGTCAGTGTGCCGCCATTTCTGTATGGCTTCAAAGTGTATGTGTGCCGTCATTTCTGTATGGCTTCAAAGTGTATGTGTGCCGCAGTTTCTGTATGGCTTCAAAGTGTCAGTGTGCCGCCATTTCTGTATGGCTTCAAAGTGTCAGTGTGCCGCCATTTCTGTATGGCTTCAAAGTGTCAGTGTGCCGCCATTTCTGTATGGCTTCAAAGTGTCAGTGTGCCGCCATTTCTGTATGGCTTCAAAGTATCAGTGTGCCGCCATTTCTGTATGGCTTCAAAGTGTCTGTGTGCCGCCGTTTCTATATGGCTCTCAAGTGTCTGTGTGCCGCCATTTTTGTATGGCTCTCAAGTGTCTGTGTGCCGCCATTTTTGTATGGCTCCGAAGTATCTGTGTGCCAACATCTGTATGGCCCCGAATTGCCCGTGAACCTGTGTTTGTGCGTGTATACTTGACCAAATCTGTTATGTGTTGGGCATTGTGTCATGTATGTTTTCTGTGCTCGGCTGGTTAAGTTGAGTGCTGCATCCCTGTCCGACTTTATATCATCTTTTTGCAGCGTGCAATATTAGGTGTAATGTATATGTTGGTGTTGTCGGAGGGGGGGGGGCTGATTCGTTGTTGTACTCAATAATCTGAATAATTATATTTTTTGTAAAAATGTATAGAATTATTTTAGTATTATTGAACGGAGAGATTTATAAATCTACTCGAAAATACGTATTTTTTTATCGAATGATCAAAACAAAGATCTATAACTTTTGATATAAATAACACGCAAAGTGTACGATAGCCCTGGGAGGCCCATTTATCTCTTGTAATTTATAACTTATGAAGAATTATGTATAAGTTATTACCTATTATTATACAACATAATAATATTATACTTTATTACTTATGAATTATCACTTATGTATAGTATAATAGTACATAACTACCAAGTACTCCGTGTGAATCTTTGAATACAGAGAGTGCGGTTAAGATAATTGATCTATCTATAACTTGCGGATGTTCAGTCGGTTTAGTGCGCATGCGCTTTTTGTCGTATTACGTTTGAAATGTCAAAATGATCAGGATACGAGTATTATCGCATTTTACAGTTTTGATTAACATATTAAAATAAGAGTGGCATTAACTGACTATTATTTGTACTCATTGGCCATTGTTCACATGGAACGAATAACGAAAAGCGCTTGTTTAGGTAAAGGCATTTATTCGTTGATGTGTTGGGTTTCCCCTTAAGTTATAGCCAGCAATTATGGTAAAGTGATTTTCTAGATTAAAACCAAAGACGATCGCTTTGATGGAATTTTGAAAATTGTAATTCACCCTTTATGGCAGCTGTGGTATGTTTTGGATGCGCTTTTCGTTAATTCGAGAGATGCAAAACCTCGAATAATTTCGCCCGCCTGTTGACCATTCGAGTTATTGCGACTAGACTGTAATTATAGAGAACACAGCAATAGGCTATAAATGTTTAATGTAATTCATTATTCCCTTTCACTTCCTCAATAAGTTGTGGGCCGATTGTGATACGTATGCTTCAACTCACTCTACAAAATCACATTCACGGTCGCATTAGGCTAGTCACATGACCGCAGAAAAATTGGAATTAGTTCCAGGAAATGTCGTTTTGATCGGCTGCAGAGCTCTATACTTTGTAAATATACGTATATACATTCTGGTTATCAGCGAATGTGTTATTTTAGGATCACGTCTGACCTGCTTGCAATCCCAAACTTGCACAACAAAATCAATGAGACACGTGTTTGGTGTTGAATAAGTCTTCAGAAAACCTTATACTGACCTATATCAATGTCTTTTATAAGCTGAGTATCCACATTCACAAATAATATTACTCTGTTTCAGTGCATTACCATATGCGGTGTGTGGTCACCTTTCGTGAACCTGAGCGCCTTCTCCGTATAGTTACCCCTTATTTTGTAGATTTGACTTCCCTTTGTATAACCGCCCTGGTGACCTTTCCGTAAGGAAACACCATGTCATGACATTCTGAACATATGCATTACTGCTATTATCTTCTTGTGGTATGTGCTTTTTGTTGGTGTGTCTTTGTTGTGTCTTTCGAGCTAACTGCTGACTTGTTCATTACGTCATATCTCGATTTGTTCAATTACGTCATTTTACTAATTGAAAGTAGGTCATACGACTATAGGGCCTTTCAACGTTTTAATACTGTAATTTAACTTTTGAGACTAAAGGCTGCTAAAACTATGTAGTTCAGCAGTTTTACTGTTGTAACTAGGTCATTTAGCGTAGGCATTCCGCCTTTGTTTGCTGAATCTTTTCTATTGGGTCATTCAGCTAGTTATAATTTATTATACTTTTCGACAGCTTAGACTTGGGCGGATCTGCGCTTGTTTAGTTGGGCATTGTGCCTTGTGTGTTTTTAATGTTTTCTGTGCTCGGCTGGTTAAGTTGAGTGCTGGCTTTCCTGTCTGACTTAATATAATCTTTTTTCAATGTCCGATTTGTTTAACGTAGTCATTTCTATCTAACCAAGTTAGAGCCTCGACAGCTTGTAACCGGATCACACCTTTAACAAGATAGAAATACATGCAGCCCTTTATTGTTAAACTTTGTGGTAGCATTGGATTACAACACACTAGCCCAGTATAAAAACTAAAAACTAAGAACAGCAAAAAACGTGTTATTTTTGCTATTACACGACGCCTTGGAGTCAACACATTGTTAAATGAAAGTAAGACTTTTAAATATTTTATTTTGATTCTAACACTTGTTTACTTCTGAATACGCAAACGGTTTACCACCCTGACGTCATTCCAAGGAATATGACGATATGGTATGACGTTCTACCGTGGACAATTTAAGTTGTAGTCATACAACATCTTAGTCATGTTACTAGTATACCACACGTTTCTTCTTCTTTGCTTATATAGGCAAAATTGTAGATCATGTTAGAACTTAGAATGTGTAATACAGTACAACAGAGTGGTAGATGGTGTGGACAAAGATTGCGTTGTATCAGTTCATCAATTATACATGGATAGTGTCAGGATAGCTAGACTCAGATAAGCATGTCTTCCTTACAGCTTCATTACAATCTTGCTTTAATGGTGTAATTAAGTTCTATTATGTGTAACTATACACTTACGGTTACATGTGATTTTTCATTTTGAAGTTTCGTCTTATCTGCCAGGTGATGAATATTTCATTCCGCATTCTTTTAATTATTCCCTTTACCTTAGTGCTTGCAAAACTTAGCACCCTCCAATTGTTTAATTAGCACATGACCGATGATACAACGGTACATTCTGATGTAGATAAGAAGTTTATCAGAGGCTGATCGATGTAAACACAACATCTCCCAGTTTGCAGTCTACCTGTTACTGGCACTGATCATTTTTCATTCTGAACACTGACTGTTGCTTACATTGCTTTACCTAAAATATGTACTTTTCTCAGTAGTGCTCAATCATCTGACTTCACTATCTAACTACACATACCATCTAAATACGCTATAAACTTTGACTACACTATCTAACTACACACACTGACTGAATACGCCATTTGAATACACCATCTGATTTCACCATCTAACTACGCACGTCGTTTTACTACGCCATTTGTCTGCACCATCTAACTGCGGACGTCGTTTAACTACGCCATTTGTCTGCACCATCTAACTACGAACGTCGTTTAACTACGCCATTTGTCTGCACCATCTAACTACGGACGTCGTTTAACTACGCCATTTGACTGCACCATCTAACTGCGGACGTCGTTTAACTACGCCATTTGTCTGCACCATCTAACTACGGACGTCGTTTAACTACGCCATTTGTCTGCACCATCTAACTACGGACGTCGTTTAACAACGACATTTGACTACACAATCTAACTACGCACGACGTTCAACTACGCCATTTGATCACACCACTGCCTACTACATCTAACTACGGATGTCGTTTTAACTACGCCATTTGAACACACCACTGCCTACTACATCTAACTATGGACGTCGTTTAACTACTCCATTTGACCACACAATCTAACTACGCACGTCGTTTAACTACTCCATTTGACCACACAATCTAACTACGCACGTCGTTTAACTACGCCATTTGACTACACAATCTAACTACGCATGTCGTTTAACTACGCCATTTGTCTGCACCATCTAACTACGCATGTCGTTTAACTACGCCATTTGATCACACCAATGACTACTACATCTAACTACGGACGTCGTTTAACTACGCCATTTGATCACACCACTGACTACTCCATCTAACTACGCATGTCGTTTAACTACGCCATTTGAACACACCACTTTCTACTCCATCTAACTACGCAATCCGCGCACGAAATCTGATTTTTACTACAGAATATTAATTAAGTTAGTGCTGTATGAGGGAAGAGCTAAATGTTGTATCAAATATCATGGGATCCCATCATGTCACAGTGTCTCAAGTTCTTAAATGTCAGCAGAATTCACAGTTGTCTTCGAAAGGCGTAGGTAGTACTATCCACTAAGGCCCAATATTATGCTCCTAGATTATTGACCTTTGCCACAACAACGGTGACTAAACTAAACTGAAGGGAAATAAGCAACAAATGTAATGTTTTATTAATAAGTACATTTTGTACTTCTATATTTAGGTATTTTTCGAATCAAACGTGTGCTGTATTCTTGTGTGAATTGACAATAAGTTGAAGACGAATGCCTTATTTGGACAATCCCTTTCTTACAATGAATGAATTACGCTGTAACATGTAATTGATATTTCTTGAGCGAAACATAGATGGTACGTCTAGATGTATGGCTAGATTCGATATAAGAGACAAGTACAACCAACACATAATATATGGACACTCTCCAAAACCCTAGAGGAACAAAATCGGTAGATAGGACGGCAATTAATGATGGACAAAGCGTTGACACAGCTTGTGTGAGGCACAATCGCACAATATAAGGGCAATTATACTGGAATACAGCGTGGATCTACGTAATCAATCATCGAAGCGTATAGCACTGTCTTCTCCTGTCTCAAGAAGTCTGACATCCCTCGTACGCTCTTCCGTTCTTACCATTTGTTGGATTAAATATATAATGACCGTCTGAAGAAATTGAATACAACTTATACTGTAACAGTGTGGGTCAAGTTATGAGCACTGGTTACATCGTTCTTGTATGGATGTTTATTTTTCATTCTATATTTTCCCTTTTCTCCCGTCTATATTTTTCCAATTTCTTCATTTTTCTATTTTATATTGATCCATTTCTTGATGTCTCTATTTTATTATTTTTCCCGTTTCTTGATTTTTTTCATTCTATATTTTCCCATTTCTTGATTTCTCCAGTCTATATTCTTCCCGTTTCTTGATTTCTCCATTCTATATTTTTCCCATTTCTTGATTTCTCCAGTCTATATTTTTCCCATTTCTTGATTTCTCCAGTCTATATTTTTCCCGTTTCTTGATTTCTCCATTTTATAATTTTACAATTTCTTGATTTCCCCAGTCTATATTTTTCCCGTTTCTTGATTTTCTCCATTCTATTTTTTCCCATTTCTTGATTTCTCCAGTCTATATTTTTCCCGTTTCTTGATTTCTCCATTCTATCATTTTACAATTTCTTGATTTCTCCAGTCTATATTTTTCCCGTTTCTTGATTTTCTCCATTTTATTTTTTTCTCATTTCTTGATTTCACCAGTCTTTATTTTTTCCCGTTTCTTGATTTCTCCATTCTATATTTTCACATTGCTTGATTTCTCCAGTCTCTATTTTTCCCGTTTCTTGATTTCTCCATTCTATAATCTTACAATTTCTTGATTTCTCCAGTCTATATTTTCCCGTTTCTTGATTTCTCCAGTCTATATTTTTCCCGATTCTTGATTTCTCCATTCTATATTTTTCTCATTCCTTCACGTCTTCGTTTTATAAATTATTAAGCTGTGCTTTATCGTTACTTCAAAAACCACCTTTGTTTTCTCCATATGCATTTCGGTAAAAATGTTGGTTGTGTTAGAATACGTGCTAAATGACCTTAACTGACGATGCCCTTGAGAACATCATAAATCATAAGTGTTTGGATGCAAGTTGTACGTAATTAATTTAATCGTTTCCAAAGTATCAATTCTACTACATTTATACTTAATGAATTGGGAACAAAATTGAACAAGTACATATGTTTCATTTTATGTAAATTGAATATTATATCAATTTGTATGGTTTTAATAATTTAGTGAACTTGAGTATGTTTGAAGATGTTGAGCTGTACCTGCTTCAATAAACATAGTTGTAGTTCGTTCGACATACTAGTACGTGTAGATGTTTGGGGGTGAAGTAAACGCGGGGTGTGGCCTCAGAATATAACGTCAGTACAGGTCGGTAAAAGTATCGAGAGTAGCCATCGATTCTGATAATTACAGGTTGACGCAGTAAAAGTATTTGACGAAGAGGTCGCCGGTATTGTATACATTGCCTTACTACCACCGTGTATGTAACATATGGCTGATGTTGTGATATTTAGTACAATGTATGTAAATAATTACCCGGAAATGTTTGTATTTCGATTATGTGATATAGCACTTTACGCAATGTGCTCTGAAGTGCCCGAATATGTCTGCATATTTCATAAAAAATTTGACGTTGGAAACTACTAGATATGTTGCCAAATCTATTAGAAATATGGCAGGCAGTGTGTGCTCTTCGTCCTGACCTTTCTGTTCCGATATTGTTCTCTGTACATGATGATAGTATTTAATATTGTACTAGAAAATTAATGTTCTGTTTATTTAGAGCTATCAGTGAGTACGAACCATTTTCTCAATTATAGTGTATAGCTAATGCTGCAAAAACACAACTCACAATATAGGGTGTTGTCATATATTGTAATTGATTAGATACCAGAAAAGCATTATTTAAACTGTTTCCATACGTTGCGCAAACTATTTTATTTATCCTTCAAGTTGCATCCTATTGCAAAAACCTGTAATTGAATTTTCTTCTATCTTCTGTGAACCAGATTGTGACTAATAAATCATTCTCCTAAATTCCAATATGCACAAAATAAGCGCTCGCTGTGATTTGCGAAGAATTGCATTTCGTGCTAATTTATAAGCATTTATATGCGTTATGCTTTCCTATATTTGATTTGTATCTTGTAGAATATTATCTCATAGCATTTACGTAGATGTGCGTGCTGCACGGTATGAATTATACTTTAAACATACCCTCTTCATTTTGGAGGTAATACTCTCCATTTCTAGTGGTAACATCAAACACACACCCCCGGTGCGAACTTTGGGTATAATGTTGTATTTTCCGTTTGCTTAGTATCAGTTTTAAACAAGTCTGATTGAAATCAGATAAAGCCCTTCTCGTATAGTGTATGAGGCTGGGGCGTACCAAAACATTCGGTACAGGGATCTTGCTGAGACTACTCGATGTGATTTAGTACAAACATATTTACTTTGTTCTCGACCCTCCTATTAGTATAATTGAACAGTTGATTTATTTCCTGTAATTTAAGATCGGCCTTTGTTTTCAAATGAGGGAAGTATTACAAATCTATACAAGATGTATTATGCACACTAATCTAAATGGACCACCGACCAGACAAGGCTTTTTCGAGGAAATTGATACGTTCCACACAAGATTCTTGCAATATATTCATGCATAAAGGTAGAGGATTAAGCGTATTGGTTCAGACTATACCCAGAATTGTTTTCCTGATTGTTGCATTCTATAAACAATCTGTAATACTCTTAACTTCTATTTTTGAACATTCAGCTTATAAATGCATTCATATAAAATGCATAAATGAAATAACTGTAGATATCAAGGGCTCAGTACAAACAGATGTTAATACATACACTAATTATATATAGTTACAACTGTTTTGCAACGAGCCCTCAATATAAATAAATGCTTGATTTAAAACATTGTAATAATTATTAGGTTTTAGCATAGAATAGCCTTTAGGCTTAGATCAGTTGTTTTCCATTGAAGCAATTTCATCACAAGCTCAAGGTTATATCTTAGAAGTTGATGATTATTTACAAACGTTTCAAGATGTAATAGGTTTCTTGAACTGTTGCACTTGCACTAGTCCTTATTCAATTTAAGTTTATTTTATATAAATCTTCGTGTATTACGTTAAGGGTTAACAATTTGGCTTAAAGACTCGTCCTTTCTGAGCGCTTCTGTTTTCCGGCTCCTGTACTTTGATTGAATACTCGAGGCTCGTATGCACATGGGGCCCTTGATTAAAGCTAGCAACTCACATAACATACATATAACGATACGTGCCTCTACCGGGATACGAACGTTTCACTTTCATTTCCTAATACTAATGCTCTCACAAAAAGATTATATGAAGTCAGGCAGGGAAGGCAGCACTCAACCTAACCAGCCGAACACAGAATACATTAAAAACATACAAGGCACAATGCTCAATTATAAGATCATAGGGCTAGGTAATGACCAGGGTCAAATTTCCATGTTGTATTTTCTTTTCCCGTGACAATTCTTGTTTCTACTTTCACTAAAGCGCTTCAAATCTATATGACATCTTAAGTTGAACTAGTTCATTGTTATTTACAATGCTGATGCCATTTTTCTTAATGGATGATCAGCGAAAATGTAGCCCTATGCCCTGACAACACGCAACTGAAGAAAGTTCAGAACCAATTTTATTTAATAGATCTGCACTTTGTTCCTCTAGAAAAGTAAACAAAATGGTCTTCTATCTGCACGACGCTTTACTTGACACGTATGAACTGTGTACTGTACACTTTTGTCAGAATACGTTACACCATAGCTCTCGACGTACAATCCTCGTACTCAACACAAACGTACGTATAGGAGCAGTCTAAGAAGTTAATTTTGTTCAGCTACTCGGTCAATACGGTCCGTGTCAGTTAGAATATCAGCGTTTGTCTGTCACGTTAGCACGATATTGTGGCCTTTCATTTTTCGTCTGTCAATACTTGATAACTGTATTTGCCAACACCGACTTCATTATCCTATACAAGTGTACCTACAAATGTATCCCTTTCCAATAAGAACTCAGCTAAACGTGTTGGCATATTTTGCCAGTTTAGATACGATGGGTAAATACATGTTCCATAGATATGTTTTGCAGCACGTATAATTGTAGCACACGAAATCGTTTCGTAATTTTTATTGTACGTGGATTAACAATTATTTGGTATATATAAGCTCAAAATCTAACATACGTAGGTAACCAGTCTTCTAAATGCGACAGAATCGCACTTTTTGGTAAAATAGTTTAAACAACTCAATAGAAATAAAAATTGTCCACAATTTAGTTTCCAAAGACGCAACTTTAGATGAAGCTGTACTTACTTATTGGTATTTTATTGATACAATTAGTGGACTTCAGCACACACATTTCAGTTAAGAAATCAGTAGTTTATGGTTTATGCTAAATTTGACCAAAAAACGCATTAGGAAATAAGCTAGGATTTTAATCCATTAGGAGGTTATTTGAAACTTACCAAAGTTTGACTCAAACTACATTAATCCGTGTAAGCTATATTCGATAGCAAAACTTATTTTCTTTGCAACAATGAATGTACCGATATTTACAATATCAAAACAGAGTACCAGCCCATGATCGGGTAGTTTGAATGAGCATAATACTGTTTAACACAATCAGTTATTGCTCTTTGCTTTCAGTAACCATTTGTCGTTTTCCCGGAATCATTGAAGGCTATAGGACGTTTGAAAGTCACAATATTTTTGTGCTTGGTTATTTCGTTAATGCTCATTGAAATATAGAGCATTGATGGTGGATACTGTCTCTTTTATAGAGTATATAACAAACTTGATACGATTTTCTAACCGATACTTCTGGGGAAAATAGATTTGGTACAGACGGATTTATGCTTGCGCCAGTAAGTTCCTTTACACAAACACGGTTACGGCTGGCTATTGTCCACTATTGACCGACTATTTGGCTATTTCCTTTACACGGATATTATTGTAAATGAAGATAAATGCATTAATTCACGTCGGCTGTCTGGCCAAATACCACAATGATTCAGTATTCGGCTGATATTATTACTGAGGGTCATATTTTGTGCAATCCATAGAAAAATCCTATATTTCTCGACAGTTATCAATTTGATATTGTTCATTTAAATCATGGAAAACTGGATGAAAATTACTACTTTTTGCGTTTTCAAACTTATTTAGCTTAAATTGCTTTGTATTGTATTCTTCCCGTTATAAATGTTACAATAGAGCACATTCATTTTTATCCATTTTCTGTAACTGTGTAGGAGGAGTTTTATGGCATGCCATTTGTCCTGTTAAATATTTTACAGATATGCCTTTTATGTTTTGTTCACACAACATATTATCCGACCTTCCCGTTAGAATGATACAAAAACGCCATAAACTTCATCATATCCTTCGAAATGATCTTTTTCGTTCCGCTGTATAACTCTTGATATGTTTTCTTTACAAGAAAATACGTAACGTTCTTGTAAGGAAGAACTTATTTTCGCATTTATTTGTACAAATTAGTTCTGTCATCACTTTGCCCTCTGCAAGCTATTCTGTATCCATGTACTTAACTTTAAGGATATTGTAAAAATTGTTAGTTTCGTGGTCATGTTCAGAACTATTTTAAGGACTTGATTGGGGGTTCGGCAGTGCGTCGAAGTTGTATTAGAATGAACTGAAGAATATTTATGAATTACATTTGGAACATTTATGCGTTTAAGGATTTCAATAACTGAGACAATATTGCAGACCCCTTTATCACCATATTAAGATGTTAAACAATTGCAAATATATAGTTTCTATGATTTTATTATCTGTAATATGATTAATATTGTAAATCCCTTTACCACAACCTGTAGTTATTAAATACATGTACTTATAAATAATTTAAAATTATTTGTTAGTTTGATATGTTTAACTAATTGTCTGATAAAACACAAAACAGAGGCATATGTACGTACCAAAAACAATAAAACGCAGGATGATAGGTAACCAAGGTTGAGAGATGAACCATTTATGCGGCTGCAGGCTTGCAGCGGTTTAGTTCGGTTTTGTGTTGGGCATTTTGCCGTGTGTTTGTGGTCTGTTTTCAGTGCTTAGCTGTTTTTGTCGATTGCTTTTTCTGTCTGATGTTTCATTATGTTCTCCTAACCAAGAAGTGTACGAGACGCGTTATGCAGTTAACTACAATGGCATACTGTCTTGTGAAATGAATGTTGGTGTTTGACTGCACAAACTCCATAGTTTGTATGGCACATCATGCTGAGCAAAGTTAGTTAGCATAATACATGTATTATAAACAGATATCTATCGTTTTATATGCACTTATAGTCGTTTCGTGTGATTTGCAGTGTGATTTAAAATAATTAGACCGAATCTATAGTTTAAATGTTTGCTTTTTTGTGTAGGGTGACTTCTGACTACCTTTGTGATTTATGATTTTCTTTCTCTTTTGTGCGTATTGTATATTTACATATTACTTGTCGACTTTCGGTTGTTCTAATTTGTCTTTTGCTGTTTCAACTGAGTGCTCATTTTTCTTCCCGATTTACTTCCATCAAAAAGATAATATTAAGTCAGACAGGAAATGCAGCACTCAACCTAACCAGCCGAGCACAGGAAACATTAAAAACATACAAGGCACAAAACCCAACTAAACAAGTAAAGATCCATCTAAGTCCAAGCTGTCGAAAAGTACTTGCAGCACACATTACTCTCATGTTTCTATATCTTGTTGACCATACATAATTATGCAACATGTTACCAGCATCAAGCTATACTCCCATCGAACATTTGTTACTTGTGCATTCAGCTTTATGATTGCTGAAACTAGTTCACTCAACGTTTTGACAGATGGGACTTGGACAGTGCATTTTCTCGTACGGTTTTGGGCTGGGCATTTTGCCTTGTAATTGTGGTATTTGATGTTCTAATGTTTTCTGTGCTCGGCTGGTCAAGTTGTGTGCTGCCTTTCATGTCCGACTTTATATCATCTTTTTACTTTATCATATCTTGACACTCGTATCTTCTATCAAGGTGGCAAAACGATAAAAACAGTCTGACAGGAACATCAGTATCCAACAGAAAGAACAGAGCATAGCGAGGCACATCACACAGATAACAACACAAACGCAAAATACAATGTTTTGTGTGCATGAAAGAAAGAAATCACTATGACAGTTACAAGTTTTAAGACCTCTATCAAAATGTACTCGAAACATAAAATGGTACATTGAAAAAAAACAGCTCCAAATTCCGGACAGCTCTTGACACTCCTTGGCACTTTTGCAATATAACGCATTCCAAACGAAACAGCTCGTTTCTCCTGATTTGAGTTGATCGCTGTGGTGGATTCTATTTAGACATAACATGAGCAATACGTTCATTGATATCCATAGGCGCCGATACATTAAAAGCTTGTCTGATACACATTTTAACACATATAGCTTTATTAGGAATAAAATGTTCTTTTGTGTTCGCAACATGACTTCCAATTACTTTATATCCGTTTGGAACCCATTTACATACATAAATTCTGGCACTAATATGTCTTTATATCGGAACGCTTGTCGGCAATTTCGTATTAAGTCGCATGTTTAATGTTGTCCTAGTGTTCCTTCAATCCGGTAGGAGGCGTAATGGGAGGTTCGAAAACCAATGGTAACTGGTTATTTATTGTTGATAAGGAATGTTTACACCCAGACATATCGTAGATTTATTACGTGAAAAAAGTTGGTAGACTTTAACGGTTTAAATGTGGCCATGTTACGTATACAAATACAATAGATTCTGAAGTAGATGCAATTTTTGCAAGGTCATTGACAGACTTTGAAAGGAGAACGAACGAACTGAGGCAGATGCAAGCTATGAATGAAAACGTTCATGCTTGCTTTGTGTTGCTTGGTTTGCTTGATTTATAATTATTATACTGTGATGTTGATATGTTGCAGCAATGTGTAAGAATATTGTCATTTAGGAAATGCAGAAAATTTACCAACTGGTAGGAGCACTAGCTTATGATATTGTTTCATTCCCAATTTTTCTCTGACATAGGCTATTTGTTTAATTATTTTCTGGACATTTACCGAAAAGTTTTTTTGCCGAACTTAGAACCGATGACAAAAAAAATTACAAAGAAACACAATTAGGCCGTCTATGTGATGGTAGGGTCCGGCAACAAATTATGGTTCGAGTATAGTTTGCATTATCCTAAAATCGCACCGCGGACGGCATGCTCCCAGGACAGCTATTTCGCACTAAATTGCAAATATATGTTTTTGTTTATATAGAGTCATTTATGAAGAAGTTTATTTTGTCATTTAGTAAGTCAAAGGCAATTTCCCTTATTAATGTCTTATTTTAGTAGACATTATGTGTTATACTATGTAGCTTAGTGAATAACGTATTGGTTTTCAATGCCTTTTTCTCCGATTGAAATGCTTAAAACAATAAAAAAAAACAATGTTATGATATAGCAATGTTTGTATACAAGTGACAGACCTGATTAAACGGACTACAAGTAAGTTTTCGAAAACCTCGGAACTTTCTTACAATACAAGTTATGGTATCGTCTTACATATATATATAGGTAATTTTGGAAAAAACAATACCTGTATTTAAGAATTAATGTAGCAATGTCCTCTTTATAGGAAACTACTTAAATTAGTTCGGCATTGATTAATATATTCTAAACGACAGATAAAGTGCAAGCTTTAAAACCCAAGTATGAAACGATACGAGATAATTTGCAAAAAAATTGAAATGAAAATCAGTCTGATGTGTCACGTGGTCCATGGAACGCACAATCGATCGGAAGGTTCTATTTCCTAGACGCTCGTCATCCTTACAAAAATAAACCTTGTGATTGATCTTCTTTCAAATATCTGCGCCAAATACTTTCGCAAATCAAGCTCCAAGAAATTGACAAAATTTCTTTTTAAATTTGTGTGTTGGATGCGTCCGGGAAATCGCGTCTACTTTTGTCTTAATAGATTTCGTGTTATCTGGCTGACAGTTTGGATTCCCTTCTCAGACGATATTCACTTCCTGAATATAGCCATATTTTTGTTTTCTTGATGGCGGCAAGCATTTACATTTGTTCACTATAATTATCCATGTTTCACTTCACAGGCATTGTAAATAAAGCTGATTGTTTATCGAGAATGATTATGAACGCGTCTGTCAAAGATGTAACTGTCGCGTGGTAGAACAATTATCACTCATGGTTTCAGCCAAATAGTCTGACACGCAGCACGTTCGGATATAAATAATTCGGATAACATAATTAGGACTAGAAATATCACCATTTTCTATTACATATTTATATTTACTCGGATGTAAGCTTAAATTATATATCAAGAAACCACGTCAGCAAGTCACTTAGAGGTGTAAATCCAAATGTTCCGTCAAATTGTCTTCAAATTAACGTGATTTGATATGACGGGAAAGTGACGAGTGTTAAAAGAAAATGTATGCCTGTAGTCACTGTCCGACTTTTCGGTGAGCCGTTACAACAATCTGGTCAAATTGATTTAGACACGTGATGTTCTGTATTAGGAGAACAAACCCGCTAACGAATTACAACAAGAAATAAATAGAATAAATGTAAGGAAACTGTTCTCATACAATCAATTTATAACCCAAGACGAAAGTAGTATAGTGCAAAACAGTCTGCATTGGAGCAAATAAAAACCATAGAAATGACATATGTAAAGTAACTTTCTTATTGATTATTGGGCCAACAACGCTTTATGTTGGATAACCGTCATACAACACTATAATGTCCAGACGATGGTAAACATACAATATGTATTATGTTGGAACACTTTCAAACAATGGGATATATATATTCGTACACATATTGACTCCACTAATACCTTATATGTAAAACCAAGTTTATGAATATATGATATAGTCGAAATGCGTAGTTCAAAATTTGCATCAGTAAGTGAATGGGTCGACACACGATCGTTGTGGCCTCCAACTCTGAAACTATCAAATTAATGCTAATTGTTTGCGGCGGACACGTCAGTGATGGGTATCTTTCGTTGGCTTGGATCCTGTAAAATGCGCTACTAAATACTTGGTTTAATATGACCAAAATTTTTAATCTGGTGAGTTCTGATAAAGTGGACTATGCGATAACTGTACTCGCATTCCACCTTCAAATAGTATTGGTCATACTTGTGTTGTGTAATTTTCTTATGTTCTCAGATTTTCTGCCAGAAGTTAGTGACACTTATAGATGTTGGTTATCCCGCCGAGCAAGGCAAACATTTCCTCGAGAACGAGACTTTTGGTATCTAATTAACGCTGAATGTTAAGCCGTCTCGTCTCATATATAACCTATGACCTTAAGCAAATACGTATGATACTCTATAAGATTATATGGATTCTTTATCTTTGATTAGTTTCGTCCCTTGACTTCGCTCACAAGGGCGATGAGTTTGATGTTTAGGATGATTTTTTTATTTTTAGACGCGTAATCTTGTTACTTGTTTAGTTGGGCATTGTGCCTTGTGTGTGTTTTCTGTTTTCTGTGCTCAGTTGGTTCAGTTGGGCATTTTGTTGTGTGTGTTGTTAATGTTTACTGTGCTCGGTTGGTTAAGTTGAGTGCTGCCTTCCCGGTCTGACTTAGTATGGTCTTTTGGCTATTGCAGTGTCTAATTTTTAACGGTTTGTACATATTCCATATGTCTCTGCAAAGAGACTAATGTCATGGCATTAGAAACGTTAAAGGTGGTTTTAGCAACATCATGGAACTACGTGTTTATTTTGCGTAATAGTTGGTCAACTCGCTTTGAGAACGAAATGTTATTTGACATTCTCGGCAAATGATGTTTCTAAGACATTCTCGTAAACATAGGAACATATAACGTGTTATGGCTCTTTTTTACAAGTGCGTCAAGAAACTACTTTGCAATTATTGCGTACTTCGACGCCAGAAGACAATAAATGGCTGTATATCTATCTACCGATACCATTACATATGATAGTCGATACTTGGTTTCATTTATTTCGTGAACTATCTAGCGTATCCCATGTTTCGACAGAAGGCAATTACCACTTTTATCAGAAAATGCGCCGAGAAAAGTGACAAAAGTCATAAATCGCGATTCGTTTGCTACTATACCGCACAATCGGGTGATTCACGGCTGTTAATGAGGTACAGAAATAATCCCGGCTAAACGGTTTTCGAGATAGTAACTGAACTTTAACATAAACCTAATCGAACTCAATTTAGAAATTTATCTTGCATTTAATAAGTTATACTGTACAAAAAGAGTACATAATCTCATATGAAGCTCCGTCTCTGGATTGGATCTAATATCAGTCCGCTTGTTTATATGTTAGCCATTATTGGGAACCGCCAACAGAAATTAAGAAAAATGGTCTTCATTTGATTGCGATAAAAACGCGGTTATCACCGTACTGAAGATACGGAATCTGTTCAGCATTAGCTGTCACGTGGCGAGAATGATCAAGGTTTATACCTATGACATTTTGCTGGAAGGAATTAATTTTATTTTTCGGCGTTGTTACACATGATTTCATAACACGCAAACAGTTGCATGTTCTGGGAATTGTTGTAAAATGCGTTGCGCGATAATAGTTAGAAATCGGATCTTTTCATGCATCAATATCGCCCGAGTGTTTGGGAATTTGAATGTTTTCTTTCGATTTCTGAGAATTGAAGGGAATATCTTTAAAAAATGGATTTTGGATATGTTAACGTTGTTTTGTTTAAAATTCAGAACGACCGAACATTGTCAAGTTCGTCCCTTTGATTGCCATGTTTTGCTTCGTGTTCCTTTTCAGTTTCTGTCTAAAAGACAAAAATGTTTACTAATATGTATTGTTATCATAATCACGTGATAATTGTGCGTGCATACTAGGGTTGCCAACAAAAGTCGCGAACATTGAATTCAGTGTATACTAGTTCACGTATATGTCTTGTACCATTAAATGTGAAATAGTGTATCAATGATGCTATACTATATTGCACGAGCTCATAATTATGTACAAATCTGAATAAAATATCTGCTTTGCTCTTCTGTTTACAATCTAATGTGAAAACGTACATTGGTGGAGCAAGATCTCAGCGTATATGCTGCTGATCGTTTCATATAAGTCGCAAACGCGTCGCTTGTTAAGCGACATTGCTGAAGTTGCACTTTGTCTAACGAATATAAGATAGAAATAAATTTGTATTGACTCATTCAAAATCTATGTTTGTTGTAAATATCACGTGATCACAGGGGAATTATAATCGCTATAACAAAGATAACTATTTTGAGGTACTTGAATTTGCATCGTAGTTATTTTAAGACTGAACTGACATTATTGATTCTGACTGAAGCACTGATCTATGATTATGTATAATGCTTCAAAAAAACATGTTTACGATATTTTCTTGAAAAAGCACCAATTCTGTCGGTAGCACCCCAGACAAGACATCCATTCGCTTTCATTCTATTTAATATTGTTCGTTGTCTGCCTTTACTTATTTCTGGCAAAATGTCGTTCTCATATATTATCCCCCTCCTGGAATTTCATATTTATTCTAGAGAAGCAGACAGACATATTTACAATGAACAGAAAAAATATGTTCGGAGCAAAATTGAACTCCAGAAAATACGATGAGATAAGTTGTGCGACCAAAAGAAAAGGATTGGTGTTTAAGATATGCCCAAGCTTAATGTGCAGACTCGAAAGCATATGGTTTGGAAACCAGCTTCTAATGGTCTAAGATAACCTACATGACATTTCTCCTAGCTTGTTTGTTTTTATCTTCCACCAAAGGATAAGGGAATCGTCAGATTTAATATACATATTGGAATCTAGGAAACACAGTACCATTCTTGCTTATGTCATTCAAAATAGATAATTCAATTTAGATTTGTCTGGCTTGCTTGCGTTATACAAACCAAATATATGAAACTATGTGCAAGCTATTGTTTAATGTGCGTCAGATTTTCCATGATATGCGGAACTCTACAATGACAAGCTTCATTGATTTTAAGGAAAGTAAGACGAAACAACAAATTGTATATTTTGTTCTCTGGTGGTTCCCACCTTGGTCCAATATTGGGGTTCTATAGCTCTACATGTTCTGCTGTCCACGCTGAACTTTATGATAATATCATCATGCTCGTCTATTTATACTTGTATACTTATGAATTAAATTAGTATTGAAATGTAAGCCAGTAATTTGAACAAATAAAACATTATGTTGACTTATTAAAGACGTGTACATCTAAATATATTGCTTTGCACGTTTTGACTATGCTCTGCGACATCTATGCATACTAGTATTTTGTAATTTCTCTCTTTTCATGTCGGAAATTGGCACAAAAGTTTTATCGAATGTTATTTGTTGAGTTTAAACAAACTTATTATAACACACTACTAAACTAGGGGGCTATATAGGAGTCACTTTGTCTGTCCGTTTGTCCGTCCGTCTGTCCCAAAGTTTGTCCAGGCGGTATCTTCTGTATGCATAAAAGGACTTTTTTAATAACTTGGTACATTTGTTGTCCTTGATGAGATGGTGTGTCATGCGAAACAATTACGTCAATATCTCAAAGGTCAAGGTTACACTTGGAGTTCAAAGGTCAAAAATGGTCTAAATTCAGCTTGTCCTGGTCATAACTATGTCATTTAATATGGGGTTCTAAAATAACCTGATACAATTGTTCACCCTTATCAAATGCTGGGTCATACAAAACAATTATTTCAATATCACAAAGGTCGAGGTCACACTGAAGTGTTCGAAGATCAGAAATGACCATAATTTATGTTGTCCGGGCCATAACGTCATCATATATTGTTGAATTTACAAAGAACTGTACAATTGTTGTCCACCATGCGACAGTTTTTATGGATGTTGTTTGCCATACGTCTATGACAAAGCCGTATGTGGGGTTATTATTAGTCACTTTGTGGCAGTTCCAGTTGTAAATGTAAGGATCCCTCTAATGGTATGAATAAGTAGTTCTACGCATGATCGCTCCAGTCCCTACGCGGCCACGTTTTGGACCAACTAGAGTATTATGGATCTTTTTACAAGCTACTTTTTTTCGAAACAACTTGGATTTGAACCAAATCTGAATGCTAGTTTCCAACAGTTTGGATTTAGATTTATCCAACTGATTGCGTAATATGGATTTTCCTTCAAACGACTTAATCTCCAGAATTTTCCTCTTTGAATGCAAGCAGATATTCAAATTCGATTGGCATTCCTAACCACTAGTACTGATATACTTCATTCAATGAGGGTTAATACGTATTTTTATACAACTTGAGAGAAAATTCCAATCATGTTTCAATATATTTTCAATAGCTTTTAGTGGCTTTTTCAAACATTCCCAAAAACCATGATGGCATTCTTGCTGACCTTCCATCTTTTGTACCTATATAAAGGTATGCAGGACACTAGTTATATAAAAATATACAAGTGTAGCACGACAGTCATCGTAGTTTTTGGGAAAGGTTTACGTCATGCATAGTCTTGAAAATGATAGTTTTGCTAAACATAACATTATTTTGTACAGAATTGTCAACTTATAACGAGGAAATCTGAGATAAGCATGCTTTTATTTTAGAATTACACTACAGATTTATAGAAACAAGCATTTTTTGATATTTTTTTTTCAAAAAGCAGATGGCCAAAAGGCGCCATTTATGAACCTTGTCATTTCCTGTTTTTAACAAATGTCGTATGTTGCTAATTTTATCACGCAAAATTGCCACATACAGAGAGATATTTTACCTGCAATTGTATCACAATTGTTCTAAATATGGATGTTTTAGCCAATGCGATCAGAAAAAGTATTTATATTTTTTTGTCGTAACTTGTTCAGGTGGGAAAGTATATTGTTAACTGTGATATGAATAAATAAAAATTCAGTAAAATATTTTGTATTGAACTTATAGACGATCTTGACCAAACTAATGAACATTTAGTTACATATTTTGTATTGAACCGTTAGAAGACCTTGACCAAACTAATAAACATTTAGTTACATATTTTTATTGAACCTATAGAAGACCTTGACCAAACTAATAAACATTTAGTTACATATTTTGTATTGAACCTATAGAAGACCTTGACCAAACTAATACACATTGAGTAACATACTTTGTATTGAACCGATAGAAGACCTTGACCAAACTAATACACATTGAGTAACATATTTTGTATTAAACCGATAGAAGACCTTGAGCAAACCAATGCAGATTAAGTAACATTTTGTATTGAACCTATAAAAGGCCTTCAGCAAACCAATAAAGATTTAGTAACATTTTGTATTGAACCAATAGAAGACCTTGACCAAACTACTGAGTCATTTTTAAACGCCTGACTACGATCAGATATTCGGAATCATAAATCGATGTCATCATTATTTATACCACCCCCGTCAAATCATTTGCATAATGAATATACCCTGCAGTCAATCATGTCATTAACGTAATACGTTTCTTCGATCGTTGGTATTGTGCTGCAATAGATACTTAAACATGTAAATATACTTATTTATATTGATTGTCTCTGTGACACGTGTTTGTTTGATGAGATGGTGGTTTGAAATTGCATTAGGCATTCATGCAGTCAGTGTGAGCTCGTTATAACCTTCGTGACGACATTATTGCATTATGGGTCCGATACTGAATACGACAGCTTGTTTACTAACCGTGTATCACGCGTGTAGTGTTGTACTCGTGTATCGTTGTTTTCTGGTGGTTCTAAGCGCAAGGTACATAAACTCAAAAACTTAGACAATTTGCCTCCTCTGATGGGACATGCTATTTTCACCAGAACGATGGCCTCCCTCAGTTGCTCAATGGTTAGCGCGCTTGCCGTCTAATCTGGCGACCCTGGTTCAAATACGGGTGGAGGCACACACATATATGCCTGTCATATTTCAGCAGAAAGCTGACTGGCAAATAAAGGCTATGCTCGGCATTTAAAAAAAAGAAGGGTGTACCTGGATATAGTTGGTACTTTTTGCGAAACATGTATATTGTTAATTCAATGCAGAGCAAAATGACAATCGCTTGTTTAATTATGTCTTACACAGAAACTAAACATGTTTTATGCTATTAATATATAATCCAACGAAATCCATCGGCAACACAATGGGTTAACCATCCCAGTTACCTCAGTTGGAAGAGCACTTTACTTTGGCAGAATATATATATATGCGCTACATATGTGTGCTACAATATCTTTTTGTTTATTGAACGCATAAAGAAGAAGTTTATGTAATGTGTCTTAAGTTATTAATCTTATAAAAAATTAAAGAAAATTTAATGTCGAATCAAATCATGAAAATAACTGTTTGTATACATAGTTAAAGTATCTTTAACCGAAACGAATCATCCCAAATTGTATACATGTATTTACAACGAAATTAATAAATAAATGACATATGTATCTCATTTTAACTTGCCCTAGATGTTTTAATCACAAACAACGGTCACTCTTCAAACGATATTTCCATGTGTTCAACATCCTCTAGATTATATGTGCCTTCGATTTACGACTAAGTTATAGCATCGATATAAGCAAAGTCAAGATTTGTCATTTTCTTATGTCATATTTACAGACATGTTTGAACTCTTTTCTTGTTCATACAACATTTGATAAGTTTTACTTAAGAATCAATACACGAAATACTAGTCTGTAAAAGTACATCATAAACAGTTTCCGACAATACAATTATGGTGTTTACCGATCGAGACAATAATACATTGTTGTTATCTACAAGTTTAAATAACTTTATCATCATCAATCATTTCTTATTCCTTACAAACGGTGGAAACTAATAATTTCCTGTAGAATTAGTTACATCAAATGTTCTTTTAAATCGCATTTATAGTATAGGGCTTTCAGCTTTTTTATTACTGTTATTTTTTAACCTTTAGACGGCTTAAACGAGGTATATCAGCTTTTTGATTGCTGAAACTAGGTCACTCAGCTTCTACACAGCTGGAACTTGTGCAGTTTATTTTCTCGTTCAGTTTCGTGCTGGGCCGTGTAATTGTGGTATGTGATGTTTTTATGTTTTCTTTGAACGGCTGTTTAAGTTGAGAGCTGCGTTCTCTGTCCAACTCTCTATTATCGTTTAGCCAGATCAGAGTGTGTATCTCTAGGTATTCACCCAGGTATAGTGTCGCCAAGATATGATGGTACAATAACATTGCACGTGCTAATTAGCCGATGGGTTCATTATCAACAGAACAATTTCGAATAATTATCAGTTGTTGGGTTTTTCAGTTAATTCTTAAAAGGTATAACGATTGTAGCATTTGGTCCCATACATAATCTACGATATTCCATACATGTACGGTACGTCTCTTTTTCATATTAAGACAGCTATGCTGTCTCTGCAATACCATACGTGCGAACTTTAGGTTTTCCTTCGTGACGTCTATTTTATGCGTCAATGCGTTAATGGCGAGCATTAAGTTATCACTAATGTCAAACCTGTCCATTTGAATCGCAATAGAGTCTCCTTGGTGAGTTTACAAACATTGACAAGTGTGGAAAGTAAAAAAACGATACTTTTTCAACACGGCGGTATTGTCTTAAACAATAATGACTTATTTTAGGACGACTCGCTAGAATATAAAATGAGGCAAGTTTAAACAATAACGTTAGTAGAGTCGAATGCAAAGATATGATTTAATGCCAACTCGTGTGTGTATGTGTTTATAATTGCCAAATAGTAAATCATGTGAAGTCGATAAAAATGCAACTGAGTGGAATGTTTTCCTTTAGCTAAACATCGTGGTAAAGATGCTCTGAAAAGGTGATCAGTCACAATGTCCTACTTCTGGCATACTAGTCTGTAGTCGCCAAGGTGGTCGGTTTTGACACCCATCTGGGACGATTATTGGAGGCCACAATTCCTGGAATATGTTTCAACAGTCAGATGGAAGAAGTGTAAATGGTATAGGCACTGGGCTGGGCATAGATAGGTGTATAAGTTACTTATCCTTTTTCACGGACAATGTCAGACATAAGCGTTTAAATCAGTAGGTCGTTTTGTATCAGATACGAAACGTATTTTGGATAATTCAACACTCCTCCCCGGAACATAGTTAGTACAAAATATACATTATCTTTTCTTTGTTTGTCATTGAGTGATTGATAGCTCATGCTGAACAATACTAAACCCATCGTCAGCTTGTAAGCTTATCTTAAAATCAGGCTTTACACCTGACTTACTCTTAACATGAACACTCGTGTTAACGTCGTGTTCTCTGAATGGTGAAACAATCACCCCCTTCTTAATGTGGATCTTACCCACTCTCATCTTCAAGTAGATCTTGATAAACAATCATAGCTTCAACAAGTATTACATTAATGGTCTCTTTAAGTACTCACTAATCATAGATAGCATACTTATCTTAAGTACGCCAATATTTGCTATTCTAACTTAAGGATGCTTCTTCAATGCTAGTATTCACAGAGCATCGTAGTAGAAAATTATGGGGTTTTCTTAAATCTTGTAATTTACTTAAGTGTATTAGTTAATCATGACAATCAATGTTATTTATGGTTGACATACTAGCACTAACAGGCTTACTTGTATGTAAAGAGCTACAAACGTGGGTTATTCTTCCATTTGCGAGGAACATGTGTAGCACAAATTTTGAACTTAAATAATTAAATATATATACACTTTTCAGTAAGATGCTTTGTGACATCCAGACCAGTCTGTTAGTGCTCTGAATCATCTCATTAGGCCACATAGTAACAACATAATACATAGATATGATTCCTTATTTAAACCTTATTTCAGATGGAACTGACTCATTCACTAACGCCATTATTAACATAATTTAATTCCTTTACTTTCTCAAACTGGATGAGTCCAGTACGGTCTTACTTATTATGTCACGGAGTGCGGGCCTGCGACATCACATCACTAGTTATAGTGAATAGATCATGCATAAAATTACCCAACCGCTACCAGGGTTCCTGACTTTATGTTTACATACCAACTGTATCCCACTCTTCAACGGGTTGGATTTCGGCTAATACACAAGACCTGTATGTAGACATCTTTGAGAAATCACGGGTCACAAACTTTGTGAATACCAATAGCTTTTAATGACCTTCACAATCTTCGTTAAACGTAATACGTTTAACAACAGTCGGAATAGATATTACGTACATTGGAAGGGAAACAAACTGGTAATTGTGGTGGTTTTTTTAAAATGTCAAGACGATCAAAAAATGATGCCAAAACCTCTAAATTGACCAAATTTGAGATATGAGAGAATAGAAACCTGGCATAGATTAATATGTCTCGAGAAAGAGAGAGATATACGATATAGAACTGCAAGTGTCTACCCATGCTATACCAAGCCACATCAAAAGCTTTGCTAACTTTACGTACTTAAGCGTATCGTCTGCATCTTACATCTAGTAACAGGTTGTTTGAAGGAAAGTATTAAGAGACTTGAAGATAGTGATGAAATAGAATCAAGAGATTATGATCACAATGCTGATTATGTCGTGAAATTGCGATGCTATTGAAAGATGCGCCTTGTCTTCAACATGTGGAGGATACCTGCTGTTGCTGACTGCTTTCTAATTTCAATCAAACAAATGACTCAGAATAGAATAGCTACATGGTATCCGAATAGAAACCAGACACTACTGATACGGATAATTGACCACCTGTTCATAACAAACTACTGTCAATGTTGGACATGAATTTCAATATCTCCGTGAAATTGAACAGCGCTGAGGAAATTATTTTACAATTCTGGTTTCTAATGTAACGTTGAAAAAATTGCTTACTATTGGTTGTTAATAACATAATCCAGAAAATGAACACTATTGTTCTATTACTACTAATTTTCACACAGGGTCCTCAATGCAACCCACCTCTGACACGAGGGTACATCAAATAAGATGACTGTGTGGTTGCTATTGCTCCATGTATTTGTAAGTAATTCTCTGGCTTAGAATTAGAAGAAAGTGCTACTTACGAGTTTATAAGACCCATGCATATTTGAAGTCCGCATCACGAGGAGCTTCTTATGAACCTATTGTCATAAAAATGAGACCTGGTCATGTTTTTAAAATGCTTGTTTTTCCATAAGTAGTAAGAAGTTTTCAGACAGTTTTTTTTCTTGTCTACTCAAAATATTAATTTGTACTTACGACCATCTAATTCTAAGCCAGCAAATTGTTATTTCAAAACAATTGATGCGAATGTTTATAATATCGATATAAGAAAAACATTCGCCAACGTAGGTCGAGAAAAGTCTAAGAACTGTATCTGCCTGATCAAATTGGGCATTCAGATCCCGTTGCAAATGTGTGGTTGACAATTCTGATCACAGTTATGAGCCAGTATTTATCTGGTGTGAGACTATTATATCATTTTGATCAATGGTGCTTTGTGCGAAATCAAATGACCCCGGGATATAAAAGGAGACTTGATTTCTCTAATTTTGCCGTATTTCTTTCTTCTCCAGACGAAACGTGAAGTCTTATCATTGAATATTAGCTTTATCCCTTTGGGCTAAAATTTATTATCTCTCTTTATTTCATCTAATGATTTTGTACAATTGCCTTAACTGTGGCTTTTCTTAAATGCAAACAGCTTCTGGAACTTGTTCAATATTAAGTTAGCCTATTTTGTTTCTTGTATGGTGTTCAGAACACATACACTGTATGTCTACATATGCATGGTTTGGTTAGGCATTATGCAACTGCCATTTAATATTGGTTGTGGCATAAGCAGGATTAAAAGTTGAGATGTCGTCCTACAATTGACAAGTATGCATTTTCAAACTTGGGCCCGTACTTCATTTCGGTGTAGTTATCATTTATAATTACCTCCCTTTATGGCTAATTATGCGCATAATTCGAAGTCCACAGTGTGTTTTTCATTGCGGAGTGAGTATAGTGAGTATATAGGCTTGCTTGAAATAGGCAATTTTTGGGGATGTGGATGGTTCGTTCTATGTCTGACTCTTGTGTGGATGGCTAGGCGCTGCCCTCGTTTCTGTTTGGCTTAGGATTGTCTGTGCGCTACAGTATTTGGTATACATTTTGTTTTTACTTGAAACTGATGATAACCACAACATCAGGACATGGGATACTTTAATCGACATAGGTTTTATTACCTACATTACCTGAATTCAAGGAAACCTCATACACCAAAATGGTACAGTTACACTAGCTTGATACCGTGAAATTGAATGTTTCTAATATGTTTCCATTGCTTTCATTTGTTTCATTTTTTGTTTCCTCTCAACTATTAGAAATTTGTAGAAATATACAAACATACAAACACATCTGCTTATGGTGATGCTTCTAACAAATTTCTGCTGCGAAGTCTCTTATTGCTTGGTTAACTTATTGTCGTCTGCTAAAATCGTGTTGGCTCCAATCCAATTGCAAAACATCAGACGTAGAATTGTATGTACGTAAAACATGTATGTGTTAAAATATGGGCATTTGACAGATATGTATAATGTTGTTAGCTGGATGGTTGGCATTGTTTGAGAGTGTTGTGAAGAGCATTTGTATTTTGAAGTTAGACATCCGTGCACAATAAGAATAGCATGCGTGTTGTTTTATAGCGTAATTTCAGTACATGCTATAGATGTCTATGTCCATTGTTCACCTCGGCAGAATAGATAGATTTTACTGAAGACATTGCTGATTTATTGCACTTTGTCATGATCAGGCAAATCAAACGCACACACCATTCATCTGTTCAAAATTCTTAAATCTTTCATGGACGCTGACTTCATTGCATGTGGTGATCTACAGCTACTGGTTATTCAATTGCAAGTAATAAATTTTGATTTTATTGTTATAAAGTTGTGTTTAATGATCTTGAAATTTGAATTATTACCCAGAATTGGAACGTACACCATTTGAAATGTGCCGATACGCTATTAATGTAACATAAATTTGTCGTTTTAGAGGCAATGGTTTATTTAAACGTCCTCTGGAAATGCTCTCTCGCTCAAAATGGCGACAGCTGGCCTGACAACTAATCATAAATATGCTCTCCATGATATTCAGACCATCTACGGATGTAAATAACGTCTTTGAAATTGCACAGAAAGGTTTTATGAATATGCTACGGTTAAAACCAAACCTTAAACGTCTGCAACTTGCAGTTTATGTTAAAGGTTGTATTTTCTGTAATGGTCTGTTTTAAAATAATATTTCAAAATATGCATACTCTAAGTTGGAAACTGGTTCATATACTAAATGCTGATTGTGAAACAGGTTCTATTATTTACTCTCGACACCTAAATTCTTATGGTATACATCTTCGATAGGTATAAGAGTGGAGTCAGTTGAATTCCCTTTTACATGATGAGCGTCAACCAAAATAACTACTAGTTCACCTTTATACAAGACTAGTCTAGTAAACTTGCATGACGCGGCCATGGAATGGACTTCCAATCATTCGCAATGAAAATGGATGACGCTCTAGATACTAGATTATCATGATATAAAGAGCCGGCGTTCGTTTCAATACGATCGTACGAATACGCTATCCTAAGGTTGTGATTGTATTTTGGGGAAATATGATGAAAATATACACCGACATAACATCAATGCCATTCTTTACTTATCCTCCACAATGTGACTACTAGTTTGTCGGATTGATTAAATATTGACGGTGTAAGGCGCTTGTCTAGTATGTGAAGAGTTATGTTCTGAAAATATATAACTAGGCGAACAATGTGCGCAATCCCGTGATATTTGAACAAAATATTGTATCGATCTAAGCATACCAAATTCACAGCTAGATGACTCCCTATTTCTAGACACATCAAAACATTAGTTTTCTATTATATCAGAATATTGAAAAAAAGTAAGCGAAGATTATGTCAAAGCAAGTCCCATTGTGAGTGTTTTACTGTTCGAGGGGAACGAAATCAATACGGGAAATATGTTTATTTTGTCATATTGTTGAGTTATGACATTTTCTTTATATATCATCTTTTATGTAATTACTATTGTACCTCATAATATGATGACAACGATATTGCGAATAGTCGTAAATAGTTTATGAGAGACAATATGGTGTTGGTTCTTTGCCTAGCTAATAAATAGTTTTTTTATTAATTACATATTTTATGCACTTAATTCACTGTTGGCGCTGTTGGGAGATGTGTTTTCACGGTTAAAATTATCTTTTAAATCAGTCCCTCAAAAAACATTTTTTGTAATGTCCTCCAAAATTTCTCAATCTTTGACTTTTTCAATGGTTGTTAAAAACGGACTAGTATACATTCGAGGATCTGGATTGTAGTATTTGAATACACAACTGTATCAATCGTCTTCGTCAAATTTACATACTCGTCTCTGTATATGTTGCTCCATGGCTACGGACCGATTCAGTCTCAGAGTTACCACATTGATTGTGAGTTGGTTGGTGAACTCGTCATACTAAAGACAAATGGAATTGGTATTAGTGACCCATTGCTAAACCCAGTATTACAAAATGGAAACTGGCTTCACTTTTCACAAACTCCCTCGGTGATGATGAATGAGGTGCGGATTGTGATTACAATATCATAAGTTGGAATAGCGCGTTACATGTAATACAACTGACCCAAGCACACATTGGTATCAATATATTATATAGACTCGAAAACAACAATATGTTATTCAACAATCTTATAGTACGTTGGACAGATTTACTTCCCGAAATATAGGCCACATCAGATATCTTTACAAAAGCCATTAATAAAATTTGTAGTACTCACCGAATCACTTTAGAATAATTGAAAGTGACCTACGATGCCTTTGGTCAGATCACCCTGTCATCAACCAGGCTCGTCTCCTCGGAGAGCTGTCAATTAGATGTGGTAAAAAAGATGATTAATGTTGCACTGTCATCGACGACCATTGATGTGATTTATTACAAACAAAGTTATTTTTAGTCTGGAATAATCCATTTTTTGGGAACGGGTAACCAAAGGTATTGGTTTAGACTGGAATATTTCATTTTTTGGAACGGGTAACCAATGGTATTGGGTAAGTTTGATTTGTTAAATCTTAAATTATCGCTTTATGAATCATTGTGGGTACATATAGTTAGAACCGGTTTCTTGAATGTTGAAAGTTCAACTCTATAACACACTTCCCTTTCATATTATAATACAACAGTGTTAACAGATATGTCAATAACAAAAGTGCATTATACATGTATAATAAAAACTGTAATAAATATGTTTAGCTCCTACATCTCCTACTATTTTATCCACCTCACTTGTTTTCAATCGACGATTACCTTTGAATGCCATTGTGTTATCCGATTAAAAGGACAAATCACATCAAGGATTATTAAACAAGTCAGTTTAGACATAGATAACAGCACTACATATTAATGTTAATGTCACTGTTACATATGAACCTCCGTGCTGTATTGAAGACATCTTCATATTTCTATTTCTATTTATGATTATCAATTTTGCCTTCAATGATTACCTACGAGTGAGTTGTTTATTGTAAGATTAACTGCTCATAGATTAATGGTAAAAACTGGTAGATGACATAAACCAATAGCTACTCCTTTTAATGAAAGAAAGTGTCATTTGTTTAAATGTCTTGAAGATGAATATTATTTTGTTATGGGCTGTGGTCTCTATAGTGATGTTAGCTTTATGCTAGCAAATATTTTTACTTGCGTCCAAGTAAAATTTATAGAATTAATAATCTCTCAAAATGTTAATATTAATAGACGATGTGCTATGTGTTTTTAAAGCATTTGAAATTAGTAACCAATATAATAATTGAGCGCCGTCATGCGAAAAGGGACACTCGGGCGTTTTTTAAGCACCGTCAAAAAATGCAGTAAAAGTGACATCGTTCAGGATCGCAATCGTTGTCCATGTACGTACTGTATAATAGAACAATGATCAAATAGAGAATAAAAATGTAACAAATAGACCTAAGAATTATGTACTTACGTTTTTAAAATGTAGTTCTGCTCCGAGTTATTGATCTTAACAATTTTTGCCGCAACAAATGTTATAGACAAAATAATTCTGCTTGTCTGTTTGTTTAGATTCGGTTAAGTTTGATGTATTATTACCTCGCCTGAACACGCAAAAATGAAACAGAGTTGACATTTATCAAAATTAAGGAAACATGGGTGCTAAATAATATGTCGATTTTGCAATAATGCTTTAAAGAATGTTAAAGTCGTAATTATCTGTATGATATCATTGACGTAATGTTTTTCTAGCAAACGCTACTAACTCCTGTTTTTGAAATGAAGGGGCAATACTTTTGTTGCCCAATTATAACTACACCCGATATGAGACAAACAGGGGGAAGTTTACACTAATAAGTTAATATAAGTAACCAGTTTTTGAGGGCCGCTTTCAGAAATTCAGCCGTTAAGCCACCCTTTGCTATTTTAACTTCCCCTGGTCATTGGGTGACCCTAGAAACCTGAGTTCGAGTCTCTCTGGTTAGGCTATTTCTTTCCTGGTTGTTGTGCCGTATACTGTTCCCAGGAATATCGAACATGTTCAGAAATTAAGCAGTGGCTCAGACGGGGATACGACCCTGGACCTCTCGAGCCCAAAGCGCACGACCTACCTCTGGACTACCGCTCCCCATCTTATATTACTAAAAAACACAAACAATGCTGACATTTTCGATGTTTTTTTTCTGGGGTGACAATATTTCTGCTATATATTCGATTACACTCGAGTCTGCTGAAATAATGTCATCAGACAAAAACAAAGTGTACGGTATTTGAACCAAATTGTACCTCCAAACATTTCTTCGAATTTTGTTTCAAAAAGTACTAGTTTTTGGTCATTTAGGTAAGAAACGTTTAGACTACTTAACTGTTATCGAATAATTTCTAATAACAGACATGTTTAAAACAGCGTATTTTATATGTATTACTCTATCAAAGTCTCATCTATATATGCACCATATAATTATGTGCACTTGAGTTATGGCCCTTGTTCTTGGAACTATTAAGTCTATTTTGCATCTTGTTTAGTCTTTTACAACGCGTAATGTGTCTATGTTTTGTGTATGACTGTTATGTACGAGTGTACATATGTTTTATATCTTTAAATGTCATTCACATGAACATTGATCTTTGTTCAAAGAACTTTATCTCAAAATGTATCGAAAATAACAAAACTCGTCCGAATAGGCGCTTCCATGGTAACCATCTGTTATAATGTGTTACCTCGAGAAATATCGCGTCTTTTTCCTTCTCATTCATCTTAGCCGTCTGCACAACAAATTTAAATTGGAAATAATGATGAATGGCTGGTGTAAATGCTATTATTAATTTATACGGGCCAGAAAAAGAAACACAAATATGTGTTCATTGCCAAATGTGCGTCTATTCGTACGTTGCGTTAGTGTTACATAAGGTGTGCCTGTAATCGATTTTATTAGAAGTAGACAGTATCACTGTGGTATACCGTACACCGGATATTGCACGTTTATTTGAGTAATATCATTACTTTTCGCTACTTATGACTGGAAACGAGTGTAACTTCAGCCTCGGTATTTTCCAAACGACTGATTCCTTTACGCATCTCAAATGGTTTAACGCATATTCATATATGTATATAGCCACAAAAGACAACACACTATAGCAGGTATTCGTTTAAGTGCGGACATTTCTTTGAAATGGCCGGCTGCTCACTCTCAAATGTTGATCGTGATCTTTCGAATGTGTTTGGAATTATTGTATTACCTAGGTATGATTGTTTTTTAATAGGGCATTCTTTTCTTTTTGTGATGAACCAAAATAATATTATGTTAAGTTCAAATTTCAGTAAAAATGACGAGGAGTATTGAACAAAAATTTGACTACATTACTCATTTACTCACAATAGGAGAGATCACTATATTCATATGCAAAATGCCCACCAGCTCTCTATTGGATGAATGCACAATAAAAATCTGCCATTCAAAGATAGCTAGCTGGTGGTACTAATCCCTTTGTATACAAACATGATATCTCCTATATCATGTGTACCGCAGTGAATATGTTTTGATATATGTAGTCAAACAAGCCAATATATAAAACGTATGAGAACACCATTAAGGTGGTTTCTTTTCAAAGATTCACAATTATTAGAAATGGTCTGGTGAGAGGTAACATTGGTGTTCTTTGCAGACAGATGTTCGACTTGATAGTTCTTGTCTTCAGCTAGGATACAACCGGATGACTAAGGTAGCATTCAACAAAAGTTAATGCATACTTCATACCAGGTTCGTTAAAGATTGAAATAAATAAAGTACTGAACATTTCGCTGTCGAACGAAATACGTACATGTGGCTGCATTTTGGCCTGTTCATCTCCCTTCCGGCGTCTTTAGCATAAGTATAGTTGTTTTGCATTTAGTCTGATTATCTTCTATCTTTGGCATATATATAATGGATTAATGTGTTGTTTCAAACTTGAACACCTTTTGATTTTAAAAGTCGCTGAGGCGCATGCTGCCTCCGAGGTCATTAAGATACGGGCTGCAGAACCATTAAATGCATTCGTCTACGACTAAACGACTCATCATTGCACTGTTTCACTTTAAGATAAAGTTCATATCAAGTAATGTAATAAATCGGCCAATAAATTATTCACCACTATTATGCATACTAAACTATAAACAAGTTATTGTCGTAAACTCGACGTACTCTGTCATTCACCGATGTTGTTCCGAGTTTTTTCAAGGTTGTTGACATTCTATAGACAAGACTACCAATCATTTGTCATACTTCAATGCTTCAAAACTTGAATATAATTTACATATCAATATACAAAGGCAAAGAACCTTTCAATTTAGCTTCACGTCATTATGTTATCTTAGCGTGATCATGTGTATCAGAAATAAAATGGCTGAGACACTTTGTTTCATATAAACTTCTGTCTGTTGGATCGGAATGGTCGTATACGTACTGAAGGGAGCGGTAATGGGTTCTGTCTATTGAACTATGATGAAACAACAATGACGTAATATAGAAACGCATGCATTGAGCTGCAGTCAGAAGTAATCATCAATTACTTTCTAGTCACATTTTGCTTGTTGAATGTAATGTGTCATTTGCGTGGTGTTCACGTTTGGGGACTGCGCATGCTCCGCTCTTCGATGAGTTTGTTTAATGATGCATGTACTGATCATGTTTACAATTTACTTTACACTCTTCAGCTTTTGTTCCGGGTTTTCGCTTTTCTTGCAGTATGAAATCTAAAAAGCAAACTGGCAGAATTATACATCTGTATTTAGAATAGCTGTAAGATGCAAGCCGTTCAAAAATGTCACTTTTGGGCAGAAGATCTCTGTTAAAACATACAACAGTGAAGTTCCGCTTATAAGACCACTTTATTTATTTTGAAATCATGTTGATGTTTGCAATTCTGAAGAGCCAATGCATGTTATATATTCCGGTACACAGCTTCTCCGTTCAGTCAGAGTATTGCACTGTCTTTATATGACTCTGGCGGAACTCAGGATACAAGACATCTGAGTTCCGTCCAAGCTTTGCATCGGTTTTCTGTTCCGTCAGAGCCTACGAAAACAAAACAGGAAAACAGAATAATTATCTGAGGGAACGGAGAAGCCGTTTATCGGGATATATACCGTGTGCTGTCGATGTCGGTTTTTGCAACTGTTTTGATCGGTCTGCATGACGGTGTGAACAAGCCTCCTCAACAATTCATACCATGTTACATTGATAAATAAATTTATTATCATTGTTCATTACACCATTCCATGAAACATCTGTAATGTAAGTATTCAACATTGTGTCTTAAATCCCGGCTATGTAATAAAAACATCAAACTACTCATGAACATTTTCTGTGAAAGTTCCTTTCGATATAATTTTATCGACCACTTAAACTCAGACTGATCCGTATCTTTGTTCCATGATGTGATTTCGAGTAGTTTTAATGCAGATTAAATCTATATTAATAATCGTTAATTTTATTTTCCCATTTATTCAACGCCTGGATTTTTGCAATAAAGTATAAATATGTTAAAAATATATTGGCATAACAATTCTTAAATGAATAAGGTTTTACAGCATACCTACTGAAATAAAGTGATACCCGTTTTATGTCAAGTGTTGCTATCTTTATGTGTCTCAGACTTATGAACAGGTACCATGTAGTAAGGAGAAATGATGAGCATGTAAAACGATCAAGTGGAATTGATGAGCTGGGGCATGCGCGGATTCCAATTTTGTTTCTCAGGTTGTCGACCATTTTTTTCGCAGTAAGCTGTCCGACCAGCTAATCACACTGCTAGGCTTGACAAACCATTGTAACTTTATGATATAACCACATTTTTGCTAAATTTCCAGGGCTCTGGATCCGCACATGCGCAACATGTTTTTTTAAATTATATTTTTATAAGTTTTAAAGTTGTCTTCCAGGGGTGGTATTTGATATTGTTCTTACTAAACTTAAGGATAAGGACAACCAATCAGATCAAACCATATCAAACTCTTGGTCAGTAACAGGCGATATGAGTGGCTATCCTTTTTCTCCTATTAAATAAGATAAATATTGAATACCACCCCTGGCCGCCATTGTCATCTTACAAGTGACCGTACAGTGTTGTTGTGTTATTAGTGGCATTCATACTCACTTCCGTTTATTTCTACATTCACATGTCGACCTTTCGCAGTAAAAAAACAACGCTGGATGAATAATTGCTTGAGCTATTTAAGTGTTAAAATTAACACCAGCTCTGTGAAGATGAATGGGGGTTTTAAGGTGCGCTGGAGAACATTATGTTTTGTTAGTGTCGCAAATTCTGCTCTAACTATGAGTCACGACAAGATATGGTTCCATCACACAGCTATGTTTGAACATTGACATTTCCTAGACGTCTATCATAGCTTCACATACAATGACATATAAGATAAAGCATTTTATAGTGACATTTGGTTGTAATTTGACATACTTTACTGGACATCCGGTACATGTATGTTCAGTTGTTTTAACGAATTCCAGGAGACCTTCGTTGAAAGAAATTAAAAATTGAGCGTACATTTTAGGTTTCCGTAAGTGCTTTGATAAAACAGTACACATGATACCAATTTGGAAGCACTTATTATATTAGTACTTAGGCGGAGATTGCGTGAACAGTTTTTTTATGACGTATTATTCAGATATTACTTTCCCGAATAAGTGTCTCATTTTTGTGTCGCCTGAAAAGGCGACATATAGGTGTTACTTTGGCGGCGGCGGTGGCTGCGGCGGCGGCGGCGGTGGCGGCGGTGGCGGCGGTGGCGGCGGCGGTGGCTGCGGCGTCACAAATTGCTTGTCCGGAGCATAACTTTGTCACCTTGAGTTCAAATGACTCAAGAATTGGTATGTATGTTTCTTGCAATAAGCCGGAGTGCAGTGCGCAAGAACCATAACTCTACCTGTCATAGTTTTTGAATTATTTCCCTTTGATTGATTTTATTAGAGCATTTCTTGTCCGGAGCATAACTTTGTCACCTTGAGTTCAAATGACTCAAGAATTGGTATGCATGTTTCTTGCAATAAGCCGGAGTGCAGTGCGCAAGAACCATAACTATACCTGTCATAGTTTTTGAAATATTTCCCTTTGATTGATTTTATTAGAGCATTTCTTGTCCGGAGCATAACTTTGTCACCTTAAGTTCAAATGACTCAAGAATTGGTATGCATGTTTCTTGCAATAACCCGGAGTGCAGTGCGCAAGAACCATAACTCTACCTGTCATAGTTTTTGAATTATTTCCCTTTGATTGATTTTATTAGAGCATTTCTTGTCCGGAGCATAACTTTGTCACCTTACGTTCAAATGACTCAAGAATTGATAGGCATGTTTCTTGCAATAAGCCGAAGTGCAGTGCGCAAGAACCATAACTCTACCTGTCATAGTTTTTGAATTATTTCCCTTTGATTGATTTTATTAGAGCATTTCTTGTCCGGAGCATAACTTTGTCACCTTAAGTTCAAATGACTCAAGATTTTGTATGTATGTTTCTTGCAATCAGCCGGAGTGCAGTGTGCAAGAACCATAACTCTGCCTTGCATCGTTTTTTAATTATTTCCCTTAGATTGATTTAATTTGAGCATTTCTTGTCCGGAGGATAACTTTGTTACCATGAGGTTGAATGACTTGAAACTTGGTATGCATGTTTCTTACCAAAAGTCCAAGTGCAGTACACAATAACCGTAACTATACCTTGTGCCATTTTTCAATTTTTTTCCTTTGATTGATTTTATAAGCATTTTTTGTCCGTGGCATAACTTTGTCACCATAACTATTAATGACTCAAAAATAGGAATGCATGTTTCTTTGCTGTGACATGAAGTGCAGTGCGCAAGAATCATAACTCTAGCTTGTGTAGTGTTTGAATGATTCCCTTCAGATTGATTTTATCAGGACATTTTTTTTGTCCAGAGCATTGCTTTGTCGTTTTTAGTTCAGATGACTAGAGAACTCTTGTGAGTCTGATATGTAGCCCAATACTGGATAGTTTTCCATGACAAATGTGCATTTCGTCAGGCGACACATGCGACTCGCGGAGCTTTTATCTTATTTCAAACCACTAGCGGGCCTCATTTCGACGTTTAATTATCAAGAAAGGCCTTGTATTTCAAATAAAAACATTAATCATAATATATACTATGTTGCATAAGTTTTGCTTCACAATCAGGTGAAAAAAACAGGTATTTATACCGGGGAATAGATTAAAAATCATGTACCCCTATGGGGCCTCATTTCTGTTTGAGTAAAGGCCTCAATCGATTGTCTCTTTGGATTTTTTTATCAGAGTGACTTATAACTGTGCCAAATTTGGTGCTTTAAATCTTGTGTTCATTCATGTCTCTTACGACCCTGCTATGAGTAGTTGTAATCATCAGATAGGATTCTTTCAGTTCCATCTGAGTTATGACCATTGCTTGATAGCTTATTTTCGCGAAAATTGTGTTTTATTTGTTTATAATTATATTATACTCGTATATTGAAGTTTCGGAAGTCGTGGTGTACTTTAAATATGGGATAATTCCCTCTCTTTACATCGCTATTCATATTTATACCACTGCAAACGAATTGTCCGGAAAAATAGGAACTTGTGAATTCGGCATTTTCTATGATTAAACTTTGTCTGGAGTAAATAGCGGCAGACAAATTGTCTGTAGCACTGTGAACGTCCCATCATAGCGACACGGACTATGATCAAAATCTAATCAGTTAACCAATTCAGTGGTTGTCTTGGATTACATAATCAGGTCGATAGAGCGCTATGTGCAAACCTGTGTCCAGTGTCTTTAAAATGCCGAGCTTAGCCTTTATTTGCCAGTCAGCTTTCCGCTAAAATATGGCTGGCAGATATATGTGTGCCTCTACGCGGTTTTGAACCCGGGTCGCCAGATTAGACGGCAAGCGCGCTAACCATTGAGCTACGGAGGTCAACAATAAACTATCCTAAATAGCGTACATAGGCACATGCAAATTCGGCTGTTATTTCTTTTAATCAGTTCATCGAAATACTAGTATCCCAGTAAACAAATAACACAGTCCGTTAATTAGGGTTTCTATATCGATTCTATATATGCTCAGGCAAGGAAATTGGCATTGCCGGATGTTTCAGCAATGGTATCATATTTATATAGTTCTGAATTCCAGCAACTGTTGCATAAAAAATGATATAGTTCTGGTCACTTTTGTGTGTAAGTGATTAAACCTTGACGCGCGGATACACTGACTAATACAGTGTGCTGTTGACGTTAATGTATGTTACAGAAGCGTTAAAGAATTTAATAGATATTGAATCATCTGTTATTTGTTCATAAGGTAAATAAAATGTTGCCTTTGCAGATTTACACAAACCCAGCACCATTTTTATAACTGATTCAAGAAAACCTTTACTGGTTCAGTACAGTACATAAAAATGCCTACATAATTTACATAGTCCGCCCATGATAACACTAGCCTTTCTTTACAAATACAATTTTTAAAATTGTCCATTTTGTGTTTAAACTTGTGCATAATCACTTTATGCATACAATCTTCCACTCTTCACTGATGACAAGCGAGCAGTCGACCGTGCACTGTTTATATTATCAATGTTTGTTTATTGACAAGGCTTGAGTTAACCCCGGCGAGCTTTAGTAGTACGGACAAATTGTTTTTATAAACACATACATGCTACGTTGTAAGTTGCAACTGTGATGCCCTGTTGGATGTTTTACATCCATGTTTTTCTTGCTAATGCAAGAAATCATTGTAGGTGTATGGAAACGAGTTTTCATAAATCGTAGTGTTCTGAACTTCAATTTGTATTATATTGGTAGGATTCCAAACTTACAACTGCGCTTTCGATTATTTATGAAGTTAAAGTTAATATAAAAATGATATTCCGCATTTTCGTATGTAATTTAATTACATCACACAGGTGCCGCTCTGTGTAACAATGATTATATTTATGCCACAAACGCTTGGAATCAGAGCATGTAGACGCTTGAATTCAAATCATTAGCAATTGAAATCATATTTTATTCTTATGTTATGGCTTGTGAATTGATCATTTATGTCGCATGCAAATTAATGTTTTAAAATTTATGATGGTATTGAATACGGAATTTACAAACAGAAACTTCCCATTGGTACTTGAATAATGCTGACAATTGTTTTTCTTCAGAACGTGCTGCTGGTTTTTATGCGAAAGAAACGAAGTTAAGCAGATAACCTTGTTGATTTTCTTGTCAGACAGAAATTCAAATATGTTTGTCCACATATGGTATAAGACATAAAATATGTAAATTTTAGGAGAATGGTTGTATAGTTTCTGTTATATCATCTAGGATTGTAGTCAATAAATATTGCATACCGGGTAATAATTATTTTAATACATGTTGCATCAATTATTTATGGGACAGATATAGAAGTCTGCGTCGTCAAATGGTATTTTCATCAGTTTGCCAATAAGTCGAAATTCTGCCCATAAGTCGATTTGCACATTTGATGTATTGAGACATTGTTTTGTCGGAGACGACTTTTACTGGTAACCGCATTTTCATGTATATCAAATGTTCACACTATGCATTGTATATATGCGATGTAATAATTAAGTGTTTGGTGAAAGGTATTTTGAAAATATTTTTAAAACGTCATTGAAGAGCTCTGCATCCGGGTACTGAGGTGCTGTACATCCGGGTACCCACCGCGATTGTTTATCTATCCTTTTAACTTTTATGCACTTGGATAATATTATATCGATTGGTTTGCAGCATTGTGTTGTTAATAGATTAGAACAAAATAATTCAATTGTCGCGGAAAATCAAGACGGTTTGTTATTAAATGATAGTCGAGTGTGTCTTGTGTCGGAATTTACTGTGAGTGTGTTTGTATACTGGGAACCATGGAACTGGTTACAGCATTATTGTGGACAGGAAGTAATTACTCTCTCGCCAGCCTTGTGCCTTAGTACTTAAACAAAACGATGGATGAAGATGTTATCCGGAAATGTACTGTTATAGACACTTTTCCCTGTTTCTAACTACCGTCATCTCAAAGCGCCGTCTACGGATAAATCGATTTTGATAATGCTGAATGTTGTTTGCAACTAGAACAGTTATTTTGATTATCGTTCTGTCTACAAATGTAAGCACAGGTAAGCATTGCCTCCATCTCTTACATAACCGCGCGATCTCCCAGGGTCTTCTATATGTTATCCAGACTTAGGAGTATATCAAATTTTATCACATGAAAATCCGCTATAATTCGATTTTCTCTGTTCAAAATTATTGATCTTTTTGCGCACACGCACTTCTTAAAATCGAATAAATCATCCGATTCGGAATCTCGATTAGATTGAATTAATAAACGAGTGTTATTTTAGCATCTGTTTCATTACTTCGTTAAAGCGAATCGTGTTCGTCGGTATTTTGATTGAGATCGAACAGATATATTGGTGGGAAGATGTTTTAAAGGTAGCGAGATTTGATATATACCTTGGCACAAATATCGTAAATATTACACTTCTGAGTTATTGCGCGGTTACGCTACAACGTGTAACAATAACGTAAGCCGAACGATTGCGCGGTTACGCTACAACCTGTAACCATAACGTAAGCCGAACGATTGCGCGGTTACGCTACAACGTGTAACAATAACGTAAGCCGAACGATTGCGCGGTTACGCTACAACGTGTAACAAGAACGTAAGCCGAACGATTGCGCGGTTACGCTACAACGTGTAACAATAACGTAAGCCGAACGATTGCGCGGTTACGCTACAACATGTAACAATAACGTAAGCCGAACGTTAGCGTGAAATTATCATATACAACGTATCCAACAGTATTTTCACGTGTAGCCAGCGTATCCCTAGCATTAACTATGTATGTGGAACTTAATTAGACGCAGCGTTAATCTAACGTATGACAATCGTATACAAAGCGTGTACGTGCGTATTGTGAGGACCACGTGACGTCAGGTATATCATTTTGGCTGGTGGTATGGGCGTCCAACAACATATTTATGCCAGCGTATTTCAGCGTGCTCTGTAACAACTTGTGTAAAACTTATCCCTAGTATAAGGTTTTTGACTTAAACCTGCGTGCTTGCGCCAACATTGTCGTACGTTCGGCGTGCGGTGTTGAACACGTTGTAATGGGATGACACCATTATTGAATGCATGTTATGTTAAACCATGTTCCCCTAGGCTCACTTGACAAGTTGGCTCGATAATATCGTTTTGTTATAGTGTATGACGTAATTAAATATAATATCACAGTTATCGGCAAATTTGTTTGTTTACGGTCGACTTACAGTCGTAATTTGTCAAAGACCTCAGACTTTGATGGAAAAGAATAAACTTTGTATGATACAAGGAATATACAAGCTATGTCCCCTTTGTTATTTTACCTTTCCGGTGTATGGCACTGATTCAAACGAGTCTACCCCTAGGTTACCAGGCAGTTCCTCTCTAGTTGGGTGGGAAACACTGTAATGTGTTCCGGACGAATTTAGAATCAGGGACCTGTCGATCCGTAGTCAAGAGCGTTACCACAGTGCCATCCGAACAGCCAATGAAAACATGCCTTACAAACGATTTACCAATACAAATTGTGTATACACTTTACATGTATAGGCAGACAGTAGTCGATGTATTGTTCCCAACTGACTCATAGATACATTACGATAGGTGATTGATATGTGTGTGATTAATACAAGTCGTAGAAGATGTTTCACATCTGACCTAAAACAAATTATTATGAAATTAATGTCCCAAAAACATTAGACGTTAGAGATGTTATATTTTTAACGACATATTAACGGTGGTATCTGAGAAACAACGGCGACTGAGCGTGTGTGGGAGAGCTTGCATAAAATAGAAATAATCCAGTATGTTTATGTTGGACTCAGCAGTTGGCCATTATCAAAAAATTGAATATTTCGGTTTCTTTCATCGATTAATCTTTTATTATAACTAATTTCTAACCGAACTGTTTAATGGCAATTATAGCTGATACTATCCTAAATACACGCAAACTTCAAACTGGTGTTTCACCCAATGAGTCTACAGCAAAGGTCATTCAGTTCGCTATTACTAGTACATTTTTTACTTTACAATGGAGCATTCAATAACCACCGAGTTCCGTCAGCATTAAATATATATTTATATACACGTTATTAGTGTTTCTTATACTACAACGGGCGTTTCAGCTTACCCCTTTATCTGCGTAAAAATCGATAAACCTGAATTCTTACTGATTTGAAGAAAAAAAACCGGCAAATCTAAGCCTTTCTTGAACCTTGTCCGTGGACATTTGGCAGCGTTTTTAGGGTTTATCGATTTATACGCAGATGTAGAGATGAAGATGTAGGGATGAGCCGAAACGTGGTTGTAATATAACAATTTAGCTTTTTGTACGAGCCTAGTCTTAGACCCAACGTTTTGTAACTAAGATGCAAGATGTACTCTGACTTGTAGTTTTCTTTGTCGTTGTGTGTGCCTTTCCTGTCGAGTACCGCTTCTCATACCTGATTTGTTGTTATCTTTCATCATTAAGACCACACTTTCATAGAAACAACATTATATAGAGCATATTTACTTCAACAATAGTACCTTTATAAAAAAGGGTAAATGTAGCTTCTTCGGGGTCGGAAATGGACCAATAGGTTTGGAATCGGCACCAACATCCGCCATCCTATCCTATAACATATACGCATCACCGATTGCTTCATATCACACCGTTTAATGTTGCCGTGACATACCTCCAATCCCTGAGTTCATAGAAACTATTATTATAATTATGTCACTATTATATTTCTTTTGGGTGTTGCTTTGTTGGTTATTCGTGTGATGTTTGTCCATCATTTAGATTCATTCTTGTCTGCTAGCTCTTGCTCAATAATTGTATGACTTACAGAAGCACCATACGGTCAGAGTAGGCTGTTGCGTTGTGTAGCTGTTCAGACTTTCTTTCTCTACTGTTTCTGTTTGCTACTACCTCCCTGTCCTATTTGTTTGCACCTTTTCTTTTTAATGTTCGTATAAAGTGTCATTCCCTGAATGTATTGTACACCTCCGTATATTTTGTAACACTCCAAATATGTTGTGGTATAACGTCAAAGCTTTACTTCAATAAATGTAACTATTACATCACTTGACAAATGCGTAGGCGATTTCTCGTCTATGTTCACCAAAGTGTCTTGTAACTAACAGAAGTTTTGATTTAGAGTTCAGTAATAAAACCCGACCAACCAATAAGCAAGTGCAGTCTCTAGGCGCATGTAGTGCTAATGCGTTGTCGCCATCGAGTCCGCTAAAGCATGACAAATCATGGTTAAAAGCTTAACACTTAGTGTTATTTATGTATAAGAAATAATAGCTCTGCATCTTTTGCAGTAGAAATGACGTGTTTTCGAGGCAATAACAATGTATATTAATGACACTTTACGCCTGGAAACACACAACCACACCGGGGAATCTATTCCTGTAAGAATCAAGGAAGCAAGCCTCTCCTCCCGAGTATAATCTACAAAAAGATGTTGGACAATATGTTTATTTGATTTGAATATATTTGAATAGTTGGTTCCATATAGTAAAGGTGTCAATATGTGTAGTATTGTACAAAATTATCGTGTGTTATTGTAAAGTCACTTATACAAGTATTTACCGGTGAATTTGAAGACAACTTTACCACTAACGATGAAATCTCAACGATTAAATTGACATCTAAAACTGACAGCTTCAGTCCACAAAACATCTATTTGCCAAAAAGATAATATTAAGTCAGGCAGGGAAGGCAGCATCAACTAAACCAACCGAGCACAGAAAACACAAAAAAAAACATACAAGGCGCAATGTCCAACGGAGCAAGCCGAGCACAGAAAACATAAAAAACATACAAGGCACAATTCCCAACTGAAAAAGTTAATGATTTACCAAAGTCAAAGCCGTCGAAAAGCTGAATGAACTTGTTTCAGCGATTAAATAAGTGAATGCTCTAGCTGCATGACCCAGTCTCAATAGTAAAACGGATAAAATACCTAGTTTTAGTTGTCAGAAAACTTATAGCGGATAGCCTTTTTTGCCAGTCAGCTTTATGCTGAAATATGGCAGGCATATGAGTGCCTCCACCTGTATTTGAACCCGGGTCGACAGATTAGACGGCTAGCGCGTTAACCATACAGCTACCGAGGCAACCCGAGAAGACTGAAATATAAAAGAAGAGAGACCAGTTCCCCTGTTTTCACCAATATTGAGCGACAAACCAAGGGCATTCAAATAACATTTTTATTTTTCCTTTTTTGGTTTGCCATTTATGCACTGCTGATTTTCTTGAGCGCTGCATTACCTGTCTGAGTGGTAGGTGTCATTTAACCATTCAGCTAATCCCGATCCATTCAGGCTCTAAGCGGACACTCTACCACTACGCCCCCAAATACGGAGTTCCATATCAAGTGCATAGATGCCCGCCATATTTGCACGGAGCCAATAAAATGTACACGTACATCGTAACCACTCACAAAACCAGAAATGTTCAAACAGAAAATGCATAAATATCAAGATAAAATCATATTTTAATTAATCATTCCATATCATCCTAAGGCGGGTGAACTGAATATTCCTGAGTTGCCTAAATCAAGTAATTGATTTATTGCATAGCATGGACAAGCAGCAAAACTATGTTGCACTTTTTGTTACAGACCTAAGCACGTGATACCACGTGGTGTTATGCCAAAGCGATTATCATCAACCGTTACCTTGTATGGACTATGGAGAATATCTTGAATTTATTCCGAATTAATAAAACCGTTAAATATTAGTGTTGTCAAATAATGTATTCTAGATCTGCTTCATCTAGCTAGAATAGAGAAAAATAAAAAAATGTTTGACTGTTTATGGAGTGTAATGCTTCTGCCGTGTTTCTCGGTTGGTGGCCTCTTCAATGAAATATAGGAAACACAAGTTGCAAATGTAATAACCAGTGAGGGCAGGTGCATTCCGGATACGGCATAACGTAACTTCAATCAGAGGAATAATTTATGATTTTGATTGTTTTTTCTTGCCTGAAGTAGATTAAAGAAACATTAGTTCCTTGATATCCTCTTATGGTAATGATGAAAGTGTCCTAGCGTGTACCGCATGTTTAATCGTCTGGCCTAATCGTCCTAAATCACGATAACGGTACATTATATCGGTTATCCATACATTGATGTTCATTTAGAGGTAATATGAGACATGAACCTGGTCTTGGAATGGAATAAAACATGTTTTACCCATCATTTCAATTGCTGTTTTTACCGGAAACAGGAAACGGAAGTGACTCTTCTCGGTAGGGAAGGTATAAAGATCGTTTTCTGGTTAGGTCTATGGTCCGTGTCGTGGAAACCGAACAAACTGCTGTTTTGATGCAAAGTTGCCATTAATCCGCGTATTGACTGGCATTGATGCAGCTGACTGAACTGCTTGAACTTATATTGATATTTGTTTCCGTTATTTGTAACTTTAGCTAAAACTTACGCAATCATAGCTGGAGCTTAATCTAAACGCGATCAATCTTTTGTTAGTACGTCCGTTAGTACTTCTCTTTGATTAATAGGATCAACGATGATTTGAGCCGCGTGTGGATGGCAAGCCTGCGAGGATACGCTGTACATTTGGCTTTCCTTTGGGGACTCCCTGGAAAAAAATCATTTTCGATATTTCGTCTTATTTTAAGGCGTATCTTCGAAAATCTATTTGGACCCTTTGTGTATCTTCACTACAACCTTTACAGATAACCTACGACTCATTGGTTGGTACACAACCCCATGGTCTGGTCAACGTTTGGTACGTCACTGATTGTTGGGATGTACGTCATTATCTCCATGTTTCATGTATAATTATTTTTCTGTGCAATTTGATAAATGGCCTACCTATGTGATGACATGTTTGCGCATGTAGGAAACATTTAAAGTCATGTTCGTATGTGATTTCCGCTCCTGTAACGACGTTTCTCCAAAGTTTTGTAGTTTTTTGTCGATCGATAGCGCGCGGAGGACTATGGAACTCTGTATTGAAAGTTTATGCGAGTTTTAAGCCCATATGTTTTGCCAAGTTTCCTTAACTAAATCCCACACGAATGTGAATCGATACAGAACTCACGTATCGCTGTCATCCTAACATACTAACGTATACATCAGTATTACACGTGACGTTTTACTTACTCTCCTCAGGCGCAATTATATATAATTTATATATTTCGAAATACGTTGAACATTTAAATATGTAATTTAACTTCACTGTAATTATTTATCTCCAGTTACTGCAAATCTGACGCAGAAATGAACTTGTTTTGAGAATGATTGCATTGATTTTTACACCTTGGTATTAGAAGTATTCCGATTCGGGCCGTTGTTGATGAGTTTTCCTGATATGATGAAAAGCGAGATTATTTTTAGAGAAGACAGCTCGAATTTGCCAAATTTGTCAAGTTTTATGTGCGTTCTACTTTGTAGATTGCATTCAATAATTTAATAGCTTCAAGCAAATTTTGGAGACATTCTTTATTTGAGGAAAACTTGCGTATATAGTGAGATCCCCAAGGACGTTCAAAACGTGTTCCATATACCAAAACTTCTTGTAAATTAATACCTAGAATATAAAGAGAGATATGGGATTTAGATAGTTATTGTCGGAATGTTTTAGAGTAATGTTTTACTTGGGTCCCGTAAAAGGATTAACTTTAATTTATTTATTTTGTTTCAGCTTCCTAGAATTATAGCCGGATTTCATTATTGTAGCATTCATGTAATGAAAAGTGAATTCTACCTTAGGGTACAGCTGCCATAATATACCAACTTACTATGCATCCTCTTCATCATGGTCCTTAAAGGGCTATGTGCACGTTTCCCACTCGTTTATAAAGCATGTTATACACAATTAAAACAAACCGAAGCATTGAGTTAGAAAAGTAAAAATAAAAATTGTATTACATAATTTATATACAGGCAGACGTACATAAGTGTTCATGTTCAGTAAAAAGAATTGACTTCATCGCATATTGAATTATCCGGGTCGGATATTTCGCTTAAATATTAATTTTATAAAACGGTCAGTATGGATTTCCACGTGGTATATGACCTAAATTATGCTAAGAACGCAAGAAAAAACTGCCAACACAATGTTGAAAACAATTGTACGTATTTTATTCTTTGGGCGATTTAGACAAGTCATCTTAGACGCTGAAGCCGAGAATAAGTGTAACCCATGCCATGTGGTATGTTCACACTACTTATCAATGTAGCAAAAAGAATATATTAAGTCAGACAGGGAAGGCAGCACTCAACTTAATCAGCCGAGCACAGAAAATATTCAAAATAACACAAAACACAATGGCCAACTGAACCAACCGAGCACAGGAAACATAAACACATACAAGGTACAATGTTCAACTATACTAGCAAAGATCCGTCCAAATCCAAGCTGTCGAAAAGTCCTCAAAGCGTTACACGGTATGTGCTGCTACCGAGCGTAGCGATAAAAGAGATCAATATGTAGGAGTTTGAAAATGCTGATGATGGTTTGTTGCTCGGTGTTACCTCCGTACCTCAGTGGTTAGCGCGATAACTCCCTAATCTGGCGACCCGGATTCAAATCCAGATGGAGACACACTTATGCCCGCCATGTTTAACTTATGTCCCGCTATGCAATGAAGGACATGTTTCACATTTAAAAATAAACGGACTGAGTTGATGTCATTTTGTACTTCTTTGCAATCACTCCGTTACTGGCAAGAGGTTATTATACAATAGATATATTGAATTGATAGTAATGTCACAACTAGAAACCTAATGTTATTGTTTCTGAAGAGTCGGTTAATATAGAGATGTTTGCACTGTTGTAATTATGTTTTTATGTACATACGAAAACATATTTCAAAAATCGCGCGGTCACCCGGGAAATTAACCGAAGGCGTGAAGCCAATCCATTCTTAAAATACACATACGTTTAAATCTTATGCGATTGTATAAAAAGATGGCAAACTAGAGTAAAAAGAGCGGAGCTGCTATTTCAGCGGGTCGATCGGTTCGGGAAACATGACATAAATATGTTTTCTATGGCTCATCCCAATGGTGTTGTTTCTTTGAAAATACCATATATCACTGTAATTAATGTCAAATGCCATTTGTGTCACAAACCTATTACCCTAGCGGTATGTTTTCAAATAGAAACGTTTAAAGGACAATAAAAAACGATTTAAACTAGAAATAAAGACATTAACACCAACTGCTGTAAATAACACTCATCATAGGAACACATGGTCTCTTAATCGCGTACGTGGGGTCTATTATTATGTATATTATGGTGTAGGGTCTTGTTGCAATTAGATAACTCGTGGTTTTTTTTGGTACACAAAACGTATTGGTATTAATCGCTAATTCGAAGATTTTATTTTGCATAGATAACGAAGGTGTTGTCAACTAACGGTGTGGTTCATTTGTACTCAGTTACTCTATTAGCTCAGTTGCTGTGTAGCCTATTTAGGGTTGCCTGGTGGCGTCAAACTAATTCAATGTTGCTAAAATGGTACTGTAAACGGTAAAGCATGTTGGCTTACTTACAGGGTAGCTTAGCGGAAGCTTCGAAGTCTTGAAAACGAGGCTAGACTGAGTGCAACCACGTCACGTGCCCACTGCGTAATGTCACTGACATAGTATGAAAGTCTAAGTCCACGCTTAAGGGCTGGTAATGGTTTGGAATGTACCCCAGAACTTGTGTAACAAGAAAACAATTATAATCCATCTTTAGGCAGCCTGTATATGTCATGCCTTTGGGACACATAATCAATTAATTTAAGTCTATTTTTTGTAACAAACACCAGCATGTTTTCCGTTCATTGACTTTTCAAATTTGTCATTCTACTGATAACTCGTTCGGAATTGGTGTTATTTTAGCTAAATTAGGTTGATGTTAGCGCTAATATTAAGTACACTGTACATAATTTTTATCTCGAGTTACAGAACCTCCTTAAATTACGCCGGAATAATGAATTATGCCACATTTAGTTTTTTTGTATTTATTTAACTTTTTTATTTATTTTTGGGCATGTACTTGTATTTAAACAGTTACAATATATTTATAGCACAGATAACTTAACCTGATCGTGACCTTTATGCCTGAATATATTACAAGCTTCTTGCGTGGAATATATAAATTCCGCGAGAAAATGGGACAATATCGGTCCTTTAGATTTATGTTGGAATTACACTTCGCCTGTGTTCGTGATACTTCTCGCTTATGAAAACATACACCAGGGCTATAAATATAGACACATCATCAGCTTTATAATGATGGTAATAGAAGGTCGAGGACCCGACATGGAGGGCATAGTTTAGAAGCATTATGTAAATAGCTACACTAATCACAAAGAAAACAATGGTTATTCTTCATTTCTTTGGCAATCTTGGGTTTTTAACTTGAGTCAAATTATTTAGGTTAACTCTTAGGATGCTTTGTGAATACCACCCCTGGACCATTTGTTATGCCCGTTCTACGCCGCGTATGACTAACATTGTAATATGTCGTAAACATTGATAAAAACAAAGGACAAACACTGCTCGAATGTGTTTGTGTATTACGTCATCACGTTTTACATTTCTCTCGGTAGTGGACATCCAGATATATGCTCTGACTGCTAGCTTTGTTCCGACTGTTTATACATACTTAAATAGTTTCGGCAGCAACGTAATTGTTTTATATGAGTATAAACAGATTGAATGGGACGTTTTACACAGAACTGATCACGTCATCAAAACCTCTGTAGTGACAGCTATATGCCATTTCATTGGTCCTTGAGGACCGCTACCAGAAAATTCGTGCTATTTTATTGAAAACTATATTATGATCAAATGTTTCGTATAGAATAAACATGTCTTCATGCTACTGAAGTGTGTATGCAATATTAATGATTATGCCCCACCTTGGTGTGATTAATGGTGGAATAGGGAGTACAAGGGGTTAGTATGTGATATATAACCCCTTTAAAGGGTGTTTCGTTGCATGAAAGTATGTGTGTTTTCTGTAAAAAGTGCAATAACGGGTATTTTACACTTTATTTACAAAGTGTGTGTACTATTCGATTGATGAGTATACATCAGAGGAATTGATTATGTAGTAAAAAGGAAATACAATACACCCAATGTTTTACACATTCGTGTGGTTTTCAAAGCAACAACTCCATTCCGGGTCTGGTAAATTTCTATCAGAACCGTCAATGACATTTATTCAGTGCCCTTACTCGCTAAGGACTTTAAATATACATGTAGGTATAAATTGTCAATTGTCCCGTAGAAACCTTGATCTAGACCAGAATGTACTTAAATAAAGACACAACTCCCTGTTGGTCGAGATAAAAAACCAATTTTCCTTTTCCCTGGCCGAAATATTCTAGTACTCTAGTAACTTTATAATAAAACTTCAAGGAACCTGTAAAAACCTTAAATATTTTATTTAGGACAAAATTGCAATTTATTTAAACAAAAAGCGTCACTCCCCAAACGGGTATGGTAAAAAGCCCGTTCTATCCGGTACATGGTGTAATAAATACAGCCCTCTAGTGAGAGTTAGTACTAATCTAACGATGTGTTTAACCCGCGTAGAGAATATGTACGTTATAAGATATTCCAGGAAATGGGTCCCAGGGGGGTTCGAATTGAAAGACTTTTATACTCCAGCGGTCATTATTCTAGATTTCTGCTTTTCTAACTTATTGTAAATGTCATTCATTGAAGATTATAACGTGATAAATCGTGCTTTAATTATTAATTCAAGTCTTTGAGCAGAATATATTGCGCTCATGAAATAAGTTTTAATTAAATATATTTTCTAGAATAATCTTACTTTAGAATCAATTGTTCGTAAACAAGCGTCCAGGCCAGAGTAATAAAAGCGCACGAATGCTTGCATACGTGCGTACTTGATGGGTGTATAAATGATATAATAAATGAATTATATGCGTGATTGAAACACGTGCTTTTGAAGTTTAAGACACTTAATGCATGATTAATACTTAATACTACGCTGGGAATTGATTACAAACACTAAAATATCGAATTTAATGGCGATTGAAACAGAAATGATGTTCGATAAGCCATTCCGATGCCAATGTAGTTTTTTTCTGAACGTAGGCTCGGCTGTAACTAACTCACTGGCGGTTTTTTGGAATATTTCTCATTATGTATGATACGGCGTACTCTCTTGCAGAGTATTAATTGTGATAGTCTAGCGTACTGGATTATTACATGATTCCACAGAGAAAAGTAAGTCTATTTAGCACAATTGATCGGAATCTAGTTAGTCATTTATGTCGCTTTTTTGTTATTAAAATCACATGCACGTGTTATGAGTTATCTTTGTATACAGTATTAAGTGTACTTCATCGTGTGTTGTGGATGAAACAGGTTTAAAATTGTATAATTACAAAATATTTTTCTGGCTTTGTTTAACCAAGTTTCTTCGAGTATCGTTGCAGTATTTTTAATCATGTTAAGCATAGTTATTATCATTCCAACATAGCTCTAGATCAAGTTCGATATTGGGTCATTATAAGTGGTCAAAAACTAGGTCAATATCATTATGTCAAATCATCTAGAGGGCAGTGTATATATTTTCACCAGGTAACTGCATTGTTTTGTGAAATACACACATTTAAAAAGGTATATGGAATAAACTTAACTATGAAATAAATACTAATTGGTAGTATATAATCGATTGCATGTATCAAACACACAATCATTTCATAGAGCATATCGGTAACATAGTGTATGTTAATATTACTAAATATTGGCTTTAAACACCCAAAGGTAATAAACATATCTTTATTTTAAGAAGGTAACTCATTAAGATAGTACATCAATATTCAGGAAAATACTAAACAAGTATAACAATGAACATCCTATTGGCAACGAGGCCTTCTTTAACAAGTTAAGACAGCAACAAAATTATTAGATAGTATTACCATAGAAACATACGTTCATGACAGGCATAAACTAGATATATTTTAAAAAATGTCAAAAAATCACACACCTGGAACGATACACAACAAAGACACTTCAAAATTAAGCATAATACATAAAAATTAAAAGCATAGTACAATGAGTCCGTTTATAGTATATTTTTTTAGATTATATTTAGGAATTTGGCGAATAAAAAAACATGTTTAACACACGCTTTATCTTTACCAAATAGCACTGAATAGGAGAGATCATGTTTGTATACAAAGGTATTCATACCACCAGCTAGCTATTGGTGAATGGCAGGTTTTCTTTGTTCATTCATCCAATAGATTGCCGGTGGGCATTTTGTATATGAATACGGTGATCTCTCCTATACGTAGTACGAGTGTGTACCATATTATTAACTCAGTTTGAATTAATAATATACTACAATTACCGGTATCTACTCGCACATGTGCGTCATAAAAAGTGTGACAATATGAAGTGTGATGTGTGTTATCACAATTATTCTGAATGCTCTTATGCACGTGTTGCACTTGACGTTCTAAGTAATGCCACATTGTAGGTAACGACATTCAGACTACTGGTACATGTCATAAGCTATTCAATTGCAAGAGTTTGAGTAATGAAAACTTCACCTTTTGAAGGCTCCAGCTGCGTGCTAGATCAGTTATATGTAAGCAACAACTTCATTGATCTCATATGAGTGATCGACAGCAATTTCTACAGACATATCTAAGATTAATGTCATATACATTAAGTTCTACGAAATGTGAGGTCACTATATATTGATGTGAAGTGTAACGCCTTATGACAAAAATGTGTGGATATATATGATAGAGTCACGTAATTTACGAATTCTGATGTCTTAACGTTGGATGTGTCAAGAGATCACACGTAGGCAACTTCAGTGACATATATGTTTTCACTGTGCACTTTCCCATTTCCGTTTGTTTGACGTTAGTTTTACACGTTTTTCTCTCTTCAAAATCTTTTTAAGACATTTGTAAAATCCATAAATTTCGAGCTAAGCCATTTGACAATGTTCACGTGACAACAAATTTAACTATTTTAGGTGAATGTCTTAACGTGTCAGGGACAGACCAGTTAGACCCACCACACTACCATGTACATGTTTGTTTACATCATTTTGGTTTGTTTCCACAACAACTATTGGAAATAATTAGAAATGAAAGTTAAATACAAATTATATAAATACTTGTATAATTTTGATCTTTTACCACAGTGCAAATGTAAAGGTCCGATTTAAAGAATTCTTTCAAACATGTGTAACTTACATTCCCTTTCCTAGGGTGGTGTTTAATATTGATCATACTTGATTTGGATAAGAACAACCAATCATATCACACCATATTAAACTCTTGGTCAGTAACAGTCGATATGATTGGCTATTCTTATTCTCCAATTAAATAAGATCAATATTGAATACCGACCCTGACCATTGAGGCGACAGTCGGCTGTAATACTAAAGTTACGGGAAGAACATGTATGAAACTGGTACAGGGTATCTTCCAGACAGAAATAGGCGAAATATATCAAGAGTTAATAGTTAAAACATATGTATACATACTTATCTGATGAAAGATCTATTGAATAATTAATCCTGATTAACTGGCTAACATACTTATAGATATATAAGCAGAATATGAAATATACATTTTGAGTACTGACATATTGCCCTAGTTTCTATTTCGTACAAAGTAATTACGTAAACGTAAAACACCTTGTACGCAAATTCCAGTTACCGTTTGCATGTACGTGTTTGGTTTTATCATTATCTTCTTTAGCTACATCCGAATTTCTGCAGTGTGAAATATGGTATCTACATCAGGTATTCTGTGTTTACTTCGTTAACGTCTTCTACCGTAAATTCGTGTAATTCCACGGTGAATATGTCTGGGAATTATTGGTATTGTCGTCTGCAACCGTAACTTTGTATAATTCTTGAGTTTAAATCTAAATATTTGTATTCTCGTTTGGTATTGTACATGTATATTGGTATAATTCCACAGCGTGTAAATCTGGAAAATATTGATATGCTCATTTGGTATCGTACATTGGTATAATTCCACAGCGTAAAAATCTGGAAAATATTGATATGCTCATTTGGTATCGTACATTGGTATAATTCCACAGCATACAAATATGGAAAATATTGATATGCTCATTTGGTATCATACATTGGTATAATTCCACAGCATACAAATATGGAAAATATTGATATGCTCATTTGGTATCGTACATTGGTATAATTCCACCGCATACAAATATGGAAAATATAAGTATGCTCATTTGGTATCGCACATTGGTATAATTCCACCGCATACAAATATGGAAAATATAAGTATGCTCATTTGGTATCGCACATTGGTATAATTCCACCGCATACAAATATGGAAAATATTGGTATGCTTATTTGATATCGTAATATGTTATAATTCCATGCCGTGTAAATCTGGAAAAAATGGTATTGTCGTCTGTTTCCGTAAATTTGTAAATTTCGACAGCGTATAACTCTTTGAATGATTGGTAACGTTGTTGTTGATAAAGGGGACGCTGGTCACCGGGGTACTGTTTTATCAAAGCACTTGGGAAAATCCTAAAATTACGTTCCGAACATTTAAATTCATTCTAATTCTTTAACAGCTACAAAGTGTGATAAAGGGTTGCTCAATATAAATCATTAATCAGTCAACCAACTCTTACAAACCATGGATGTCCCCAATGTGTAGTGTTTAAAGAGTAATTAAGAATTTAGACTTGAACGAAAGTTTAAGGTACCGTAAGTGTACCCGGGGGGGGGGGGGGGGGTTAGAATGATGCAGAAGTACCATATTAGTGGTCTATCAATGTTGTCTATTAATGACTCGGTTCACCTAGTTTCCACTATAGTGTGTATGCTCATTATGTGAACTTACCCGGTGTCTTGGAGGCTTTCGGTACATTCTGACAAGGTATTGATTGTCTTATTAATGGTTCAATGAAGTGCACGAGTTTGGGATATGTTTCATAATATCACCCGTACGCTGAAAACTATTTATCGGGGCAAGACGAGACATCTGAAGATTCCGGTATCACGTGACTGCCTCGTAGCGTGTGTTACATCGCTTACTTCGAGAGTCTTCACTGGCTTTCTGCAAACGTCTGTTTGTGAGTCCCTGAAGATTTTCTCACTCATATTTTATCTGATATTGCCTTCGTCTTCCTGCAGCACAATGCCCTAATGACTACTTTCTTTGTCCGCATCACAAAGATTACGCTAGGATTACACTCATATATATCCGCGACACAAACTTGAAGCTAGAGAAACTATTCAAAATCATATATCACTCCTTCGCTGCTTTTCTATTCTTAGTCTCTCTGCATTTGATATTTTTTTCGATTTTCCTTTCGGCTGCTTCGGATAACACCTTACATACTTGCTCTATTTTAACGCAACTGTGCTATTTAATGAGTGTTGTATAGTTCATGTATTTATGCTAGTATGTGTAAAAAAGAACCTTGCTTATTATTTTGTTGTTATTATTGTAAATTCATGGTTGTTCGTTGGCAAGTACTTAAGTCGTCTTCGTCGATGAGTTTAATCACAAAACCAAGGCATACTACAATACATGGAGTGGAGTCGTCGAGTGGAGTCACTTCATTTCACTCCGCTCCTCAACTCCACTCCATGTTTTGTAATATGCTCCTCATTAAATCATAAACGATCATTGGCAGTGTGTTGATCGGCTTCCCGGTGTGTAGCTTAATTATTTATGTACGTCTGCCTGTAAACAGTCATGTGCAACAAGAAATATCAGTTTAATTGTTCATAATACAAATATAATAAGTGAACACAATTATTCAATATTTTATTAGTTTCTATTCTACTATGGCGTTGCGTCAGCTTATTTCTAGGCTATTATGTCTATATACACACCATTAACCATGCATAATCAAAGAAGTCTGTTGTCTATCTTAGTTTACACACATAATTATAGTAACTTAAGTCGATTGTTAAACATGTTCTACACTTTTTTTATCTACTCACATCTTGTTCCTGGTGGTATTTATCACCACGAGGGAGTGAAAGACGTTTAACATGGTTTGCTAAAACGCTGTTTTAGTATCCTGTTTTGAAAGTTCTTTGATTCTAAAAATAGCGAAAAGAGGTCACATGCGGATAACAATAATTGTTGCAATAGTTCATCAGTTACCAGTTACCAGAAATAGCCTATCGATACCACTGGTTCATTGCATAACCAATCTACTCCACGGCAAGCGATACGCGAAAATGTAATAAAACCGAGTACCACTGTACACAAATTCATTCACTCTGTGGCTGGTAACTGTCTAACCTCAGGGGCAATTAACTAAACCCTGTTCTTCCAGCGCTATCGGCGGTTTTACTAAAGCTGTTAACTTCAGCTGAACATAAGTTATGAAATATTTGAAAATCACTGAAAATGTTTCTAAGAGTCACTCATAATGCAGAGGAAATTTTATAAAATGTATGAAAACAACCCTACTCGGCTATGCCTATCGAGAAAAATAGTAACCTAACGTAACATGTTTTGATACGCATGTGCGATGAAAATGTCAACCGTACAATGGCTAACTGTAAAATGAAAAGTACAAGCGTGTTTCAATCAGATGTTATTATTGATACATATTTGAAATCATGCAATGGTCATAGTTCAGTGGCAACTTCGAAAGCTCAGCAACATGCAAATGAACCCCAGGATCTGGTTGATTTAGTATTTGGTAAAAACCGTAGCGCACAGACAAGTCAAAGAGACACACAGAAACGACAACAGCGCCTATAAGCTCTTCAACAGTGCTATAAGTTGAATACAAATTTCGTCAGTATCAAACCCATTCCACGTACACCGGTGATAATCTATCATATACTAGTTTGTTGATCTCATTGGCTGAGTTACCAGTATTCTAATTGAATAAACAAAATTCAAAGGTTACCAGCATCCTCACAATCTAAAGATAATCACAACCAACCATGGATATTTGCCGTCTTTAGACAAATAAGAAACCTTAGAATAGCTACCACATCTGTCAATTTGTATTATTTTTAAATCAAGTTAAAAATTATATGCGGGGCTACATCACTGATTGTACTGGTTCATCTCGATTTTACGTTCATCATCTTAAGGTCATAACCTAGAGGCTGTTGTTTATTTCCAATGTCTGCGAAGCAGCTACGCCTCCAGGGAAACATTTCCTAATATTATTATTGTAAGAATGTAATAAACTTTAATTCTGGTTTCAACACTGCCACGAATTTCACAGTCAACTTCTATCAACCGTTATTGTATTTATGTTAACGAAAGCATAGAACCCTTCCAAGAGTCACACATGTCGTTCTAACGTAATATAGATACCTTGTTAACGTTGAAATAATATAAGCCACCATTATATGGTCTTAAATCTTTAAACATAACATTGTCTTAAAATATATTGCGTCGTAGTGCTTGTGGTAGTCTTGTAGGAGATCACAGACAGGATTTACAAGCAGTGAAAGCTTTTTGCAGTGTCTTGTAGGTTAGCCTTTGACGCACATGTAATGTACTTTTGCACAATTTGCGGAACGGTGTGGAAACTAAACAGACCTTAGATCAAAGGATCAATTATGTGAAAGATTGTCATGGAAACGTAACAGGTTGCATATCTGCATAGTGTCCACAATTTATTACATCATTCCAATTACGTTTGCTCGAGTGACTCAAACTGAGGTCATCATTAATTAAACGTTTGCTACTCATCTAAATGGATGTGTCAGTTTGTTGGGGTGTGTATGCGGAATTTCGGTATCTTTTCATCTCTTGTCCGTTTTGTGTGTAATACTATTCTGGTAGTATGTCTTTGGTCTGTGACTTTTTCTTTTTTGTATGTGTATTTTCAGAGCAGTTGATTGTTTCAGTTGAGTGCAGTCTTCCTAGTCAGCTGTGTTGTTGGTTTATTTATTCAAAGCTATTTATACGTTTTTATGACGTCTTAACTTGTTGATTTCTATCATTTTATTGAGTTTTTTTAAAAACATTTTAAGCTATGTTTAAATGAAAATAAAAGTTTGAGCGGCGACACAAATAAATCGGGGACAGGACGGAAAGCGATGGTAGGGCGAGACAACAAGCGATGACAAATATAATTTATTGAAATACTTCGTTCTTTAAACTAGTAGTTTCTATTAAAACAACCCGCTTCAACTTTTGCAATAATTATCCATACTTATGTTAGCTAAACAGTTTCTGTAAAGTTTCAGGGATAACAGAAGCTATCGCAAATATCGATTTTGAAAATCAATTAACCTATATATATGAAGAGGAAGTATTCTTTTCAAGGATATAAATGGGACAATCTTCGAAAATACCGGCCCATTTATTCCTCATAAACGCCATACTGTTTTGATTTCCCAGGAGCAAAGCGTTTATTGTGCCTTTCGTCAGTGGTCAATGACATATATCCTAGAGAATTATGTCAATAAAGATTTCATTTACATGTTTATATATCATAGGATGTTGCTCGTGTCCTTCTGTGCTTCCGTTTATTGGTGTTTTGCTTACTTCCAATCCAATGTATGCTTGATTGTAAGTCTTATTTGAAAACAGTTCGAAAGACAAGACTTTAGAGCTTTTGCAATCGAATCTCGCTGGTCAATGTAAAGCCACACCATGCGAAAAAATATCTTCATGATAGCTTCGTTTAGATCAGAAACTAAACAAGAACTATTCGGTGAAGTATGGATATTTATCTAAAGGTTGGGCGGAATTTAAAAAAAATACTGTTTAGCCAAAAGGATTAAAACATAATTTGATAATAAATCGGCCAGGGAAGGTAACATTTAACAAATTCAGCGGAAACAGCCGAACACGAACGGCTTAAAAAAGAACTGTTAAAATTGAAAATTTTAAAGTCCTGTTGTCATGTGTCAAGTTGGCAGAACAAAAGCAACCAATGTGTTGTAGCAGGCAGCATGCGTCTGAGTATTATACTTGAAAGGTTATTGTTTCCATTGACTGTTTGAAATTTTAATTGCACACATGTGAGTTATAAGAATCGCATTTTGTGCTCAAACTGCATCGTTTAAGGTGCATCAGAATTAATAATGCATGGTGCCTTTTAGCGAAATTGTTATTAAAGGCTATGAAAAGTGTTAAAAATTGTCAAAAGTGCTGGGTTTATGAGTTTATAAACATTATATTGACACTAGTGACGTACTGGTCCTTGTCATGTATGTATTTTACGTGGTCGGTATATGCTCACATTCACAGTGTTGGATTTATTTACCCTCGCCACCGGGATTACCCATATGGGCGAGCATTCTCTATCTTTATAGTTTCTTTCTTTATTTAAATAATATTTAATTATCTATTTTAGAATGTTTGCGTGTGTACTAATACTATATAATCTTTATAGTAGACTATTTGTCAAAATATAATATTCTATGTTTTTTGTCCGTAACGGCGATTTTCATTTGTTCATTTTCAATCCGCTTTTGCAAACGAAAAATGCTCACATTTCCATGCCATACCAGTTATATAGTCCATGATGTGTTGTATGTAAATCTGTAATAGGTCAAATTACACATGCATATATATATAGGAGTCAGAGCTTTCGAATGTCATCTGAGGCTGATTTGGATGTATGGCCTAAAGGTTATAACGCTCAAACGCTTGTCAACTATGGTGCATATATTTATGTACTGTTCAAGAGCTTGGGTGTGCAGTCCCAAGCTGGTATGAGGAACAACAGAACACGAAGTGTTGAGTTGAAAATGGGCATTTTTTGTAAAATACCATAAAATAAAGCAAACTATTTGTTTATGCTCTATTGGGCGTACAATAAACGCCTATATATGTGGTATTTTATTTACTTCGTACTAGTCCTAATGTTAAATGAAATCATTGTTTTAATAAATTGTTTGTGCATCACAATGATTGCATTTGGTAAGCTAAATATGGCTTTCGGTCTGGAAAACAAGGAATAATTACTGAATGAAGCTATAAAGCCAAGTTTGTAACGTTGTTATTTTCTATTTGTGAGCGCTTAATGTGATAAAATTGCCATTTGCAACATTTGCTGACGAAATATTGTAAAGCTTCAATGATAGTAAGTGTGTCATCTTGTGTTGTGATAATTATAATTATTATTGCCAGCATTCGCAGGGAGATAATAAAATACGCACGCATTAAACATGGCCGTTGCTCTACTGGTAACGTGTATCTAAAGTGTTTTTGCTAATAAAATGCGCTATGTGATTAAAAATAATCAGATTTTAGTATGGCAACCGATAATCTCTTGTTTTATTCCAATTTCATTCGCAATTTCAAATATCCTTTGGGAACTTTTCTTCCTGAGGTCGTGCGGCACACCCGGGAACACGGATAACACGTGTTGATGCGGAGACAGTAAACTTTGCACATTGCTTTAAAAGCGCCGGAAGCATGATTGGCAACCAGCTTTATAACTGAAATTCAAATGTTAAAATTATTTCGCTAAATCAGACATTTAATTGTGTTTGTTATTGTTATTGTTAATGACGTATCGTTAATTAATACAAACAATGATCATCGATTTCTTTTCATGGATAACTCTTCGTATGGTATTAAGGCTGTATTATGCTGTAAGTGGGGTACATTTAATGTTCAGTTATTTGTTTTGCAGAGCGAGGGCTGCCCAATGAACTACTGCATATAGTATTTGAGGGTCGCCCAGTGATTTCCTACATGTAGTTTTATACGTAATTGCCTAGGTATTGAGGTATCACAACAAGAAAAAACATTCTTCCATGTAAAAATGATTTCATGATATCATCAACATCTTCAAAACTGCACCTGATGTCATCGTAGTACATGAAATTACATTTATATAACATGCTATACTTAACGTCATCTTCATTCATGCAGAAATCAAAAGGTTTACTGGCCCCAGTGTATGTGGACAAATATTTTATATCTGCCCAACCACATATCATAAGGCTTATGAAAACGGGTGGTTACTATTTTCGCATGGTCCGAATCGCAGATGTGTTACTGCGGTAAGACACACATTTTTAATTTCTCTCCTTCTTATTACCAGAGCGGCTTCTTTTGTTGTTTGTTTTATAAGGTCACTCAATTTCTATACTCAGTGCAAAATATAATCTCATATACAAGTATAAAATAATATCATAGTGAAATCTTAAAACAGTGTTCTAGAAATATTACATAATATGTTACAAATAAAAAAAACCCAGGCCATTTTATGGTATCCTTAAAATTCGGTAGCATTTCAATTTGTTACGTAAAAGTGTACGATATTTTTTTTGGACGGTGGAACCGACTAATACTAAATAACAGTACAAAACCTGACGGACATAAACCCCACTAAGAAGTTGATCTCACTAAAAATCGAAACACCATTGAGCACAAGAATTCCGTCATGTTTTATTTGCCTGTCTTACTCGCCTCTATTGATGAATTTCTATATGTACAATCAGCAACCAAATGTTGTTTTATAGCATTTCCTTCTCTTTCACTGTCTATTGTTATTGATGTCCCGTTTTTATTACATCTCTGTTTACGATGGCTGATTCCGGTATGAAAGAATATATTGACAAGCTATAGTGTGATATGAATATAATATGTAAGTTATACTGCAAAATTAAACATTATTGCGATGATCAATTTTCGCGTTGTTCGCAAAATCGAAAAGTTTGCAGAAATCAGTCACGTTCGTTAACATAAACCACAGAAAGTCGATTTTTTTTCAGAATTTAAAAATCGCGAACATATTACCTCGCGAACTAAATGAGAATAACAAAATCGCAATATGTTTTCCTTGCGAAAAAGTTATGAGTTACAGTAGCTGTATTGTTTTTTGGTGTACTACGAATGTGCAGATCTTGGAAATAAGTTAATAAAACATGCATATACCGTCCAAAATATATAGATATAGATCTATATTATTACGTATCATCTAGAGCTTTTATTAGTAGACATGCCGTATTTGGTAGCACTAATGGTTTTTGAAGCTGTCTGTGGTACGTTTTCATCTAGAATGTTGTACCCATCAACGATATTTTACCCTATGACTTCTGACATATAGTGATAAAATATGATCAATATGGGCGGGTTTATTCATCATTAATACAATTGGGTGCAGAGTGTCTTGGCACCTCCACATTTCCATTAATAGTGGTCTTTGAAAGTGGTATAGTAACTCTTTGAAATGACTGTTAATACAGTTTTCAGTTTCAATATAACTCCTTAGAGTTCTGACTTCTGTTCTTAACATTTCTTTCCCTTTTCCACATTGTTTCACTTTTCCGTCTATGGAAATGCTCAGGTCACAACATTTCAAAAACAAAGTAATGTACTATGTTAACATTTTCACAAGAAATACTGCTTCACATGAATGGCGGCAGCTTAAAACATTATTAATGTACAATTAAGTTGCACGTATTGTGGGATTCAAACCTGTTCTTTATGGTGCCACCTCCTAACACTGTGATATACGAAACGCATTATACCACTCCGTTTATAGTCCGCCTACCCGACTAGATAATATATGTTTTCAATCAATTATTATAACTTCAAATTAAATTGTAGCTATATTTTATTTTGGGCTTGATTATCTATGTTTTAGGGTGCAAAGGGAATTAATTTCAGGAAAAAAGAGTAGACTGAAGAGTTGTCTCCTTTTATTATAAATAGGGTCTGTATGTAAAAATTACTCCGTTTAATGTTCCTCCGTAGTCCAATGGTTAGCAATGCCGTCTAATCTGGCGACCAGGATTCAAACACGGGTGGAGGCACTCATTTGCCTGCCATATTTCGGCCGAAAGCTGACTGGCAAATAAAGAATATGCTCGACTCGGCGCGGTATTTGCAAAGGTAGGTTTATAACATCGATGGATTTGTTATCTCTACGTAGTTCATGGTATGTGGTGCCAACTTCAATAAAAACGTTTAGTACCTAATTATAGCTTCAGAACTATAGCAAAACCAGTCCATTCTGAATTAAAATACCATTGTATAATATTTTTATCTATAAAGTATACTCTAAGTATGTGTATTATCAGCCATCTCGTTATTTCGCGTATCTGTACGAAGAATAACGAGTGTATCGTGAACCTGGGTTCATTTAATACCACTAAATACACCAATAAATCATTCGACAACGTTTCCTACTCATTAGTAGGTGTTGAAAAATATTGCAATAATTGTTTGCTTCAAGACAGGAAATCAATAACGTTAAGACGAAATGTGCTTCATTGAGTATTATATACCCATAATCGCCCTCTCCTAAACGTCGAATATTTAATACTTTGCTCAAGTGGGGGAGACAGATAGATATCTGTGAAACGCATCCACCTGCCTCCCCCGGCTGTAAGCACTTCTGGTTTGTTAAGTGGCTTGTTTTCATATTCCTGTCTTTTTATACCCTATCGTTCATCTTCCAACGCCCTGTTCAACGCATCTAAACACGCTCTTAATCAATTCCTCTTCTCAAAACCTTACAGCGAAACATTACCGGAGTGGTAGTCTATTTAACAACATAGTTAGGTACAGCAGCCAATGAGTAGCGCCCATCTATTAAAACAAGTGTTTTCGAATAGGGAGGCATGTAGTTGTTGGTTGGGTGAAAGTTATCTTCCCCTGTTCCGAACGATGTTGGTTGGAAACCGGCATTGGGTAATGTCGAATCTTGATCAAATCGACGTGACGTCTGGTAAACTTAGTACGGAACAGATGAAGCAATTTGTACCGGTGTTTGATATAAATTATAACGACTTGTTTCGCAAGCGGTGTCAAATAATGAAGCTTAAACTTCTATTAAAAAACAACCAGCTTTTATTGTCGTGATGTTTGTGCCGAGCCGAACATAGCCTTTAATTGCCTTTCAGCTTTCTACTGAAATACTAGTATGGCAGGTATATGAGTGCCTCCATCCGTATTGGAACTCGGATCGCCATATTATAGACGGTAAGCGCGCTTACCATTCAGCTACGGATGCACCCCTTTCGTATTCCCTTTTTTGTCTTTTTGGTGATGCCCTCCCTGTCCGATTTATTATTGTCGTTTGGATTATGACTTCTGCCTTGGTGACTACACTTTATGCTAACATCCTTACTAGAGCGACCACAAACATGCTGTTCCCTAGATTGCTGCTATGAACGTCCCTTATAGCAGAGCTCTTAACACTGATATTAGAAGTTTGTGTTCCGATATTTGATGTTTATTTTCGTGCGTTTACATCAAATATCGATTAAACGTGAGCATGTCTTTGGAAGACGCGCTTGTTTTCTCCGTAGGAACATTTATTGTCAGGCGTAAGTCCCATATTTCTTTGAAATTACAATTCCAAATGGCTTTTAATTTTAAGATTGTTCGACAAAGAAGAGTCGTATTCTTGTCTGACTTCGCACATTTTGTGTAGAGTTTTACTTGAAATCTTGGGCTCTTAAATTCTTAATGTGCTCAAATACTGTACATTCTGTCTCAAAGTAGGAATCTTCGTTTTATGCAGACTTTCATCAGACGAACGATCAACATTTTATGTCGTGACATGTACTGTAATTTGCATTTACTTACTGTCTTAGACAACATGTGTAAACTACTATATCAATGCAGGAGTGAAGTCCCAGCTCTATATGCGATGTCACTCTAGACCTCCCAGACAAATAGCTGTGTGTAAATCTTGTAGATGGTAGTATTTCAACGGACATAGGAATTTAAACAGACTGGGTGCTTATTTATGCAACTTTTGGGGGTGCGTTTACCGAGTGGTGAAAACACAATGCATTTGCACCAAGCACTGCTAGGCGATGACACCATATGTAATGGTTCGAATTCAACTACATGTATATGACTGTACAAACTAGTGCTAGCGATTGGGACTTGTTTGACTATACATGTATATATAACTTTATAGATATATACATGTGTGTGTAGAATTATCTAATGTTTTGTGACTGTCTGGGAGAGAATAACTCGGCTTGTAGTATAATCCCAGCCATAACTGCGTACATAAACTGTCTACAGACATCCTTCAGGACTATCTGCCCCTTAATCACATTCTATCGTATCCAGTCACGCAGTAATTGTAGAAATAAAACTGCCATGAGAGTTAATACCCATATACTTGCCTTTTATTGCACAACAACACACATTTAGGTACCCCTTCAGTATGATACAAACAAACACATACACGAACGATCACCATAGCGTTATTCTGAAGTAGTTCTTAAGCTTAATAGCGAAAATTAATCTCTTGCGAAAATTCTGATTTTACAGTTCAGAATAATTATAATACGCATGTACGTAGACGCTATGGCAAACATCGGATTGATTTCTTTTGAAGGGGCATGACTAAAGTATAATATTAAAATGGAATTTCTTGAGCTAATACTACTAACGCATCATGTAATAGTCATTCCCTCGAAGCCGGAGGTCATTGACCAATAACAGTGTAGCAATAACACGTGACTTTTGACTACAGTTACAAGAAGAAATTTGTAAACATTGGAAAATAAAAAAGCTGTAAGTATTTTATTTCTTCATGGATTTCTATGAAACATACGCCACGCTAAGGGGACAATAATTTGCTTTCCATGAAATATAAAATCTTTTTCCGCGGCTCTGCCGTTTTGTCCATTACCTTGTGAAACCATGGAACGTGTAGGTTTCACAGGGTAATGGAAAAATCGGTAAAACTGCTGAAAAAGATCTTATATTTCACGGAAAGCAAATACTTTTACCCATAGCGTGGCGTATATTTTATAGAAATCGATGAAGAAATAAAATACTTATGGCTATATTTGTGTTCCAATGTTTACAAATTTCTTCTTGTAACTGTAGTCAAAAGTCGCGTGGTATTGCTACACTGAATAAGACAGGGATAAAACCCAATGGGCACGCACTATGACTGTCTCGGTCGCACGCAAACAAATGTAAAAGTAGTCATATGATATGTATGTTTATCCATGTCATCGGATCTTCATTCTCGTTCGTCAAAAGGGCTTGCGTCTTATTGTTTGTTTTCTACAGTACGAGGATGCGAACACATTGACGTATAACGCTTAGAACCGTCACGTGATTTGGGATAATAAAACTTTCGTCTACGTATCTGTTAAATCAGACGGTGTCTGTATTGACCCGCCCTTGTAGCGGACTGGTTTTACGTCTGCCTCATAGCTATGTCGTTACTTACCACTAAGCAGGTGGACCAATTAAGATGTCATCGGATAGCGCACACTGATTGGTCAATAAAACTGCGAACCAGACAAACTCAGTCTTGTTCTATATCTATTTTATCTACTTGTGTAACCAGGAACCATTCTGTTTTCTGGCGATAATATTTGCTGCAGGGAACACTGTTGTCTACATAATTCTATATATGGTCCTAACCCTCGGACTGACTAGAAAACATTGTGTTACTATACTACTGTATTAGTGGTTATTTCTGCGGGTCAAAATATCTGCGTATTCTACTTTTCAGACATTTGGCGGAAATATTAGCGATTTCTTAAATTTCTATGTAGATTTCTATGTTTGCTATAGTTTTCTTTGCGCTCGATAAAATGTTTGCGAATTCAGTGTATGCATGAAAATCGCCAATATTTTCACATCGCAAACATAACGACTTATACAAAACGTTTCATGTTTTCTTGGTGTAATGCAATCATTATCTGATACACGCATGCTGGTGACACATTCTATTATTGTTGTCTGCTCATCGTGTGTTTTATATTGCTATGTCGATGGAATACCAACTCTGTATACTTCATAGTCGATTCGTTCAGACGAAATAAATGTTCTAGTTTCCGTGTTGAGCGGAATGCACCGTATTTTGTACAGTCAAACCTGTGCTAGTGAGCCAGTGTTATACATACATTTATTTACATCAAATTCCTTCAGAGAGTGTAGCATCCTGTTATTTCAAAAGGCTCATTGAAAAAGTCAGATTTTGCCTGTTTTTATGTTACAAAATCACTTTAAATGGCTTAATTTGATAATGATATATTCATGAACATTATTAGGAAATGTGTCCTAGTTTTCTAATGTACATTTGTATATCACATGATGGAACCCTATTTCCCACTCTTGGTGCTGTAGTTTTCAAAATAAAGGGGTGGCGGAAACCATAGGAATGGATAAATCCATAGGAAAGAAGGATAATATAAACTAAAGTAACAGAACAGAACACCTAAGTAAGCCGGATGTGAAAATATCGTCTTATTTCGAAAGGTTCGTATACTTTGGTAATAGCACATGATTCTAAATCATCAATGCCAAAGTTATTTGCAACTGCTTTTACGTTTTATATACATTTTATGGTTATAATTTGATAACTTGTCGAAAATATCGTCATAAACATAAACTTACTCAATGTTCGCTATTACTAAATTATATTCTGGCATTTATCGCCTAGTTAAATTATATTGTATCGGTCTTACCCTATATACCCTCTTATACGTCGAAATTTGTCATAAGACGAATCCAGACTATGAACCATCACATTAGGATCATGGCAAGTAGACTAATGATCGGATATATACATGTCCTATAGCACCTGCTACATTTGTTACGTCAGTGGTATGTCGCGGCTTTGCATCTAGCCCAGAACCTCTTGTGACCGAGGTGGAAGCTCTAACCACAAAACATGTCGGGACGCAATATGGATTCTCATGATACTATGTTTATCGTGTATACATACCACTTGAGGGAACTACCTATATACCCCTTTATAACTTATAAGTTGAGTTGGGCTATAAGACAAGTCATCTTATAAGTGAGTATTATCATTAAGGGTATATTGTCTAGAATAAGTAACCCGGTTATCAGTCATCCAGTGTGGTTAATTTGTATAATTTAGAGTTTCCTAAACGTCTAAAAACCCTTACCAACTTGCTAGCTCTACTTTTTTTAACAAACCATGTCCATTACATTTATCAGTGTGATCTACTTGCGCATGCTTACTGGTTTTCAAATTTCCTCTTCGTGAAGAAACGTTTCTTTTTAATAAGAACGTTCTTCGTAGATAATACGACACAAATCGAGCCCGCTAATTGGTTGAATAGTAGAGCAAGCAATAAAAAAAGTAAAACTCGCTTCCAAATTGGTGTAAGATGAATGCGTCCTCAAGAAGGTACAAAGTACGATTTAGTATATCTTGAATATAGAGCCTAAACGATATTTCCTAAAACGTTTTGCAGTTTGTCACGAATGCAGGATTTTAGAGTACTCAAACATTCATGTTATTGTTGTCTTCATAGATTTACGGGCAATGTTATAGCTCCAAAATATCGAATTCCTAGCAGAAGATGTTCTGTGTTCATTTTGTCGATACGCGTGGGGATAGAATAACTGAGGAAATGATAATTTACGACCACAGTAGCTTTGCAGATGAACTTTTCATTTGATTTTGAGGAAACTTTGCCACAAAGAAGTACAATTAACGATAGATTACTGTAATTATATATGTTTATTGACAGAATCCTAGTTCCCATTTCAGCCGCGAAACAATAACTGTTGTTTACGTCTTGAAATATTAATGACCACGTGATTAAATGCTGTCCTCCCATTGGTTGACATATTGACGTCATGGGAACGCTATCTGTGTGTAAAGGTTAAAGACGCATCCCGAAAAGGTCAAACTCCCTGTATTGTTCCCCGCCGTTTCCTCGGTGTTTTGCCTAATTAAACTATTTCTTGGTATTGTATTTTATTAGCATTATAAGGGTCTCTTAAAGCGCCGAACCAAACCGTTCTTGTTTCTCAACGAAAAAATCAAATTCGCAAAGTATTAGTGATAGAGATCAAGCAATTTAAATTTTCGTTGGAAAGAAACAAAGTGATATGTTTGAATATACCAATTGTCAATGACTGTCAACCAAATAATCAAATTCGTGAAAGGTTATATCGGAATGACGTGCCCTGACAGGGTCAATGCTTCATGATATTTGTGCTCTGTTATAGAACGTGGTGATATAAATAACCCGGTGATGATTGTATCTCTTAATGTAGAGAGATAAGTCGAATAATCTCACACGCACAATTTCTTAGAAATGACTTCCTACACACCGTGACTATTATCTATACATCTAAAACACCTGTTATCTTACATTACTGGGTCCAACAGAGTTAATTACGTCTACCACACCCATGACAGATCTATGTCAGAAAGCCAGACTTCGGGAAAAACTAAAATGGTGGCGTATTGTCTATTTTGTTATACCATGCTTTCATAAAAAAACATCAAGTGTTCAAAATTACCCGTTTGATGGAAGTGGTGTATGTTATCACACATATATTGTCAGAATGATACGACGGGTTAATCGATTGAAACTTGTTTCTTTTTGATCTTATATGCCGTTCATATTGTAGATACGGCGGATCCAATAGAATGCCAAATGGTATGTGTCGGTAATACATCATATGGTTGATACCAATACAGACAAACTCCAGTAACCCAAATCGTCGAAGGGTGTATATATTTTTGTCAGAAAAAATAAGCTTACTGCTTGTTGTTTTTATTTTGGAATGATTTTTCTTGTTGGTGGGTGTAAATGTTTATTTGCTCGTTTGTCATTGTAGGTGGCTATGTACTTTATGTACATGGCTTTTAGGTCAATTATCATTATCATTTCTAAATCAATATCATCTGTTGTGGAGATACATGTATATATATTTATCCATATCATGCCATGCAAACAACATGATCCTAATAACTGTGTTTATAAACAAGAGGGCCATTGGCCCTAAAGCGCTCACCTGATGACTAGCAGTTTAGGCAGAATCAGTATTTGTTATGATATTACCTTAATATTTGATTTAGATTTTACACTGACCAGGTTTAATATAGATGTGGTGAAAATGTGACCTCTAGAGTGTTAACAATGTTTTTCTGTGATGTGACCTAGTGACCTAGTTGTTGATCCCAAATGACCCAATTATGAACTTGTCCTAGAGTTCATAGAGACATACATTGTGACAAAGTTTCATTAAGATTAAGTGAAAAATGTGAACTCTAGTGTTAACAAGGTTTTTCTTCAATGTGGCCTGGTGACCTAGTGTTTGACCCCAGATGACCCAATTACTAACTTGACCTAGATTTCATAGAGACATACATTGTGACCAAGTTTCATTAAGATTAAGTGAAAATTATGACCTCTAGAGTGTTACCAGTCCAATTGTTGACGGTGGACGGCGGACGGTGGACGACGGACGACGGACAAAAGGGTGATCACAATAGCTCACCTTGAGCACTTCGTGCTCAGGTGAGCTAATAAAAACAGTAACTTCAACGGCAGGTACCCATGTGCAAGACGGACTAATTGACTCTGCAGTGAGAGTGTAGTGCTCTTAGAATATTCTATCGTAGTGTCATCTAGCTGACGCATGACTTTTACATTCTCCTGGTTAGAGAACTTCAAACACCTTCCTTACGTCATTAGCATGTTTCATAGGCATTTACAGACCGCCCTCCTCAATTAATGCGCATGTGTCTTTTTCAGTTATGTAATTTACTCGTAGTTGGTATGTCTGGTGTGTAAGGGTCTGAGATGTGGGTGAACGAGTGAGAAGTACTTCAGCGACAGTGATGGGTGGATCACCAGTGATTTGTCTCGCGCCATTATCGAGTAACATACTTCCAACGCCGGGTCCAATTTCTATATTGTCAGTTAAAAAGTCTCGTTTTTCCTAAATTTACTTTTAAATCCAATAATGTTAAAAGACACACGTTGTATTTTGTGCTACCAGCATCTGTAATGAAGTTACTAATTCTTACGCTGAAGATATGCGATTCCCGTTTCGCATCATTAATATTTAATTTTCTTATTATTGTCTTAGAAACTCCTTCTATTAAATTAATTATAACGCCATTTAATTTTTGTTTGACGTCAGTTGATGTAAATTGACTGCAATATAAATACCATGTTTTCTGTAGAATCAATTACTACTCAGAAAGACAAAATGTGATCAGTACAGTTCTGAGCAAACGGGAAATCAGTCCAAACCGAACAAAATGTGTATGTATTGGTGGGTTGCATGTTCATACTGCAACTATAATTTTATATCTTAATACATATGGGTTTTTTACTAAAAAGGTTTGGCTGACGGAACAAAATCGTATGTTCAGTTTTATGTCACTGTAATTTTTTTGCGATCATTACAGTTATTGATTATAATAAAAATAATCAAACACTGAATGTTGTGAGCATGTTGGCCACAAACCACATATACAGTTTAAAATATTTATTGTAACAATTCAAGTCAAAGTATTCAAATTTGGACATTTCTTAAAAGCGTTATAAACAACGGCTACTTGAAAGTTCCATTCGCCCATGATGGTTTGAGTACGATATATGCATGCAAATACACTTTGTTTACTGTTAATATTTTATTCAACCAATACATCGTGTACAGGAGGGAGGTAACCAAATATCAAACAATATTGGTTCTGGCAAAACCGGTTGTTTGAATTCAACAACATATGTTACTGCGATCGAATTTTCCCAACGTTCTTAGAATACACAATACTTACAGCGACTAAGAAATCTGAGTACGTAGTGTTTTCATATATACTTCTAGTTGTTTGAAAGTATCTGTGATTTTCCATCAAACCCGTCCAAACTAAACAAAGAATGAAGTGCACGAATCTTTGGATGGTAAAATTCTAATTTTGTTAGGATTCATGAACTACTTTTAAACACCTTAATTCGCGTGGTGATGTTTTCGAAATATTTCGAGACATGATGACTTGGTGTTTGTTGATACACTCATTATAGTTATATCAAAATTTATTTTTAGGTTGATTATAAATTCGATAGATATTTTAGAATCGAGAAATTACGCAAACATGACAACGAGGTCTTGAATACAGCCGGTGTTGCTGTAATCAAGCGATATAGAATTCCAGTAGCTTGTCTGTAAGAATGGCTATGGTCAATGTAATTTTTCGTCTCTACTAGTCAGTGTTATTTTTGAGTGATAATCCGCGCCGGCAGTGTCAGTAGTTTAAGAGAAAACATGAGTCAATTAATAGATTCTTGTGTTAACATAAGTGCAATATCTGAATATAATAGAAAGTTTCTCAACTCAAACCTCTTAGACCTTTCCATTTCTTTCTTGTGTTTTCCTTTACTTCAGTTAATCATGATTTATGCGGTAAAGAGTCCCGAGATATGATTTCAAGCTCTCCAAGATTTGAAATAAGGCGTCAGATATATGCTGTTTACATGCAACCTTTGTATATTCTGATAGAAATGTTATCCTCTATACAAAAATTGAATGTCAGAGGGACAAAAACAAATATTGCGGACAAGAAGAAATATTGGATTTTCTGCTAAGCTCAATGAATGAAAGCAACGACAAAGTGTTTTTTCATACAAACAATGTAATTTTGTTTGGGAACATTAGCAACGGTTTTGTTCATTCTCTTACAAATGAGACGGTTTAAACACTCCAGAACTATTGATGGTTCGGAGGTATACATGTACCAGTATGAATACATTTGGAAACGATGATAAAAAGTGTATGAAATCAGCTTAAGTTGGAATACATAAAATAGCAAAAAGATAATAACAAATCGAAAACCCTTGACAGCCTTTAATAGAAACCACTGATCACGAAAGGCATAAAAATCACACACAGAAGAAAAATATCACATATTACAAATACAAGTTTCAGGAACTATAAATGGAACAAGTGAAAAAGAAACAGAATATTTACAAAACACGAAAAGACAACCTACTACGGCAGCCTTCTGTACAAGACAGTCAAACATAACTAGAGTTATATAAAGACGATATATGTAGAAAGTTGTGGCATAATGTTGTAGTCGGTGGTGTTGATCTTGTGTTAGTTAAATGTGCTGATGAATGTTTTGTCTTATTTCTGTCATGTCATACGTTTTCTGTTTAAGGTCCTTTTCCACACAAAGTTTTGACAAAGGTGACACTGATATAATTATGTTTGGAATTTATCTTAATGTTGAATGGAGCAACTTATCGACACACAACGAAATAAGATCGATTTGTGGGTTCGAGAATGCACCACACGACCAATAACGCGTTGCACGGTCATAAAATTGAAGGTATAGACTGTCGTAGCAAATTGCTACGGTACCAATTGCGTGGATTCCTTACTTGTTGGTTGATGATATGGTGTTTGTTGGTTCCTATGTCATTGTCATTCAGATGAAGTATTTGTGCAGCACATATACCCTACTTAAAACTCCTTATTGGTCATCTAGCTTTTCCTATTACCACATCGTGTGTCTAGTCAGCGACTGTGCTCATACGTATCGAAGATTGTATCTTCGGTATGTTAAAATTTCATGAATACCGTTTTGATAATCAAAACGCTGCGAATGTCATGAACTTATTCAACTTTTCAAATAACCTCATTCCAAATAACCACTTTCACTTCTTGAATATGTTCAATAGTTTGTCATTGACATGTCTACGCAATTGTTCATCAAATTACATTTCGATTTGACGGTGAATTTGGAACGAGATACAAAACGAACCATTAACCATCAATCCCAAACGACACCCGCAAAACATATAAAATTGGAACATGCTAAACTTTTTTTGGGAAGATCAATGTTTTTCTCAGCGGATTTTATTATAGAAATTGCTGATAAAACCGCCAAAATATCACATGTAGTCCGTCATACATGTAAACGTATGTAAACTTTCTTAATTAACAGTGTCTGAATTTACATTTGCTTTAAATAAAATGATCATATGCTCTATGTTTAACACATAAAACGCTGGAGACTTTTACAAGTAATATACTCACACTTCAATTCTAATTATCTTTAATTTGATTTTCTGAAGCCAAGTTTTCTTGCGCATTTAAAATTCTTTCCATTGCGTATAAGCCACCTTTCCCCGTTTGTAGAGGGGAGAAATTGTTATTGATTCTCTACACTTAATCTTAGCTAAGACGATGTTACTAAACTTTTTTGCTGTAACTAATCCTGGAACACAAGTAATTTTCTCACCAAAATGATAAAGTGTGCACCGTTCTTGTACTAAGCAATACTGGGAGGTCTAATAAAAGCACATTGCAAACAAAAGTAGAACATGTTGTTCAGAAAATTTAGGCAAGGTGATTGTGTTAAAACAATACACCTTTGGGAAAACAAGAGCAATTCTGTACATGAAAGTCACTTGTCAGTCAATGACATTCTACGGAAGTGTAAAACAATATATATATTGTGGTAACGCCTACCTGCTGAACACATCGTGTGTGGCTTATGATCACGTATGAGGAAGCATTAGATGTCAAAATCTTCTTACCCCATTCCTGAAAAGAATGAAACTGATAACAGCTTACTGATCTATGGACCCCACATTGACTTCATTATTTACATGTAACTAACATGAATCTCATACATGGATACGTACAAACTAGTATTCGGGAAGGGAAAACGACACATGTTTTCCCAGGGGACATTTGTACCAAGGAATAATAGACTTTCAATTACTAATACTGGATAGGTTTGAATAATAGAATATGGCCAGCGGCTATTCTGACTAAACAATGTGCTTTCGCCTCGTAATCTCTTCCATTCATATGTTTGTTTGTGAAAGGATGTGATTAAAAGTAAATGACATAAGTACAACAATGTGAACAACCCTCGAGTTCTGATGACTTTCTGTTTTGTACATAATTATGCTTTGCTTTCTATAATAGAGGAATGGGGGGAAATAAATGTTCTTAATGGTCATGTTTTGATATGCTTTGCTTTCTATAATAGAGGAATGGGGGGAAATAAATGTTCTTAATGGTCATGTTTTGATATGCTTTGCTTTCTATAATAGAGGAATGGGGGAAATAAATGTTCTTAATGGTCATGTTTTGATATGCTTTGCTTTCTATAATAGAGGAATGGGGGGAAATAAATGTTCTTAATGGTCATGTTTTGTCATGTGGTTGTATTGAATTATTTGATGTGTGTTGTTTGCAGCTGATATTGTTCTAGCTTTGGTTTAAACCTTATAATGTGTGTGTGTATGTGTGTAATTATTTAGGCCTTTTCGGTCAAGGATAACCCATGAAAGTGCAAGCACTTATTTCCTATAGGGTCCTGTTTTTTTTTTGCTGAAGGGACAGCGAGTAGAAGACAGAGTTGTGATACAAGGAATCCGGGTGCGTTACCCTAGCTCGTTTCGATTAGACTCCTTGGTTCTTTAACGTGCCCAGTGTATAGCACCGATACACGCGAGACTACATCTGGGTTTCCAACCAGTTCATCTCTAGTTGGGTGGGAAACACTGAAAAGCGTTTCAGAAATGACCAAGTGTCCCGGCCGAGACTCGAACCAGGTACCTCTCGATTAGTAGTCAAGTGCGTCATCCACTCGACCACCATGTCACCCTTTTCACTATTTAAACATTCAAGTAACACTTTTTAAACATTCCTGGACAGTATTTACTAATTCAACTAATAGGGAAGATGCAAACTATTTTGCTGTTCGTATTTGAAATGAAATGCATTAACATTATTTGAATTATACATGCATCTACATGGAGCGTCCATATTGTTAGTCTGGTTCCCGATCTTTACAATCTACGCAGTAAAGGTCACTAATCTAATGAAATGTAAGTACGGGAACCAGACTACCATATTGTTTGAACGTTTATATTTTAGGTTTATAACAAAGTTTATTGGGAAATTCTGCACATGTTAAATTATTTTAATGATCATTTTATGATTTGTTTTGTTTTACATAATGACATTTTAAATAGCCTAGTATACATGTATGTTTTATTTATGTCAAGCTTACAATACTACGTATAATGTATATACTTGAGTCTTACAGTTTGACAGAATAAGCCTGATAAATTAGCTTACATATAGTCCAGTTAGGATATTGTGATAGTGACGTTGCAGTTTATGTGTACGCAAAAAATCACAACCATTGTCTAAACAGGTACAGCGAAGTTTAGTATGTTAGTTTAGCATTGAAATATAGTTGTTTGTACAGTATACGCCTTTATAATTGGTTTTACACCGTTATAGTGGACTCGACCGCTGCGTCACTGGATTTTTATCCTAACTGGACTATACGCGTATATACAGTGATCATACTTCGTTAATCGCCGGCTAGTATTGTGAATAAAATAAAAAATTCCGGTGCGTTATAACATCAGACAATGGTAACTCACGAAGTGTTTTCCGAAGTGTAATTGCCTCAAGTCATTCATACCAATATATATACCCCAATCTCTATGTCTGAATTTAGCATATAAATATTGGTAAATGTGCTGTCCTCATGGGCCGCAGGTTTGTAAATAAAGTCGCTGTAGTTATGTAGAAATGCGTGCATATATAAACTCTCCAAAATGGAGGAAAATAATAGTTATTATTAAGTGCAGTAAGTCACGGGCGACAACCCTGACTGGATTCTGGATACGGTATTCTGTTTAAGAGTAACTCCATGTATAGAAGCACCATTATTGCATAGTTATTTATACTAGCAACGTGACTATATATATCTTCTCTTTTTCTTTCAGACTCTGATGGTACATTATAGAGCCCGGGTGGATGTAGGCGATTAACGGAAGATGGATATATCGATATGCGTATTGCTTGGCTGGATTCTAGTATGGCAATCACTTAATTACGTTACTGGCAAGAGTAAGTACCACGCATGCGCAGTACTCGTTTGTAATTCATAGGTTATTCCGGTGTTATTGTTAGGACATTGGAAGAAATGTCTAAAACAGTTTTTGACAAATCAAAATACAGCAAGTTACCTTTGTTACCGGCACCTGTTTGTGTCATTTATCAATAGGACCCACTCGTTTACTCATAAATTGCCTAAATATTGAATAAGTACAGTTCATTGCCAGCAATCTTGCTTCACTCCTGATGTCTCATTTAATTTAGACACGCTTGGATGCAACATTAGATAGCTGCCTGGCCCTGATAGAACATGTTCCTAGTAAGTGATTTTATTTAATCGAGCAGATACATACCACACGAACATGGCAACGTTAGCTCGTAAATATCGGTACGCTGTTACCAGTTATAAAATCCTGTGTCGTCCAATTAGAAATTGCGTCGTTTCATAATGAACCACCGATTCCAATGAACGCGTTTATTGTGAGTAATGATGTATGCCAGAAATTAATCATTTCTTGAAATAGTTTTCAAATTAATTTCAATACGAGTACACGGACCATTAATTTGACAACAGCGTTTCTTACAGTTTCGTGCGCTTGCATCCCAGTATAACAGACGCTTGGATGCGTTTTCACGGGAGGTCTGATAATCCGATTTTTGTAATAGCATGTTCCATCATGTGAGTGCAATAACATAATTCTGCGTTTGTTCATGACCGATATATTTCTTTAAGAAGAATTGACCGGAAAGTATCAACATCATGGTAAATGTTTAATTCATATGAAAGAGTGAAATTAAAAGTTATTTCTCCTCATAGTTCTATGACTTCTTTATACTGGTCTTCAGTAATGACGGGAAAACTTACGCGACTTGTTCGGTGACCTTATCACGGTATAATGCTGGACACGAGCACGCAACTGGTGGCATACCCTGCATGTCCCCGCTAAAACGAGGGGTGTCCATCAATAATGCAACTGTCTCGAAATCCATGCATAGTATAACCAGTAACATCAGTTTTCTGGCATGAATTACCAATTAACTTGTCTTGTCTGAACTGTGGTAACTGTATAAAAAACCAATAAACAAACAGGATCAGTTTTAAATAAGTCAATTCAAATCACATCAAATGTAATATAATTATACTGACTGTACAATTGGCTACACAGTGGTCTCATATTCATGATAGTCATACTAAATAACCGGCAATGAAATTTGTTACATTTATGGGCGCAATGAAGTTCCATTTAGCACAATTACCAGACGGATTACTCCCTTTCAAATGTGTGAAGAAGCATTTAGAAGACATTGTATGTAAATCACCGAAACAGAATAATTATTCTAACTAATTACGCATCTTAAATATTAAAATGTATTTGGTTTACTCTATGTGACCAACTCCAATGTCAGTGACATCACAGGTGAAAATTAATTGTATTCAACGCAACATTATGCTATGGAAAAGGTAGATATGTACCGGCGGACACCCAATTTGTTGGCAAAGGAGTAGTAACAGAGCGGATTTAAAAGCTACTACTAGCGCATAGACAATCCAAAGCCACACAGAAACGGAGTCAACGTCGCGCCGAGTCAGACATAGAACGAACCATTCATGTATCCAAAAATGGATATGTCGAGCAAGCCTATGTACTCACCCCGCAATCAATGGCACAATGTGGACTTTGAATTACGTGCATAATTATCAATAAAGGGTGTTCATTATGAATGAGAACTGCACTGAAGAGAAGTACGGGGTGAAGTTGTGTTCAACATATGGCTATAAGAGGGCCATTTGCTTATACCTGAGAGTAACACCGACATCTGGATTGTCAAAAGTGCTTTAAACAGTGGATGAAAAGATTGTAAAAGTTGTAAGGAATAGTGTAAGGGTACGCAACCATCTTAAGAGTAAATAAATAGTTACGTTTTGAGTTGCATTAATTACGATCAACCCACGTACGAGCAAAATTAATTACGCACAAGCATAATTCTATAATAATAAAACAATTTGTATGACCTGCGAGTTGTAAGACAATTTATAAGCCAATTAAATTATTGGTGAACGACTTCTAAAGTTACCGTCCTATGTACCTAGGTACCAAAAGATAAATTTAAGCCGACAGGGAAGGCAACACTAAACTTAACCAGCCGAGCACAGAAAACAAAAACACATACAAGGCACAAACAATGCCCAACTGAACAAGTAAATCCGCTTAAGTCCAAGCTGTCGATAAGCTGAATGAAATAGTTTCAGCAATCAAACAGCTGAATGCCAAAGCTGAATGACCCAGTTCCAACAGTAAAACGACTGGAATAACTACTTTTAGCTGTCAGAAGTCCTAAAAAGTTGAAAAAAAACAGTATTAAAAAGCTGAATGGTCAATCCTCACTACATACGTATCTGTAGAGGTCTTGTAGGATTATTCTGATTGGATGCTCTGTGGCATTCCCTTATGTGCAGAGTTTAGTTATAAATACATTTATGGGAATTTAAAAACTCGAATTCAAGATTCGGCTTAATATAGAATACCACGAAAGTGTGCATTTTTAAGTATAACCGTTGCTTAATATAGTACATTTTGCATTTAAAACCTTAACTAGAAAACTAAAATCAAGGAGGAAGTATATTTTAAGTGTAACGACCGTTTAATACGGAATTTGTACCGAAGTGTTCTATAAACTTACTGACAAACTTGCGCTTTCTACGTAATCTCTCCCAGAATTGGGGATATTAACGATCCGTGTAAAGATGGTCTGCCAAAAGAGATCACCGTTTATCCGAAAATAGAATATTGCGTCGAACAAGCGATAGTTTCAAATTAAGAATATTGCAATCAAAATATCTCCCGATTGGAGGCTCTGCGTGTAGTAAGACTAAATTGGAAACTCGAGTGACTGTTTATATATCCAATTTTATCAATCTAAATGGCGGCCATGACGTCATAAGCAGACATTTACCCAATGTGTGTATAGAACGCCAGAACACCTCTTAACTATTAGCCTTCCGTAGCCCGAAGCTGGAATCGCGTTTTTGATGAACGCAAAACGCATGTTAATATGTTGATATGAATAGTTCAAACATTAAGTAGGTTGATCTATTGTAATAATGTGAAGACGTCATCCGTTCGCTAGAGGTCCTGTGTTAGTGAAGTTTGTCCTTCCCATACTGGCAGTTCAGGATTTTACGGTCTGAGTTATGATTAATGGAACACCAGGGGGAATTCTATTCATACAATTCTTATAAAGATGCCTTATCGCACAACCTTGTGGTGTTTTTTTGTAATATTTATTGCTATTGGTTTTATTTATGTTTGGTTTTAACTATATCTTGTTTTGTCTGATTTCGTGTATGAGCGATGGAATGTACTGTAGCGGGTATAAGAAGTACGTCTGAGACACCACATTATGTGTGTGTATGGGTTAGCATGTCGGGAAATATGTTATCCTGACAAGACATAGTGAATGCTCAGGGCTGGCATTCACAAAATTTAAGTTAGTGGAAAACCTTATCATATTGACTAAAGTTGAACATTTGTGCAGCTCATATTTCGGCAAATTTAGGAATATCGCACGTTTTCATAGTGAATATAGTAGCACTTTACACATTGCTTTAATCCTAATAGATGTAAAAATACTAAGCTTCAAGCTCTTGTTTAGCTGAAAGAAATTATAAATTTTAAGAAATTCTAAGTTGTCTACTAAGATGCGTTGTGAATACCATTCCTGGTCTACTTAAATCAATAAAAAAGCAGTTTGTGTTTTATACGACGTTTCTATTTCTCCTCATTTGAAATGGTAATGTATTTTAATGGAATTCTCGCTTAATAGCTTAATATAAACAAACTGCTAGACAGTCTCAAAGATGATGGCGGGTCTGCCTTTAGTGTTTGTTTTTGAAAGGCATGTACAGCCTAGGTTGTATGATGATACCTATTTAAGTTGCATTATCGCCTCACTTTCATGAGAATAAAAGTTTGGTACGATCTTATAGTATAGTATATATATAGACGTATATTAGTGTTTTACGCGTCGGACCAATGGTCATAAAACTGATTTCTAACCACGAATTGCTTATTAATGTATTTGGTTAATTTGAAGTACTACTCACGGTCTTTGTGTAATTAAACTAAATTCGAACCATTGACCACAGTTTATTCTAAATATAGTTAGGCTTTAAGTCAGTGATGAACATTTTTAACTGATGTAAGTATCACATTTCTCTCACATGACTATCTATGTGCCAAGATTGCTACAAGAATTATCATCAGTACTAGTATAGTGAACACCTCAATACCGAACACAACATATATATGATCTCTACTGTTGTTCATTTACAGATACAACGCTTTTGTATCAGATTTTTTTGTTTTGTTTTCCTATTTTATAAGGTTGGGTCAATATAGCTAAAGTAAATAACGGAATCTAAAACACTTGAATGTCAGCTAATTGTGACTGCTGCTGGTAACACAATGCTCATGGGCATATCCACACATAGCCCAACCAGAAATTCTTTCTCAGAAAGTTGTCCAACTAGTTTTGTTTCTTAGAGGTAGTCCTGATCAGACTCTAAGCCGAACATGCTTTGCGATACTGTAAGTGGTCCGGACGTCCTGCCCCCTGCTGGAACCATGCATGACGTTTATGTGTTTATCTGAATCCTAAAACTATTAGCAGTTTGTTCCTAGATACATGATAGTAATTTTAATTAACCATATTTACCAACGACAGGGGGCTTATGTCGGTCAATGTATATAATAAAACTGAATAGTACTTTATTTAGCTTATTTTCTCTGCTAATTTCCACACGGATAAGAGGCAATTTTCTCAAAAACTCTAGAACTAAGATTCACTTCACTCGCTAATTGACGAATTAGAAACAGCCGATGTACGGATAGAGAATATTAGCATATTGTAAAAGCGGAATGCTTGATCTATTTGACAAGAACGACAATTTATTGGTCTCTGAGGAAGCTTAGTATTTTATGGGCGTTCGTTGGTGTAATGTTTTACAGGGTTTTGTAAAGCTTTAGCTGTTCCGATTGGCAGGTAGTTGTCACAGAAAATCATCCCCTTTGTAGTGTAATTATTGTGTAAATGTTAACGTATACGTACTTTAGGTTTTGCTTAACTTTACGATAACCGGTTTTAGACAGAAAAATCAACCAACAAGACATAACAAATTGGACAAGGAAGGTTGCATTCAACGGAAACAACAGAGTACAACAGCCACACTACAGAACATGCGGGAAAAATCACATTTACACTGTTGGTTTTTTGGCGTTTTTTTCGTTTGCTTTTTTTGTGAGTAAAAACTATTTGGATAGCTCTGTTTACCGTGATGTTTGTTTGTCTTCTACATGTATGACATTCGGCTTTTTATTACTGTTATTATTTAACTCTTTAGAACTCCAGACAGCTTAAACCAGTTATTTCAGCTGTTTAACTGTGTGTAAACTGGATCATTTAGCTAGTGCATTCAGCTTTTTGATTGCTGAAAGTAGTTCATTCAGCTTTTTGACAACTGGGATTTTTGCAGTTCATTTTCTCGTTCGGTTATGTGTTGAGCCTTGTAATTGTGTTATGTGATGTTTTTAATATGTTTTCTGCGATCGACTGGTTATGTTGAGTGCTGCCTTGTCCGTCCGACTTGATATTATCCTTTTTAATGCTCAATGTGAAACAATTTTCCGCTCGATTTCAAAATTAAATTTTATTTAAATGTTTGAAAATTAATTAACAATTTAAAGGAAACAGATTTACAATTTCATCAGTCAAACACTTGTGTGTTTTTGGTTTTCCAGTGATAAAACTAGGCTTCTTTAATTAGACATTTTATTGCTCTCTGATTGCTTTTACCAATTAGTAAGATTTTACTTAAAGTGCTTTGACTTTGTGGATTGTTCCAATTAAGTATTGCTAAATAAAGGTAACCTACGGATTGATACGTCTAGGTTTTGTATAATTTATGTTATTCATTGAAGTAAAGAAGAGAGGTTCCCAGTGAATGTTACATGTACTATGTGTAAGGCAATCGTAAAGATGTGGTAAGTGAAGTTGTCTTAGAAAGATACCAAATAAATATAAACATCACCATGCGATGCGTCGGACAAGAAAGCAACATTCAGTCGAAGCAACAGAGCAATAAAATGCACTTAAACACAGAACGGATAGAGAGCAAGAAAGGCATGGAAAACAAATTCACATAATACAAGCGGCAAACTTCAAATGAAAAAACTACACAGCATACCTGTCGGGTCTCACGCATTCGCCGTGAGACTCGTGCATTTGAACCCTAACTCACGTTCTCACGCTCATCTCGTCCAATCTCACGTGTTTTAACAAAGTCTGTTACACATATTTAAAAGTTAAATTACAAGTTGCAAATACTAAGGTAACGAAAAATACTAAAAATATCGTGTATCAAAACCAAGAACAATGCCAAACATGGACATTGGACATTTTCATGGAATGCTATGACCTGTCGCGACCGGGAATACACAGGTTATAAATCCAGCGCCTGGACCATGGCCTCGGCTGGCTACATGTAAATGTATTCTTGAACGATAAACATACGTCACGACATACTAGTAAGTAATTATTGTACATTTAATTGATGGACATTTATCGGAACGGTCATATGGTGACCAGTGGATATACGATATTGCAGCCGTCTGGTAAATGTATAAGTATTCATAAGGTCTTAGCAGATTTGCTGCAAGCAATACACTACGTGTATAGACGAATTGCTGACGGTAGAACAATACAACGATGTGTCACACCCATCAGTATCTTAGTCATGAATAATTGGAAGAATAACTCCATCACGTCCCACCATTCGGTAAACTATTGTGCCATTAATGTCTACAATACCGGAATAGTGAATGGTCTTTAGACGTACCTCAGATCATGAAACGGGCTGTGCGGGTTTTTATGTAGTTCAGCAGACATTAAGTCAGCTTGCGTTAATAATTTTATACGGAAACGCAGGAAATCACCAAAGAACGTGTTCGACAGTAAATCATTAGATAAACAAAAATGTTTATCAAGTACTGAAAGATACGCGGGATTACAATGGGAGTCTGGAGACGAGTTCAGACATAGTGCGTAGCGTGTTTTGCCCTTTCTCTGCATGACGTCACAATGACCATTTTAGTTTAATGATCAGATCGGTCTTCATTAATTAACAATCAATAAATTTATCAATTTGAAAAAAATACACGAACACGCTTAAGAATCCATTCAATGCAAATTATTAATCGTCGAGGATACATAGTTTAACTTAAAGTAATGTACCCAATGCGATGCAAGAGGTAAATTACCAAAGATGACAATTGTATTGTCAAACTCTTTGCCAAGTTTTTAAACAATATAATCACTAATGCACATGTTTTCATCATACAACTATTTTTAGAATTCTAATTGCTTCAACAACTAAAAGTTAAATAAATCTTTATTGTTCTAACCTACTTTTTCAAGAAAGTTTGTGTACATGGTTGTCTCTATATTGTCTATAATGCCTGCATCTAGTGCTCCATGACGTTAATTCAGGTCCATTTATACCATTTGTTATACAGGCTTAATATCCAAATAAAGTACAATTCTTAAAAATTCTTCGTGTACTTCGAAACGGCTTTCTCCAGTTGATTCTGTCCTATCTCTTCCAACTCTCCATCGAATATGCTCCTCCTGGAGACCTCAGTGCTATCTGTAGCTCGTTCAATGTGAGATCTTTTTCCATCACTTCCTCCTTGGAACCATTGCCTCTCCTCTCTCATCCTTCTCTTCTCGCTTCTCTTTGATAGTTTCGGATGTTGCTCACACCTTCATAGTTTTTAGCAAAACTATATGCTGCCTGTTTTCCTACCAACAGTGTTTCGTTTTCTACAAACTTAAGGTTGTTGTGCCTCTGTTGTTTCCTCCTACATCGTTCAGTTGTTTGGTGAGCTTCCAAAGCTTTGTACCATCCTTTTCCAGTTTTAAAGATGAGGCAATTTCTCTCCAACTTTTACGTCTTGTCTGGATCAGGAATTATGCATTTGCTTGTTTTAGTTTGACGTTGTTTTCTTATAAGGGGTTAGTTTCGGCCTCACGTCTGGCTTCTGATAGTTGATTCTGGAGATCCTCCAAGTCATCATTCTAGTATGGCTTGTAATCTCTACATGCTTGTGTGGCTTTCAGAATGGCATCATTGCAGTTTTTGGTTACATGGTTGATATCTCTGCGTTCTATTCGTAAATTCCTGCAGAGTTCATCAGTAAGTTTCTTGTAGTTGCTCCATTATGCCTTCTTGTAATTCCATCGAGGGAAACGTGGCTCTTGTCTAGTATTGTACTCTAATGTGAGGTAGACGGGGCGATGGTCACTGCCCACAAGTTGTTTACGATCTACTCTAGTGACATGACTGTGTATGTCTTCTGTGCAGAAGCCAAGGTCTGGAGTAGAAGTGGTATGCCAGCGTCTAGAATAGAATGTTGGTTGATCGCCAGGGTCATTTATCAGTAAGAGATTGTGTTCATCTTGCCAGGTTTCAACCTCTTCTCCACGTCAATCTATGTGGTCATATCACCAGCTCTGAGAGCGGCTGTTAAAGTCGCCTATGACAAGGAAGCAGTTGTCTTTAACAGGAATGGATTCCAGGGATAGAGGTTTGTCATTTCGAGAGTAGAGGTTGACAACATCCATTACCTTATCGCTCAATCTAAGGCTCAAAACTTGGTATTCGGAGTCATCCATGTGAAAACTGGTTTGCGTTGCTCCAATATTGTTTCTAACCAGTGTAATTATTCCTCCTTTTGTTCGTTCTATCCTGTCGCTGCGGATGCACTGATAACCTCTAACCTTGAAGGATTTGGTCTTCGTAAGGTGAGTTTCTTGAATGCAGCAGATCTGGATATCTTTCTCATACAGGATGTACTCTAATTTAGTCTTCTTACTGAAGAGTCCCGAATTCCAATGCATTACTCTAAAAAGTTATGCTTTGGCTTTTTCCGTGTGTTTTTGTGACCAGTAGTTTTGCCACATCGACTCCTGACTTTAGGTCGAAGTGGATGTCCTCCAGTAGTTTGTGGCGGACTCTGTCGAGGCTCAGAGCCCGACGCTGCTTCTCCCTGGTGGGACTTCAAAGATTCAGCACCATTACGATATTACCTAGATGATTTCATACACATTGTGAGTATGCATAGTACCATGGTTTGTTAGAGAACGCTAAACTGGCCTGGTACATCTGACTTCAGTTCTCGGGGTTTTCTGTAGGGGTTACCACCCCCTTAATTTATGGTGTATACACTTTCCCTGAAAACAGAGGGGGGAACTTGATAGGGGCTCCAACCCTAGCTATTTACTCATAGTTGGGGACCTGTTCATGGGCATCAGAACAGGTCCACACACCGGTGGGTCTTGAGTACCGCATGTCTAGGGGCAGACTCCTCAATGACCCTTGTAGTTCAGTCTGGGACCGCAGGGTACCCAGTTTTTGTTCATCGTCACACAGAGGCACTACATAGGGCTTGTCCATGGAGAGGCTATGTACTGGCAGGGGAGGCTTACGCACTGGGTTCCCTTTTCACACAGGGCTATCCAGCGGCTGCAGCTAAAAGCGAAAAGTGACAGGCACACAAAACTTAGCACACCACACTAGACGCCGCTTCACATGAACCTAATTGATACACATAAGTAAACAATGAAATAAAGATAAATACCGATAAAGGTTAGATTTTACGAAGGTAGTCATTCGGTAATCTAATGTTACATAAAATAGTGTGCACAAATTTGATGCTTCAACAGCTTGAAATCATAAACAAATCTGATCCTGTTTATATAGTGTGGCAATGGCAAGAACGATTCAGGTGTCTGACACGATGAGCTAAGGTTGTTCAACATTGTATCTTCTATACATGTAAAAAGATAATATAAAGTCGGACAGAGAAGGCAGCACTCAACTTAACCAGCCGTGCACAAACAACATAAGAAAACATCACACACCACAATTACAAGGCACAATGCCAAACACATAGCCTAGATAATGAACTTTGCAAGTCCCAGCTGTCGAAAAGCTGAATGAACTAGTTTCAGCAATCAAAAAGCTGAATAACCTAGCTGTAAGTCATGGACACGTTAAATTAATAGTAATTTCTTGAAATAAGGTTGTTGCTCTGTGTAGAGTATGAATTGAATGTCAGCAGTTGTCATGCACACCGGAAATTGTCGCACTGCATGACACCGGAAGTGACCAAAGTAACGTACATTGGGAATTATCAATGTATAATGAGAGTAAAGGGTAACATATATCCGGTGTAATTTATTTAATGAAGTCAATTATCAAGACAATTCATACCACGGATACGTTTGTAGAAATCCCACTTGCATTACCCAGTGTGTCATAGCAGCGACATTTTAATGTAACGAATTGATCGGTCTGTAATTAAAGTACCAATACCTTTTATGGACATTCTCTGTTCATTCTGTGTTCCCTAAATATGTATCAATCGAATTTCGGTTTCTATCACTTTACATGGTGTTTCTATTTATATAGTTAGTCTATTATTGTCTGCATCAATATGTTAGGAAATGTGCCGCGGTTTTATATTAACTCTACATATCGGTGGTAAAACATGGCAAAATGATTCAGTGATAAACATGACTGCACTTGTACTTCAAAATGTATTTGCCCAAAAGCAATTACATTGAATATTCATTTGCATTTTAACCCATTATCTTAGTGTGGTACATACATTTTTAATCAAACACAAAACAATGAAAAGTTCCTAATACCGGTGCACATAATTTCCCGTCCTTACTTCGCGTACTTTGAATTCCGTAGGATGCTACTAGTTTTGTTGGTGTTTACGAGGTATAGCCAAAAGGTTTCCAGACTTGTAAATGTTTAAAATGTATTTAACGCCGAATCATGCTTAAATTTGCTACAGTTATAACTCGGACTAAGTTCTTATTGTTTGTATTATGTCAAAAACAATAATTCGATACTTCGTTGTGTATGAACGGTGTTACGGAGCACGTCGAAAAATCAATCTTTATTATTAACTATCATTACAATCCTTATACAGTGGTTGCGTAACGTCGTGAAATTAAGCATGACATCATGCCATTGTTATTTCAGATGTGGAGAATTAGCATAATCAGAGATAAGTTTTTAAAATTTGACAAGCGCTTTTTCTAGTAATGGAAGAAAATTAACACACAAGAACATCAACGTCGTTTGATTGTACAGATCAATTTGCTTTTATGAATTTACATTAAGAGCTGGTATGACGAGGACAGATCAATAAAGTTTATAAAAGTTATGGAATGTGTGCAGAAAGTGTCTAGAAATATAGTGTTTGACTAGTATAATTTTTTCAAAAACGATTGATATGATATTAAGCATTATTCGCGAAGTGGGAAACCAAAATATGTCAGGGAGTGAAGTTAGCAGAAAGCCTCATTCTGCACCTAGTGCCACGTTTCAATGACGTCATTATAATGTTACACATTCTTAAACGTTTTAAAAACTTCCACTTACTCTATTGAACTAAAATCAATACTACGAATATTGATTCTTAACTTATGAATAGTGCCGCCGAAGTGCAAACTCAGACGCCATCCTTCTAACGGTACCTTTGACCTGGGCGCCATACTACAAACTCTAAAGTCGGATTGTGAACTTTAAATCCTTCCCATCTCTGGAGCATCAACGTAGGTTTGTTATTGCCATGGGATACAATTTACCAAATTTCTGACCACCTGTTGCTAAATGTTCTCATATGGTGTCTGCCATACGCTGGCTTAATGTCTGATTAACCATCGTTATCGTGTTTTATAATGGCTTCTGGTATATGGACAGTACATCTATCATTTAATTATTAATGTGGCAAACCACCCACTAAAGACCGAAACCGAATTAATTCATTACCTCGTGTTCCAAATTTGTCAAACCTGATAGATGGTCTAGTATTATAAGCAAACACGTGTTAGGGCGGCTGCTTTTTACTGATCCTCGCTACTCATCACTTATCATTCAGCTACGACCAGCTGTATAATTGCATGCTCAATGTTTTAACCATTCATAATTCCTTCTAAACGGACGTAGAAAACAAGTTCGGTTTCTCGGGAAAAAAGAACCGGTTGGCTGTGCTGCATAAATGGCTTTCCCTTGATCACAGGCGATAGTGATACCTCCTTCTTTAAATTCATGTCCGTTGCTCCTCTGGAGTACCGACGCATACACAATTGTTCGAACAAAACGGCGGTCAAAAAGATAATAGATAATCGAAAAGGGAAGCCAGCACTGAAATACTAGCACATATGTACAGTGGCACAACGTATCCTCAGGTGAAGGACATGGACGTGGAAGACAATGGTCACGTAACAACTTACGGTGTGAATGAAGTCTCCTTTCGTTTTAACTGTTTTCAGCTAGTTTTGTTCGAGGTCACTAGCTACATAGAAGGTATATCGTGGCGTAAGCACGTACACCAGTTCTTTCGTTAGTTAACAGTCATGTTTGTGGATAAGTTGCCGGCTGCTTGTGGAAAAGTAAGTTTAAGGAGATCTGTCAGCTCTTCGACAACCGGTATCTATTTGTTCTGTAACAAAACAAGTATCCCGTAAACAATTGCCAAAAAACGCGACGCCAAAACCAGTGTTTATCGCGAGAGGCTTCACTGAACATTGTTTAATTAATAGCTGCATGATCATTGGTGTTTAAATATTTAACAACAACAAAACAACAAATACCTTCTCAAAAGGGAGCACACATTCGGTCATTGTAAGCTTTACTGGCTGCACAGTACGCGTTTGTAATTTTGGAATAATTGAATAATGTGATTTTGAGGTATTTCCCTTCTAATTAAGACATAATACTTTCCTAATTGATGAGCTGAACGATGCACAATAGGTGTGTTTTCAAACACTCGGTAAAATACCCGATAAAGGCAATCGGCATTTGAATTCTTTTTGTCAGCAAGTATTGTGTTATTGTTGTAAATGAACGAAGCCTTACAATTAGTTACAATTGCTGAAGCGACATAAGAGAAATTTTATTTAGAATTACAGAAACTAAACCAATAAGTAATGGGCAAAAATGAAGACAATGTAATTTCTGTTTTCACACAACGTGCCGACTTCGCTGTGCAATTACCCTGCCTCATGAAAAATGCATAGATAGAATCTTCTGTCATTTCCAATTGTGTATCCGTCTTGAGTTTATTTAAGAAAGTCGTTAGCTATTTTTTGCTCGACGAACTTCTTGAAAGTAAATTCAAAGAATAGTTTACAGTTTATTTAGATTATCCTCAGTCCTAGAATATTTTTTTGCCTGACGAAATTCTTGAAAGTAAATTTAAAGGACAGTTTATGGTTAATTTGAATAATGCTCAGTGCCAGTATAATGGATCGTGTATTGTTTAGTGCCGGGGATCGGTATCGGTATCGGTATCAGGATAACAAATGGTTCTGACATACATGTAATTGTACTTACGCTACTACTGTCAGTCTTATAGAATACACAACAACCAATTACACTTGAGCTTTTGAATTGATTTCAAGAATCCCATGCTTAATTCATAGTTCTTGTTCTGCTAGTTCGGTTGTCGGTTTTTGCTAATAGGTTATCGAGCTAGAGAGTAGAAAATAACAAAACAATGACAGGAACAAAAATCTACGTATGATATACATGTATAAGAACAGGACTGGGTATGTACATTTGATACTTTGCACAGTTGTAGCGTGGCTGAAAATACCAAACTCTAAGATAAGGGAGAATAGGAAATCAGTGTAGCAATACCACGTGACTTTTGACTACAGTTACAAGAAGAAATTTGCAAACATTGGAAAATAAAATAGCCATAAGTATTTTATTTCTTCATCGATTTCTATGAAATATACGCCACGCTAGGGGGGGGGAATTATTTGCTTCCCATGAAATATAAGATTTTTTTCGGCAGCTTTACCGAGTTTTCCATTACCCTGTGAAACCTACACGTTCCACGGTTTCTCAGGGTAATGGACAAAACGGCACATCCGCTGAAAAAAAGTTTATATTTCACGGAAAGCAAATAATGTTCCCCTTAGCGTGGCGTAGATTTCAAAGACATCGATGAAGAAATAAAATACTTATGGCTACATTTGTGTTCCAATGTTTACAAATTTCTACTTGGAACTGTAGTAAAAAACCACGTGGTATTGCTACACTGGGAAATGATATACCATGAAACCGGTCTGTTAATGCCATCCATGATAACTGCGAAAAATAGTATTTATTGACAGGTGGTCTCTCTTAACGGGTAAAAATAATAGACAATAATCTGATTGGAAAAACAAGTGGTGGTCTTTGCAGACATGTTTTAGTAAAATTGGTCTTTGTTTGAAGGTGGATTTTAACGTTTTTTTATTTCATAAGACATATGTATATATATACATATTGTTACATACATACGTACGTACAATCATACATTCACATGAAAGTGGTTTTTAATTTGGAATTAGGAAGTATAAATATACAGTGAACGCAATCAGTATTATATGGAAGAACAACATCATCTGTATCCCTGGTTGAGAGAATGTTGCTCTAGAGAAAAAGGAAACTGATCTTAAATACTTTGGAAATACGCATAAGTGAAATGATCTTAGGGTTTTTGGATAGGTATGGAGGCAAGAACTACAAGAACCGTCGATATTGTTGTTTTCAATAGAGTGTCCCTCTTGTGTGGTTACATCGTTACTTTTCGATGACGCAAATGTGCGGATTGTTGGTAAGACTTAAAGGGTATGAGTACGCTTGATTTGGCTATTGGTATAGGTTAGGAACCACCAAATAGATTTGTTCTTTAGTTCAATGTAAAGTGACAATATGGCCCGCCTCCAATTTCAACAAGTTTTAGTCTATGGTCACCTGGCACACATATATGATCTTAAAGTAGAATATTTCAGCTTCAAAATAATACAATAACAGGGGGGTATTGTATCTTCTAAAAAAATATTTTGCTCATCAGTGATGGAGAACAATTGTTCGCTTTCGTGTGGATGTATACCAGACCGGTTAACCCCTTCTCTACTTTCACTTTCATGTTTAGATCATTTGAAATGTAAAAAAACAGGATTAAACAGTTTTACCACATAACATACATGTGCACAATGATTTTAAACTCAATTCTATGAGTTCAAAGCAAACTTGTCAATGCATACCATCAGTCAATTTCCGGTCAATCCAATGTTTATTACAGGACTTTTTGAGTGTATCTCCATTTGGGCATTTGAGCCGCTTATGTATTTAGTGGTTCCTTACCTATAACTCAGGGTTTAAAAAATAATCTCTAGGTTTTTTATTCATACTTAGTTATATATATCACTGTAATATGTCCTCGGACTTACTGATGATACCGACTGTATCCGATCAATAGTCTGAGCCTTGTCTTGGTTAAATATGCGAGAGCGATTTTGATTAAATGTACCCAATTTCCCGGAAAATGAAAGAAAAATATAATGATGTTAGGGCAATGAGTACAAAAGTGTCAATCAACAAGACGTGTCAGCTTTCATATTGCTACATAGTGTAAAACTATTATCATTCGTAGGTATCGAAGTTCCGTTCACTTTGTGGTTGAACTCAAGCACGAAATTTAATTACCCTAGATTAATCGACCTCTAAAATACGGACCGAAGGCTTCATTATCTATGTTTTGTAATCAACGAATTGATAATCCCTGGATATTACATGTTTATAGGGATTCTAATCGAGATACCGACGGCATTGTACGTGTTGCGAGTTTTTAACCCATCCGAAATTTGGTCACCCCTGTTCGATTGAGATTTGTGTGTACAGGAAGTGTTTTTTCGGGGTACTCTTAAGACGTGAATGGAATTGGCAAACTCATTAAAAAAATATTTTTGTTGTTAATAAATTATCTTTTATTTTCTAATGATGTTTAAAAATGTTCTTTGGGATAACCGAAGGCCAGCTTACACAACATTAAACGCGATAGGGGAGGTAAGAATGCTAGCGCGCGAGATAAAGGCGGTCGGTTAGCATTTTAGACTGTCCCTCGCAAACGGAAGAAGTTGTTTCATTCGACTGCCGTCAAGTAAGTACAGCCTACAATCGTTAAAATAACTGCTTATACGACAACATCCTCAATGAGCATATAAAATCAACTAAAAATATATTCCTCCCTGTGTACCGATTATTGTTCAACTCTGTACTAGATACCGGTTTCATCCCTAGCTCTTGGTCCGAAGGCATAATTATACCTATTTATAAAAACAAAGGTAACCCGAATGACCCGAGCAATTATAGACCTATAACCATTTTAAGCTGCCTTGGGAAACTATTCACATCTGTCCTGAATAGAAGGCTAACGAATTTTATAGACGAGTGGAACATACTCGAAGAAAACCAAGCTGGTTTTCGACCAGGGTACTCCTGTACTGATCACATTTTTGCTCTACATGCGCTTGTCGAAATTTTAAAAAAGAAACGTCAGAAGCTTTTTTGTTGTTTTATTGACTTCTCACAGGCATTTGACAAGGTGTGGAGGGCTGGGCTATGGCATAAGCTAATCCAAAATTCTATAAATGGAAAATTCTTTAACGTTATTCAAAGTATGTACAAAAATATTAAATCATGTATCCAACATAATGGAGAATTATCCGAATCTTTCATATCCGAAATCGGTGTCAGACAAGGCGAGAATCTATCCCCTGTTCTATTTTCTATGTTCTTAAACGATCTGCAATCGCATATGTTTAGTAATGGTTCCGTCGGCGTAGAGCTTAAAGATCCATTAGATCTCACACTTTGGCTTAAACTATTGATCTTACTGTACGCTGACGACTCTATTTTACTATCAAATTCAGAAACCGACTTCCAAACGAGCCTTGACATTTTTCATAATTATTGCACAAACTGGCACTTGAACGTTAATGGCACAAAAACAAAAGTAGTCATTTTTGGAGCTCGTCAGACAAATAGGTTTCGATTCACATTAGGCGAAACCCTTCTTGAAATAACTAATCAATATCATTACTTAGGAGTCACTTTCTCAAATAATGGCTCATTCTTGAAAGCTAGAAAGCACGTCGCCCAACAAGCAACAAAAGCAATGCATCTACTATTCTCAAAAGCAAATAATGCTAACCTACCAATTGACCTTATTATCAAACTCTTTGATCATACCGTTCTTCCTATACTAACGTACGGAAGTGAAATTTTTGGCTTCGAGAATCTAGATATTTTAGAAAAAGTGCATAACCAATTCCTCCGAAAAATCACTAAAGCGAGACGTTCAACACCTATATCCTTCCTGTATGGCGAACTAGACAGGTACCCAATATCTATCACGGTTCAGAGCAAAATTATTTCATTCTGGAACCGCCTTTTAGTTGGTAAAGAACAAAAGTTAGCTTTTCAAATTTATAAATACATGTATAATCAACCAGATAATAATTACAAGTGGTTAAATAAAGTAAAAGACATTTTATCCACAGTGGGACGACCAGACTTATGGGAAAATCAATTTTTTATTACTAACAAGGATCTCCATAAGCAAATAAAACGTACCTTAGTTGACCAATTTAAGCAAAATTGGCACGCCCAGCTCTCCAACTCTAACAAAGGCAGTATCTACTTAAGTTTCAAAGATAACCCTCTCTTGGAAACATATCTACTTAAACTAACAGAATACGATTACTTTAATCTTTTTAAATTCAGAACTGCGAATCACTCTCTCCCGGTAGAATGTGGTAGATATGACGGTACACCATACAATGACAGACTGTGTCCACTATGCGACAGTGGCTCAGTGGGTACGGAAGAGCATTATTTCCTAAATTGCCAGTTTTTTAATCAATCAAGACAAAATTGTCTCAATACTGAACTTCTCCGACACGATATATCATTTAAAACCCTTATGATGTCAACGTCTGTAACTATATTAAAGAAAACCAGTAAGTTTGCTGACATAATAATGAAACAGTTCAAGAACGATTAATTTTAATGCCTCCATACTTGTTTCTCATGTATTTGCTTTTTGTTAAATCACGTATTGTAAATTACCTACCCATGCCGACCTTTTATATTGTAATGATGATGTATTCTTCTCTATCTTAATTATATCCAGTCAATAAACATTCATACCATTGTAGTAATATTGTATATAGTGGTTAAACTTCACTTGGTAACCGTGTATGAATGGAATCACGTGACAAATATCACGCTTGTATATATAAGCCACGCCCACTTAGTAATGGACCGTGCTAGCCAACACGTGCTATTGTTTGTTTTGTTATTTAAATGTACTATGTATCTGTAATATTGTACACTTGCTATTGTAATGATGAAATCTCCCCACACCCCTACCTGTATATATGACCGGAAGCCCGTATTGTTTTATGTATATATGTTTGTTATATATCCCCATGTCGTATAATGTATACCTGGGTGTAATAAAGTTCTGTTCTGTTCTGTTCTGTTCTGATTAAAGTACTTGTTTTAAACAAGGAAAACTGTCTTTTATACACATAATTGGCGTAGGTAAACAAAGGAATCAACTTTCGATGCTAATTTGCATCATAAAGTTTGATAAACGAAGCGTATCCAAATTTGTTTGTACCCAAATTGTCAACAACAAACAATCAAACAACCAACCATTTATTGTGAATTAATTATCAACAATCATTCTGTGTTAGATGACCATGTTAATTGATCTTATAATGTAGGACAACTGTCTACTGCTGGTTTGTCAATACAGATCTCCGTGAAAAAAATATGAGAATTGACCAAAATACAAACAATGTAACTTTTCATTCGAGTGCTTTTATGATTATTTATAAGAAAGTTTTTTTGGAAAAAAAAGACATAACAAGACCGAAGAAGTGACAGATGTCCCAAGACCCTTCAAAGAACCCTCAGATCCAGTTAAGGTCTGTGTTGGTTGACCCGCGTTTAACAAAGTTTCTGTCGTGTTGATCAGTATTCATCTGTCGCTCTGCTGTGACTGTCCATTACAGTATGTAGCTGCCATGTGACCTCCGGTGTGATGCCATCATAAGAGCTGTCATTGACCTAAGCGGTATCAACAATATTTTTAACCAATCGATTATTGATTCACATTTTAGAATATTCACCATATCGACATTACCGGTTAAAACCCGTTGTCTGGGATTACGGAATTAATTGAGCGATAATGTGCGAGATATTCTGAATGTACGTCAGGGGGGAAACTGATATAGCGTATAGAGCAACTAGGTACAAAAATCGCGATTATTTTAGCCAAAAGATAAGAATTCGAATAAAGTCTTACTTGAACACATTGACAACATTATTTTACGACCTCGCTGACAATATTTTTGCCTCAATAATATGTTTAACTTGAAAAATGGGTATATTTTCTCACCATCGGTATCGAGCTTCGAAAGCGACAGTGTAGAATAAAATGCAATATTTCAAATATTGAACATTTTTTCAGATAATTGATTAATTCTTGCTAAAGTTTATAAAATTAAGATGTTTAATGATAATGTGCAATAATTGTTTTATATGTTTTTCATGTTTAAACGTTGAAAAAGAAAAAAATATACACTCCCGCTATACCGCTTATTGCTCGCTAACCCCCTGACCGTGAAATTCCGGATCCGGAAAATTGGGTTTTAATTACCGAGTAATGTCGATATCGAGAACTGATACCTGGGTAAATGAATGGAACCACCGAAAATCCTTCTTTTCCTGCACAAAACAGTCCCTCTGTTAAAATGTAAGTTCACAAATTGTAAAAATGGGTCAAGTCTAAACTCTAACCAAAGGTGCTATCTCAAAGCTGAATATATACCCAACATGTACAGTCTAGAATGGCTAAAAAGGGATCATTGACTGAAAGGCCTGTTTCTTGTTCGTCTATTATAGGACTCCAACATTTTGCTAAGAAGGAAACCTGGGACTCCTACTTCAAAATCCTACCGAGAACCCTGTCTATATGTGTAACTGTATAACGATGTATCGCCGATGCTTGTCTTCCTATATATTGGAATCATCGATATGCCTTGGGTCGTATCAATGACAGCTCTAGTCGTCATTCAAGAAAGCGCTAAAAACACACTGTTCTTAAAACCATATTCTGGCTCATTATCATTTTGATTCCTTAGGGGTCTCCTAAAAGGTAGTTCAGTTATAACTGCAGATACGGTTTGTCACTGACCATATCAACATTACAGGATAAAACCTTTTTTCCAGTATAACAGAATTAATTTGACAGCAATGTGCGAGAAATTCTGAATCTAATACTTTTTGACAGGGGGGTGGCTGCATTAAGCGAATAGAGCAACTAGGTACAATAATCGCGATTATTTTTGCAAAAAAGGAAGATTATGTGAAGTCTATATAGTTACATTGTGACTCACTGAACTTATGTAATGCTTAACTTTTACTCCGGCACTTGGGGTAATGTGCGTGTGGACTGGCCATACGGCTTACAAAGATGCATCGCCATCAACAGCCATTTCTCTGTAACTTGCATGTAGAATTTCATGGAACTTAATCAAAATAAATATGAACAACTATACAGTACTTTGATGAAGCCTGTCAGGTGTTTTTCCTTTGACAGTCATTTACCTTGATTTATTAAATATTTCTGTCTGTCCTTCCGTCTGCAGCCATTTTTCTACTTACTGGTACATTTTTAAGCAACTTAAAATAAAAAAGTCATGATGCCCGTCAAGTTTGTTTAAGTTGGTCAATTTTCCTTAAGAGTTATTACCCTTGATTTACAGTATAATTCACTCTGACCGTCCATTCGCATTCCTTTCTTTGTAACTAGCTTGTAGAATTTCATGAAACATAAAATGAATATGAGCACCCAATTACTGTGATGATGACTGTCAAGTTATCATTATTGGTAAATTTTCCTTAGAGTTATTGCCCTTGATTTGTTGAAAAATTTCATCCGCCAGTCCATTTGCATTCAGTTCTTTGTAATTAGCTGGAAGAATTTCATGTCACTTAAAATGAATATGAACACACATTCTGTGTGTCAATTTTCTTGAGTTGTCACCCTTGATTTATTGAAGAATTACCTCCGCCCGTCCTTTCTTAGTCATTTCTTTGTAACTAGCCGGTAAAATTACATGAAACTTAAAACGAAAATGAATGCTCACACTAAGATGATGCCAGTCAAGTTTTGTTATTGGACAATTTTCTTTAGAGTTATTGCCCTTGATTTAATGAATAATTCACTCTGCCCTTCCATTCACATTCATTTCTTTGTAAATAGCTGGTATGATTTCATGAAACTTAAAATGAATAGGAACGCTCATACTGTGATGATGTCCGTCAAGTTTTTAGCTCACCTGAGCACTCGTGAACATGTTTTACCTAATCTACATGAAACTTGGTCACAATGTTTGTCGCTTTGCAATCTAGGTAAAGTGCGTAACTAGGTCATCTGGGGTCAAAAACTAGGTCACCAGGTCACTGATTCTGCCTAAACTGCTGGTCATATGGTGAGCGCTTTAGAGCCAATGGTCCTCTTGTTGTATTAGTCAATTTTCCTTGAGTTATTAAAATTCTATCTGAATTTCATGAAATGTAAAATAAATACAAACTGTATGAACAACCATACTGTGAAGATGCCCCTCACTAATAACTGTAATGAGTTATTTTGATATAGTATCAATGGATGATTGAATCCCCTTTAGGCAATGCCTTAGTTCATATTAAAATTACATGCAATGTAATGCCCACGAAAATAATTGATGTTACAGTATTTTTGTGAAACGGTGATTTTTATGATGGAGGCTATCTTAAGATTATATTTCCCTACGGAATACCTGCGAAATTGTAGTGACTTTAACATTAAATGTTTCGTTGTGCGTTACTTTTCTTTTCTTTACTTAATGAGCGCTCCCCACATCCAAAGCCCTTACAATTAACGGATTCTCTCGCGTATCATTACTTTTGACTTTCATTATTATTATATAATTAAATTTTATCACCGCACAAATGCGTAGGTATTTTTACAAAATCCACAAATATGCATACACGGATATACACTCACAAATATTTGTGAACCGAACAAATGTATTATATGCGGTCCGAATAGTGTCCGGTTTTATCAGATGACACATGTGGATGGTTTTAGTGTAACCAATAATATCCGAGGAGTCTAAATCGTGTTTGATATAGATTGGTTGTAATTTCGAGAGATTCTTTTCTGCAATAACACGGGTGTAATTACACTTTCATATCTAGTAAGAAGTTTAAAGTATTACAAAGGCATCATTATTGTATTATTAGCTTCGATCCCGCATGTACGTACGTCGCTATGGCTCCACTGAGGTTGTTCGATTCGGTTAGTGGAGTAATTGACGTAGTGCTATTGTAACTATTCGACAGTCTGACTCTGACAAGGAGGCAATTAAAGGACGGTAATGACCGTACTTCTGATAAAAATACTCTCGTCCGCTTCAACATGCTTTATGTCGTGGTCAGCAATTCGTGTAGATTAGATTAATTGTACTTAAAGTACGGAGCAGGTGCTGGACAAAGAGATGTATAGTACTTTACTAGATATATCACCGAATAACAAATAAACTAGATAAGCTATAATGACACAGTACTTACTGATGCAGAATTGATGAACATTCGTATTAAAATTAATGTAAGTGGATGAAATACAAGGGACGATCAAAACAATTGGGGTACTATAGGTTTGCCGTCCGTCCGTGGGTGCGTCCGTTCGTCTGTTTGCCCGTACTCACCCACATGTAGTTGTGGGTGTGGAACAATAGGTTATGTTTAGATTGTATAATCATTCCGTTGCTTACGGGGTGCAAAATGTTGCTTATAGGGTTTTACAAACAAAAGAAAACCCCACAATGTCAAGTCAGTGAGAACGCCCGTCCGTCAAAAATCTGGATCCTGACATAACTCAAAAAGTTTTCAAGCTAGGTTTATGAAACTTGGTATGTGGATAGGGGACATAAAGGGGATTATGCACATCTTAACATATATTGATTCAAAACAGTAAAAAATTGTGGTTGCTATAGAGACAGAAAAAGTGAAAATAAGTCCACGATCTGGATCCTGCAATAGCATACAATTTCCAAGCTATGTTCATGAGACTCGGTATGTGGGTAGGTATAGGTGCCAAGAAGGAAATATGCCCATCTTAATAAATTTGTTTTTCTGACAAAATGTGTGGTTGCTATGGCAACAGAAACATTGAAAATAACTTATAGGCCATTGCTTCAAACCGGTAGGGGACTTTCGTATTGCTTGCAATTCTCAGTGACTTGTTGAAAATGTTGTGGATTAGATGCCGTAGCAGACTACGGAACATAACTAGTATACGTTATATCTCAAATAAAACAGTACTGTTATACGTTTATAATCTTATAATCACATAAAGCTTAGGACACTGAGGAAAGTTTGTCAGATTGCGTTGCTCTCAATGTCCACATTGTATAAAGCGTCAACAGTGCAAAATGTATCTAAGGTTGACCTCAAGTGCGGTTATACTTCGAGGGTTACAAGTAATGGTGTTTGTTTTAATTTTTATGAATGAACGGTAAATAAACTCGATAATTCTGATGACGATGTAATAACTAGTAATTGTTGTGTTTATCTGCTTCGACACGTTCTTCTACATAACACTGTGCCTCCAAGCAGTATTCGTCTGTACATACATGTAGATCGATGTTGGCTTGCAATATTCATTCACAAATCTAGAAACAAAGGGGGAGCTTTCCAAATCCATCCAACATCAATTATTTCGAATAACAAATGTATTGAAATAACGTCGCTTATATCGCCAAATAAGTATTATCGACATGATTTTCAGACATCTTATCAGGCATCCTTTTTTTAAACTGTTACAGCATTGTGTTGACGTTTGTTAACAGGAAAATAATCAAGCACTTGTTCTTTCTGTTTTCACTCTGTATACCGCTGGCTTAGGATGGAAAGGTAGTTATACGACCCATACATATTTGAAATCTGCACCACAATGCGCTTTTCAAGAAAATTGGAACAGGTCATGTTGACCAAACTTAAGTCAAAAAGTGAATAGTAGTTTTCAGACTATTATTTCTTGTTTTCTCAATTTAGAGTTTTAGTAATAACGACCTTCTCATTCTAAGCCAGCGATATATGATACACGCCATGCACATTAGCAGCAAGTTAATAAAGTGCTGTCTTATTTGTGTAACTTTGTTTTCGATTAGGCACATTATACAATTAATCTAATATTTGAAAAGTAATCACCATTGACGTCAAAGTACAACGTCAGACTTGTATTCTCATACAGTTCTCATTAAAATTTATAAGTTGTACTCATGGAAATGACTTTCGTATTCGCCAAAAGTCTGTTTTCTTTGAAAATATTATACTGTATGTGTACTACAACACACTCATTGTTTAAGCCACATCAACATCAATCAAGGAAATATTCAATGTGAAACAAACATAGGTGTATATCGTTGAAAAGTTAAGCCAAATTCAGGTGAACGATATCCCTTGTGTTGTGTTTAGTTTAAAAGTTTCATCACTTTTTTTCGAACCATGCGTTCAATTAAAAACAGGTCTGTAGGAACCTACATAAGCATTGAGCTTCTGGGAAATTTACTCTGATTGAAACAATATATCGTTACTGCTAGTTATATGTTTCTGATCCAAAAGCTCTCTTCACTGACATTTTCCATTGCTTCGGCACAATTTTGCGATGGACACAGAAGATACGCAAAAACTTGGAAGTTCTATTGATTTGCGATGTATATTTTCCACCAAGATGACAGCCTTCACTTCAGTAATGTCTATTTTGATAAACGATTCATTTCGCTGGTAGGCTTTTACTGGTTGATTGTTGCAACAATATTCAGAAGTCGTACAACATGTATTTGCCATGTGGAGGTCAGATAGTAATAGATATATGACTAAAATTTCGCCTGAAGCTTAATGCTACACGAGGTTTAAAGTAGTGTTTATCTTAGCATGTATCTTGTTTAAAATGGGCGAAACGTTGTGATAAATGAATATACATTAAATGTTATTCGTGTTTGGTGGTTATATTTTATTTTTCATGTATCTTGTTGAAATAGTCCTTTAAATGGTATATTAAATAATTAAGAAATCTTGAATAGCTCGATATGCTTATAACGTCTTCATGGTTGGAAATAGTTCAATCGGCTTTTTGACAGCACAGACTTGTGCGGATCATTTTCTCGTTTGGGGTATGTGTTGGGCATTGTGTCTTGTATTTTTTATGTTTTCTTTGTTAAGTTGAATCTGCCTTCATTGTCCGACTTAATATTATCTTTTTGCAATCAGTTACCGACAACACCTGATGATCAACTGGCATTTTATGAGGTTTATCTATAACATAATATGTTTACAAGTCAACTATTATTCTGTTTGGAATTTCTATTATCTTAGAATCACTTACGTCACAATATATCATTTTAAAAATGATATTCCTTTGTTTCTGAAAGTGCCATCTATGCTATGTATACGAGATTCGTAAGGAAGAATGGACAATCGTCTCTTATGTCTCTATAAATAGAGTATTCATTATTATTATTATTATTATTGTTTTATACTGTCTGCGTTTTAGGTTAATCTTTTACTACTTATCTAATATGTCGTCTATGTACTCTTATCTAATAGTTTCAACATTTATGTTGCATTGTTGTTGAAAGTGTATTAGAAATGCTTTAGTTCGTTAGTTACACCTATTTCCTTTTCGTCCAATGTCTTATTTCTTTATTAGTAACGTTACCATAAGCATTTTTAATTGACTAATTCGAGGTGAGTATGATGCAAATTACATTGTACATACATTTATTTTCCTTACAGTCTAATGTCAATTTCTTTATAAGTTAAGATAAGATAAGATAATAAACTATAATTTTTAAAATGTCTACTTCTAGGTGGATATAATGAACGGTTTCCTACCGACTTTTCTGCTGAAGGTGTGCTTATAGCAAATTTGTTGGCCAGATACGAGAAACGTGGAGGTAAATACGGACGCCCAGTGGCCAATCACACTCATGCAGTTCCGGTAAAGTTTATGCTTCAGTTGATACAGATCGTAGATTTGGATGAGAAGAATCAAGTTTTGAAGCTTAACTTATGGACAAATTATGTAAGTACATGTACACTCATATTTCACGCGTAAGGTTTTTCAAAGCCAAGCATTTCAAATGAATGTGTCTGGTAGGTTAGGCTCTCCTGTGATATTGTCTTACCACTCTTACGACATTTCCTACATTAGCATAGGTGGTCATATCGTTTTGAACAATTTGATTAGTGATTAATAGCAATAATTACTCAAATTGCAAAAGTAAAAACGATATAACCGCCTGTGTCCATACGTGGATACGTGGAGAGTTAACAGATTCTTGCAGAAAAGCGTGTTCGTACTGGTTGATAGTAATTGGGAGAAAATTGGTTAGATCGAGCAACAGGTATATGACATCAAAATTATTGAAAACGACGGTAACACAATAAAAACAAGCACACAAGCATTGTCAATGATTTAGTCTGTTGATGGTAGAGTTACACTTAATTCCCTTCATGCTTTGTGGATTGTTGACTTAAGAAGTTTTCCAACCACTATTAAAAGAAAATGATCGGATTGGAGGAAAGGAAGCGGCATCTTTCAGAAACAGCAGAGCAAGAAGCACATTGTTAAAAAAGTTTATTTACCAATGTTCGAGGGCTGCTATCAGCACTTCAGCCACCCTTTGACATTTTACATCGTAAGGACGACAAGAAAACCGGAACGACACAATACACACACATAGCACAACGACCAATCACATTGACAGCCACAAGGCCAACTATTATAATAAACAATACTTGACATGTTAATACACACATGTCTAACGACATGTCTGCATGGAAAATACTTGACTCGGGTGTTTTAGCTTTTGTCTGATTGTCACCAACTATATGTAAAACATCAAACATGATTGGAACACATTACATCCAGATTGACAATCGAACATTTCACTGACTGATCGGAAGTAACGGGTCGCTACGATATGTTGAACAATGAACACTACCAATGTTGTTATGTTGATTTACACAGTGACAGACGCTCAATTATTCCGAAATTAGACGAGAAACAAGTATAAACAAACTTCTCAGAGACAGTGTTGACAAATATTTACATACGCTTACTCATGTTTACGAAGTAGGTATACATAAAACGCTGATTTAGCTTTTTGAACTTGATCGGGCGTTTGTGAATCTAGTACAGTTATCCACGTTTCTTTCTTAGAATTGTATCGTGAGTAAACAGAATTTACACAAAAAGTGTGGCCTCGGTAAAACCACGCAATCAGTTTCATTATTTGAAACGTCTCTGTGGAATATCAAAGAAAGTTTATGGAGATAAAGATAAGCGATATTATTTGAATATTTATTCTACACATACACATTAACTGTGTCTCATTCTGTGTATAAAGCGGACTGATTCCGGAAGGGAAACCTTATTTTTTGTAGAATTATACTATCTCACAGTAGTACAGTTTCCATAGTGATGTCTCCTACTGAATCTAATCTCAGGAGGTTTGGACAAAAAACTTTTGTGTCATTGAGTCTGTATTTGTTCGGGTTCTTTCACAACAAACTACTCGTCTTTTCTACGTCCTTGAATAGTAGATCTGGATCGATGTGTTTAGCAGTGGGACAAAACGTTCATAATCAATTTATAGACTAAACGTCTGTGTGCTAGACCAGTTTCCATTTCTACATTTTTAGGAAATATTTCATTTGTAGCTCCACGCAATGTTAAATACATACAAGCAATATTAAAGCAAATTCCAATTTTTGAAATGCTTCCCATTAAATGTTTTCACATTTAGAAATTCAATACAATCGGCGTTGAAGTTGAAGTCATTATCGTCTGAAAGTCATATATATGACAGCTGTTTTCTATTTTGACTAACGAAATTTACACTTAGCAATTTTTTGAGGACTGATACTATTTTGAGAATATAATATATATACATCTATATCTTAATCACATTACGTTATGTTTTTTACCAAAGCTTATAATAATCATTTTCCGAATGGTGTGTCATATTGTGCTGATGTCAAACAATCCTGACGATTATCTTGATACTGTTTAGTACACAAATATACGTACAGTTTAGTTCAGTTATTTTTAAAACAAATTCTTACACTTTCTGATCTTTAATCTTGTTTATACTACAATAAATCTCGGATGTTGTTTTTTGTGGAATGGATTGATAAAACAAAGTATTTAAAATATAGAGTTTTACCCTTGTTTATACCACAGTAAAGCTATTCCAGTGAAATTGTAAAACAAAGTTGTTGGAATATAGATCTTCCGTCTTTTTTGGATTACGGTAAAGCTCAGACGTTGTTTCAAGGAAATTTATTTAGAACAATTTATACACTGAGGGTAACCATAAGATCTTTTTTTCAAAAACAATATAACGAGAGTCAATTTTAAAAGTAAAACTTCTAAACTAGTATGACGCAAACGTGCAATTCAAGAAAAGAGCCTACAATACTCGCAGCTCAAGGGACAGCATAATGTTTTCACTGAACTGAACGACAATGGTGTTACATGTACTCTATAGTCTTGGAAAACTTTTTGGAAAACATATTGCTAAACAGAAGATAACAAAAGTCGTAAAAATCTTACGTACCGCCACACCATAATTTGACATTGTTGGTTAGAGACAGGCACATAGGTATTAAAACAGCGCTACCGAGATATATTTCAAAAGTAAATTAACAAGATTTACGGAAGTATAACATACAACATAAGTGGAAAAAAATTATGGGAATCGATGTACGATATATTTAAGCAATGTGAAGGGTGAATGGAACACTCTATACTAACTTTGTGTGCATGCACAGACGATTCGCAGTATTTCATAAACGACGTCAGCACCTAGTCACCCACGCAAGGCACATACGCAGGACGTACCATTGTATCTCCAAATAGGAAACTTCAAATATAGTCCAGTCAAAATAGGCCAAAAATAGGCCAAACCCAAAACAAATTGCAACAGAAACAAATTCAGCCCCAATGTCAAGTTTAAACCTTGGCAGACTACAGAAAAAAGTCCTCCAAAATTTGATGAGGGGAAAGGGGTAAAATCCAAGATAGCCTCAAAGTGGTCACTGTTGTACATGTAAGTCAATTTGATGGACACACGTTAATGAACATTTCTACCCAAATATGTATCATCATATCTATAAATGAAAGTACTTCATTGATTTTGGTAGTTATGCAATTCATGGCGGCTATCTTTGACGCCGTCTTGGATTTACACCTTCCGCTCATAATTTGTTGAGGACTTTTTTCTGTTGATCAGGACATGGTTACCTTTCTGTAAAACACAAAAAAAGTTTCTATTGCAATATGATTTACCTTTTATACTAACTTGACTGGGCTAATATTTCTATGTACTGCCTACTACAATGAACATACATAAAACGTAGGGAATGATACAAGATCTGCATTGAAACAAATATAGTCCAGTGTTGCACCCTGGAAGATGAAGGTACATACAACCTCAAACATTTTTCTGTCATTGTCCAAACAACACATCAGCAAGTTTGGTTATAATTAGTCCTAATGAAGACAAAGTCTCCTCATTTTAAACACATGCGAGACTTTTCATATATATTCGGCAGATATAGTTGTACAAATAATTAGACACTTCCTTTTCTGGTAAACATTGGTGCTACTGAAACACCTTCTAAACTGTCTAAATTCAATTAAGTCTTGTTGAAAAGATATTTACATGTAACGCCAACATTCAGTCTCTATTGTTTATTATTGATTTTCACAAGACTTACCCGTTCTAAACGTTCATTAAACTAGATTTAGTTTGCTTGTTACGTTACAGTCCTTCTCGTGCATGTCTGGGAACTACTTTTAGTTGTCGACATTATTCCTTCTTAGTTATGTCCAAACAAGTGCATGTAAATGTTTTCCAGTACAGTTTGACCAATATCTCGCGTATACGTGTATAAAGTACATGTTGTATTTAACTCTAATCATTCTTTACCCGTTGGCACAGTTTGTGGAGAACAAGACTGTCACCCATACGATTTGTGTCCGTATTAATAATTTGATAGGTTATGTTATGTCGTGAAAAAAGGTTATCATTCACATACTTGCCGATGTTGCCTACGGAAGACCTGGTAATTAATAATAAGATACAAACTGCAATAGATGACTTAAAAACAGGTTGAAAACGGCTTATACGACAAAAACAAACTAAAAAGCATAATACCAAAGGTATTATAATTGAGTTTGTGCAGACAAGTATGTGGAAACATGTAGCTTAAGACCTAACTTCAACATTAACCTTTCAGCGAAACCCGCATACGTGTAGTTATATGGAACTTTCTGACTTAGAATGTGACTCACAATATAAATGTCAGAGTTGAAGTTTGTATAAAACAGATACTCACTTTGCCAGTACGGAGGTGTTCTTCCCAGCTAGAAAATTGTCTTTGCTTAATGTAAGGTATTGATTATTTAAACATTTATTAGTATGTTGACAGAAAGCAAGGTTTAGGTAGCATTGCTAAATTAGTGCATCATTTCTCTCCTCACTAAGAAAAGACAATACTGTAGACAATGCATAAATACGCTTTACAGATACTAATACTGCATGGTCTGTATTAAGTAAAAACGAAACAGCTTTATTATTGCATGTGAATCATTCATAAACATTCTCAAATAGGTGCATTGTATCTAGTGTCTCTCACCTTTGACCGAATACTTCAGATTTCTCTCGATAGTGTAAAACAGACTCGATCTGTTATTTTTTGGTCTCTCGATTTGACAGTTCATTTGTTTTCTAGCTCGCCTTCATCTATCCCCCATATTGGCGTTTATTTTTATTGGAACGTCGAATATTTAGAGAACTGTGCTTGGTATTTCAATTAACGGACCGGTTAAGAGATATTGTTTCGTGATTTAGAAAGCTCTTATAGTTTTTTTCTGATTTTATAATAGCCGGACATTGTTTAGATAATGACAGACCAGCAATTTTTGTTGTGTTGTTTTTGGATGACGATGAAAGCCATATTGTCGATTACGTTTCGGTATCCTGACAAGACAAATAGAACGATTCCGATCTAGATTAGGTTTAGGCCAAATTACTTTGACCTTAAATCGAATACCGGAACTCTGTAAACATGTTTACTCTATCGATGTCTTCAGCGCTGATTACACTATTCGAGAAATCATTCCACCAGTGCTATTGGATATGGTTTCTGAAATGCAAATGCTGAACACATTAAGCAATTGATCCGATTTAAATATGCTGTGTTATTTCAGTTTTGCATTAACTGAAATATTAAGTATGTTGTTGACGCAATTCTGTCACAGTCACTTTGAACGTTTTAGATCGTGTTATCTTCGATTGATGCTATTCTGACAATGCCACGTTTAACATTTCTGATACTTTTGTAATGAGTCGACGTAATTATATCATTGTCGCATTAAATGTTTCAGATAAGTTTGTGATCAATTGAGGTGATTCTGTCGTTATGTTGATCGTTTTTTTGTTTTGTTTTCAAACCATGTGTATCGGTAAAATTTACTTTAAACGTTTCCGATAATGTTGTCATAAAATGACGTTAAATATTATATCAATGTCACGTTAAACGTTTGAGATCATTTTGTCATAAATAAACGTCATATTTCTAAAGTCACGTAAAACGTTTAGCATAAATAAAGTGAGGTTCATGTCTGACTAACCGTCTTATTACTTATCACTTACCTATCCAATTAACTTAAAAAGATAAAACTACAAGTGATAGATATGTCTATTCACATTTTACATTGCAGTTCTGGGTGGATGAATTTCTACGGTGGAAGCCAGATGATTACGATGGTGTGGAGGAAATAAGAATTCCATCAGATAAAATATGGACGCCAGATATAAAGCTTTATAACTAGTAAGACATCTTATTCATATTTTTTACACATCACATGCACTGCCACTTCATGTGATAATTGCTATGTACAAGTATGTACAAGTATATCGATTACCATTATTAACGCCCTTCAAATTTAAAGTAATGGTTCTTGAAAACTAGGTAACTTTAATCAGTCAGATGCTTCTACATGTGATGTTTTACTTCTTTTAGACCCAATCAAATATTCGTATTGTAACTTAAGTGGCTCTTCGGGTGAGGCAGATGCTTCTGATGCTGTGACGAACTTCTAATTTAATTATCCTATCTTAAATATTTTTGAATCGCAAATTTTATTTTATAATTGTAGCCTCTATACGTGTTAAATAGTGTTTTTAGAGATGTAGTTATCTTAGATGATAGATTTTGTGTTACCGCTTGCGACTAAAATACTTCTATGAAACCTATATACGCATGCGCAGTGCAATACCCAGAGCTTCCACTGGCTTGTCAACAACGTAAGTGTTAAAACATTGATACAGTTCAAAGCATAAAACGTGAGTTGAAAGGAAAACGTAGCATATGTATCTCTCTAGTATTTACAATAAATGTAAGAGATCGTTGTAAAACAAAGTCGAATGATAGAAATGTTGCCTGAACAATTCGAGCTTGGTTTTTAAGACAAATGGTTTAAATGGGATGAGGGTATTGATTTGTTGCGAGAGAGATTTAACACTGTTTGTATTACGACAAAAAATATAACGGAATGCATATCAAATGTGCTGGTGTATTGTTTGCATGATAAGGTAACTTTAGTAAATACATTTGTAACCCACATTTCATTAAGGCGTATAAAGATGGTGCTGAATGTGGTCTTAACCATCTAGAGCCCCTAGACATAGCGGGTTCAGGGTACTGGCACGGGTAGGATTTGTCCACAAACTCACATTCTGAAGGTTGAAACACAAGATTGTACATGTACGTTTTGCTTTCTTGTAATAGAAATGAGCTATTTTGGTGTTTAGTCTATTTGTATATTATATTAATCCTGTTACGTTACGAACCCGAAATATATTAATATTTCGGTTCACTATATTCACCCATGATTAGAGTAGTCGCTTTACACGCATAAACAAAACATGAACACTGCGTGTACCATTAAAGGGAAATAACTGCAATTGAATATACTTTAAGGAAATGTATATATGGTGTATGTGATATATCATAGAATTTTGTATTTTGTCAAGGATGTAAGATACCAAGCTATTACTTGTACTTTTGTTATGAATTGCACAATTTTAATTCGAGTATTCGCCGTCATTTAAGTGGCCAATACGCAGTGAGTTTGCAAAATGCAGCTACACTATTAAGATTTAAATAGGAATATTGACCTTTCATATAGTGTTGCACTGGCAAATTTGGCAATAAAGAATAGACAGACAAACTAGAATTATTAAGACGGGCAATTGGCAGATTAAGACAAATTTACCAACAATTAATCCTGTATATAGAGGTAATATGGCATATCAATCTATAATAAGACTGTATTTAGAGGTAATATGACAAATAGTACCTACAATGAAGGCTGTATTTAGAGGTATTATGGCACATTTACCCACAATTAAGACTGTATTTAGAGGTAATATGTCAAAATTACCCATCATTAAGACTGTATTTAGAGGTTCTAAGGCACATGTACTTACAAATAACACTATATTTAGAGGTAATATGACAAATTGACCCATCATTAAGTCTGTATTTAGAGGTAATATGACAAATTGACCCATCATTAAGTCTGTATTTAGAGGTAATATGACAAATTTACCCACAATTAAGACTGTATTTAGAGGTAATATGTCAAAATTACCCATCATTAAGACTGTATTTAGAGGTAAAATTGCACATTTACCCATCATAAAGACTGTATTTAGAGGTAATACGGAACATTTACCCATCATTAAGACTGCAATTAGAGGTAAATCGACAAATTTACCCATCATAAAGACTGTATTTAGAGGTAATACGGAACATTTACCCATCTTTAAGACTGCAATTAGAGGTAAATCGACAAATTTACCCATCATTAAGACTGTATTTAGAGATAATACGGAACATTTACCCATCATTAAGACTGCAATTAGAGGTAAATCGACAAATTTACCCATCATAAAGACTGTATTTATAGGTAATACGGAACATTTACCCATCATTAAGACTGCAATTAGAGGTAAATCGACAAATTTACCCATCATAAAGACTGTATTTAGAGATAATACGGAACATTTACCCATCATTAAGACTGTACGATTCAAGTTGCATGTCCTATGGAGAAATGCACTGCTGTAGCATAATGATGTATGTACACGAACTTAGTTGGTGTAAATGTATAAGCATCTGACGATGTACAAATGAGACGAGTTAGACAAGTGTGAGAAACAGATGGATGTTGTAAATGAAAGGGTTTTGTCTCGATGTTCATCAGTTTTATTCAACAAGTAAACAGGTACGTGCACAAAAATATTTCATTTAATTGATACCAAGGTGTCAAAAATACTAAAGTTCTAACCACAAAGCCTGATGACCTTTTTATTTCTTCATGCCAAAATACACTGCAAGACAAAATATCGTCTTTTCTAATAACAATATTCCATGTTTATAGCATGATGACGATTCCAAACCAACTGGTAAATGTATGAAGTGATTAAGTTAATGATTCCGTGGGTGATGTGTCATCAATGAACTTAGTACTGATATTTTGTATTAAACAAGCAACAAGTCTGTTTATTGCAGGAACTCGATGGGGAGTAATCCTTTTTGCACCCTGTAAATTAAATGATGCATTTTGGCATCAGGATTTGGGGTCAATGATATTTGCTATTCCATTTTTTAAGGTATTTCGTAGAAAGATCCAGTACTATATGCACTCACACTGACTCTTGAGATTCCTCCCATACATAAAAGCCTGATAGTTAAACGAATTCAAACCACTTTTAAACAACATTTTAATTTTGCTCTAGTGAATAATACTAGATTACAAGTATTTGCAGAACAGTCAAAATTTGATTTCACACGGATGGTTTGTAATATCTGCTTCTGCATTAAATAACATAAACTACATTATATTGATCAAGACTTTCCATTCTGCAGCTAATGTGTAAATCTCATTAGAGTAGACTTACAAACGAATAATAAACAATTACATGAAAAACCTCCTACACCGCCATTTTACCTTATTTGGACAGAAATCTATAAACTGCGCAGTGAGCATTGCTATCAAGTCGTGCTTGTGAGATCACAGCGCTGGGACTAGCGATAACTAATCGACTCTGCTAAAGATTCTCTATATATTGTGTTACAAGATCCCCCTCCCGAAATTTGCACAGGAAGACTTAATGATAAACTATTACTGGGTGATAATGTATTTAAAATATTTATCTGGGATCGTTGTCACGAAGTGTGTATGTTCAATCGAGGAAATATTTTAAATAATTCATGTTTTTGTAATTGAAAAAGTATTGATATGTAATAGACTAACGTTTAAATCTCTTTAAAAGACCTGCATAAGACAACTTGAAAATCGTTTAACACTAAACATAAAGTACGAAACTTTGTCTTGAAATCCCTTTGTTGTCCCCAATTGAAATTCTGGAGTTTAAAATGTTTATGTTACTAGGAGCATTGTAAGCACGATCCCTACATGCATAGACATTGCATACTCCTCGACCTACTTGTTCGGGAATGAATGCAGGAATAATTTCTGCATTTATTTCTTTCTCCAAAACCTGTCAGATATTATACAATTTGTTGACAATTGCTGCCATTCATGTAAGAATAGAAACGTTTGATATGAAGTGCTTTCAGAGAATCTCCTGTTCACTCTATTAATCAAAGTATGCAAACACAAATATGCAATAAAGAACTCTTTTCTGGCGTGAAATCACATAATTACCTATTTTCCATTTAGCATTCTTAAAGCAATTAGTGACATCACTAGTGATTGCTATAATACCGACGACCCTTTCATCTGTTTAGCAATGGATAGAAGTTGGCAACATTAATAGTAACGGTTGTGGAAATATTGAAGTCCCGACTGCAGCCCCAGACAGGTCATGTCATTCAGTGACACTTTCTTACAGTCAGTTTATATCCAACCTCTGATTCATGTGGGAAATTATCAGCTTCTAGTTGAAGAGCAAGTATGTACTGGTTGAAGATTATTTCAACGAAAATTGGCTAGGTCAACCGACCGCCTACGTAACGCCGTAAAATACCGTCTCCAGACAAATCTGTTTGAAATAACGACTGATAGTTGCAGGGACTTTGTCGTTGACAGGGTTTAACTTTTCTGCTTGTACCAATGGTGATGTTCTTGGTGATTCTGCCTTTGTTCCATCGTGCCAGCGCTACATTTACACAGACCCAAGACTAACGAGGGTATATTATTTGTGTGTTTATTAAACATAATCGGGATGTAATATGTATCCAACAGCAATTTATTGAATATTTCTTAGTTCACAACTATGTGCTTAATTATAGGATTAAACGACCATTTGTTGACACATTGATATGTAAACACCCGATCTGAAGCAACACATTGAGTAAAGCCCCGAGGGGCTTTATGTTAAATGTGTGCCTTCAGATCGGGTGTTTACACATCAGTGAACGTCAACAAATGGGCGTTTAATCCTTATAATTCCAAACTGACGCTTAATCACATAAAAATCAATGAAAACATTGAATTTACTCCCGCGCTTTTAAAAACAATGGCCTTGATTTAATGACGTCGTAAACGTGACGTCACCATAACGTGACGTTTGGTGAATTACGTTAGCTAAGCAAAATGTGTTTAGATGCTTTGTTCCTTACGTAAACACAACATCAGGGGATGAACATACATGTAGGTAATATTCTATATCAAAATTAAGCTATAAGTTTAGAGCTTGAACAGTTTACGTCAGTAATGCCCGAGGGTCCCGATTAGTGAAAACGGAGGTTCACTGATGTGTAAACGTCACGTCTTAGCCAATCAGAATGCAGGGATTTGCTGACTTTGGAATTATTGTCATTTGTACATTGATGCAGTTCTGCATATATGCTATTACAGAAAGCATTGTTAGCATGGTCAACAATGACTGCAAGTACAGTTACTACACGTACTACTGCTTTTTACGCGGCAGTAATAAAATGGCCTCGATTTGTGGAATTGGTTTTATGAGCATGGCAGACAATAACCCGGTTCTTATAGCATATTTATGTCCAGCTGTTTGCGATTTAAATTGCGCCCGTGTTTTATCGTTAACAATTAGAACAGTTCCATTTCTTCTTAAAGTGTTATCTAGCACTTTGACATAAATTTACTGTTCTGCGTTTTTAAAATACAAACACATATTCTAGCTTATTGCATTTCTAGCCCAAAGGAATAAGAAATAGATCTACCGAATATTACATATTTGTGTTGGCGTTGCCCTTTCATCCTCCCCTATATGTTGCTTTTGTAGAATTGCTGTAAATATATAGAGGATTCCAGAATGTCAAAGCTTGGATTTGAAATAACAGAATGCAGTTGTCAAGTTTCATCTGTAGCCAGACACAGACTTACAAACGTGTTTTTGTTTCGTCAGAATTACATAATCATCTCTTTAACTGCATAGTTACAACAATAATCAATCGCTTCTACCTTCCTATCGTCGGAATGTTTCATGTCAATATGTTTATTTTTGTTTCAAAGCCTCCGTATATATGTATACGTAGAGAAGTCAGAATGTGCTGTGTTCTTTTTCTCTGTGCAGTATGTACATTGTTTTAAACGTGTCATTGTGGTAAATGTCAGCGAAGATATAATCGGCGATTTGTATTCGACGGTAAAATCAAAACTTTAACATTAAATGGGGGAGATGTTTGATTTTTATTTTATTTTTGGAGCATTACTTCATAAATTCATAGTGTGCTAGTATATCAACTCTAGCTGACAGTAACTTTGACTAAATGTATCTGACAAGTTTCAAAGTGACTTTAGCAAAACAACTAATGGGATATATAAAACATCCTAGTATATTGCATTTAACCATGTGTGAAGTGAGAGATTATTAATATAGTAATATATAATATTATATAAATAAAATAACCCATAGCTTCAAGGGGCCGCGGGTAACAGTACTTTCCTCAGGCTGGCATTTTTACTGTCACCCTCAAAGCTATGTGTTATTTAGTTTATTACCCCAAACTTTTTTCAGCGATTATCTACTGTAAACCAAGAAATTATTTTATGCAATTTAATTTAGCAGAGCTCACATGTGGAAAAATTTGAAGAAATGATAAGTAGCCGCCAAAGAGTTCAAAACATAAATAATTTATGGACATCGGGGGATGCTTAAACAACCCTAAATATTTATAGTCACGAATTTGCTGCTGATCGGCAAAAGCATATTTTTGGGCACCTAATACTTGGCTTGGTATAGAGATCTCGAACAAAAAACATGGTTATGCGGGCGGGACATGCCGCCATATTGGTTTTAGAAAGAAAATGTCACGTGACAAAAAAGTACTGTCAAAAAAGTACTATCATCCTGCTGACAGTAAAAAAATGTTCAATCACGTGGTACATTGATCCGCTTAATCGTAATAGTAAGAATACTACCTGTTTGTCTATGGGAAATTAACATAACGAAAAAAGTGAGGGGTAATAATATACATTTTATGGCAAATGAATACAACACCCCAGTGTAGTATTACAATTGTACTTTTAAGGTAAAGCTCCATTGCCTTAGTGGCATAAAATATATACATTACGCGCCGTGTTATTACATATCTTGACAACTCAAAAGTACTGCAAATAAGAAAAAAACATTTACCTGGCGTAAATGTGTCTATTCCGACGATTCGTTGCGGTTCTTTCCTAATCCATAAACATATCCGTAATTTCCATAGTGACGTAATGAGCGTGACGTCATTTGCATTATCTACTAAATTGTTCTTCGTCTTTACTTGTCAGTGATTGATGTGCAAACGTGTTTTCTCTTTATATTGTCTTTATATTCTATACTTGTAGTGAATACCGTATCCGTTAGTTTCCTTATATCTAGAGCGAAAAAGTTAGATGCTGTTATCTTGTCTTCGATATATATTGAATGTCTTTTGGTCTTTAACTAACTAGATCTATGTTTTCTGCAACTGTTTTCTTTTATTCCCTCTGTCAATGTCTCTTACCTCTGTCGAAGTAAACTCAATGTGTTCAACTATGCGTGTCTGATATTGGTACATAACTTCTCTGATTTTTCGTTCACAAATCGTTTGTCTTTTTCTTTGCTGTTCATTTCAAAATCTTCTAAATTTTAATCTGTCATCCTCCTATCTGTTTGCGTGTATGTTTGTACAGAATGGAAAACAAAGGTGTGACGTCATGTTATATACTCAACGTCATCAACTAAATTTTACGTCATATGTAGCGGTATCTTTTCTTTTGATCTCCTGCAAAAAGGCTTGCATTTCGCAAATATTTAGACTTGCTGCATGAAATTCTACAAAAGGATGACCTTTTTTTGCTTTACTCCTGCTGTCGTTTGGCATGACTTTTGGCTGTTTATTTTCACCAAATATTTATAATCAACAATTTACTCACTAAAACAATTTCGATTTTTTTTATTAAAACTACCAATATCATTCACACGTTTTGTCATAAAAGACATCGCCTTCAACAAGTCAATACCATACAATTTCAGTGCAGACTTGCGTCTTGATGAAAGAAGAGATGCCCTATGTACCGTAAAATACGATGGAAATATTACTTGGATCCCTCAAGGAATCTACATGAGCACGTGCGACATTGACGTCACAACGTTTCCATTTGATAAGCAAACTTGTTCTTTAAAATTCGGATCCTGGGCGTACAATGGCCTATTGTTAGATCTTGACTTTATGGGAGGTGCAGAAATGAGAAGTGATGACTATTTTGTTGCTAATAAAGCATGGACATTGTTAGAAGCTCCGGGGATTAGAAATGAACTAAAATACGTGTGTTGTCCGGAAGTTTTTATCGATCTTACGTACACGATATCGTTCAGGAGGTCTGCGACGTTCTACACATACATATTGATTTTACCATGTGTGTTGCTGACGTCATTGACATTGGTACTCTACTGGATCCCTCCTGAATCACCTACAAAGATGGCCCTTGGTAAGCTTTACATGTTGTGTTTTCTATCCGTATGCCCATACTCCATGAGCCCGGGCATTCGGACAAAACACTCTCTGTTTTTGGTAGAGTATCGCTATCCGTGACCTAATTTTCCTTATAACTTTATTAATAAACATATGTCGTACTAACTTTGTTGAAACATTTGAACTAAGAGCTTAATTCTTCTTCCGCCTAATAATATACGTCAGTAGGTTTACTATCAGCTTCGTGGTCAAATAAAATAAAGTGTTTTACACTGTAATATACGCATTAAATGTTGTTAATTACTGTCTTGTGATTGTACATTATGTTTATATGTGTGTGTGTGTGTCGGAAGCCGAGTGTCATTTCATAGTTATATGTTGTAATTATTGCGATTGAACATATGTGTTTCGTACACTAATAGAATACAAAGTTTGTTTTGGTGGCATTGGTGATATTGTCTGTTTTTTCTTTTTTTATTTCGTAACGACAATAATCACCTCTTAAAAATGTTATTTAACAAAACGTTACATGCGAATACACATAATAAAATAAAACATAAAAGGTATTGATATAAATCGACGCGACCAAGCTTGGATATTCCTGTTTGAGATAACATTGAAGTTTAATTAGATAATTATGTATCCAATGGTTTCAAAGTTTTTTTCAAAGCTTTTAATTTCTTTTTATCGTCTAACTGAATGAATGTACTGTTTTACAAATTTGCCCTCAAATATATTCTTACCCGAATCCTTCAAAATAGAATGATAGTTGGGTCAGTTTCAACAAGTAGATTGAGTTAACACAAACCAACAAACAAACAACAGCTAATAACATGTAGCCCCAGTCTTAAAGTCATAACAACCATACCAGAAATTCATGTTATGCGTGCATGTTACTTCATGACCTTACAAATCACACACGTAAGCTAACGGATGGAAATAGTTCAAAGCTAGCTAACATAATGATATCTATCAAAATATTCAAATTGGATAAGAAAGTAAATGTTTTAAGAAATAGCGTTAAATATGTCTCGTTGTGACTACGGGTAAATAATACATATACTGTTTTAAATAGTTTTATTTCCCAAACTTAAAAAAAGTCTTCTTTGCAATCTGCACGACAACACATAGCTTTATGATGCGCATTCTGCACATGTAGATCTTAATGGTACTGTAAATGCTATTCTTTCTCTTTGTTTCAAAATGTAAAAGGCGATCAATGACAAGATAACGTAATCACTCTAGATAAGAAAGTACACAGCATCGCTTTGGCAGATTAATTTTAATTAATTTGATATCTAGGTAAGTACAACATACCGTTGGCTTAGAATTAGAAGGTCGTAAGTGGTAAGTTGGAACTGGTCATGTTGACCAAACTGAAGTTTAAAAAGCTTGTGTTTCCATAAGTAAAGACTCTGAGTAGTTTTCGGATAGTTTTCTTGTTTTCTTAAAATTGATTTTGTACTTACGACCTTCTAATTATATATCATAAACAACGTATCAATTAACAAAATAGTTGAGCAACAAGTTCTTACAACTCAGATACGTTCTACCCCTTTCAGGTTGTCTGCAATGGCAGTTTAGCAGCTGTGTGACTGCAGACATTAGTAATATAGGTACACAAAGACACTTCTTTTGTTCACATATCAGTGAACAATTCAAACACATTCCATGCCCAACTCCAACTGTTGAACAATGTACTTCTGACTTTGTCGATTTATTCAATATTAAATAGTTTTGTTTACTGTTTAAACATGATTACAGAAGACATTTGAGAGTTTGAAATTATCTGAAATGAAAGAACAGAAACATGTGTTGAATTGTTCAGCACCGGCATCACTGGTAGAGAAATAAATATAAGCGGTATCCCCAGTGTTCAGCACCGGCATCACTGGTAGAGAAATAAATATAAGCGGTATCCCCAGATCTTTTTAGCGCTTATAATGTGACTCAGAATATAAGTCGTGCCCGCTGAATGGCCCGACAAACTGGGATTTCAGGATATATCCTTGCATAAGACGCATTAATCCGGATGTACCGATCCATCGTCCGGACTGCCTTATAAGCGGATACATACGGTATTTGCGCGTACAAATGTCGCAAAATATTGCGATTTGAAGACAGAAGTTACTTTTCGTCTTCTGTGAACTTAAATAATCCATATAGTTCGCTGGCTTAGAATGGGAAGGTCGTAAATGCAAAAACACTATTTTGAGACAACAAGAAAACATATTTCCTTACTAATGGCAAAACAAGCTTTTTCAACTTCAGTTTGGTCAAGAAGACCTGTTCCAATTTTCGGAAACTAGGCTCATAAGAAGCGCCTTGTGATGCATTTCAAGCATGTATGGGTCTTATAAGGTATGAAGTAGAACTTACGACCTTCTCATTCTAAGCCAGCCAAATGTCAAATCAGAATTTTAGGGATGTGCGTGAAGGTTCGTTATGTACACGCCTGTTACCGTGTTTTGAAACAACAACAATAACATACGAAGACTTCATTTCACCAGAGGATAGTTGAATAAACCACAGGTAGTGATTTTACCCTATGTTGAGCATTAAGTTAAGCAAATCACTTTTAAGAACAACTTGCAGAATTTCCTTAGATTTGTATCGGAATTTTACAACTTTTATATAGTCAAACTGATTGTTTGCTTTTCCTGTTGGGACAATTGTTCTGATACAGCTTCTCGCAGAAATTTGATTAAAATTATTTTAGCAGCATTCCCCTCCATCTCTACAAACAGTAAGATCATGTCTGCACCAGATTTGAGTTTTGCAATCCAGAGCAAATTCGTACAAAAGCGCAACAATACTTGTAATTTTCAGCGTAAAAACTTTAAATCAATTTACTTAATTGCCTTAGGAATGATTATAAGACTAATAATTTACGTAAATTAGCCATTGTAATTAATGAATGTAATCGGGGAATCTTAAAAATAACTTGCAGGTGTAATTAAACTCAAATATTGTGACAGTTATTATCTTTTAATATTTAAATTCAGAGTTAGGACCTAGGCTTCAACTTTAATAGAATATACATTATGTACTAGCAATAACTTTCGGGCATTTCTCACTTATCAACCCAGTAATAAACCTAGCGGGTAATATAATCTATTATCTAAGATCGAAGTAAAGGGAAGCAACCTCGACAGAATATCGGCTATATTAAAGTGACAACTGTGTGAAAAATGGCATCGAAAGTTTGGAATGCCATGATAAAATAAATTTTTTACACGATTGGAGCCTAATATTCATAAATACTTCAAGACACAATATCAGGCTTTGACTTAAGATTTGCAAAATAAAAAATTTACTAATAACACTTTTCTTGTCGTGTAAAAAGAACATTTGAGCGAGTGAAATGGGTAACAATGCTTAGAGAAAGCCTGGAACTCCGATCAGACGATTTATAGCTTTTTTTGTATGAAGATAATATCAAATCGGACAGCGAGGCAGCATTCAACAGAAATATCAGGGCTGGTATTCACAAAGCATCTTAAGGGAAAACTTAATTATTTTGACTTAAGTTTAAAAGTTGAGTGGGACATATTTCATAAGAAACGAAAAATAACGCATGTTTTCTTTGTGATTATTGTAGCTCTCTACATAAAGCTTGATATTCTTGAATTTCCTGTTTAGATAATACACTTAAGGAAAGTTTAAGATTTTAAGAAACTTCTAAGTTTTTCCTTAAAACGCTTTGTAAATACCACCCCAGAGTACGAAGGGCACAGAAACGAGTACACATATTACAAGTCCAACTCGTGAGGACAAACACAAACATGAACACAATAAAGCAAAACGATGCATAAAAATGAACACAATAAAGCAACAGGAAACATAAAAATGAACAAAATAAAGCAACAGGAAACATAAAATGAACACAATAAAGCAACAGGAAACATAAAAATGAACACAATAAAGCAACAGGAAACATAAATATGAACACAATAAAGCAACAGGAAACATAAAAATGAACACAATAAAGCAACAGGAAACCTAAAAATTAACACAATAAAGCAACAGGAAACATAAAAATTAACACAATAAAGCAAAATGAAACAAAACAATGAGCACAATAAAGCAAAAGGAAACATAAAGATGAACACAATAAAGCAACAGGAAACATAAAAATGAACACAATAAAGCAAGAGGAAACATAAAAATGAACACAATAAAGCAAACGGAAACATAAAAATGAACACAATAAAGCAAAAGGAAACATAAAAATGAACACAATAAAGCAACAGGAAACATAAAAATGAACACAATAAAGCAACAGGAAACATAAAAATTAACACAATAAAGCAAAAGGAAACATAAAGATGAACACAATAAAGCAAAAGGAAACATAAAAATGAACACAATAAAGCAACAGGAAACCTAAAAATTAACACAATAAAGCAACAGGAAACATAAAAATTAACACAATAAAGCAAAATGAAACAAAACAATGAGCACAATAAAGCAAAAGGAAACATAAAGATGAACACAATAAAGCAACAGGAAACATAAAAATGAACACAATAAAGCAAGAGGAAACATAAAAATGAACACAATAAAGCAAACGGAAACATAAAAATGAACACAATAAAGCAAAAGGAAACATAAAAATGAACACAATAAAGCAACAGGAAACATAAAAATGAACACAATAAAGCAACAGGAAACATAAAAATTAACACAATAAAGCAAGAGGAAACAAAATAATTAACACAATAAAGCAAAAGGAAACATAAAGATGAACACAATAAAGCAAAAGGAAACATAAAAATGAACACAATAAAGCAACAGGAAACCTAAAAATTAACACAATAAAGCAACAGGAAACATAAAAATTAACACAATAAAGCAAAATGAAACAAAACAATGAGCACAATAAAGCAAGAGGAAACAAAATAATTAACACAATAAAGCAAAAGGAAACATAAAGATGAACACAATAAAGCAACAGGAAACATAAAAATGAACACAATAAAGCAAAAGGAAACATAAAAATGAACACAATAAAGCAACAGGAAACCTAAAAATTAACACAATAAAGCAACAGGAAACATAAAAATTAACACAATAAAGCAAAATGAAACAAAACAATGAGCACAATAAAGCAAGAGGAAACAAAATAATTAACACAATAAAGCAAAAGGAAACATAAAGATGAACACAATAAAGCAACAGGAAACATAAAAATGAACACAATAAAGCAAGAGGAAACATAAAAATGAACACAATAAAGCAAACGGAAACATAAAAATGAACACAATAAAGCAAAAGGAAACATAAAAATGAACACAATAAAGCAAAAGGAAACATAAAAATGAACACAATAAAGCAACAGGAAACATAAAAATGAACACAATAAAGCAACAGGAAACATAAAAATTAACACAATAAAGCAACAGGAAACATAAAAATTAACACAATAAAGCAAAAGGAAATATTAAAATGAGCACAATAAAGCAAAAGGAAACATAAAAATGAGCACAATAAAGCAACAGGAAACATAAAAATGAGCACAATAAAGCAAAAGGAAATATTAAAATGAGCACAATAAAGCAAAAGGAAACATAAAAATGAGCACAATAAAGCAAAAGGAAACATAAAAATGAGCACAATAAAGCAAAAGGAAATATTAAAATGAGCACAATAAAGCAAAAGGAAACATAAAAATGAGCACAATAAAGCAAAAGGAAATATTAAAATGAGCTCAATAAAGCAAAAGGAAACATAAAAATGAGCACAATAAAGCAAAAGGAAATATTAAAATGAGCACAATAAAGCAAAAGGAAATATTAAAATGAGCACAATAAAGCAAAAGGAAATATTAAAATGAGCACAATAAAGCAAAAGGAAATATTAAAATGAGCACAATAAAGCAAAAGGAAACATGAAAATGAGCACAATAAAGCAAAAGGAAACATGAAAATGAGCACAATAAAGCAAAAGGAAATATTAAAATGAGCACAATAAAGCAAAAGGAAATATTAAAATGAGCACAATAAAGCAAAAGGAAACATAAAAATGAGCACAATAAAGCAAAAGGAAATATTACAATTTGCACAATTAAGCAAAAGGAAACATAAAAATGAGCACAATTAAGCAAATGAAACATAAAAATGAGCACAGTAAAGCAAAACGAAACTGAATAGCTTCAAATGTCCTACTTTCATGTGTAAAATGGCTCAATATAAGTGTAAACGAGTGTTACAGCACTGTACATTTTATGACAATGTAGCTGCACACATGAATTTAAATTGTTGTCAACAGAAGGATAATAACGAATCAGACAGAAGGTATTAAATGGCGCGAAAAGGCACAACAACAAAAATACCCGATCAGTACTCTTCATGAAAGCGACCTCGGTCAAAATGACGAATAATGAGTGATTATGTATATTAAAGTCATTATACTTGCTACTCAAGTTGTAAACGAAACGATACAACAACCTTTATGTTCAAATGCATCGCACACATACAAACAGACGTAGATAGAACCTCTATCTTACAAAAAATGTCAACGATTATTGGCATAATCGGTAAAACACATTGCCTTGGACATTATATAGAAAATCCCCTTATAACTAAAGCAAAGAAGACAACACAATTGCAATTTAGTATGAACCAGTTTCTGTTTAAAAGTACGTTGGAGAAGCACTCGATATAAATGAAACAATAAAAACCATCAACCATGCGAAAAAACGTATGTGATCCTTCAAAGATTACAAATGTAGAAACGATCGATCTATGATAACATAATCGTGATATAGTGTTGGTATAAATCAGTGACATACATGAAGTTTTCTCTGTTCATAGAAACAAATTATGAGCCAAAAAACTGCATCAAACCAGACAAGAAAACATACCATTGATCGATTCCTTCAGTAGCATAAGTTATCATCATGTGAGTGTAAATCAAACTGAAGACGTTAACAGTCTGTTCGTAATTGTTTTTGTACTATCTTTTCGCTCACAAAACTAATGTACCCTTATGGTGATTTTTTACGTACTCAGTTTTAACACACAAACTCTTTCCTACGTTATTTACACCGCTGTATTGGTTTTGTCGCTTTACTTACAGCCATTATTATTTGTGCGTATGTTACTGGAACCAAGTTTAGAACTACCAAACGGTACCTTGACAAACGGCAACAATAAAAACACGGCGAAACATTGGCAACACATTGCAAAATTGTAAATTAACAATAAGCAACATTTCAGAATTAGATCAGGATTAAAGTTACAAAATGGGTCGCAGATATAGAAAGCTATTGATAAACTTGTGATGTCTTAGTTGTATGGGAATGTGTTAATATGTTATTGAGTTATAAAGCAACGTGTCATAGATTATTTTATTCAAACCTTGCGTACATATAAAGAACTAAATAGTTTGCCTGTCGTATATAATCAAATTAAATTTAATTTTAATTCTGAAAACTATTTAACATTTAACTTTTTACGTCATCATAATTAAAACTAAATTGAGAGTTCGAGCACATTATTTAATTATCCATACAAGAAGATACACAAGAAAAAAAAAGGATTATTACGCTAGACCAAGCATGGTTAAAGTTTTGTAACGTTTAAACTCAAATAAATAAAACTCAAATATATTTACATTAGCAATTTACCATAAACAACCTGCATACATTAAAAATGACCTATCAAATAAAATGAACTCAACAAATTTCTACATGGTTTATTCTCAGCTGTAAATTAATGAACAACAAAACAATCGTGTGATAACTTTGTGTATGTAAATGTTGAATCGTTTTATGTTCAAGACTAAAGTGAAATATTTGTTTTGTGTGAAAAAGGTTGAACTCCAGCTAAATGAACTATTCATAAATGCATGCTTAGAAAAGTTAGATAAAGTTCTGATTTTCTTACAATACATTTACAATTGCATAACTTCAATCTGAATCATACAAACCATCTTAAGGGAAAACTTAACATTTGTTAAAAAAAACACAGTGAAATCAAGATTATCAATTTTTTACATTATTTAGAAGCATTACGTACATAGCTACTGTAATCACAAAGAAAACATGGGCTATCTATGTTTCGTGGGAAATATGTGGAGCTCAATTTTTTTAACTTAAGACAAACAATTTAAGTTGTCCCTTAAAGGGACTTGAATTTGGTGTCACCAAGCAGTTAACTGTGTACTACTACTGATCTAATTGACCTCGAAGCTGATGTAAACAAATTTATACATATATAGTCCAGTTAGGATATTGTGACAGTGACGTTGCAGTTTATGTGTACGCAAAAAATCACAACCATTGTCTAAACAGGTAAAGCGAAGTTTAGTATGTTAGTTTAGCATTGAAATTATAGTTGTTTGTACAGTATAAGCCTTTATAATTTGTTTTACACTGTTATAGTGGACTCGATCGCTGCGTCACTGGATTTGTATCCTGACTGGACTATATATTGAATTATATTGTTATACGTTAACATGGAATAATAGTGATATAATTGTAATACTTTTTGAATATATGCTGATTATTTGTGTTTACTGGCGAATATTGCATATCCATTATACTTTATGCTGGTTTAATTAACTTTGATAATGTGAATTGAATTATACATATCGTATTTGAGCTATTTTGTCTTTTGACAATAAGACAATCATCAAACGCAGTTCAGTAAGTGACATAAATGTTTTTCAAACCACTTAGCTGACAACGATGACTGCTGTCCAAATTGATAAGCCCAATTGTGAAAATATTTAAAAAACATTTGATTCAATGGACCCTTTTTAAAAAATCTACGGAAACGCATTGGCAACACAATTATGCCTCTAAAGCTCTGTACCTGATTGCTAAAGTAATTGATGGGAGAGGCTAAGCTTATAATCCAACACATCCTATAAGCAAAACCGTGTTATAAACCACATCGTCTTATAAGCCAGATGGTCTAATGAGCGGTTGTGTATGGTATGCAACAATCGAACAAGATTTGACAGAATTGTGTTTTGAACTTTTTTGATACTGACATTATGCAACCTTAATATGTATTTCTTTGAGGTGGTGTCCAATATTTTTAATTGACAAACATGTATATTAAAACATGTATGTATATATTGTTTATGTTTTACATACATGTATAACCATCTATTGTGTTTCAGGTATGAGTATATTCATGGCTTTCTTCGTATTGTTGCTTATGTTTGAAAGAAATATGCCTCCAGCTTCTGACAACGTACCTATATTGGGTAAATATATATGTTATACAAATACACTTTAACGACTTTAAATAGTTTAATTAAAACAATATTTATTTCCATAATTACCGTATACATCGTGTATATGGAGTCATGGTTATCTTTTGGTGATGATGTGTTTTAAAGTCCAAACAAATCCAAACCATGGCACGTTCTGAATGACCTGGTACACCGTAAATGTAAAAGTTTCGTTTCTATACTGGCTTTAAAAACGTCAGAACAAAGTTCAACATCCAACGTAACTTGATTATAAGGTGTTATTGTATCTGCTTTAAAATACATAGATATTTGATTACCGCCATGTTATTATTGGATTAATCCATAAAAATTGTTCCTTTCCATCGATAATTTAATTGTTTACAATTTATGTATTAATAATCAAAGTTTTAAATGTCAATGTTTAAGATAATTAATTTACACATCAGATAGGTGTTAAAGTGCTATACAATAACAAAGACAAAATCTAGTCAAAATCGGAACAATTGCTTTCTATGGGTCATTGTAACCTTAGTTATAAGAAGAAAGATACTTGGAAATCACGTTACGTTCGTTAAATAAATAAAGACCTTAAGAATATCCTACTTTATATTCTACAAAGTGAGAAGTCCTCCCCACCAAAAAAAAACATCACATACTTGCACATGGAATTTATAAACATATCGCCACTACATGCAACTGGTGGTTTAAGCAATCAAATTTGGCGCCTGATGTAGAATGTTTGGCCGTGGCCTTTCGGTAAACCACCGGCTAGGTTAATAATGGTTACCGTACGTGTTCCTTTCTAGCATACGACATTAAATGATAATGCAGTATTCATTTTAGCGCACTAGTATGCCTTGCTACATTAAGACGTATAATCCCTTAAAGTTGTGCATTACCTCGGACAACTCAGACCTGACCCTTAATATTAACCAAATAATATACAGTCATGTTAAAACGTCAAATAACAAGAAATGTGTGTTCATTTTCCTTATTTATTAAATCAAAATATTGATTAAAAGCAATTACTACGACTAAACTGTATGGCTATAAACATGGTGTAGTGTTGTATTTTGTGTTATCCGTGTAGAATATATATCGACGTCATAATGACGTCATTTGTCGTCTGACCAATGAAAACGACTGACAGATATCTACAAACTGTTTCATGAAATCTTACAACAAAGTTACAAGCGTCCACAGCTTTCGAGAGTCTCTAAACGCAGTGCAAATATTTGTACTGAACAAACTGAACTGTGTAAACCGGGATGAAAAAAATCAGAAATAATCGATTAGAAAATATTGTGAAAGCTCCACGCCATCATTTCCTCGTTGAGCGAACATCTGACGGAATTATCCGTTTCTGAGAATTCTTTCAATAAGAAAACATTATTAAATAGTTCAAAGAATCTTTGCTGATACATACACTACTCAGAATTTAAAATCGGTCACCTAGACTTATTCTGATTTATAGCTAAGAACATTTAACATTGAATCCTTGACAGTCCGTGCTTATCTGTTGTCCAATCAGAGTTGTTATTTAACTAAATCAAAACATTATTACGTGTATTCTTATTGTGCCTCGTATGTTTTTTTTATGTTTCTGTGCTCGGTTGGTTAAAATGAGTGCTACCTTCCCTGTCTGTCTTAACATTATCGGGTTTTTTACGGTACAATAACGAAAACACACGAGGATTATTAAGCGCCACGTCAAATGGTCTCACATATAAGATGAACCACAAGCTACTCGCTAAATTTCATGTCATATCTAAAAGCATTGTTTAAGAGCGTTCATGTCAGTTTCTTGTTAGATTGTGGGAAATGTTTCCGTATAATATTAAGATTTTTTCAAACTTTGTTTATGGGTTGATGGAGTATCATATCAGAAGAATAAAAATGCAAAAAAAATGTGACTGTGCTTGTTTAAAGGTTAGACAAATTTTGGAGAATAACACTCGTTTTAAGGACAGATAACTCATTAACAAGTTCGGTAACCTATGATTATGTTTGGTATTTTTCAGTTTCTAACATGACACTGACGTCATATACAAAGTTGATCTCATGACTATAATGTCATAAACAAAGTTTGAGCAAATTCTTTAGCCCCATTTCTCATACAAGAAACATCAGCGAACGCCTTTAAAAGTTTCATTTTGAATTGTCAATCATTCGTTCGTCATGTATTATAGCAATTTGTGCATAGGCCCATGGTTTTAAATTATCTGAGTGTAGCCAATAGGTTCAAATTATTTGAGTGTACCCATATAGAGAGAAGGTTTTAGCCGCAACGGATATGACGTCACAGTAACTTGCATCCGTGTGTGCTGTGACAACTGTTAAAAAACTGGGCGCCAGCTTTCGTAATAGCATATCCGTTACGTGAAACCATGTGCCTATGTCTTTGAAAACTGACCAAATATAAATGTTGAGGAGTATAATATCATGGTTTAGAATTTTGTACTTATAAATTGTACTCAATTTGGGATAGATCAATGTTGAGCTTTTTCTAACGTGATAATGACTTGCATCGTTATCTAATCACTATTTAACTTAGATTACTTCTTGATAGGATAATGATACTACACCAGTCTAAATAATCGATTTGTAATCAGTGTTAGGAATTTTGGTGATAGGCCTTGTGTTTTTAAATATACTCACACCAATATTTTATCTAATTAATTCGGATAATCATACACGTTTTTGAATTCCAATGCCAATGACGTAAACAGAGTAAAAGTACAAAATGCAGAGCATTGAACCTTATCGATTATTTTATTAAAAAAGTAAACTATTTAATGCGCATGCTCTCGGCACAAAGACTGGTAACGCAGTTTGAAGTATGACAAGCAATTGACAGGGGTAGCAAGTTTAGAAATTACGACACTACACACCAAAGAAAAGAAACTATAACAAGGAACGCCACCTTCCTCGTTCTGACAGTTTCAGCGTTTGTTCTTTCTGTCGGCACGTTTACAATGTGTTTCTTTTGAAAATAGTCTTCTTTATTACTCAAAGATTTCTGGCGTCTGCTGCAAATACATGACATCCACTAAATCACAAAACAGACAATAACAGAGTTTTTGCCATTTCACTTGCATCATGTGCATGAGTAAGCTTGTAATTCTCCAGGGATGTATATTGGGAAATAAGCAGAACTAAGAAGATGTATTCCTGTGAAGATATTAGTTATTTTTAGCCCCCTACCGGATTTCAATCGTGCGGAACTCTCGGTTTGCCCTCCGCTTTGTGTCAACCCGTCCGTCTGTCCGTTCGTCAGTTCGTACCTACTTTATGTATCTAGAAGATTTGGGCTAGTTTTTCAGGTTCACGTTACTCCATTTTTCATTTTATGTGACTAAATAAGTCATTGCCTGAATTACGTTTAGTCCGTATGAAATAGTCACATAAAATTGTCCGTCCGTCATAACTAGAACGGTTTCCAAGTTATGAATTTTGTTATAGGTATGTTGGTAGGGACACTAAGGAAAGAACGCGTGTTCATAATTTTATATATAACAATAGCATCTTTATTTTACGAAGGCTTTAGTCCAGTCAGGGTAAGAATACAGTGACGCAGCGGTCGGGTCCACTATTACAGTGTAAAACCAATTAAAAAGGCTTAAACAGACAGCCATACTTTCAATGCTAAACTAACAAACACTATTCGCTCTACCTATTCAGACAATGGTTGTAATCTTCTGTGTACACATAAACGGTTACGTCACTGTCACCAGATCCTAACTGGAGTATACATATGGAATAAACAGAGTATATCAAATATTATTTTATTGTGAAAATAATTATTTTTTTCTACGGAAACCGGTAAGTGACTTGTGTATTGATTGTATTACTTCATAGACTTATTTATCTTGCAGGTACCTACTATTGCCTAAACATGATACTTATAACAACATCTACATTCCTCAATGTGTTTGTGGTTAATTTGTCGTTCTACGGATCAAGGGCACCCGTCCCTAAATTTCTCAAAAAGGTAAGTGTACCGTTTCGGCCATCAATTCTATTTCGCGTTAGTGTACCGTTTCGGCCATAAATGCCATTTCGCGAACAAAAAATATGAACGTTTCTGCCGATGTATTATTACTTGATCATTCGCATTAGCTGAACTCCAAATACTCATTGCAAAATGTTTGAAGAATGTTGAAATAATAAAATGAAACACGCGTGAAATGTAATTTTTTCATCACAAATTTATATTTGTCAAAGTCAGGTCACCATTTTACTTGAAGATTTAAAATAAGCATCTTTTATACCAGTAAGCTATTTAATATTTTTTTATAAACCTTTCAAATTATACCAACCTTTTAATTATATCAACGTTTATTATACGAACCTTTCAAATTAAACGAACCGTTTTAATTGTACGAACCATTCATTGGAAGTTTGTAAAATTCATTTGCAATATAATTCAGAATCATTTAGCATTTACAAATGTACTGAGACATTTTCTATGGTTTTAAAATGTTTATTATTTTATTCTGATAGTTAATTGGATTTCAATACCTTTAACACGGCGTACATTGGTCAACGTATGTTTTAAATACATTTTGTTAGTTGATTGTTTGTTTATTTCAAGTGTACTTGTTGTTAGCAGGAAATATATAGAGAAGAACACCTATATATATGCAAAGTACCCACCGGCAGTGTATTGGATGAACGGACAATAAAAAGAATGTCATTCACCAATTGGTAACTGGTGGGCATATTCGCATAATGAGAATAATTATATACAAACATGATCTCTCATTGTTTACAATGAAACCACAGTGATAAAAGTTCTAATTTCAAGATTATTTTAAGTGGTTTAGTTATCAAATTAAAACATTAAATAAAATACGAGTATAGATCTATGTCAGCGCATGAAACTATGATAATCCTATCGATTTAGCATTCGTTTCGAGCTGGTCTGTAATGGGGTAATTATTACGTGGGATTTGACGTCATTTATGGCTTAGAATGCATGTAGAAATACGTCAACAAAGAGTTTTTAAAAAAAACGTAAAGTATTTCAGTGTGTATTCTTTGACCGATTTTAACGAGGCTTGTGTTCTTAAGTACAACTTACGTCAAAAACCACGTGGTATGTTCTCATTGATATTGAACGAAAGTTTGTAAAATGAGTTCCGCTGGTCTCGCCGGTTTGCCCTTGTTTACGCTGTTTATGTATAGCAATAATTAGTTATAGGGATAGCCACATTCATTTTGGAGATATAAATGTGATTTGTATAATACCCCCGCCTTTACTTCAATCAATTACGATTGGTAACCACGTGAACTATTTCTAGAGTATAAAAATGTCAAATATGCGCAGCGTTCAGCTCAATTTATCATCAACGATTCTCGTTTTTCACCAAGATATTTTCAATTAGCCAAACTCAAGTGTAACACTTGTGAATATCTCCTCGGCTCTGTGAAAGAGTTACATAAGAGGTTCTATTTATACCAGTTTTGACACTACACTTAATCAAATCCCAGCAATGAACACCACGAAACGTGATGCTGGGTCATTCCAGCGCTGTTCAGATAAATTATATAACATCTAACAGCTGACGAACATATCAGGCCGCACGAGAACTTAAATATAGACTATGCCCATTCTAGATCATTACGTAAAAAGTATAAACTTTATTAAGCACAACTGTTTTTCAAGAATAAAGTAGATATGTTAGACTTGAGTCACAAATGATATCCGTCCGTCCTTATTGCCAAATTTGGCTGGAGTTCGTACAGATATCGGCCGGTCATCGGGACATTGAAGAGCGTCAGGAGGTGGCCGCACAGGGAGCTGTTTAGGTGTCTTTTGATAATTAGAGCAATGTTTATTTCTGTATGCATTATCATTACTCGGATTGTTAAAAACGATACCGCCACCTGCGGGCCTTCGGGGTGATTTTAGTCTCTTTCTTAATATAACTTGCTACTTATCGGCCGGCCGTCCGCACGATGACAAGATATCGGATACACATCGGATAAACGGACATCGCCCGGTGCCCGGGTGATTTGTGACCCATGTATTGATACCGTCATTAAATAAAAATAAGCAGGTAGATTTTAGCAAATACCACAATTTGAAATTCTATTAGCAGTCGATCCGTAACAAATCCCCCTAAACATAAATATAATTGACTGTCTATTATATATTAGTTTATAAAGAGCGGTGTTGCTGGGCTTATTTATTGTAAACGGAAGAATTTAAATGTGTCTGTGATCCTTTTAAGAGTTTTATTATTTTATGATATTGCACAGATTATAGTATATCTACACCGATAGTTAACACATCTCGACATTCGCGTGTTCTCGGAAAATAAATGTTTTCTGCGTCACACTCTCTCTGGCTATTTTCATGATTGATCAATTCCTGAATTTTACGGAAATGTTTGACAAGTTGCACTATTTCATTTTGACAAGAAAATCCATTCATCATCAGAGGGAGTCATTTAAATGAAGATTAAACTACTAGGAGTTATTCAGAATGAACGATACCCCAGTTTTATGGCAACTTCAATTTAGCAGAAATGTATCAAACATTACAAACTCTATAATTTTGTATGTAGATTTTCACAGGCCTGTCACATCGTAATCTCTCGGCTCTTTAATGCGTAATCAGACTGAATATTGAAGCCATGCAGCCAATGTCACGCACACAAAGTCAGGACAGGAATCATGAGTTTATACAATCACACTTTCTAGGCTACTTTCATTTGTCTAAGTGTGGTGGATATTTCCTGCTTGTGAGTGAAAGATCGGTTAGGGTCTGAATTAGGCTACAGTTAGGACCCGGTTAGGGTCTTGCTAGGGTCCGGTAAGAGTATGGTTATGGTCCGGTTGGGATCCAGTTAGAGTCCGGTTAGACTTTGGTTAGGGTCCGGTAAGGGTCCGGTTAGGGTCTGGCTAGGGTCCGGTTATGACCCGGTTAGATAGTGGTTAAGGTCCGGTTAGAGTTAGGTTAATGTCCGGTTAGGGTATGGTTAGGGTCAGGTTAGTGTCAGGTTAGAGTCCGGTTAGGGTCCGGTTAGGGTCCGTTCAGATATGACTTGTTGATGATTCACCAATGAGTTACATCATTGGAACAGTAATTATAAAAATAAGATAATAATAGAAACAATAATAGCGTTTTTATTTTCTGTGAATAACATTGTACCAATCTGTCTAGTGAATGTCATTAACATGTAAAATAGGAAATTAAATGTGCTGAGATATAAAGAGTCTTATAATTATGATAATAAGCCAAATGGCTATCATAGAAAAAAGATGACAATAAATCGGAAAGCAGCACCCAGCATCAACAACAAAGCACAAAGAATCACACTACAAAGTCAATAATGTGACAATAAAAAAAGAAAGGTTGCAGTAAATTAAAAAAAACTGAATTCAAGGCTAGACCCAAATCTAAATACTGTAGCGGTCAGACAATCCAGAGTGACAGAAACGGTGATAGCGCAAGAGTCAAATATAGAATGTACCATCCATAAAATGCACATTTGAAGCAAGCATATTTACTCATCTCGCAATGAATGACATACTGTGGACTTTGTATTTCGTGCATAATTAACCATAAAGGGAGATAATTATAATGATAACTACACTAAAGAGAAGTAAACTACTACAAATGCTGCAGGGATAACCATACAAACGTTAGTGTTTCCATGATGATGTGACTTTGACCCATAGTACGACATTTTCCTTGAACATTCAAGAAAACGGACGAATATAATCGTTTTAAGATTTAAAGTACATTTTATCGAATGGCTGAAGAGAGAACACTACCACAGGGGAAATCTCATTACCACAAGAAACATTAATGATATATCTCTCCCGGTAGCAACACGTAGTTAGGTCTTAAAGTATAATTTCACCAAGATAAATGTTTACTTTTATTCAAAACGACACTACCTACAGTACGTAGGGACCTAGTATCTCATAACACATTTCTGTTTTATAAATCCGTATATTATTTGCTGCATACTTACTTTACTTACCCATACGTTTTGATCCGGTTCGGGTAGTTAGGTTGTCACAGGACTTCTCCGTTCAGCCATGTACTTTGCCTTGACCTCCGCTTCTCCACAGGATAATTCTTACTCTTTTAGTCCAAGCTCGATTGTTCTTCACCAGTTAGTCTTCGGTCTTTTTCTTGGTCGCTTGCCCTAAGGTGCCATTCAAAGGCTAGTCTTGTGTTACGTGACCCCGGCATTCTGAGGACATGTCCCAACCACCAAAAGCCTCTCTGTCCTATTTGTTTGAGAACTCATTTACTGCATACTTAGTGGTTGTGTAAGTGATAACAACGGAAAACGAAGCATGATGTATATTGTGTATACTCAATCAAAGAAAAATGTTGTGCCAAAAAAAACGCATTTCCTCGTTTTTTAGACCGTTTCGTTTGCATATCCAATGATTTCTATGACAGCGATGTTGAGATAGCAAAATTATGCAATCGTTTACACCTAACCCTTCTCATGCTTGAAATATGGAAATCCGTCTCAGAAGTGTTCAAGGAAAAGACAGAAATTGAATCGGAATAAATAATGTGGAATCACATCAATAATCTCACATCAGCCATGAACGATTACTCTCTGACATCAGCCAGGAACGATTACTTTCTGACATCGACCAGGAACGATTACTTTCCGATACTAGCCATGAGCGATTACTTTCCGATACCAGCCATGAACGATTACTTTCTGATAGCAGCCATGAACGATTACTATCTGATATCAGCCATGAACGAGTACTTTCTGATATCAGCCATGAACGATTACTTTCTGATATCAGCCGTGAACGATTACTTTCAATATCAGCCATGAACGATTACTTTCTGATATCAGCCATGAACGATTACTTTCTGATATCAGCCGTGAACAATTACTTTCTGATATCAGCCATGAACGATTACTTTCTGATATCGGTAACGAACGATTACTTTCTGATACCAGCCATGAACGATTACTTTCTGATACCAGCCATGAACGATTACTTTCTGATACCAGCCATGAACGATTACTTTCTGATATCAGCCATGAACAATTACTTTCTGATATCAGCCATGAACGATTACTTTCTGATATCAGCCGTGAACAATTATTTTCTGACATTAGCCATGAACGATTGCTTTCTGACATCGGCCATGAACGATTACTTTCTGATATTGGCCAGGGGCGATTACTTTCTGACATCGGCCAGGAAAGATTACTTTCTGATATCGGCAACGAACGTTTACTTTCTGATACCAGCCATGAACGATTACTTTCTGATATTGGCCATGACCGATTACTTTCTGACATTAGCCATGAACGATTGCTTTCTGACATCGATCACGAACAAGTACTGGTCGCCATTGGTAAGGAAATATTACTTACTGACATCGGTCAGGAACGATTACTTTAATATAACGGCCATTAACAATACTTTTCTGACAATGGTCAGGAACGAATACTTATTGATATTGGCCAGGAACGATTACTGTGTGACATCGACCAGCAACTAATGGTAAGGAATGGATACTTTTTGACGTCGGTAAGGAAACATTGCTTACTGATATCGACCATGAAAGATTACTTTCTGAAATCGACTAGGAACGATTACTTTCTGGCATCGACGAAGAATGATTATTTTATGAGACGGTCATGAACGATTACTTTCTGACATCAGTCAACAATTTCTTCTCGACTTCGGCAAGGGACGATTACAGTCTGACATCGGTCTGGAATGAAACCTTTTAATACAAAAGTACCCAGGCCCGTATCTGGTGGGGGGCTTTGGGGCTGAAGCCCCCCCCCCCCAGCTGGGTGGCTATATACCATTTTGAATGAATGAATTGGGGGCTAACTGAATATCTTGGCATCTACAGACCTGCATATTGGGCAGTCTATATGACATCCTGTGTATAAATTGGATAGCCCCTAGGCATTACTAATCCAGCTCTCAACAGGACCTACTGCTGTGGAGGTGTGATTTTTGCAACTGATAAAAAATTAAGGTAGATTAAAGATAGTCAGACAGAGCTTACATAATGATAGCAATGGTTATAAACTTTGTATTGTATTGTATAATGATATCAATGATATCAATGGTTATTACCATTTAATCCCATTAAATTAGAGCATTACATGGAAATTTGTTTGATAAATTAAATGTACAATTTTATATTCGAATATTAAAGTTAAAAGTGTATATAGTTCAGGAAATCGCATTACAAGTCATTACATTACATAATTATCAATTTTCTTTATTCATGTATAAATTTTGATTTCTTATTTAAATAATTGTAAAACTTTAACATGAAACATATTAACATTTATAAATGTTCATCTAGATCTAATTAGTAGTACATTGTACTACTTTATTATTTTAGGTCTAATTTTAAAGTTAAAGTGCAGGAAATTGCACCATTTTTATTTAAACAATGAAAAATCCTTGCAGGGAGGGGTGTTAAAAAATCATGTTTGTATACATTTAGATTTCTTAATAATTAATATTAGAACAGTAAAACAAGATCAGATTATTTAATTTTTTTAATGTTCATCTAGATCTAAATAAGTAGCAATACTTTAATCATTTCTATGTCTGATTTCAAAGTTAAATGTGCAGGAAATTGCACCATTTTGTTTCAAACATTGAAAAAATCTTCGCCGGGAGGGGACAACCCTCCCGTTCCCACCCCATCTCAGCCCCCCCAGTTGCACCTCCTCTGGATATGGCCATGGTACCGCCTACGAGTGCTGGACGCTCGACTTTCTCATACTTGATAGTACCCTTGCTCATATATGAGTGAAAATTCTAATAGTAACAAGGGCAGATAACTCATAAATATAGGTGGACATATGGTTACCAATCTTGTGAGTATGGACTCCCCTTGTGATTGTGAATAACTATGTTGAGTTTCAAGTGGATACCTTTGATAGTTTTTGAGAAAATGACTCCGACAATAAACTTAACCAACGCACACACATTCGCAAACGCACACACAGACGATTCCGTAAATAACTATGTTGAGTATCAACTGGATACCTTTGATAGTCTTTGAAAAATTGATATTTTTGTGTAAACGTTTAAAGTCAGAAAAGGGGAATAACTCTTATAAAATGCTAGATATATTTGTTTCCTCTTGTCAGTAGATGTAGGTCATGTAGTATTTTTACTTTTAGGTCGAAAGTTTTGTTAATGTCTGAGAAAATTTAGTTTATGTGTAAAATTAGCCTCTATTTATATGTACTAAGTCGAAACAAGGGCAGATAATTACATACATATAGTCACAGGGTTATCAGTCTTGTCAGTATGGACTCCCTTGTGATTGTGAATAACTGTATTAAGTTTCAAGTGGATACCTTTGATAGTTTTTGAGAAAATGACTCGGACAATAAAACTTAACCAACGCACACGAAGACGATCCCGTCACGACAATAGGTCGACCTTTTTCTTCGAAATGTCGAGCTAATAAGCCACGAGCAATTACTTTCTGATATCGGCCGAGGATTACCATCTGTAATGTATTTTTAGATTTTGCCAAATATTTTGGTACTTCTTTGACAAACATGGAGGCACAGAACATCGAAAGAAATGACTCATTCTGTAATAGACAATCCATAAAAGACAACCCACGTTGAAATGCTGGGCGTAAATAAAAATGTAAAGTTATGGGTAAACACCGAGCGTAGGAAAAGTATGAAGCAATTAAATATGACAACCGTTAAGGGCATATTGTAATAATAAACATAGGTGTTTCTAGACAAATCAGCAACAAAAATATTCTGAGGGATTTCCAAATTGAGAGCAAAACAACGCTTGGTACATAATTATAATAAGGACTGAGCTAACAATTGTGAAAGGATTTGTTGTTATCAACGATTTAAAAAAATAAATAATAAAATAATAATATACCAGATTCATATAGCGCCCTTTTCATGCGAACTCACGTTCAAAGGCACTTTACCCATGTATGAGCAGAATGATCCTGAACGGGTGGTGGTATTTCAGTTATTTGCACCTAAGGCCATGACACAAACAGTTCTGTTCAAGCACAACTTATACTGTGCAAATGTTACAATGTTACAACTATATCCTTCGTTTTTTCTCATACTCTGTTGATAGTAAAAGAAGCAGTCGTAATCAATTAAAATATTTGGACACATTAAGGTCTATCTCAGTACATGTATATGAATTTATGAACTTAGCAAGCAGCTTTGTTTGATAAAACATACATTGTATCCAACAGGTATCATAAATCATATGTCAGAACTAAACTTAAAAGTAAATTACTGAAATAAATTTATGAATAGTCTAGTTGGAACATTTCTGAGTTAGGCCTAATTACCAAAGCAAGATTTCAATACAGATAACGTCTACATATAAATAGCATGTGTGGTAATGTATAGATCCATCTTATAACAATATTGGTACGTAAAAAAACATTAAATAAGCAAACAATTAATATAATGTTTGTTTGTTTGTTTGTTTGTTTTGAATGAAGATGGTAAATATTACATATGGTAGTGATAACATTTGAGATTTTGAAAATGTTGAATCTTATACTACATCATGCGACAGTTACCATATACATTCGAAACAAATTTATAACATTTATTTTATATCATTAAACGTGTTTGCTTTGAAAGAATATTGGAAGTGTATTAACGTGTAGTGATAATATTGATTCAAATATCTCATCCTGTGATAAAATGTTAAGATTTTGAAAAGTTTGAATCTTAACACTACACTTTGAGTTATTAACTATATCATATTAATCCAAAACAAACAAAAAGCCACTATTTATATTAATAAAACACTCCTTTTAAACGACTAAAACAAAATTAATCGGACATGAAAGGTAGCAACAGAAACATCCTATCACGAAATATGAACAATATGAACAGAACAATCGACTTATTTCAGGTGTAAAAACGTTTAAGCATCACTATAAATGTATTTGTAATGGTTAAAAAGATTATATTAAGTCAGACAGGGAAGGCAGCACTCAACCCAACCAGCCGAGCACAGAAAACATAAAAACACACAAAACTCAATGCCCAACTGAACCAACCGAGCACAGGAAACATAAAACACATAATGACACAAAGCCCAACTAAACAACCGACGGTCCGCCCAAGTCCAAGCTGTCGAAAAGTATAATAAATTATAAGTAGCTGAATGACCCAGTTTCCACAACAAAGTTTAAATAGAAAAGATTCAGCAACCAAAAGGCAGAAGACATAAGCGCGATACCTGAGATATGTTAAGCGTATGATAAAACAATACCACCTTTGAATTTGAAATAAGTTAAAACTATCTCATCATTGACATTCAATTAATTAAATGTACGGAAGTCAATATTTTATTGACAAGATTGTCCTGATTACGCCTTGATCGGAATGAATGGTCCTCGGGGATTATGTATTGTGTAGCTGGTATTAAATTAATATTCTCAATATGCCTTATACATTCATACAGACCTCGCCATATGAGCTTCTGGCTTCTGTTATCAGTTATGTGATTAAACACTCGATGATGCATTCTCCCTTAGACACCCATCATTGCATAATGCTGTATTAAATTTGTAGTTGCGAACATTGTAATTACAACTCACGCGGTTAAATCTTCAGACTCCTGCCAGACTCTGTACATGGGTATAATTGTCAATGTTGATTACTTCATAACACTATGTCACGCATTCAGAAACAATATTTCGATTATTAAAATGTCGTGCTGTCAACCTCTCTGTCTATTATTGATACGTGATGGTTCCAAATGTTGTAATTCTTCTGGTTTCTCAATTATAATCGATTCTGATTCTGAACAGACATCGTCTAATTTGGCGTGTTTTACGTTTCCCGCACATGTTGCCTTTTTGCTCACCTGAACACACACTTTGTTTGTCATGCTTCGCCCGTTATCAACCATTTTGTTGGTTTGTTTCTTTGTTAACACTCGTAATGGTTAACCTTGTGATACAAGGTCGTAATGTTTGTTTTTATGACGGCAACGTAAATTCCTTCTCATTTTATCCTTGTACTTTAGAATAATCATGTTCACGCATAAAGGTTACATGCATGGACCCGGTTAGTATGTGTTAACTTGGTCTATGTTTAAGTCTAACTTGCAACATTGGCATATCTAGTTACTCTAGTATCATATCACATTCTGAAGTCTTTATCATAAGGCAATGGCTTCCAAATGGCAATTAGTTCTAAGGTGAGCGACTAAGTGCCTCACACTTTGGTCGGACTGGGAGATTTTAGAAGTATGGATCTGGTATTCATTTAACAACATATTTTTATTTTAAATTATACTGTTTAATGAAAAGATCTCATGTAATGTGGTTTAGATATGATATCAATACGACAATATCAGAAAAGTACATAATCCACATCCAAACATTGTACTTAAGGCGATAACAAAAACAAACAGACATACGTTGTATAAAATGACCATGTTCTATTTCCAGGTTATGTTTCAAGTATTCGCTAGACTGATGTGTATGGACAATTTGGTGAAACCATTTCTTGAGGCAGACAAAAAACGTCTTATACCACCCGCAATACCAGGAATGGGACTAGTAAATGGAGGGGACAACAAGTGGCCGAAGAATTGGAAGGGATCCACAGAATTGTTATTGCACAGAAAGGATGAAATAGAAGCAGATCCACAGTTAGCTGAAATTGATCTTAAATTGACGGAAGTAAGAGATTTTATAAACATGTATCTCGAAAGGCTAGAAGAAAAAGACAAAAAGGAGAAGATCGCTAAGGAGTGGAAAGCTATTGGTTTAATATTCGATCGAATTTTCTTTTGGATATTCCTTCTCACAATCTGTACTTCCTTGACTGTGGTGTTATCAGTCATCTTTATGAGCAGCTGATATTAGTCGGGTTGGTTGGTCTGAGTGCTTTGTGTCACGTGACAAAAGTTGAAGTATACAAAAATAAAGTTAAATATAGAGATGAAGCGGACCCATCGAAAGAAAATGTGAACAGTAAGGCTTCCTGGATTGCGTAATGTAAAACATTGCGTATTGGTTAAAAACTGAACATTCTGGACAGTCCTTATGACCTGTTTAGTTCCATTTGGTGAGCTTCAATAACATCGTCCGACGAATCTTCCTCTCTGTTGCAAGCCTGTTCATATTAATGGAGTTGCAGAAGAGCAACACTCTTTTTTTAAGTTTCCTATTACCACTATCTGTTTGATTCATATTTATTATCTTAAACAATCACAACACTTGCATCCATATGTCAGATATAAAATAGTGGCTTGGTTTTGGCGCTAATTACAGTATGGTCAGGTTTGATTATCTGCGCATGTTCGGTTTCTCAACTTGCCAAAACGCACATTTGCATTTGAATAGTTTCCAGATGGCGATGACGTAACAAGAACAAAAGCGAATTTGCGGTGGTTTGACAGTAGTTTAACCACTGTACGTTATGGTGGTATCTAGTTGAACTGTGGTAACAATGGTTAACGCCAAAACTCAGCCAGTATTGTGCAATTGATTGAATTATAATGTTGCTTAGATTTTTCTTTTACTTTTTCTAAAAGCTGTTAAATACAATTCAATGCAATATGCACCATGTCGAAAACAACAACAAAGATGTCTGCGTATAAATAAAACTATTGATATTGTATGATAAATATGAACCAAACTATAGCATTTTCTAACTAGAGTGTTGAATTGAATTTTGTACCTTGTAGTATAAACCCATTGTTTTATGGGGTTCGCTGTCGTCTTTTTCTTGATCCCTTTTTGAATAACTAAGATATTCATCAAGGCATCAAACTTCCAGTTGCTTTCACATTACTGTCACTGTATAAATGTCTATCTCTTTACTAAATGTATGTTTTCATATTCTCACTTTCCAAATAGAGATAGTCTGGGGTGTCTGATTCACTTATTGATGTGAATGTCTTTTATATATCTCACGCTTTTTCTTATGCATTTGTAATGACAACATCTGAAGGTTGGTATGACGTAAATAGACTTGTCAAATTATTTCAAAATGTCTTTTATTCTGTTGCATCCGACTTAATAATTATTTAGAATTCAATGTAAGTATACATTTTATTTCAAACTTACGAACATTTAGACTTATATACATGACTTAAAGTTTTTCTGTTTTTATTTCTATCTCCAATTTACCATTTCTATAGTTGATTTAAGAATCATCATGTCCGTTTTTAAAACATCAATTAGAAATGATTGATGGTATTACACATATTTTGCACTGTTGTTCATTTCAAGTACGTGAGAAAGGGTAGCTTTGTTCCTGTCTTTCTGTCTATTTTTCTTTCTTGTTTCTTATCCACTTTTGTTTCGTTTATAATGAAGATTGATAGTTGATATCGGTGAGGCTGTATCGATCTTCATTTTTACAGGAATGTTAACGTTTTGGTTTAAAATAATTTCCGTTTCAATCTTTTTCTTGTTTTACGTCTTTTTCTGTCTGTTGAATCTTCCTCTTCTGCTGTCGATCTAAAATTGGACGTACATTTCGCCACTGTGCATTCATCTATGTAAGCAGTCTTGTTTCTTCGTGGTCAAAACTGGCTTAGAATTATAGCCAAACTCTCTGTCTCTCTCGGAGGCCGTTATACACGGTTACCGTTCTAAAGGGAAAACATCATTGTTAGAAGAAAACAATGCAGTAGGCCCAGTACTAACAAGAGAGAGTATTATATCTCCTATCTTCCCATTCCTTGTAGTGACCCTTTCCTTGTTATGCCTATCGGTTATAATACCAAACAACGCCATGATAGAAGCGTAAAGAAGATATTTAAGAATGGTCTGAAGTAGTTGAACGTGACATGCAGTACCTAGAGCCAGCTAACCCCTACCCGAAACCCTCAGACATATTTGTGCTGAGTTGCCTTATACAAAACCAGTATGATCAATTGTGTTCAGTCGGTTAAATGTCCGATACTTGTCAGTTTTCGTCATAAATGTATGAATTGTTCTTGTACGTGTTAACAATGCTCAAATGTCCATATATTACTAACGTTTCCTGATCTCTCGCTCTCTCTATTTCAATAATACCATCTGCTTGTTTAACCATATGTAGATTTACTGTACGACATGTTTTCTTCAATCAAAATAAATGATAATACATTTGGTTTAATTCGAGATGCGTTGTGACCTGCAAGAAACAATAATAAAAAAAATAAAAATATGTATATTCAGATAATTAGAAGACTTATACATTTGATGAATTTTATAAAAGGCAACGGACATAAGACTTTGACATTTGACAAATTATTTAGAAGTAAATAAAACAGATTTTACACATATAATAAGTTCCCTATCAAGAATACATGTCGTATATTTCCCTTTTACCATAGTGTCCACGTCATTTTACTAATGAATTGATTCGATTTCAAACTAATCAGAAAACTGATATATCCCCAAAAATAGCTAAAAAAGATACAGACTGTTGGTTGTGAATATATAGGATAATTACGTATTTTATTATTCAAATATATGAAACCCACTACACTGAAAACTACGATAAAAAGTTCAATGTGTTTACGTTTGTCAACATGTTTTCACCGTTGTGTTTAGTTTTATTCTTAACTTTGTTGATATTTTGTTCAAAGTATCTTTTGTTTATTATTTGGCTTGTTTAACCGTTGGTCCACGTTTGTGTTTGTTGTGTGCGTGAATAATGTGCTGGCAAGAATTTATATGTGTTATGTGTTTGCGAAGATTGATCAGTGTGAAAGAATATGTATTTATTATCGATGTTGTATATTGTTAATGTGTAAATTGTACATAATACATCCAACATGTGTGTCACCAAATGTTTGATACAACTTATTGTGAATCGTATCGAACTATTTATCATATAAAAATATAAAACATGCATGCATACACTTCAATTGTAAGGAATTATTTTCATTGTATAATCAAATTAAGTGCATTGAAATAATGGTTCGAAAATGACTCCTGATCGATGGATTTGAAATCACAAGTGACTGCGACTTCTTGCTGAGAAAAATATGGATTCTCTTTTTTTTACTCATACCATGAAATTGTTGCATTTTGGGGGGGGGGTTCGTTCAGTTACATCTGTTACTCAGAGACTTTCATTGTTCACGATATTTATGTTTCATTAAATGTTATGTGAATTATTTGTCCGTGTATTTGTTTATCTATTTATTTTAGATTGAACCAATATTCATTCTTCTTTAAAAGCCTACTTCCCATGTTACATAGTAAGCATGTGTAACTATTTCTGGGCCTACCCATTTGTAACATTGTTATAGTTCAAGACCTAAGTTATCAAAATACATGTTAAAGTGTTTATGTTGATATAGTTTCATTTGTTACTGTAAATAGTAATATTGAGTATTCATTGTGAGTATTTTGATAACATAACTTGTCAATACAAATAACTGCGTACTTGTGTATGAACATATCTCTATTGTGTCATTTTATATAATTTACCGAATGTTATCAGAAGTACCAATATATAACGTTAAGTATTTTAACGAACCTAAACGTAAAATACCGATTATTGAGTACTGAATTGTTTCCGAAACGAAACGTAAAGTACTGTACATTGAGTACCCTAAACGTAAAGTACTGCACGTTACGTTACCGAACATTTAGTACTGAATGTATTGAACCTAAACGTAAAGTACCGCATGTTACGTTACCGAATATTGAATACCGAATGCTTCTGAATATAAACGCAATGTACCACACGTTATGTAACCGAATGTTTCCGTATCTAAAAGAAAACATTACAATGATGATATATTAACCTTAAGTACAAGACTTAAACGAAATGTACTGCAACGTACATAAACAAAAGTAACGAACGCTACAGGACAAGTGCTTCGTGTTGTAGTTCCTCCTTAGTTCAGATGAACTGTAACAATAAGCATTGCTTGACTCAATCTGTTTAGCAATGTACGCGTTCATCAGTAATGTTGCCTTGTTAATCTTTATCTTTTGGCTGTATATATCTGACCATTACACTGAAATGATTGATTACTAAATGTATTGAATGGAAGGAGCCGCGTGTTCCACTTAGAGCAATTAATCATGTTTGCAAATTCCTAACATGGCTGAACGAGGCACTACCTAATCTGATCAAATTTCGAAATAGAGACATCTTGGAAAGGACTGCTGTCAAATTTGTTTAAATCATTCCGATCGTTCATCAAACTTGAATGATTTTTCCCTACACTCATCAGATATGCTCTGGAATGCATTTCCGCTTTTTTTCTATGATATGTTTTTCTATTGCAACTCGAATAACTGCAGAATCGTGAATTGTATGAATCGTTGTTAATTTGACACTCTCGTTGCTAATACCCTGCGGGCTTCGTGTCGTAATTGTAGAATATTTTCTTAATTTTACTTCCTTCAACAAGTCGATTTTCCTGTTTCGTTTGATTATATAAACACAAAAAAATAAGTTATTTGGCAATGATATTATTGTGCGACACAGTTTATCTTCTCTGACATTAAGGCCTTTTTACATATTCTGAATGACAATCGAAAAGCGAAATATATTTATAAGCATTTACCAAGTAATAATTTCTACGAAGAATAAATGTATAAAATAGATAAAAAATGAGGACGGACTAATAAACTTACGTTTCGGAATAAAACAACCATTTTAGAAAATCATTAATTGTTATTTTATTATTGAATGAGAATGTTTATCTAATTAAAATTAAAATGTGATTTTGATGTAAAGATATACATTTATAATGCCATTAAGTTCACCGGAACAAAAATGAAAAATACATTGTAAACAGTAATGACCATATTAAGTAGATATTCAGAAATAATGAACTAATATATACATAATATATATTCAAGTCGGTCGGAAGATTATTTTTTATATCAATGAATTAAAACAAATGGTCCAAGTATATAATTATTGTTTTATTAATAATTCGATACAACGAAACAAGTTTGATTCACTATTATTACAATGGTGCATTATGGTGCATATGATTTAGCCAATGTCACCACAATCCAGAACGTACTGAATTTAAAACATTTTTGTTTAGATGAACCAGATACCAGGGGTGAATTCAATATTGATCTTACTTGACTTAAGGATAAGGACAACCAATCAGATTACGCCATATTAAACTGTTGGTCAGTAACAGGCGATACGATTGGCTATTCTTATTCTCAAATTGAATAAGATAAATATTGACTACCACCCCAGATTATTAATCATTTCTTGTGGAAGTTGACGAACACGTAGAGGCTGGTTACTAGTAAATATTTACCGATCGTATGATAACAGTAAATTCAACGTGTGTTTATCATGCCTCGAACATCTTGATCTAGTTGGTGATGTATGTACACCTCGCAGTGAATAACAGCAATAGTTTTCAATTGTTTCTGTAGATAACTTATCAGTTCGGCATAAGAATAATAGGATAAAACAAAAAGGAAAACCTCTCACACACACATCGCTTATCAGACGCCTTGCCTGTGATCTTGAAACAAGAGAAAACTAGATTTGATGACATCACTTTAATGATAATAACCAGACGGCTTAAACTGTGGTTTTCATTTTAAAATAAATGATGTATGTTTGAGTATGTCTTTTTCGTGTTTCCCGTAATCAAAATATGACAAAACCGTCTATAACTTCAAATTATATGAGTAGGGAGGTAACTCGGTTTGTATGTAAATTTTAATGATATAATGTCTGCAAAAACATAGTTTGTGGAGACTATATTTCAAATATTTGACAGTAAGGTGTATAAAAATCACGCTTTGATGGAAATCTAGGGATCTCATCTATTTCATCAAGTAGTTTATTGATATATTCAAATGTTATTTTTGGTGCAGAACGAGTCTTATGTGATAACAGAGGGCCGTATGGACAATAACTGCCAAGTTTGCCTAGTTTTAGTGCCATAAATTATGTATATGTAGATGTTTTCTTGGCAATATGTGACGGTTTGAAGGTTTTAGTGTTTCTGAAAAGACGAGGTTCACGAATGGCTTAATTTGGCCTTGTGTTCTTTTCTTTCAAAAAATAAAATGTTCATAAAAAGCTGTTCATGATTTCTGATGAGTATTGATACACTGCCTTCTTATAATTTAAGCTTGTAGATCTATATCCAAATTTTAATCGCATTCTTATTACAGGAGATGTTCGTGTTTAGATGATTCATTAAATTAAATCTCAATGGGTGTTCTGAACCCAGTGGTTATTCTTGTTGTTTTCAAAACCACTACAGGTCAAGCTGGTTTGCAGAATCCTTGGTTCAACTCAGTTGTCTGCATATGCCAAAAAGAATGTTTGTATGGGGGTATGGGTACATGGGTCTTCCAACCAACACAATAGCTGAATACCTTCCTCATGTAATACGTCAGAGATGCAAGTACTAGGTTATATGGGTGTTAGTAAGTAAATAAGGAATGCGTTGGGCACTCATGATGTCGCCGCCAAATGAAATAATAACAAGCCATGAAAGTTACTAAAATGGTTCATCCAAAATTAAATTGGTTGTTTTCATCAACACCACTTCTCAAAAAAAAACCTGCTGAAGGTTTTGTATATTGCTTATTGTGACGTTTGTTACAATCTGACGTTTTATGTTTATTAGGTACATCTGTCTTAATACAAACTCTATGAAATCGGGTTACAATAAGGCCTATCAAACTCAACGTACTTTTACCTTAATACTTTCGGTTAATCGGGTGTTCAAATAACATATACGTACATTTCTTGATCAGACATACACAAAATGCATAAATAGGTGTGGTGTCTTCTCACTAGCACGTTCGAACGGGTTAACGATTTTATAGTCTAGTTACGATGTTGGAAGAAGTATTCCTGAATCGTAAGATTGTTAAGTTCCATTGCATCAATCAATCAATCAATCAATCAATCAATCAATCAATCAATCAATTAATCAATCAATTTTTGCAATTTGCAAACATAAATGACAATAACAGTTTTTTACGCACATCAGAATATTATGCCTTTTTAATTGCTGTATAATTATATGAAAAACTTACACAATATACGTTACCAAAATGAACTAAATGTTGTATTGTGTGTTAGTATTCATCTGTAATTCACCTGTGATGTATAATTTACACTGGGCGTAAGGCCGCTAAATGCAATGGCATAAATGATTGAAGGGCGTTAGACCTCTAAAAGTAATAAAAACTACTTGCATACTGTCATAAATATGATTTATAAAAAAAATCATAGGATAACATTTTTCACTGTTGGAAGGTGTCTTGGTTTATCGATTAATTTATATCGCGTGTTATTTTTGTAAAATGAAATTCTTATAAGTTTCTTATAACAATTTACATAAATCAGAATTCAGCGATGTCTTCCTCCTATCTTAATTAGAAATCAAAGAAATATGCAAATAACATTTCATATGAATTCGTTTAGACACGGGCTTGAATATTGCTTTCGTTTTACATGTAAGAATCAATAGATAGTATATCAATTGATCAAACTCCTCAGAGCGATAACGTCACGCATTGCTATTGAATTCAACGACAAGGGAAATAACTGCGTACGTTGTTACTAGATAGGTACAATGAATGCATGCACTGTATACATTATTGGAACTTCATATACAATGTTGCCACATGAGACAATAAGGCCACGTAAGACAATGATGTCAATTGAGACAATGATGCCACGTGTTATTCGTGAAAGTGTCGTTGTGAGTTTATTGTTAGTATTTCGACTTAATGTCTGGAGACCGTTAACATGGGCGTGCGTTACGTAGCGCTTTCCACGGGAGGTAATCCATGCCTTCTATATTTAATTAAACGGGAGGTAACTGAATAAAGGCGCTCGGTAGCGCTTTGCTTAGGCAACGGACCCCTGTTCCACGCACATTAGCTATAAAACCCCAAGTAACACATGGTTTAAATAATTGGCGCAAAAAAGCGAACTGTATGTTCGCGCTGGCACGGGCGACACTAAGATGCACGGTCTACTTGCACATGCGCAATGGCTTCATATTACGTATTGAAACATTACTTTCAAAACAAGAACGTTCTTCAGGAATTAGACGACGGAGATTGGTCGAAAACGTCGAGCAAACACGAAATAGAAATAAAATGCAACTACTTAATGTAACAATCAGGCTTACTTAACTCATCATCAAGTTGGGGAACATAAATATTATATCAGTATTAAATCAGATATTTTTGAAACGATAGAACATATTCATGTACTGTCTAAACTGTCTGAATTCGTTGCCGATTTGCAAATGGCCGGTGTGCATCACAATATGTTAGTGACGCACGGGGGTGTTCAATAAATAGTTAAATACGGAGAAAATACGTTTAAACATTTATCACATGATCAATACGAGGGATGTTTAATAAATACGCGGAAACAATGTTTTGAATATTTATTACTTGACCAATATTGCTGAAAATTGGTCAGATAATATATAAGCATATTACGAATTTAAACTCTATTGAAAACATTAAGTCCACACATTATGTGGGAAAGTGACGTCACATTTGAGAAGCCGTTTGTTAATGTTATTTTCCCAGTGGCTATGGAGATGAATGTCATTGTTATATTACTATTGTTAAATTTAAAATTAGTTTATAGTATTGTTCATTTTTATAGCTTCTGTTACTAGTTGATAAGTCATGGGTATATGTTAATTCTTACTATTGTACTGTTGATTGTTATGATACAATGTTGACATATCGCAGGGTATCTGACGTAATGTTTGGCTAACGCCACAAGAAGAAATATCTGCCAATGATAGCAGTTGAGGTACAATCGGGTTTCGAGCATAAACTTTGACTTTTGCATAAAAGTATTAAGTATCACGGATAGTTCCGATTCTCGGCTTGAGTGTCGCTTGAATTTGTCTTGTAAATATCGGTCAAAGAATAAAATACCAACGGCTGTTTTTAACTTTGAATTGACATATTTTCTCTTGCGGTGTTAGTCGAAAATTACGTCACATACCACTGGTATGTCCACAATGGATAGCTGTTGAAAAACTTTATATAGATTTTAATGCTATTGTTGTATTAAGTAAAACATAAAATGTATAAAACTAAATAGAAAGTGTTGGATCATCACGCTGTAGAGTACTCAAGTTTTACACTGTCTTGTTTACACTTAACTTTTAACTTATTGTTCATATAGTTGTTGCTTAATTTAGGAATTAAAATGTTTGCACATTTTTTTCATTTTTATTCATTCTGTCGATCGTTTCCTAAACACTTTCACACAGGAACAGGTTAGCACCGGTTGTTCCTTTTGAAAAACTAAGAAATGAGTGCCTCAGATAAGCAGTAATAACTTTAGAGAATTTAGCAATGTGATGGGCTATCTTACGAGGGCTGTCTTATACTGGTTAGAATGAACATGACATGTCCTAAGTCTTATCAGAGTCCCCAGCAAGTAAAATTTTACTTTAAGTCTCCTCGCACTTTGTGTTGTACGTTCCAGTGGACGGTTTATGATGGCAAATTAGACTTAAGTGTCAACTATGTGATTGGTAATATTCTCCGTCTCACGTGACGTCATATAAACGTGTTTGACGTCATATGAATAGACCAGCAAAGGTGCTCAACTCTAGATCAAAATTAAAATAATATTTTAAACATCTACAAATTATTTGCAAATTATTTGAAAACATATTTTGACAACAACAATTATTTGTGATTTATTTGAAAACAAATGCTAACAACAAATTATTTGCAAATATTTGAAAACAAATGTTAACAGCAAAACAAATTAGGACTGTAAAATCAGAAATTTTTCGAGAGAACAGTTTTCGCTAACATGTATTCGTGAAATAAATAAGTTCGCGAAAATTTATGTAAGTGAAGTTCAACAACGGCGGTAAAACATCAGAAAGTAGTTCTTTCTGGATTTAAAAATTGCGAAAAATTATCCCCGCGCAGAACTAAAGAATAAGAAATTCGCGAAAATGTCTAACATTCTAGTATTTACAAACTTAACGTCATCTAGAATTCAGCACCTTTTGTCTTATGAAGGCGGAGAAGAATAAAACTATTTCCGTAGAATGTTGTTAGTAGTTGTCATACCCGAATGATAGATTAATCTGTTCTTCATTAGGGTGGCGGTAAGGCGTAATACATATCTATAATAATTTGCCAGGTTCATGGGGATGCCATTCACACGCTTCCATAATTATAATTTAGATTTGTTAAAAAATACTGTGAATTATTTATACAAGTGCATTCAGATTATTGTTATAATTGTAAATAAAACGTCGTATTGTTTATAGTTGCCGCATTGTCATTGTTAGGATGGTATTGTTAGCTATTTTTGTTCATATTTTATTGATAGAAGTCACAGCACACTCACCGATTATAGTGAACCATTGCAAGAAACTAATATGATTGTGATAAACTCAGCAATAAACTCATATCACGTACTTCCGCTGTCGTTTTCAATGTCCAACAAACTTCTTTATTGATAATATTTTGCACCTATACGTACCAGGGATTCTGACCAGTACTGTACGTTGCCATCGCCTTGAAAAACGAACTACGAACACGTTAGACCTCTCTGTTATCGCAACAACGCCCAAGAAAACGGTTTAAAAAATATCGGCACGTCACGGGCATTTATGACGTCATTCCGGTATATTTCATTCTCTATTGTTTTATTTAAACGATAAAATTTCAATTGTGTGTACAAACTTGGTTTGTTTTCTCAGTTAACAGATAGTCGAGAGGGCTTACTTCATTATGAAGAAGATAGATCTATTTTATGCCCACACCAAAGATTCGGTGGGGGCATATAGATTTGCCATTGTCCATCCGTCTGTCCGTCCGTCCCAAATCATTACGTCGCGTGTAATTTGAAAAGCAATTGAGCTGTAGTCATTTAACTTCATATCCATATTAGACAAGTGTAGTTGTACACTTAGGTTTTTCGACTTTTGACAGCTGTTCAAAACTTAAGTTAGGTTCATTTTCTCGTTCAGTTACAAGTGCGTTGGTCATTGTGCCGTGTAATTGTGGTCCGTGTTTATTTTATGTTCTGTGGTCAGGTGTTTAAGTAGACTGCTGCCTTCCCTGTCCGATTATATTTTGTTATATTTTTTATTCAGATTTGTCCAGTATTTCTTGCTCTGGAAACGATAAACAAACTGATGCTAGTGTTGCTTATAAAGCTATAAGTATTTGAGCTATAGTAGTCAAGTTGCATATGACTATTGTCAGTATATGAAGCTGTACACGTAATGAGTATTAAATATTTTAATTAAGATTTATCCAACATTAGCAGAGTTATGGTCCTTGACATGGCTAGTGGAGCATCTGTGTTCGACGCATATATGTTTAGTATTGTAACGAATCAATACGTCGAATGGTGGTAAAAAGATTACTTTCCATTTGACAAATAACATAAAACATCCCTGTCTGGAAACAGAAATATATGAAGAGAAAATTGGAAGGCTGCGAAACCAACTAAACGCGTAACATGCTGGATTACGTTAATACTACGTATGTTTGAGCAATTCGTGATTCAGATGTGTGGGATATTGTGAGAGTGACGTTATCGTTTATGTGTACACAAAAAATACGAGGCCCGGGTGTTCGATATGTATTGTCACTTGGGTCACAAATAAGAAACTTCGTTCATATCTTTAAATATTTTTACATTTCTGGAACCATCAAGATTTCCGCAATATTTTGTGAAAAAAAAACAATAAAATTTAATTACCGGAATGTTGTTTCTGTTGTCTTTCCAAAGGGCTAGTAATAGACACTGCGACTTTTTGCGAATAACTGTCGATTAAAACTTCCTTTCGGGAAATTTTCTTATTCCACAACTCTCATACCGTAAATAATCTAAATTCCTTCGATAAAAACATGATTTGCTGTAATTGATTGCCATTTTGAACAAAATAAGAGCATTTCAAAGTCGCGAAAATAGGTGTCAAAATTAGTCAAAAAAGCATGCTATTTTTCATTGACAATTTTCGATTAGTTTTATTGATTGGAATTTGACATATCATACATGTATGTAAGCAATTGACCATTAGCATTGATTTCTGGGAAGAATTTGCGATCAAAATACAATTGATATGAAGTTATTGGTGCGTGAAACAACAAGCATCATTTGGTATAAATAAGAGTGATCTCCCTTGTTTGGACCGTCTTACTCGTAGACAACAAATAATTTCATTTTGATTTAAAGTTCTAATGGATGTATAAGGATCCAGTTATCGTATCGTAGGTTGCAGTTTAACGAATACTGACATTTATTTTTCTAAACAACTACTGCAAAGATGACACAAATTTACCTTAAAATGAACTTAAGGCCAGTGTACTCGAGTGTACCCTCTTCTAAGTTCAATAAATTATTTAATTGTTGACGAAAGGCTATATGTAATTTCCCAGATATAGAATAGAAACATACAACTTTTAGACAGTAATGGTAGAATCCTTCTAAATAGTGTCATAGAAAAATGCAACCGACAGTGACAATACATATCGAACACCCTCGTACAACCATTGTCTAAACAGGTAGAACGAATATAGCTTGTTAGTTTAGCATTGAAATTATGGCTGTCTGTTTAAGACTTTATAATTGGTTTACTGGGTAATAGTGGACCCGACCGCTGCGTCACTGTATTCTTACCCTGACTGAACTATAGTTTGGCATAAGAAGTATAGATGTCTGCATAAGCCTTTACACTTTGTGTTACACCGTATTAGTTGACTCGACCGCTGCGTCACTCTATTCTTACCCTTACTGGACAGTACATTTGTAGTTTATACTGGTGAATGCTGTGTCACAGACGAACTTAAGTTGTGTAACACAGGTATTAGATTCGTCGACTTTTATTCAAACTCATTTTAATTCATGAGAAAACCATGCTTCAACTGTCAAATAACTTTATACTTACACGTTCATTTTGGAACCTCCCTAAAGTCCTGTAACGAATGTTTGTCTATCCTATTTGTATTGTAGTTTGTCTTTTCAAATACAGTATACAACCTTTATAGAGCAACACCCTTTGCATGCTGCAAATATTGGCCGTCGCTAAAGGTGGCTGCTCTCCAAATGCATTGTACAGTACAGCCTCTTTAGAGCAACACCCTTTGCATGCTGCAAATATTGGCCGTCGCTAAAGGTTGCTGCTCTCCAAATGCATTGTACAATCCAACCTCTTTAGAGCAACGTCCTTTGTTGTCTGCAAATATTGACCGCTGTATAGAGTTTGTTGCTCTACAAAGATTCAATGTACAGAAAATATCAGCTTATGAAAATTGTGAAGGTGTTGTTATAGTGAGGTTATTGCTCTTCAGAGGGTCGCTCTTTAGAGGTTTTACTATAGTTATTGTATAATGAACCAATCATAGATAACCTTTCAACTGATTCTGCAGCGGATTACAGTGATTTTGAGCCAACGTGTCATTAAAATCAGATAATACTGATGAAAATCATAGATATTTTGACACCAAGTTGGATGTTCGAATGTCAAGGCGTCGTGACTTATTCAGGTTATAATTACTATAGCTAATCGTTATTGTCACACGCCATAAAAGCGAGATTTGCTACCGAAACGTTGGAAATACTAGAATCTGTTTCGACAAAATATTGTCACGTCAGCGGATTTTTGTTAATCCAAGTTAATCTCTACACATTCAAGTCTTTTTAACCCTGATTGCATGTTTTAAACATTACCGCTCACCAGCGTTGAATTTATTTCGATGCGACTGAAGTTTTACGTAGTTCGCGGTAGATTTAATTACGCGAACATTTATAGCCGCGAATATGCCGGCTATATTGTTTTATCCAGTCACTTCCGGCAAAATTATTAGTGATTATTAATATTCGTGATTATTATTATTATTGTTATTGTTATTATTATAATTATTATTATTATTATTGACTTGATTATTCTTGACTTGATTATTCATGATTATTCATGATTATTCATGATTATTCATGATTAATATTATCATTCGTGGTTATTATTTCTATTCATGATTATTATTATTATTATCATCATCATCATTCGTGATTATTATTATTATTATTCGTGATTATTCATGATTATTATTCATGATTATTATTACCATTCGTGATTATTATTTCTATTCATGATGATGATTATGATGATGATTATTATTATTATGCATGATTATTATTACTACATTTGTATTATGATTATTATTCATGATTGTTATTATTATTAATGATTATTATTATTATAAATAATATTGTTAATGTTATTAAACAATTTCTCTTTCAGTGCCGATACCCGACTTCAAGAGAAACGGGATGCCTTGTGCACCATAAGTTACGATGGTAATATTACATGGATACCACAAGGAATATATATGAGTACATGTGACATAGACGTCACCACATTCCCGTTTGACAAACAAATCTGTAATTTGAAATTCGGGTCCTGGGCTTACACGGGCAGTAAATTACATTTAGACTTTCTTCAAGGAATTAAAAGGATGAGGTATGATGACTATTTTGTACCAAATAAAGCATGGGTAGTTCTGGGTGCCCCTGCAAAGAGGAACGTTGTGAGTTACGCATGTTGCCCGGAAGAATATCATGACCTTACATACGAACTTGTGTTTCGCCGGACCGCCACAACATACGTGTACATTCTAATTCTACCATGTGTATTGTTAGCAACATTAACATTAGTGTTATATTGGATACCACCGGAATCACCCACCAAAATGAGTTTAGGTAAGTCCTTTGTAAATGTATTTTAGTGTTTTTTTCAAGCCCCACTGATCAACAGTAGTTCAGTCTTAATGAAGAAGAATATCCAATGGCATTATCCTGACATTGGGCGGATCGAACTAACTATACTGAGCACCAAGCATGAGAGATATACAAATGTATATCTATTTTAATGACTTAAAGCCTGAGACAGACCCGAGGACATTTCGCTCTCGACACGAACGCTCTACCACTGGGACATAGAGGAGGATTCTTAATTAAAAGTTATACTGTAAAACACTATGCTAAAACGGACACTGATCAATATAAGTTTAATGTAATTTATGTCTGCATAATTTTTATAGCAAATCCAAATTTAGCTCCCTACCACCTTCATCAATTATAACTCAGGTTAGGGGTTCGCACATAGCGAATTTTGTTTTATTAAATCTAACACATGCATAACGAAAAATGCTACGAAGTAGTTAAAATCATATTCTGAAATAAATGTAGATGTTAATAATTTCTTGCATCGGGATTGGGTCACAAGGCTCGTTTATCAAATAGTGTAAGTACTGATACAACGTTTCTGCACTTGTAACATTGAAATACTGGACCACAGTGTCCAACTCGTCATTATTATGCAAAAGGTCACCTGTAAAGCAAGAAACGTGGCATCCATACGTCGAATGGATATGAAAGAATGAGTACCTGCTGGTCAAAACCGTGAGAGTAGTGTTCAGAGTTTTTTCTTGTTTTCTCAAAATATTGATTTTGTACTTACGACCTTCTGATTCTAAGCCAACGATTTGTGTAGGTAACATTCGCCCAAATTATAAAAAAAAATGGTGTACAAAGTAGCAAAACAATTATGGTATAATAGTTGTTTCATTTACTTAACTAAAGGGATCTAGAAAAATTGATGCAATATGTTTATGAAATGCATAGTTCTAAAACTTATTTTTAACCCACAAGCAGACAGAAGAATATCCCGATATATTTTCTTAAGCATGGTGAGATCTAACGTTTTAGCGTCACATTCGAATAATGTCCTGTTAACAATTAGAGAATAATTTGATAACGACAATCTTTTAACTTCGTATAGTGTCCCAGCAATAACATGAATCTTGTAAAAGGAGCGGAACACTTCCATTAATAAGAACCGACAAGAAAACGCACTCAAACCTGTTTCATTTGTCCAATAAACTCAGTTAAAATGCGACATAAAACTGAAAAATCAGAACCAATTGACATTGATTGATAGGGAACCGAGAGTGAAGTTGTGTTTATTTTATTTTCGGTGTGTTTTACGCTGCTTTAAGGCGATATAGCCCTACAGTGATATTACCAATTTCTCCCATTTACAATTTAACACATCGGGGCAAAACAAAGAGACTCCGCGAACAAGTAGTTCCAGAATGAATCCACATTTTCGAGGCTGCTATACAAGTTACTCAAAATATTCAACCGGTTTTACTTATATCAGTTATATTTAATCATGTTAAGACCAACAGTTATCATCAATTTATTCATTAAACAGATATTTCGGTGGATTATTACTCCGCTGTAGTTGTAGCGCACTTCTTCTTTTGTACCAATTTAACGCAAAACAAGGCACAAAAAGTTGTTCCATGTTCCCTACAGTTTCCTACTGCTACGTAGGAACTCATACTTTATAACCTGCTATAAGTTCACCGCGTTCTAAGCATATGTTAAGTCTTCAGTACTGCTCGTATAAAACTTCTATTAATTAGTATGATAAGATGTGAATAAAATAACTATACGCGACACATTTCCATAATTTTATCTATGAATCTAAACCTGTAGCTGGAAATTAATTCCATTGGATAAACGACTGGTACAATGGCTCAAGAATTCGACTCAGTATTCACTACTTTAGGGGCCTACTTGTGATTGCTTTTTGCAGAATATTCTAGGATGATGACTAAATATTATTTCATGGTGTAAATTGAGATCGAAACCCCTATTGTCTGGATAGACTGTCATTTATAGTATTTCACAATTAATTCGACCTACCCTCGAACGTGTAAGATTGTTTGATTTATGAACAACCTCGTTAACCATACACTGTTTAAACCGATGCAGTATTGTTAAACGATGTAGCATTTGTCTTCAATAACTGGATTCTCTGGTTAATTGTACAAATATTTGCAATGCTGTTTTAGTTATTTCCTGATCGTGAAGCTCGCAGAATCGAATTCTAAAAATGGTTACAAATCGTTCCACCTATAAAACAGTTCCGCCGGGATAGCGCAGTGGATAGCTCCCTTGTACGTCATACAAAATCGGACATGGAATGCATGAGCAGCACACAACACACACACAACAAGGTAGTAGTGAATAGGACAGGCATACAAACAACAAGGTAGTAGTTAGTAGGACAGACACACAAACAACAAGGTAGTAGTTAGTAGGACAGACACACAAACAACAAGGTAGTAGTGAGAAGGACAGGCACACAAACAGCAAGGTAGTAGTGAATAGGACAGTCACACAAACAGCAAGGTAGTAGTGAGTAGGACAGTCACACAAACAACAAGGTAGTAGTGAGTATGACAGGCACACAAACAACAAGGTAGTAGTGAGTAGGACAGTCACACAAACAACAAGGTAGTAGTGAGTAGGACAGGCACACAAACAACAAGGTAGTAGTGAGTAGGACAGGCACACAAATGAACACATTGCTAGCTCTGCATGAAAATGGGCCCATTCAAAATGACGAGTACATGTATTGTGTTTTAATGACTTGTGATTGTCTCTTTAAATTTGATATTATTGTTGTTAATGGTTTCGTAGCTTTAAAGCAGACCTGGCCCCATTTTGTCCTAATACATGTTGAAATGCGAAACTTGGGGATAAGAAATGGCAGGGAAGCAGTACCCAATAGAATCAGATGGGAAAGAAAAATACAGCAAAGAACAAACGTAAAAAGGCACATACAACAGGTATATATTACAAGGACGTCTACAAAAATGAATAAGAAAAAATAGCTACAAAAATACGACATCCCAATCCGACAGCCTGTCGTCTAAGTCAGTCAAACATACTCGGGACAAGAGCCAGCGGACTAGAACGAATCACAAGGATGACACATATCAGAACGATGACCCAACATCTCAAAAGAGCCGCCAACAACGCAATACTCCACAGAAACAATTAACATACATTATGGAACGAAACGAGCAGCTTGAATCAGATGCTGGTCTCCCCAAGATACATAAATACACTTGCATCATAAACAGAGTTTAACAAAAAGGTATTTGGCTCGAGCAGGTTATGTTCGTCCGTTACATAGTGATATCCTCCACATGTGCAGAAAAGTTTTTTTGAATGAGCAAAAAGATCGGACAGGCAAGGCAGCACTCAACTGAAACAGTCGAACACAGAAAACATAAAAACAACACAGATCACAATTACACGACAATGTGAATAATAGCTGAAAACGACGTAACACGCGATAAGATATAAACAAACTAAACTTCAACAGATATATTCAGTAGTGTTAAAACAGATCGATCTTTTAAATATAAAGTGTCTGGCAAGAAAACATGTTTACATATCGAGGAGACGTACTCACTTAAACTTGGAATTTTATGTTTTATTTTTGATTTGATTTTATGCGTTGCATCGATCCTGTCGGATGACATCCTAAATTCAATTGTTTCTGTTGATGCTATGTCTGATTTATTTCCGAATTTGTCTGTGTTTTTACTACGTGCTTAAATCTAACATTTCATGGAAGGATATTTGTTGTAATATCATAGGGTTTTCCCTGTATGTTGATCCTCGTTGCAGGGGTTTCACTAGCGATATGATCTGAAGGCAGTAATGTCATTAGGGGCTACATCTTAAGGGTCATTATGCTCTGGATTTTCCACGTTATATCCAAATTCAAAATACCGGAACTTAAACGTAACATACGGGCTGTTTGACTGTCTGTTTTTGCAGATCAGGGATGGTGCTCTACAATAATCGCAAAGAAAACATGGGTTAGTTTCGTTTCTTGGGAAATATGTGCAGCTCAGTTTTTTAACTAGTGTAAAAATATTTTATGTTTACGCTTAATAAGCTTTGTGAATACCAGCACATATTTAGTCTGGTTCCCGTCTCAGGTTTACAGTACTACTTATGTAATAATTGGGGACGGGAACCCGACTATACTCTGATACATGAAAACTGCCAGTCGAAAAGCCCTATGGACTCGTAAGTTAGATTTCTGATGGTCAAAATACCTAAAACAAATGTGATATACACGTATATTTAATGCTAACTAGTGATATCGAGTTCTATCAGTGAAACGGGTTATCACCCACTACAATACAAACTCCGACACTACAAGAACTACTTTGATTTTACCAAAAACACAACATTAAACTGTCCTTTAAGGTTTTATTCCTGGACTGAACATATCATTTGGTTATTTATTTTATTAGTTAGATCATTTCCTTCAAGTTCGTGTATGTTTTGATGCAAAACTCTAAAAAAGGTTGTTTTCACATAGTCACCATAATCCAATATTGGCAACAATGGAATAATGTATTCATTCGCAGTTTAAACTCATTGGTGATTATGTATAACTAGCACTATTTTTGCCAACAGATAAGCATTACATATATAGAATAAGTGCTTGTTTTGATTGATTGGCCAAATTAAATCAAAACAAACAAACATCCTCTATAAGCTAGTATATACATGTATAAATTATACCAGTTTAAATACTTACCGGTATATTTTTAGTTATGATGATTATTTTAACTTATCAATAAAGTTATTTTTCCTCAGGTATGGCGATCTACATGGCGTTCTTCGTTCTACTTCTCATGTTTGAATCAAGCATGCCACCAGCTTCAGAAGGCGTTCCAATTCTGGGTACGTATAGTTCACCACATTTTCAGCACATCTATCGGTATACTATGTATCCTGAGAAAACCGAACACAGTTCAGCTAGATCGCGATTTTCATCGATGTTCGGTTTTCTCAAATTACTCATAAATATTACTGAAAAGTAGAGTAGTCTAGTTTCATTTGATGTATTATATCTAATAGCATGATTAAACAATATTCTATTGTTCGCTATACTTTGAGTGGGTTGAATCAACTTGTGTGGGAAATGGTGTGCAGCTTTAAAGGTGCAGAACTGAAGATGATAAAAAAAAAACTTGTTTATTATGATATATGAGTCGGTACAAGTTAAGAACTAATTACTTAAATGAATCTGCGTTAAATGATATTGTCCGCAGATCTTGAGCAAATTTTCAATTGTAATCGCCGCAAAATCTATCATCATCGGAAAGTGTTTACTGCGGTATGTCTACCCGGTATCTCTACGCGGTAAAATAGTGCATTGCGTTAAATGTATATTGTCAGCAGATATTGCAAATTTTTGAATTGTAATCTTCATAAAATCTATGAAAAGTGCTTACTGTTTGGTATATACCCGCTATGTCTACCCGGTATCTCTACGCGGTAGAACAGTGACCTAACAAAACAAAGTTTTTGACCAACATTTGCCGATACAATTGATATTTCCAGTGTGTTTTATTTGGAATATATTCTTCAAACATGATTCAAACCTTTTGCAGTTGTTTTAAAATATTTTATCTTTTTTGAAAATCATGGGTCCGTTACCTTTAATGTTGCGATATGCTTTATTTTTGTGGTAACGTTTTTACCGACTCTCAATGTGCCGAAAACGCTGCGGTAGTGTGTAAAGTTTCTTGATACTTCAGTTGATTATACTGATTGCCATAAACGTCAGATCTGTCAATGTAAAAACGTAGATTTGAGTGTTATGAGGGTGTTTCTGTGTCAAGAAAAACTAAAACAAAACTCAGCGTTATTCTTTTTGTTTCTTGGCGCGTGTTGTAATGGTGATAAAAGATGTAAATGAAATAAAATCTACCACAATACAATACAATGTTTTTGTAACACTTCTTGGTGTAATAATGTACGTTGTGTTTTTGTATGGATTCCTTAAAGTGGCATTCGTCGCATATATTATCTAATTATTACTTTCATTTCATTTCGTTTCTACAAAAAGTTCGTACAAAAAGCGAATAATATTCCGTTTAAACGAAATACTTTTCCGTGCTTACGAAATAAAGTCGTCTGGTGTAACTTTATGAGTTCCGAACCTGAAAACGTTTCTACAGTGCAATAAATCGTAATGCATCTAGTATTAATGTGCAGTGCAATGACGTCACAGACGTGTTAGCGTAAGCAAGACTTCAACTTTTAAGTAATTGGGCATTTTATATCTATTTTCGTCGGGTATATGATGAATAGAATATTAAATTAGTGTTCGTGTTGTTCAGTATTAATTTACTTTCATGGAACTCATACATGTATACTACTAGTATGAAACTCGCCAAGACTCACTGCATATCATTTTATTCAAAACGATAATGAAAAAAATCGGACAAGACAGGCAGCACTCAACTGAAACAGTCGAGCACAGAAAACCGAAATAACACAGACTACAATCACAAGACACAATGCTCAACACACAACTGAACGAGAACATCAAACTTAAATGCTGAAAGTCCAAATTTAAGCTGTCAAAATCTCGTTCGATTAATCCAGTGCTTAATCCACTATCCTTCAATATCCTTTATTAATAAATTTTATTTTGAAGACTGTCAATGATCGCTGCTTCGTAACATCTCAACACTCTAATTTACAATTTTTATTTTGGTTTGTATAGTCCAGTTAGGATATTGTGACAGTGACGTTGCAGTTTATGTGTACGCAAAAAATCTCAACCATTGTCTAAACGGGTAGAGCGAAGTTTAGTATGTTAGTTTAGCATTGAAATTATAGTTGTTTGTACAGAATAAGCCTTTATAATTGGTTTTACACCGTTGTAGTGGACTCGACCGCTGCGTCACTGGATTTTTATCCTGAATGGACTGTATGTATGATTTGTGTAGCGTGTATGTGTCTATGTTTACCTAGACCATATTATTTTTCTGGTTTATGTAAATGGCTAAAGGTATGCTTAAATGCCGATTTTCTTTAAAAAAATTGTAAAATTGACAATAAAACTGTTGTTTTTACTTTCAGGTACATACTACTGCCTAAATATGATACTTATCACCGGTTCCACATTCCTCAATGTATTTGTTGTAAATCTGTCATATTATGGGGCTAGATCACCCGTGCCGAAACTTCTACGTAATGTAAGTATCCTTCCATTCATTGCTGTAATTTATTTATATATGAAAGTTTGTATGCAAAATCACAGTTTTCCCGCCATTATTAACCATTCGACTAATGACTGGCGTCATCTTCTGGCTGCAAATATAAGGTAATTATATGGCGATAGTGTAATTTCAATGAAGCATTGCCATTATCTTCTCGTTGATGAGTTTAGATTCAGTGTTAACGAATAGAGCTCTCAAGAGCGCTCTTATATGCATTGACAAGGTCACTTTTTATGAGAAATTTACCAAAGACATAACATTTTGTGTGATTTTTCCAAATACATTTGTATCGTAAATTTGTAACCAATGAGATTAGTTGTTTTTTATCGGTTTTCCACCATCAATCATAAATGATGATCAACTGACCTAACTAGTTTTCCTTAAAAAAATTATTCCGTAAGCAACTAGCATCTATCTGGGATAACAGCAATAACCTACCGTTCTCGAGGCGGCCGTTCGTACAGAATCGACATCGAGACCACAGTCTATTGTTTTTAACTTGCTTAATTATTTTACGTTTTTCTCGTAGGTGATGTTCCGATTTTTTGCCCGGGCAATGTGCATGGACAATCTAGTCAGGCCTTTCTTGGACGCCGACAAAAAGCGGTTAATTCCTCCGGCAATACCTGGATTGGGTATGGGCATGGCCAACGGTGACAGTAAGTTTCCAAGGTGCTGGAGGGCGTCGTGTGAATTACTTAACAATAAGAAAGATCAACAAATTGAAGCCAATCCACAATTAGCGGAAATTGATTCCAAGTTGGATGTCATACGACAGTTTCTAAGTTACTACAGAGACCGTTTGGATATCAAAGACAAAAATGAAAAGATAGCCAAAGAGTGGAAAGCCCTTGGGTTGATATTCGACCGACTTTTCTTTTGGATATACCTGATGACGATTCTCGTGTCGTTGACAGTGGTGTTAGCGGTCATATTCATGAGTAGCTAACAGAAGGCCACACGTTGTTGGTAGGTCTGATTGTGTGAAATGAAACCAATGCAAGAGAAGTAGTTTGAGTACTCGATATTTCAACATGAAAAATATGCGATGTTTACAATCACAAAGGAACGACCAGAAACCATCAGTTTCATTTTATATCTAACAAGCATAGCATCGATTCATCTACGAAGACTGAGGAAATGTCACACTTTTGGAATAATACATAATACGTACGTACATTCAAAGTGGCTAAGGTACTTTGGAATAAATTTTACATACGTACAGACGTATATTATAAAATTGAATTAAGTGATGTCGAATTATCGGGACTCGAGAATAAACTAGGGGAACAAAGATACGAGCCTGAAAACTTCATACAGTCACATTTATAACGATGAAAATACACGTGTTACATTAGTATTCACAACAACGTGGTGTGTGCACAAGCTGTAGTCGTCGGTCACGTGCACAGCAGACATTGTTTTCGTGCACACCGATCGTTGTTCACGTGCACGATGGTCATGGTTCTCGTGCTCGGCTATCGATGTACACGTGCACGGCTAATATTCTTATCATCAATGTACTCTGCAACTACAAAATGCAATACAAAAAACACGGACAATGTGTATCATCTATTGACAAAACCGAATCACCTTCCATGTACAACTTTACATCATCATCATCGTCATCATCATCGTCGTCATCAATAAAGTGTTGTATAACTAAATCGTATTATTATTCTCGTAATACACCTCGGTTATTGCATTGTATTATATGGTCATATTAGGTTCATCATGTATAATTATTTGTATGTATTGACAGTATGAGCAAATTCGTCAGTACTACTCTTTCCAAAAAGTCAAAAGTTTACCTGAGAGGATATATAATTATTGAAGTTTATGAACAGCGATCCGTAACCAAAGCTAAAGGACGCCATTAATTAATTCATAAGATGCTTATTGGTAGGGATTTTTTCACGTTTCCGTAAATAATTAATTAGAAATCGAAAGGATTCTGAGGCTCATATTCGAGTTAATTTAAACGAAACTGGAACCAAACTCATATGCGCGGCACTGCATTTAGACGCCCGCCGCACAATGATACATTGCATCCTGTTCAGAGCAACATCGTATTGAACAATCGGAACCACTCGGACATCTTCGGCATTGATGGCGGAAATACAAGAGTAGTTACGATTGCGTATATAAGATGCACATGTAGTTGTTATTAAGAGAATGATGCTTTATAGAGGTAGGGTCTACTGGAAACGTATATTGTTGTTGAGAAGTGCAATTGTGTAAGAGAGGAATGCTCTGGAGAGGATCTACTTTGGTTTTTGGTTTACTTATCCTTCTATTTCGAAACAGATCTGATACGACTATGTTTCAAAGATAACTTGGATGTGTGAAACTAGTAAACGTATACTCAATGCACGCATGTCTTTAGGTTAAACAGCGGCATACTTATTATACTACACTGTCCAAATGTTCCGACAGATCGATTGTTCCGTTCGGTTTTATTTAGTTTTGTAAAAGCCTAACGAAAAATAATATTTAAAATATTTTCACATATACGGATGAATATGACTGTTCTTCTTACAAAATTAAAAAAAAAGGTCTACATTGACTCATTATTAACGACAACAGGTAAACATCAAAGTAGAACAGATATCCGTAATTTGAATTAAGGCACTGCCTATATGGGGATTAAACTATCGGAAGTTAAATCTAAGTTCTAACAATCCATATCTCTTGAGATTTTTAGTATTGTCTGCATTATAAACCACTTGGGGCAATACAACTTTTGCTCAGTGTTAGATCCTTATCATGTGTTAGATAACATATCATATGTTTTATACTCAACAAGAAAAAGAACGCCCCGGCTAATATTCTATCGAACAGTTGTTGTTTTTTATAAGTAAGTTAAATGGTCAATACCACATTTAAGAAGAAAGTGCCTGAATAACACAAAGTTAATGAGTTACAGAGGTATGTAAAGACCTATTTCAATTAGGTCACAGATAATCTTTTTCCGTTGTTTAGAAAAGCGCTTCGTAACGCTTTCCAATGGAGTTAATCGAAACCTTCTACGTTAGTTGAACGGGAGGTAACCTTGACAAAGCGTAGCTTTCAGTAAGGCTCCAGAATCAGTGCTGTTCTGGGCTGTAAAACTATAATGAAATGAAATTAATAAAACTTGCGTTTTTCTTCTTGTTGATTATAAACAATTGTTCATGCTACGTCATTGTGTGACGTCATTGTGTGTCATTGTTCAACGGTGAATATAAATATTGTCTTTTCTCCTCTGCAATGGAAACAATCAGTATGACTATAGACGTCTCTATAATGCTTTCTGTACAAAACTCCATATCATAATTATTTAAATTTGCAACATATTGTTTATGTAATATATGTGATTGCGGTGCGGTATATACTAGTTGTTGTTGCTGTTGTTGTTGTTGTTGTTGTTTGGCATGCTAGGAACACGTGACCTGTCTGGTAGAACTGTGTTAGCGGAATGTCTATATATTGTATATGTCTATATATTTATGAGTTGTTTTTGTTTCGTTAGTCGTTACTGGTATAAAAAAATCACTACCGTTCTTTCTGTCAGGGATTGTGCCGACCGTATTTTTCCTTCTACCTATTCAAGTGTCTTATGTCTATTTTGCAAATGTTGTCCATGTCATATTATTTAGTGCAAAGTCAACATATGGGTAGTTATCTTACTGCATACTATAGTTTAAACCGGAAGTTCAATTTATCTTAGACTGGTCTATGGAATTCGCTTCATAGCAACAGACTACGTAGAGCACAGTATGCTCTCTATAAAAATGTACGTGTAGATAAACTATCAATCTGGTGCCAGTCTAATTCTCAATGTTCAATTATCATCTAAGACTGAATTCTATATTCATTGGACTTGTGGATATCTCTCCTCTATCAGTATTCAAATTTGGAGACGCCCGTGTACGCTTAGAACCGACAAAGGTCATTCAGCTGATGGACTAGTGTACACTAAGTACCAGCAAAGGCCATAACAGTGATAGACTAGTGTACACTAAAAACCAGCAAAAGTAATTCCACTAAGGGACTAGTGTACACTAAGAACCAGCAAAGGTCATTAAGCTGATGGACTAGTGTTCACTAAAAACCAACAATGATCATTAAACTGATGGACTAGTGTACACTAAACACCAGCAAAGGTCATTACACTGACGGACTAGTGTACACTAAGAACCAGCAAAGGTCATTAAGCTGATGGACTAGTGTAAATTAAGTACCAGCAAAGGCCATTACAGTGATGGACTAGTGTACACTAAAAACCATCAAAAGTAATTCCACTGATGGACTAGTGTACACTAAACACCAGCAAAGGTCATTAAGCTGATGGACTAGTGTTCACTAAAAACCAACAATGATCATTAAACTGATGGACTAGTGTACACTAAACACCAGCAAAGGTCATTAAACTGACGGACTAGTGTACACTAAGAACCAGCAAAGGCCATTAAGCTGATGGACTAGTGTACATAAAGAACCAGCAAATGTCATTAAGCTGACGGACTAGTGTACATTAAGAACCAGCAATTGTCATTACACTGACAGACTAGTATACATTAAGAACCAGCAAAGGTCATTAAACTGACGGACTAGTGTACATTAAGACCAGCAAATGTCATTAAGCCGATGGACTAGTGTACATTTAGAACCAGCAAATGTGATTAAGCCGATGGACTAGTGTACACTAAGAACGAGCATTGGTCATTAAACTGATGTACTATTTTCCTTTGTACCGTATATCCCCATATAAACAACGCCAACGAATGTAATATAACTTGATTTGTGATACAACATCTGCATTACGTCATTTATACTGTCATAATATACGTCATGATTTTTTCTCAACCAATCGTACGGCAACATTTATTTGCTGCTTAAATGCTGGAATTATTTCCCGCGCATATGGTGATCCTCATAATGAAATATAGAAAACTTCGTATCAAACATGTTAACTGAAGTGTCCATACAATGAAATAAGGCGTTCGCTATCAATCTCGTGTTGCTGTGACATAATAACATGGGTGATTCTACAATTACTCATAGCGAAATTCCAATTAAGAAATAAAATATATACATGTGTATCTAAAGAACTGTAGTATACCGGCTGTTATACAAAGGTTTGGAGTTCTGACGCAAAGGTTAATAACCTAACGTCAGAACGACAAACTGCTGTAAAACAAAAGTATTTACGGCATACTTGTTTGCTGAGTTTGGGCGCTAACTATAGTCTAGTCTGCTTCGATAATCTGTGTGTGTCTGGTTTCTTCAAACGCCAAAACCATATTAACGTTTGTGTAGTTACAAGATGACGCCGATTAATCATAAACAAAAGCGAACTAGCGTTGTTTCGACCATAGTTAACCACTGAAGGTTTTCGCAGTCTCTAGTTAAACTATGGTGACCATGGTTAGCGCCAACACCCAGTCATTTACGAAAAACAATGGTGTAATGATAGCAACACTACACTGGGAAAGAATGCTATAACTCCAAAACTTCACCGGGTGTGATTTTTTACCACCTTACCTGTACGACATCCGTTTCAATATGATACAAAACAGAACGAGAACAAACACTCGAAAATCTTTTAGACCACGCCATCGACTAAATAAGATAACCACATGCTTCAGTTCTCTATCTATAACTTACACTCAAATATTTCTGTAAGGACAAGTCATGGGAACAATTAAATATGATTTGGTTAACAGTAAGTATCTCTGAACAAGTTAAATATCATTGAAAATGTGGAATAAAACATGTGGTCTCTGTAAACAGGATACTTTTGTAATACATGTAGTGATCATTATCTGTAGGTGGTCATTTACACAGATTTGACTGTTCTAGATGTTTGTATGTTTGAGTAATGTTGTCTGAATATATAATGTTCTATGTGTGTGTATGATTCTATCATGTCAACGTGTCTTCCGTCTTCCAAATACTTTGCTGTATTGCTGAGTGATATCCATTGTATGTCCCCTTAAATCCCCCTTACTGTCCCTTCATGCTGTTCCCTTCTTACTCGTGTCTGCTTAGAAACCAATTCAGATGTAAATGTTAAGAATTTCAAGTGATGTTGAATACTATACGTAACTATCTCCATGTATACTGTATATACAAAATGTATATATACATGTATGATGTGTGTTATTTGTGTACATGTATGTCCCATTTTTGTACAAATGAGCAAGATAAAAAAGAATCTGACCTCTGTGCCGTAACCTTCCGGTATACGGTATATATTGTCTATGATTAAAAGTGCAGCCACGGCTAATATATAATTATATAGTATACTTCTCTGTAAAAAATATGCTGCGTGTAACGAGTGAACATGTCAATTGAAAATAGATCACTTTGTCCACGTTCTCTACGTATATGTCTATCCTTCTTGTGCTATCCTATCGTTTACTATCGTTTATTATTGTCGTGTATTTTACATGTAATCTTGAATCGATTAAATCGTGTGTTATTGTATTCATTTTGTTTCGGGTGATTTTTTTGTGTTTGTGCAGTGTGTTGTTTGGCGTCGGTTACATATCAAACAAATCAATACCTAGCTCGAATGTCTTATATTTCGGGTAGAATTGTTGTTATACTTATTATTAATTTTGAAGTTATGAACCCGCTTATAAGTCGAACGTGCGTATACCACGGTCTATATGCAGGAATCCCATTTTGCCGATCCATAGTCCGACTGCGTCTTATACATCAGATCGCCTCGTAAGCGTGCTTATACGGTAAACAAATGTCTGAATTATGTCGTCTGAGGGATACAATTTGACGGATTAATGTATAATTCTAATTATCATCTATACAAAGAACATTTTTTAAAAACCACACAATCTGTGCCATCCACATTGTTCGTAATGTATTATTTTATTGTAACCTGACACAAATTGTATGAGCATGCCTGTACGTTTTAATAAATACAGCCTATGTATTGCACACATGTAAATTACTCGTTGTAGTGCGTCCATTTGGAGTATTTTATGCGAGTCAACAAATCTAGATAAAAATTGAAGTGTGCGTTTTTAAATGTACTTAGTATACTTAGTTCTCAGTCTGCCTTTTTTGAATGTCGGTCGTTTTGAAGTGTGAATCGGATAAGCATTAATAGAACATCATTTATACATATTTTTATGATTTTATATATAGCAAGGCGATTTATATAACATACGACAACTAAATAATTTTAGTCCTGTCCTTCAAATGGTCCCTTTAAACCCATGATACTGTTCTCTTTATATAAAACGTAGTGGTTAAGTATTAACACTAAACAGTATTGTAAATGTGGGTAGGCTACTACGTATGTCTCGGAAATTTGACGTCACCTCATAGTCCACATGTCATATCAATATCTATTCCATATTTTTGCATATTTGACGCATTTTGTTACGGAACATGCGTGTTGTGTAAGACCGCCTCCCCAAAATGTCATAAAACTCTCAATAAAACTGATAGTCAAGGTCAGAACGATTCAATATGCCAGGCTGCCAAGTTCACGCTGCTAGGCTGCAGGGCTGCCAGGCTGCTAGGCTCACATTTCATTATGTTCAACTTGGTGTTTTTTAGTGAAATGATTTCTCATTTTGTAGTCACTTTTGACAAGTTTCACATTCTTTGGACGTGGTCCTGCATTGTTGTTGTTTGTTTTCAGGAATGGTTTATTTGTTGTTTGGTGTTAAATATTTTATTCATTAAATAGTTTTTAAAAGTTTATTTATAAAAAATACTGTGTTTTATTGTGGTGTATTTACGTTTTGCACATTTACTATATTAATTGCTTATTCCGAATACATGGAGATGTTAAATTTTATTTGATTGTTATTGTTAAGTTTGAAGGTATGGCCGTTAACAGTTAAAGTAAATCAACACACTTGTTAAACTCATAACAGATTTGAAATTTATTTTAGCGCATATCAAACATAAACATCGTTTACTATTTCATTTATCATGCTTAAGTCGGTGCCCTCGGACGACCGACTCTATAAAAGTCAATTTTCGAAGCATTTTTTCTAGATTTGTTCAATTTCAAAACTGGAGTCAAGCCCCTTTAAATGAATAGCTCTAAAAAGATACTAATACTCGGACTGTGACGGCATCACTCATCAGAAACAGCAGAGCTGGAAATTCTGAATAGCTAAAATAACACAACATCCCAAACCGCCTCCTCGATAGCCTAGTGGTTGAGCATTCGCTTCGAGTGCGGGAGGTCTTGGATTCGATCCCTGGCCGCGTCATACCAAAGACGAAATAAAATGGTACCAAAATTTCCCTTGCTAGACGCTCAGTATAAAAGGGAACCTGGCTTCTCTTCTCTCATACCCTCGTGTCGATGGATAACATCAGGAATGAGGTGTCGAGAGTGATTAATATAAGTTGGAAAAACTTGTTTCACAATCGACCTTTTAGTATAAATTAACTCACTTTCATTGGTTGGACGTTATATTTTGCAAAGGTGTTGTGCCCTTGCCATTTTGATGGGCGTCATTGAATCTTATACAATCATCTACGACGAGTGGTTCACAGATCTACGAGAACATTTTTAGAGTTCGATTCACCGAGAAACATTAAATTCATTTTCTGATATAAGGTAATGATTAATATACAATTAAGATTCTGTTTGCTTTAAATTCTAAATCTTCTATGTCGATCTAGTACGAACGTTCCGATAATCATAATATCATTTTGATGACGATTGTGTTCTGTTCACAGGAAGTGACGTCAGCACTATAGCCTGTTGATATTTGAAATTGGTTCAATACGCAACACTCTTCCCCGTTTTATTTTCCTATTGTCGGAATTGTTTTATTAGTTTTGCTATTCTTACATATATTGTGGTCCGGAATTAAATGGTTCGTATACAAATACACTTTATCGTTTGTCCTTGCAAACTATCTAACTTATTTGATTTCATGCCAACGTCTTGTAAATAATCATTGCCTTTCCGGTGCTAATGGTAAAAAGCTTTTTTCTCGAGACGCAACACACACTATTTTTAGCGTTTAGTTAAAGGCAAACTATACGAAGAATACATAGAAATTTAGGAAAGTTATATGTTTTTGTTGTTGTATGTTAGATCTGCCCTTAGGCATGCACAATATCAAAGTGTTCACGCTGTATAAATTCCATGCGTTTGAATGCATGCATGTGTATACCCGAGTCTCTATTGTGAAGTAGTCTTTGTGATATTAAGTTGTAGCAGTATTTATCAACAGTATAGTTGCCATTGAATCACATTTCTAAACGTTTCAGTCATTCAGTGTTTCTATCATTTCGTACTTTGTCATTTCAACAATTTCTGTTCATTTAATGATAATAGAACATGTCTATTATAAATATGCCATATCTATCTTTGGTCACTGTTTACGTACTGAGTAACTGGAAGAGGTATTTAGTACTGTACCTGTACATGCATAGTGATGTATTTTATGTATATACCACTCTGACGTCATGAATCCATAAGAGCTTGCCAAACTGTTTTACAAAAGAAAGTTGCTGAAATACTAAGTGAATTAGATCTTAAATAAAATTTAATGTGATCAATGTATGTGTACTTTTATGCACATGAACTGTATTGTGTAGTGATATACTGTGTCTCTCATACTAAAGTGTTTCTCTGCTGTCTTATTTTTACAATGTCTCCTTTGTAACGTCCGAAATGTCTATTATGACGTCATTGCCTAAACACGTGTTGTGGTGTCTTGAATTTCAGCTGATTTTGCGATGACTGTTCTCAAAACTAAATAAATCGGGCAGTTTCTAATATCTGAATCATTCTTTGGTTGGAAGATAGCTCATATCTAATCCAACTTCATGTGCGTGTTCAATACAGTGCCTACACATTGCCGATCTCAAAAAATGGCGCCAAAAATAAGCGAAGTGGTGATATGACTATAATTAGGCATATAGTCAGGTCGCCATCTAGAAATATAACGCTTGAGTGACATTGTTTTTTAAAGACAAATACATATAACAAACATTCACAAACAACAGATCTATTTGCTTCATTTTGTCCCATCATTCAGATTGAAACGTTCGTTCTTTAAAACCAGAAGAGCTAGCCATTACGCTCACATGTGATTACACGAGTGAACTAGAGATACTATAAGTGATCTCCCTTTGTTCATACCAAGGGAAATAACTCGTAGCAGCTTCTTGTGATCCACAACATATTAATTGATGTGTCCACAACCTCTATATTAGGGAGGTTGTCACGTGAAATGCAACGGGTAACATGTACGCCTAACCTTTGAGTATTTCGTCATGCATGTGTGTGTAGTTTCTACAAACTTGATTTGTGTATTATATGTCACCCGTGGAAGCATTGGGTTTCTTTAAACACTCGTATCGACTCATGCCATGAAGAAATCATGTTCCAACTGTCACGTGATTTTACACACACACACGTAGGGTATGTTCGTAACGTCTGTTCCGAACACTGTGCGGGATGTTCTCCTCCGAACAACTTACGAACAAAACGGAACTGTCCTGGACAGTGTGCCGAATGTTCTACTCCAAACACCTTACGGAACAGAAAGTAAAATGTTAAAGATGATCAAAATTGTAGTTGCAGCCGTAATATTGGAGGAAGAAATATGCATGTGGATATATTTAAGTGCGACTGTTTGCCCGCAATGGTCCAAAACTGGAAAATAAATTTATTATATTCTATTTTATGACACAAGCGGCTATTGTTCTTGCTGTAATCACGTGACTGTTCCGGCTGCACCACCTCTGTGGCGGGCAGAGAAAGAACATGTTCCGAACAGTGTTCCGGTTTGTTCGTAAGTGTGTTCCACTGTCCGGGATGTGCGGAACAGCGTTACGAACGCGCCCGTAGTGTTGCGCAAGTCAATTTTACGTGTACGAATACACTAGCTACACGTACAAGTAGGCGTGCACGTTCACTTTAGAACCTCTCTATTAACTAATCACATCATTTGAGGAAACCTTAGACATATCATACAGATGTATAGTTACCCGAAAGCTAAAAACGACACTTAGAAACCAAATATGTGTGGACGCAACTTCGCTAATCTCCCTAGACAAGGTAGACCACTGCGTGTGCGATTAGAAAGCTATGTTGATCTGCCATTCCTGTCTCTACGTCATAGCAAAATCAGCTGACATCGTTATGTGATCTCATCAAGTAACGCATCTCTAACTATTCTATCTTCGTGATGTCTATCAATGCTATATTTTTCTCTGTATTTATTTTGATCTGATATCATTACCCCCATGTGCCTGTCTTTTTTGTGTTTGCTTTCTGTCAATACATCTTATCATATACATTGTACTATTATGAACAATTATCGTGTTATAATACATACGTACAAACATGTGTACAGGGTGTTAAAAAAGTTCGTTCTCAATTTTTGAGTTTCAATACTTTATTTTTCTGACCTCAGAAGACTGTAAAATTTTCAGGTTGAAATCCAGAGGATTCTACCATTGTTCTAATCTTTCTGGCATTAAATGAAGCTATTAGAGTAAAAAATTTAGATTGTCTACTCCGTTCATAGCTCAAATAAAACTGTAGATGAATTTAAATTTTGAGAACGAACTTTTTGAACACCCTGTACATGTATATACAAGGTATACTAGTATGTGTATTATACGTACATATACATCGCTGTTAATATTTCACCCATTGTGATTTGTTACATCACTTTATGACGTCACAATCTAAAAACAAATCTTTGACTCATTCTGTTCGTGTATCTCCTTTAGTTTTGTTATTTTTGTGACAAACACACGATGGCTTCTACTAGTATAGTGGCAAAACATCATTTAAGTTATATTATTGTTTCACCATTTTCTACAAAAATTGGGCGAATTTCTGGATGTAGCTGTAGTAAACACGTATAACAAATGCATCGAAAGTCCCAAGTTCATAAGCTACAACTTTCCCATTAGCATAACCTGTATTTATTTTTTCTTCAACTATACCTGACAATGTTTCTGCCGTGGGTCCGTCCACACTATTCTAATATGGAATTAATTCCCTCATCGCCAGTGTTTATACATTGCAGGAAAGGGTTTAATCATTTACCAAAAATGAAACGCAATTAGTTTTAAATGCGGTTGTCCGAAAATGGTACAAACGCATGGGTAGGTGGGCTTTTGTTTTTACCTAAACTGTATTCTGTTGCCAAAAAGAGCAAAATAGGGAAGGTGGTATAAAGATGTGTTGTACTTCTAGGGTGGACAATAGTATTCAATATTGATATAACTTGACGAAAGGATAAGGACAGCCAATCAGATCACACCATATTAAACTCTTTGTTAGTAACAGGCGATATGATTGGCTGTCCGTATTCTCCAATTAAACTTAGTAAGTTCAATATTGAATATCAGCCCTAGTGATAATTTCTATTTCGGTATTCGAACACAAGTGTTGCCAAATTATTAGGAATATAAACCTACTCTGTTCGTCTGTATGTACTTCAATGTATTGTCATCGCCTACACTTATAATGCACATAGCATAATGTTTGGGGGCATGCTCCGGGTGTTATTTTCAAAATCGTATTTTTACTCTTATCATTTGATTATAGATCTAGTTTTATATAAGGAGCCCATATAATAATGTTAATCTTGTTATTTCGATATCATACAGACAATCTTACCAAAAATCAACGCTATGCATCAGTTATCATGCAGATCTTTTCTAAACTTTGTGTATTACGTCATTAGTTTGGTGGTTACGAGATGAATTTTGTGTATTACGTCATTAGTTTTGTGGTAACGGGACTAACTTCGTGTATTACGTCATTCGTTTTGTGGTAACGAGACTATCTTCCGTTGGAAAACGACAGATTATCATGTGGAAGTTCCCAAAGGATTGATGAATTGTATAATTGCCTTTATATTGTTTTATAAGATATAAAACTGTAATTCATTTTCTTCCCACATTTTGCACCAATTTCTGTTGGATCGTTCAAAAACGATTCTTGTTAAAACATTTTCTTTTTGTGGCGTGTGATGTATCACGTGACATCTGTATGACACGGACCATGATATTTGTCTACATTGACAAAATGTCCATTTTTGTCATCATACATACATGTATGTATCAATATAATTATAAAATTTGTGAATTGCAAAACTTAATTTGACACGCATAAACATGTTATCATGACGTTTTGTTCTTTTATGCGGAGAACAACGTATAAGTTTTTCAATGACTATATCAATTTGTATGAATTTGTACTGTATCTGCGTAAATAAATAAAGAGAAATCTCATTTCGTATTTTGTTATTGTATTGTTTAAGCATACTTCTACGACATATAATTGTTAAAGAAAACTGGATGTCGCAACATCTCCCCTGAAATATTTGTAAACAGAGAACACTAAGGTGGCTAGGTCATGTGTTTAGAATGGACCAATCCCGACTACCAAAAGTGGCTCTAAGGTGGACACCACCTGGGAAAAGGAAACCTGGTAGGCCAAAGACAACCTGGCGAAGAACATTAGTGACAGATCTTGCTGATATGGGTCTATCGATAGGTGAGGCGCAGAAAATAGCCAAAGACAGGACCATGTGTAGAGAGAACATTGCAGCCTTATACCCCATCGGGGACGAAGAGGAATACTAGTAAATAAGTATTTAGTCAGACAGGGAATGCAAATCTCAACTTAACAAGCCGAGCACAGAAAACATAAAAAAACATATAAGGCACAATGCCAAACTGAACAAGTTATAATCCGCCCAAGTCCAAGCTTACGAAAAGCTGAATGAATAGTTTCAGCAATTAAAAAGCTGAATGTCCAAGCTGGATGACCCAGTTCTAACATTAAAACGGCTGATATAGCTAGTGTTAGCTGTCAGAAGTCCTAAAAGTATAAAAATACAGTAATAGAAAGTTTACAGTCAGCCACAGTGCCCACGATGTCCACGATTTATTGCATGGAATTTCATTTTATCATAATTATGTTTGACGTCGCGGCAGCGTAATAAAGCCATTATTTATTTTTGATAGTGTAATAAAGCTTTGACGTGACATCACTCAAGGTATAGGCGACGTCGTCAAAGTTGTCCGTTTATTATAGTGAAAATAAGTAGCTATTTTATGTTTCGGGCAGAAATGGCTAACATATGATAAAAAGAACATTACACTTGTGACTTTCCATATTGGATTTATTAAACTCGTTGAATAAATTCAATATGAAGACACTCATGTAATATCATCTATATATTCTATTCTAGCAACATGTTATGGCATGTATCAATTCATATGCTTAAACGTGAAATACGTAATTGGAATTTGGCGTTAAATAAGCATCCGTTTGGCGAAAATGAAGATAATAGTAAAGCTTGAAAATCCAGGGGCGGATTTACGATTCTTTGAACAGCGGAAGTTGTCTATGGCAACATGATAAATAACTCACAAACTTCGCAAACAAAATAGTCCGTATAAATTTGTACAACTTACATGTGTTAAAATGCAATTAGATCGCTGTTTTGCGTGATATACCAGTGCATAGATCACTATGATTTGAGGGAATACTACTCGCTGAAGCAACATAAACTAAAGCTTTTGCACTTTTAACAACATAAAAATGTGACTGGAACAATTGTCTTGAACTTTCACCTTGTAATGATGACCTTCACCTTCGTGACCTTGATCAACATATCAGTTTGAATGCTGAGCTAGGTATCATTGTGTAATAAGGTTGCACATAAAATAGTATGTATGCACATTTTGCACTTTTACACTTGGCAAAGCAAATGCAATGCATACTGTTTTGTCCTGATAATCAAATATATGAAAAATTTCAATTGGGATGGGGTTACGAAATTCCCTCTTTTTTCATTATTATTCGCCATGTCAACACAAAATAAATTTTATTGTAAGTGCAACTGATGGCAGGCGATGCTGAAATACATGAATTAAGTATATGGATAAAATTGCGCATATGAATGACAACTATTTGTGGTAAAAACACATTTTTTACCCATTTTAGGTCTTTTGACCTCTAAATGACCTTGACCTCGACATTAAATGACCTTGACCCACATATCATTTCAGAGCTCTATACCGGTACTTTATTTATTACACATAATAAAATTGATATGTGTTTGTACATACTAGTTAGAAAGGTTAAATTACGACGGAGTGTGTGCTAAAAAATTGGCGGGAAATTTTGACGCTACCATCGTTTCCATGGTAACCTACAGGATCTCAGATGTCCACCCTCGCTAAAATTAAACTTCAAGCATCCCTCTACACAAATAAACCAAGAAACTCTCTGGACCTTTTTTTCACACTAAAAAGTCCAGATGCTAGACTATATAGGCGACGTCGTCAAAGGTGCGCGTTTATTATAGTGAAAATAAGTTAGTAGCTATTTTTATGTTTCGGCTAGAAATGGCTAACATATGATAAAAAGAACATTACATTTGTGACTTTCCACATTGGATTTATTAAACTCGTTGAATAAAATCGATAAAATGCTCGGCAGAGTCTCGCATCTTATTATTTTATTCAACTCGTTTAATAAATTCAATATGAAAAGACACTCATATAATAACCTCTATAATATATTTATTTATCCAGTCACTTCCGGCAAAATCTGCCTGATAACGGGGTGCCTGATAAACTGATAATCCGTCACCTGGTCATGTGACTAGTGATAATCCGTCACCTTACCACGTGATCTGACGGACTTCTTCTCATATGAGAGTCGCCGGTTGCAATTCCGTGCCCGAGGATGAGGTTTTCCTATCCTAAATGAGCTGGTAGTTGATCAGTTATTTTCTTCGTCTTACCTGCGTCTACACGACGTCTATCAAGATGTCCGACGTCGTTGTTTATCGTGACGTCACGGAACGAACGTGACGTTGCGAGCTAGTTAATGAAAGAGTAACAATATAGTCCCGAGTTTGATCCCCCTACTGAGCATATTAAGCGACTGTATAAATAGAATAATAGGTTAGTGCCGTGAATGAAGTAAAAGTTTATCCGGCTCGGCTGCGGAAATTATCGGATTCGCCTACGGCTCATCCGATAATTCCTCAGCCTTGCCAGATAAACTTTTTCATTCACGGCACTAACCTATTATTCTCTATATAAATATAAACGTACATACGTTTTCGGCGCGTTTTTATTCGGTCCGCAACCCGCGCCGAATAAATATATTTCGCTTCACTCTATTTTGTATATTTAGTTTCCATTGACGCGTTGCGTTTTTCACGCGCCGAAAAAAATCGCTAGGGTAGCGAATTTTTTACGCATGTACTCGCGTAAAATGGCATTTTAGGTATAAATTGACGGTGTTTCTTCGATTTCAGTGATGCAACTTAACTACATGACTTTAGATTTACATGTTTACAAGAAGCTCGTAGAAGTCTCTGAGTTACATTTTTTTGTCTGACTAAAACGCAAGCACCAACTCCTTCACCTCCTGCTGTTTCAAATGGGCTAGAAAATTTGCAATTGCATCCTTTGTTACGACATGGAAGTCGCTTTTACTTTGAAAAAAGGTATGCGTTTTTATCAAAAAAGGCGCGTCTGTTTTCGGACTCATGAAAACGCGTAATTTCGGCGCGTAATCAACGCGTAGTTACGCGCCGAAAAAGTCAGCACCGAATAATACGCTCCATGGAAACCCGGCTGTATGTGACATAATTTTGGCTATAACAGGCCCGGATCCACCGGTGGCACAGGGGGCCGTCCCCCCCCCTTAGTCGGCCTCGGAGTGACCATTTTATAAATCCCCAAAATGTTAAAATCCTTAAATTACCAATCGATCTGGCTACGATATTTTGTAATAACAACCTCTGTATATTACATATAACCATTCTCGTTCACCAGAGTATTCTTCGTCCGGTAGTCTGGGAACTTGACTAACCACTGATGTATGAGGATGCATATAACGGAAGCGAGTGCAATAAATTGTACCCCCTGTTGTTTATCCAGGCCCTAATTATGATCTGTATCTGTCAGACGCTCTAACAAATGATTTTAAAGCGCCTGATGATAATGATGTAGGGGTCACTGGAGTTTGATCCACTGATCTATGTTGCTATAATGTTTGAACTGATCGATTTAACTATAGTGACACGATATAACTTAAATTACATTTCGAAATTTTCTTTTTGATAGATTTATTACTGATTATGTAACAATGCAATTTTAATAATTTTACGTGAGTTTTTAGAACATAAAAGCTGCAAAAACGACTCTAATTCAAAATTGACAAAAATCATCGCAATGGGGGGGGGGGCACATTTTTTTAAACTTCATGTGTCTAGACGTGTTGAATTTTAATATTTTTTAGAGTAAGTGTGCCGGAAATTTCATGATTTTTATTAAAATGTTACAAAAAAATCAATCTGAAGCTGTGGAAACTTTCAGTTATAGATATAATATTGTTTAGGCCTATTTTATGGGTTATGTGTTTTGATTTGTAGCAGTAGACCTACACTTTTAATAATTTAACGTCTAACTCAAAAAATTAAGTTCTTATTTTAAAAAAATCGTCAATTTGGTAAACATTGGGTTAAAATACTTGCATAAAAATTTACGTTGTCTGATTAATATGTAGCGTGAATTTTAATAATTCGACGACTGATTTGTAAATTTTAGAGAATTGAAAGAAATTATTTTTAAATAATTGTTAAAGGGACTGCCTCACGTATTGGTGTATTGCAAAAATAAAATTAAATTGTCAAATATTCATGTAATTTTGGTATAGTTTCCTGTATATGCCATACTCAACCACGTTGACATAAAAATAACTTGGGAAACATCGGCATTTTGTAGTAATTTAGCATTTTCAAACAGAAAAATACTGAGTGCCAAATATCAAGAGTGATTTAAATTGCTTAAATGCCATAAATCTTTCATAAAGCTACCACCAGTGACTTTCTATTATATTAATACTATAAGGGTTTTAGGCAGGTCCCCGTTTTTTTGGGACACCCTGTAGTTTTGTTCCGCCATCTTGTATCTTTCACTGTAAATAACGATTGGACGCCGAACCTGTACTGCGACAATGGAAGAATCGGCAGCCGAACTATGGTATCGATTATTTGCAACAATTATTTGTCAATTGTCACGAATTAAATTAATTGTGTAAATTCAAATAGCGATTTGTACGTAGCTATGTATACATGAACGGGGAGTTAGAAAAATCCGTACGCGTCTGGTTCGCAAGCAAGCACACGTGTGTTTCCCAAACTCAGTACAAATGTATAACATATCCGGTCTTTACACGTGAACAGTAGACTTTACCATTTCGGATGTTGTTTTCAACTATTTAAAAAACCGTAATCACGTATGATAAATTACCGAGTAAACTGTAGTTTATCCCTGATCAAAATGCTAATAGCTAGTGTCGTATACACACGTAAAACTATACAAATCTCAGTTTCAAACGGTAGTCACGGCCCAGACAATGCGTCAGAAATGTGTTTCCAGAAAGACATTATAATTCATTTATCACGTTTTTTAAAATCTCAAGCTATGGTGTCAGAAGTACCTCCAAGGTTTATACAATGGCGACGGTTCAATCACCCCTCCAGCACTTTGATGGGAAAGTTGTTGCATTATCTAAGACTGTATCCGTTTATTGCATGATGTACATTCATGCTGTTGTTGATTCCATGTACATCATCTTAAATGTATACAATGCCTACCTTTTTCGTGATCACATTTGCTAATGCTTAGGTCACATTAAAATTTTGCCCTACGAGCTCCTTACCAGCTCCGTACGAGTTGATTTTGATTTTGGCAAACTCGCACGGCGTCCGTACGGACACGGAAGACTCGTACGAGCATCGTACGGATTTTCTTAATTCGTACGAGCATCGTACAAATATCATACGATTGCATCTCTATAGATCGTTTGTAGTCCGTACGCGCTGTGACCAAACGCTACGAACATACAAAAACCGTTAAATTAAAAAAATTGTGAACTCGTACGAGTTGATAAATTCGTACGGATATCGCACGAGCTTTGTGACCGTAGCATTAAACAGTTATATAATTAGAATGATTGTAATGAAATGCCATTGAAAATATCTATGTCGCACATATACAGGGCCCACCAAAAATAAGTATACAAGTGAAAAATTAAACATGGTTAAATTATTCAGTAACTATTAATCAAACACTCACAATCATACTAGTTTCTAAAACTTCAGTTACTAAGTGAGTCAAAACAAACGCTGAAAATGTTCTGAATTAATATAACTTAGTGATTCAAATTTCCGTCTTTTATGACAAAATCACTTTTTCAAGCCGGTAAAAGAATTTTAATATTTTGTACCTAGGGTATCAATCAATTTATGGTATTTACACATAATAAACTAAAATATAATAAACAAATCACTTATATATGCACCTGTCAATGTATTACCCCAGAGGGGGGACGGTGGAATTATATAGATTTTTGGAAATTGGTTGTCAAATTTCCCTCCCATGTGCAGATGGTCCTGTCTAATTTCTTAGGGATGTGATGCCAAATACCCCAAGCTAGATTTTCATTACAATGAAAACCTGAAAATAGGCGACTGTCTTATTCCCGATCCAGGTCCATAAAATACGCAGCATGTCTAATTCCCGCTACATGTGACGACAGGGTTTACCCAATACCCGTGCATCGGGATAGTCTCTATGTCTACTAATCCCCCGTGCATCCCCACCCCCCCCCCTCCTCCGGGGAGGAAACATTGATAAGTGCAAATTATACCCAATATATCTAAATGCAGTATTCTTTCTTCCTGTCGTGTGGCGTTCTCTCAGTTGGTCTCACTGGTCAGATCATGCTCTATCTGCACTGGTAGGGTTGTAGATGCAACGCCAAGTTAAGCACATTTGAACGTGTGTGGCATGAAAAGGGTGCTATAAAAATCTAGTACTCATTCGTGAAACACTATTTAAAATGGGTTACAGAAATGGAAATAAACAATTTAGGTCTTGACCACTTTCTTACAACGCATTACAAATGTACACGTATTCTGCCGATGTTACACTTCTGTGTAATTTGACTAGGATGCTCTTTTTTCAATTACTTAGAATTATATACAAGTAATTCTAACGTTCTCCGTGCCAGTCAAACGGCATGTTTAGACACGTATTAAATTAGGCTGTCGGTTTCTTTAAGAATACTATCAATCATAAAAGCTTAAAGGAAACACTTGTGAAATTAAATGTAACAAGAATATTGCACTTGGTTGAGTGTCAGTACGTAGTATGTGTGCCGATACTCATGTCAACATTTGATAGTTCTTTCCATTACTGTACCAGAAACTAGGCCAATGAACATGTTCACTGTCTGTTTTGTTATCTAGATCACACGGCACACGAAGCATCTTGTCACCCGGTGCATCTATGAACGCAGACATATGATGGATGAGTTTTGTGTGTGTGTGAAACCTCCGACTGTGACGTGGCTGCTAATTGGTAGTGTTTTCTAAGAAAATGATTGATTGTATAATTCAGGTCATTAATAACGTGCGGAGAGTGTTGCTTCTTTTAGCATACCTCTAATAACATGCAGAGAGTGTTGCTTCTATTCGCATAACTCTCGTGTAATTACACCATATGTTTGTTCTCAACAATACACTACCGAATGTTCTGTTCTTACGATCGACTTACTACGAGTTATTACTGGCTTTTGTAACACGGCGATCCATATTCGATTCCCGGTCGCGGCAGGTCATACCTTTTCATGAACAGTTGACGTCGACGGCGATTTTTTTCACGCGTGAATAATTTGTTGTTTCATAACGAAGGGTAAGTTAGTACTGGTAAGAATTTAGTCCAGGAAAACTGATAATATGAATGGGAATCTACTGAGTAAGTACTGGTTAGAATATAGTCCAGGAAAACTGATAATATGAATGGGAATCTACTAAGTAAGTACTGGTTAGAATAATTATAGTCCAGGAAAACTGACAATATGAATGGGAATCTACTAAGTAAGTACTGGTTAGAATATAGTCCTGGAAAACTGATAATATGAATGGGAATCTACTAAGTAAGTACTGGTTAGAATAATTATAGTCCAGGAAAACTGATAATATGAATGGGAATCTACTAAGTAAGTACTGGTTAGAATAATTATAGTCCAGGAAAACTGACAATATGAATGGGAATCTACTAAGTAAGTACTGGTTAGAATATAGTCCTGGAAAACTGATAATATGAATGGGAATCTACTAATTTAGTACTGGTTAGAATGTGGTCCAGGAAAACTGATAATATGAATGGGAATCTACTAAGTAAGTACTGGTTAGAATAATTATAGTCCAGGAAAACTGACAATATGAATGGGAATCTACTGAGTAAGTACTGGTTAGAATAAAGTCCAGGAAAACTGATAATATGAATGGGAATCCAATAAGTAAGTACTGGTTAGAATGTGGTCCAGGAAAACTGATAATATGAATGGGAATCTACAAGGTTAGTACTGGTTAGAATATAGTCCAGGAAAACTGATAATATGAATGGGAATCTACTGAGTAAGTACTGGTTAGAATATAGTCCAGGAAAACTGATAATATGAATGGGAATCTACTAAGTAAGTACTGGTTAGAATAATTATAGTCCAGGAAAACTGATAACATGAATGGGAATCTACTTAGTAAGTACTGGTTAGAATAATTATAGTCCAGGAAAACTGACAATATGAATGGGAATCTACTAAGTAAGTACTGGTTAGAATATAGTCCAGGAAAACTGATAATATGAATGGGAATCTACTAAGTAAGTACTGGTTAGAATATGGTCCAGGAAAACTGATAATATGAATGGGAATCTACAAAGTTAGTACTGGTTAGAATATAGTCCAGGAAAACTGATAATAGGAATGGGAATCTACTGAGTAAGTACTGGTTAGAATATAGTCCAGGAAAACTGATAATATGAATGGGAATCTACTAAGTAAGTACTGGTTAGAATAATTATAGTCCAGGAAAACTGACAATATGAATGGGAATCTACTAAGTAAGTACTGGTTAGAATATAGTCCTGGAAAACTGATAATATGAATGGGAATCTACTAAGTTAGTACTTGTTAGAATAAAGTCCAGGAAAACTGATAATATGAATGGGAATCCACTAAGTAAGTACTGGTTAGAATATGGTCCAGGAAAACTGATAATATGAATGGGAATCTACAAAGTTAGTACTGGTTAGAATATAGTCCAGGAAAACTGATAATATGAATGGGAATCTACCGAGTAAGTACTGGTTAGAATATAGTCCAGGAAAACTGATAATATGAATGGGAATCTACTAAGTAAGTACTGGTTAGAATAATTATAGTCCAGGAAAACTGTTAATATGAATGGGAATCTACTAAGTAAGTACTGGTTAGAATAATTATAGTCCAGGAAAACTGACAATATAAATGGGAATCTACTAAGTAAGTACTGGTTAGAATATAGTCCAGGAAAACTGATAATATGAATGGGAATCTACTAAGTAAGTACTGGTTAGAATAATTATAGTCCAGGAAAACTGACAATATGAATGGGAATCTACTGAGTAAGTACTGGTTAGAATAAAGTCCAGGAAAACTGATAATATGAATGGGAATCCACTAAGTAAGTACTGGTTAGAATATGGTCCAGGAAAACTGATAATATGAATGGGAATCTACAAAGTTAGTACTGGTTAGAATATAGTCCAGGAAAACTGATAATATGAATGGGAATCTACTGAGTAAGTACTGGTTAGAATATAGTCCAGGAAAACTGATAATATGAATGGGAATCTACTAAGTAAGTACTGGTTAGAATAATTATAGTCCAGGAAAACTGACAATATGAATGGGAATCTACTAAGTAAGTACTGGTTAGAATATAGTCCTGGAAAACTGATAATATGAATGGGAATCTACTAATTTAGTACTGGTTAGAATATAGTCCAGGAAAACTGATAATATGAATGGGAATCTACTAAGTAAGTACTGGTTAGAATAATTATAGTCCAGGAAAACTGACAATATGAATGGGAATCTAATAAGTAAGTACTGGTTAGAATATAGTCCTGGAAAACTGATAATATGAATGGGAATCTACTAAGTTAGTACTGGTTGGAATTTGCCATTTTCTTATCGAAAAAAAACATCAGTATTCGACCAGAATTTTCAACATGTCACCTGAATCACATGTGTTTTATTTAGCCTGATTGAACAGTCTTGTTCCGTCTGTATGATATCATTTGTGTTTGTTTGAGGGAGGCTATCTATATATAAGCCATCAACCTCTTTTGAACAACAGTGATAGTGTGCCGTATGTTGGTGTGTTCGGCTGTTTCTGTGCTGCATTCACTGTCCGATTTTTTTTATCTTTTCGGTACAGTGAACGTTGTAAATTGTATATTACTATCAGAAAATTCATTTTCAGATACGAATGCATACTCTTTAATGAACTCTCATAACATGTAAGCAGGGGCTAATAACTAGAAGCTATTGTTACGTTTACGATCATCGTTAACAATGATATAACTATTGTAAAAGTATCAATATTCGCGGTGGATTAATTTACGTTAAATTAGCGGATGAACTAGACCACGAAATTAAGTCCCCTAAAATCATTGATCTTAAACAAATCCACGAATTTAATATCCCCGAAATTGCAATTTTACTGAAACCCGCGAAATTTAATACCCGCGAAAATTAATGACTTTACAGTATGACATAACTTTGATCGTAAGACCAGCGACAGCTTCTGATTAATAGTCCTTGTACAGGGTGTTAAAAAGTTTGTAATCAAAATTTAAATTCATACTAAATTTTATCTGAGCCATGTATGCAATGACAATATCAATTCTTGCTCTAATAGCTTCATTCAATGCTCGACAGATTAGAAACAATGGTAGTACCTTCTGGAATTTAACCTGAACATTTTATATTCTTCTGAGGTCCGAAAAATAAACTATTGAAACTTCAACATTGAGAACGAACATTTTAACACCCTGTATATCAATATCTGTTCACATACGACCAGCATAAATTAAACCTTAGGTTATTAACTTATTATCCCTTGTGTCAATTATCTTTCATGCTTTCACGAAACCAGGAACAACATAAAAAAATTCAAATTTTAGAAAATCAAATTCTACTCAGCCCCTTTTCAGCAAAAAGGGATTATAACCTAAACTTTATTTCATACTGGCCTTATTGATGAAATAATCATAGCAATCTAGAATTCTGATATCATCTTCATTATTTATTTCCTACATAATGTACAAAAATTAACTATAAATGCATATATTATATATATTAAATAAAACAATTATGTTTAGGAGCGTCGTCTGTACTTGACTGGTCTGCACCATTCCTCACAGACAAGTCTCGTGTCAGAACTACTCTTGTGAACCAGTCCATCGTCTTCCTCAGCCTCAGCATTTCTCTTCCTCTTGCCTAACAATATATTGGTATCACTGTTGGACACTCTAGGTGACACTGTTGGTATGAACCTCTTTGGTTCATAATGATCTCTGGATGTAAAGCCACGAAGTTCAACCATTGGGTTTGTTGTGTGGTTGTCAAGCCAACGGGTCACGTGTTCATATGTTGTCTCATCCCTCTCATATGGACAATACAGATGTGGTTGACTCTCTAAGCGATCAATCATATCTTCTGTTTGTCTTAGAATGTAAGGATATTTCTCCAACCCAGCTGTAACAGAAAAATGACATAATTAATTCTGGTGCAGTTCGTTCAATGGTTCTTTCGATGGTTCGTTGCTTCGTTCGTTCGTTAGTACGTTCGTTGGTAATTTGGTCGGTCGGTCGGTCGGTCGGTCGGTCGGTCGGTCGGTCGGTCGGTCGGTGTGTCCGTCCGTCCGTCGGTCCCGTCCCGTCCCGTCCCGTCCCGTCCCGACAGTTTCCTTCCAGCCCGTCAGCTTACCAAGCAATCTATAATGTACACAGAATTCAAACAAAAAAGTAAATGCCAAGTTCAAGACTGAGTCACAGTCAAACTCGTTCATCAATCAGTCACGATTTGTTGAACTAACTGTATTTTAATTACTACATCATAAATTTTACTAAAAAAATACTACGTTGTGAATAAATACTTTTTAAAAAAGACATAACCAGCGATGGTCTATTATTGAGATTTTACTGTATCTCAAATTATCTAAATACTCACATCGGAATAAGAGATCATATGCTTGCTTCAAAAGTCTGTCATTCCGTCTCATTTTCTTAAAATCAACTTTATGCATCTGTGTGTACCTGTTTATTTCTGCATCTGTAAATAAAAAAAGAATAATGTTGATTTTAGCATTTTTGTTTGAAACGATCTTTAGACATCGACCTACAACATGAATTTTTTTCAGCATTTGTGTGTTCCATTGGACATCACGGATACAGCCGAAAGGTATGACGTAACGTCAAAAGGTGAGGTTCACTCGAAAACGGCAAAATTCGCAAACGACTTTCTACGATTACTTTTGCAAAACTTGGCCTAGAAAAAAGAAAATTATATCACTAAACACAGAAACAAATTGCGCATTTTGCAAAAGACACTTGTACACGGAAATAATGAAAGTGCACTGTAAAATGCGCCGTTTTGAGCGGTGTTTTTTTTCCGCTGAAACGCAGCGAGACATGTTACAAAAACGCATGGTCTTATAGGTAACAGTTGCAATAAAAAATAACTACGGAACGGATTTGGATGGAAACAACACTGTCTGTTAAAGCAGTCACGCCTCATCATGTCATATTATTTCCGTTCGTTCATATGGAAACATTGCCGCAAACATTGTTGTAAAATTAAAAACTAAATGTTCATTATTGCTCCTTATCCATGCATATAGTCTGGACAAATTAAAACGTTCTCATCGAACCTTTTATCAATAATTTGATTTCGTTCATTTCGTTATAAGCAGAGAGTATTACAAATATGTATAAGGTGTAAGGTTAAACTATTTAACACTAATCTAATTTTAAATGATCGGTAAATTATGACTGTCTTGCGAAAATTGATATATTCCGTGCGTGTTGGTAATATATAGATACACAAAGGTCGAAGATCCTGTTAACTTGTTCAGACTATACTCACATCTACAGTATATAATATTTTGCAGAAGAATAAACAATACATGTACCTTAAACCTCATTAATACACTTCAGAGCCTGGCCGGAAGTTGATAAACCGCCCGGAATCCACCCATAGGGCTGAAGCCCTCGAGGTGATTATTCATTTTCCGGATGGAGTATCGCTTCCCTGTCCATCTTTGTCGTGTATTAACCTCTTAACAATAAAACCACCATTGAAATAATCGAAATTCTTATTGAATAATGAGACTGAAATACGATCAGAACAATTAAAATGGAATACAGAGTTTTTAATTTTGAGATGATCTTTACATCGGGTTATATCAATTTTGATTTGATGTGATTTCTTATAACTGAAGTGGTCTTATTATTGAGACGGTCTTATCGTTGAGATTATCTTATTATTGAGGTGGTCTTATTATTGAGACTGACTTATTATTAAAGCGGGCTTATAACTAAGTGGTATTATTTTCTTAGGTGGGCTTATCATTGAGGTGATCTTATTAAAGTGGTGGCCTTCACGTGAGGTTAAACTGTATGTTATTAGGTGAAAATCAGTTCATGACAAACTTACCTGTAATGATTCTACTGGTCGTTTCGCTGTATCTAGACTCAAACTTGTCAGCCATTCTGTCAAGGTCAAGTACATCATGATCACCTAGGTCAATGTCACTCTGTGTAGATGTTGAGCAACTAGCTTTGACTTCGGTTTGACCATATATACGTGTTGCTTCTATACTGACCGATTTCTTATCTGAAAATATAAAATTAAACTATTTAGCAAGGTATATCAGATCTATATACCCTCATTACGACATATCCTAAAAATATCACGAACGTTAAGGCCCCGTCACACACAACCAATCTATTAAACGAAGCCTAAAGAATAAAGTAATTTGGTGATGTCTTAACGAATTCTGATCGAACAAATCACCGCAACGGACACAAAACGCTCACAGGCGCATCCATACCACCCAAACCATCCGTACGTGGACAACGTACAAATACTAATGAGAACGAATTTACTATCCAGTATTCGCAAGTTGACGGGAGTGACATTCGTTATGTGTGACGGGTCTTTAATATTTATACATGTTCGTCTTTTATATTTATATATGGTGTACGCTACACATATTATTTGTATATTCATGTTTGTCTTATATCTACACATATTTGTGGATAAAAGACAAACATGAACATAAAAATAATATGCGCCAATACCATCTAGTGTTGGCAAACTAAATCCACATTTTGCTATATAGTTTTACTGTTTTCAATGTTAACTTGCTCTTTCTGTAGTACACCCATTCACCGCCACCCCACCCCCAGAATCCGACGTGCCTACCCAATTTCAGGGACATGTAACAGAAAATAAATATTATTTTCTTTACGCCTAAGAATGATAAGGCAGTTTTTATATTGTGTTTGTATCAACATTGGAGCATGATCACGCGGCTCTGACAACACTAAAGGTATCAAACCCAAGACGAAATTTGTCAACATGTGGTCCGCTTCGAAATAAAGTAAGTATTTTATTTCTTCATCGATTTTTATGAAACATACGTCAGTATAAGGGGGGAATGTACGCTTTCCACGAAATATAGGATCTTTTTCAGCAGCTGTGCCGTTTTTCCAGCACCGTGTGAAACCTTTGGAGTGGTAAAATATACGAGCAGACTACAATTTCAAGCAGTCTTTCTTTTCACAGTGTGCTGGAAAAAACGACCCAGTTGCAAAAAGGATCCTATCTTTCGTGGACAACTTATATTTCCTCTTAATCTGTTGTATATTTCATAGAAATCGGTATAAATTTGAGGTTAAATAAAGAGGAAAAGATCGAAAATCCAAAATGGTGGTCATGTTCGAAGTTCGAATTATCTTGATTTATTAAACTTGAATTCCCTACTAAGATCTTAATTATTGTAGATTCTAGATTCTCAAATTCATTGAGCACAATATTAAAGTACTTAAATTCTTCAAATATCGTAAAATAACAATATAAAGGTATTTATGCGACTTAAGAACAAAGTAGCGCCAAGAAACAAAATTTACGATTGAACTACGTACCATCAGCATAAGGTAAAATTGCCATTTTAAAAAATGTCACAATAAGTATTATTTTACGAAGTTTTCATTTTTTAAAATTGAAAACCATATAACACAAACCTTCATACATACTTGGAACACGTTGCAACATTTGTTCAGGCGCTTGATTCCGCATAATAAAATAAATTGTCAGAGCGTTTTATTTTGCGTGCAGCGCTTGTAAAGTCTATGTGAGTAATGACGGAGCGGTTGCTTCGCGACGCCGTCATCAGTTTGAACGTCATAACATTGTGACGTCACCAATGAACGTCGGGACGTCGACGAATAAGACACCAGACAAAACTGACCACGACTCTACCTGTCAACAACAGAGTATTATTTGTACCACGACAAACGATTTCACAAATTTTGAAATCCAATCTTCGGAAGTAGCATGGCTGCCATATCAAACGTAGAGCGGGTCACCTTAATCCGAACATGCTTCTAATTCCGAACAAAATATAAAATTCTCACCTAATGATTCAATGTAACAGATTTTAATTCTGTGTCGTCATTATTTCGACAGCACATCCTTTCTCTTTGTTTGTAAAGTAAAGTCTTATTGTTGAGATTGTCTTCTTGTTAAGATGGACTTATTATTGATATGGACTTATTGTTGAGATGGTCTTATTGTTGAGATGGTCTTATTGTTGAGATGGTATTATTGTTGAGATGTACTTATGGTTGAGATGGTCTTATTGTTGAGATGGTCTTATTGTTGAGATGTACTTATGGTTGAGATGGTCATTTTGTTGAGATGGACTTTTTAGAGAGATGGTCTTATTGTTGTGATGGACTTATTGTTGAGATAGTCTTATTGTTGAGATGGTCTTATTGTTGAGATGGTCTTATTGTTGAGATGGACTTATTGTTGAGATGTACTTATTGTTGAGATGGTCATTTTGTTGAGATGTCTTATTGTTGAGATAGTCTTATTGTTGAGATGGTCTTATTGTTGAGATGGTCTTATTGTTGAGATGGTCTTATTGTTGAGATGGACTTATTGTTGAGATGTACTTATTGTTGAAATGGTCTTATTGTTGAAATGGTCTTTATTGTTGAGATGGTCTTATTGTTGAGATGGTCTTACTGTTGAAATGGTCTTACTGTTGAGATGGTCTTATTGTTGAGATGGTCTTATTGTTGAGATGGACTTATTGTTGAGATGTACTTATTGTTGAAATGGTCTTATTATTGAGATGTACTTATTGTTGAGATGGACTTATTGTTGAGATGTACTTATTGTTGAGATGGTCTTACTGTTGAAATGGTCTTACTGTTGAGATGGTCTTATTGTTGAAATGGTCTTATTGTTGAGATGGACTTATTGTTGAGATAGTCTTATTGTTGAGATGGTCTTACTGTTGAAATGGTCTTACTGTTGAGATGGTCTTATTGTTGAAATGGTCTTATTGTTGAGATGGTCTTATTGTTGAGATGGTCTTGTTGTTGAGATGGTTTTAATGTTGAGATGGTCTTATTGTTGAGATGGTCTTACTGTTTAAATGGTCTTACTGTTGAGATGGTCTTATTCTTGAAATGGTCTTATTGTTGAGATGGTCTTGTTGTTGAGATGGTCTTATTGTTGAGATGGTCTTATTATTGATATGTACTTATTGTTGAGATGTTCTTATGGTTGAGATGGTCATTTTGTTGAGATGGACTTTTTAGTGAGGTGGTCTTGTTGTTGAGATGGTCTTATTGTTGAGATGGTCTTATTATTGATATGTACTTATTGTTGAGATGTACTTATGGTTGAGATGGTCATTTTGTTGAGATGGACTTTTTAGTGAGGTGGTCTTGTTGTTGAGATGGTCTTATTGTTGAGATGGTCTTATTGTTGAGATGGTCTTATTGTTGGACTTATTGTTGATATGGTCTTATTGTTGAGATGGTCTTATTGTTGAGATGGTCTTATTGTTGAGATGGTCTTGTTGTTGAGATGGTCTTGTTGTTGAGATGGTCTTATTGTTGAGATGGTCTTATTGTTGAGATGGTCTTGTTGTTGAGATTGTCTTATTGTTGAGATTGTCTTATTGTTGAGATGGTCTTATTGTTGATATGGTCTTATTGTTGAGATGGTCTTATTGTTGAGATGGTCTTGTTGTTGAGATGGTCTTGTTGTTGAGATGGCCTTGTTGTTGAGATGGTCTTATTGTTGAGATGTACTTATGGTTGAGATTGTCATTTTGTTGAGATGGACTTTTTAGTGAGATGGTCTTGTTGTTGAGATGGTATTATTCTGTATATGAGGTAGACCTTATGTCGAAGCGGACATTGAATGAAGTGTTACAGAGAGATGACAAGGTGGCGTGATTTCGGCTTGGTAACATTGTACTCCGAGCACCAGTCTATATAATATCGTACACGTAAATTTCCGACTAAATGATCAAATTCATCAAGAATAGATCTATTACATGTATCTAGGTCTAGCCACTAGATCTATGCAAAATAATTTAAAATGCATGAAATTTACCATAAAATATCTAGATCTAACAAACTACACGTGTATTATAAACTTTTAAGGAATTTATGCGACTTGAAAACGAAGAAAACGTCAAGAAAACAAAAGTTACCGTTGTCCTACGTACCATCAGCGCATGGTAAAATTGCAGTTTTAAATAATTCGTCATAAGTATTATTCTACGCAGTTTTCAATTATTTAAAAACGATAAACATAAAACACGAACCTTCATGCATACTTGGAACACGTTGTAACATTTGTTCATGCGCTTGATTCCGCATAATAAATTAAATTGTCAGAGCGTTTTATTTTGCGTGCAGCGCTTGTAAAGTCTATGTGAGTAATGACGGAGCGGTTGCATCGCGACGCCGTCATCAGTTTGGACGTCATATCATTGTGACGTCATATCTGAACGTCGGGACGTAGACTAAATTAGAAGCCAGATAAAATTGTAGTTAATCAAGTGGAAAATATGTCAGTAGAGTATGCTTTGAAGGTTTGGAACAGTTTTCTGTAATCACACTTCAACCACATAAACCTGATAATCCCCAAAATAGTTGAAAATACTATAGATCTATCCAATACCCGTTATAAACCAGCATACTGTAATACGCTAGCTGGTCAAGTAACGGGGAACACCAATTTGACCAAAATTACATGGCCTACCTCTTCCATTTAACGTTTAAGTAACATGATAATTCATTAAGATGAATCTAGTTAAAATGCATACATTTTGAATTCCTGTAGGGTCCGTCTCTAATTTGGGTAGGCCTACCGCTGATTTCAGGAGTACGGATTTGTATATATTCCGTAAACCGGACTTGATCGGATTTTAGTCCATTCTCACTTCAAGGGGGGCAACTCCAAAGAAATACTTCCTGATTTGTGTTGATTATTTTCGCAGTATTTTGAAACATTTTAGTTATTTTTCCGCTTCATAGTTTCTCACAGCCAGGTAATTATTTTATTTCGTTTGTTTAACCATTCCTCTATTAAAATACACCGACTTCGGTGACCAACTATCCCTGACATTCAGTGTGTCTCGATTTTAGTTGGGTGGGTGGAAGCTGCCAGTGTGTCACGTCCGTGTTCGTGGTATTAGACTCTTAATTAGTCTTAGCCAGCCTCTAGGCTCAGAGGCAGCTCGTTGACAGCAAATAACAATAAGATAACATTTGATGTTTTGTTGTTGCAAAGAAACATAAATGAACTTCAAACTTGAATAACCCGAGAATACATGAGTTTGCTTGGACAGTGGGTTTCGTAATGCCAAGCAATAACATTTTATGTGTTTCGTAACGTTGAGCAATTACATTTTATGCTGTCTCGTTTAGCTACATTTAGCTATAATAATGTCGTCCAAATTTCTTGAAGTCTTACTGAAAGTTCACCCCAATCATTTCTCATGTTCTAGTCCAATTAACTAATTGTTAACTCTACAGTACATGCCCTATTCTTTGATAAATACAATACAGTTATTAATGATTTAGGCCACCAGCCCACAACATGATTACTTTTGCAACAAAGCAGAGAAATGTCAAAATGTGACAATTATTTGTTGGACTAATAGAGTATGGAGTCTGACTATTATTAATATAGAAATAATAGATAAATGTACTGTTTATTTTGGTTGTTTCGTAACCATTCTATTGGTCATAATCATTTCACAATCAGATTTAAAATGATGATCATTTTGTAACTTCAATGCTTTATAAAGATCAGCAACTAACATATTTTCAGTACTTAATTAATATATTTTAAACCTTGTTTAAAAAGGTGATATCAAGATGAATAAAATACAATGGTAATATAACTATAAGCTTGTGATTGTTAAAAGATGAGAATAATTTTTGATAAATTTGTGTTCTGTTGTCCAATTTTTCGACGACCGTAAAATTGTAGATTCTGGAAAACAGGTTTTATCCTGTAAAGTTGAAATCGAGTATAAGGCATCCTGATCTGACCATACTTGAATTGCGCTTAAGATGAACAGATATTGAAACAATGTTATCACAAATCTATTGTTTCACTCCTTTTCAGCGTTATGAGTTATCCATATGGTGGAGGTGGCGGTTATCCCGGTCAGCAGGGAGGTTATCCTGCAGCCCCTGGATACCCACAACAAGGATTTCCCCAGCCAGGATACGGGGCTCCACAACAGCCTGTAGTAAGTGTCTATTGATTGATTATTGCCTGATGTGTAGAGGTTGTTGCTCTACAGAGGTGAAATTTAGAGCAAATATCACATCTATGGGATATTTTGAAAGTGTTGTTTTGGAGAGGCTGTTGCTCTATTAAAAGACGGTCTCTCTTGAGAGATTGTAATGTACTGTGTCAGGCCTCAATGAATCCACTCGTCCGCTCGTCCTGCACAATATCTTCCTTCTTTATTTATATAGCAGGACAAGTAAGATTTTGGGGTTTTCTTCTTTGTCTGTATTGCAGGACGAGTGCTTTTAAAAATATTTGTTGAGGCCTGTGTGTATATATTGTAAACCAAGAAATTATTTCGCGCGATTTAGATTTGCAGAGTTCGCAAGTGGTAGAATTCCTTAAAATTAAGTCGCCATGAAAGTGCTAAAAACATTAATATTGGCATTGCAGGAAATTTAAAAACACAAAAATTTATAGTGGCAAATATGCCGATGATCAGCAAAACACGAAAGTTTGTATTCGCCAAAGTAAGTAGAAGGGACATTGGTTAAAAGTTTGTGAATTTATTATCAGGGTAAATATTTAGAAATGGATCTTTCATCACAGTTGTGTGGTTAGGGTCTAGTTGTGGTAAGGCTGGTCGTTCGCACTGTTCTTTAGATGTGGTTTGGCCTTAGTTTAGTTTGAATACATTGTTGAACTTGTGAAGAAGTAATCCAACTGTTATATAAATAAGGACCATGTTTTTATGCACATGTCTACCTGGTCAGATGATGTCTCCATGCTGTTTGTGACAATTTTGTCTATGTTAGTGCTACCAGTAGCCAACATACCGGTAGTCAATGGCTACTGAAATTTCCTAATTTCTTTTTAGTCCCCTACCGGTTTTTGACTATAGGAGGGGACTATAGGTTTGCCCTCCGTCCGTCTGTCCGTCAGTCAGTCCGTCCGTCAAAAAATCTGGATCCTGACATAACTCAAAGAGTTTCCAACCTAGGTGTATGAAACTTGATATGTGGATAGATGGCAATAAGGGGATTATGCACGTCTAAAAATATTTTGATTCTGACAAAAATTGTGGTTGCTATGGCAACAGAAACATTGAAAATGGCTTATTACAGGTGGGGACTTCTGTATTGCTTGCAATTCTTAATTACTTGTTAAAAATAGTGTCTCAGGCTTCAAAGAAAACTACTTCAACATAAAATGTTCGTTAACTTGATATAAGTTTTACATTCAGTACATGAATACTACAAAAAGTATTACTAAACCTGATGAAGTTATAAAACAAAACGCATAGTTGAGTATGTTGAGTTGTGCAAAGACCTAAATATACACAGATTGGACACTTAATTGAAAACGGAGAGAAAATGCAAAATAACATGCAGCAGACTCTGATATTTTGCATGAATACTTTTGTTTGTCATCCTTTTTAATGACCAATATCTCATTTTGAAGAGCTAAGCTTCTTCTACTGCATGATGTAACTTATTTTTTTTATCTCTTATAGAATTCAAAATTTATTTGTTTGAATGAGGCAGATCGGCTATTTTCTGATAAAATTGGAATTTCCATTAAAATGAGAGTAGGTCTGGCTCTTTGAGGTGTATTGTTTTATTCCTTGACTGATTTCAATAAATTAGATATCATTTTAAAGCAGAATAATAAATCTATTGTATTAAGATAATAGTTTTTTCCTATGTATATTAAAACAGGAGATATAAGGTATTTAGAACAAACAAGATTTCGGGAGATTTCAGAAAACTTGCGCGAGATATTGTGAGATTTGGGAGATTTTTCCACTCTTTGTATATTTAGGTCTTTGAGTTGTGTTTTCTTTTCATTAGAATGGAAGATTGCATTATTGTAATTATGTTAGTCTCGTAAAATAAGACTTACTTACTTACTAAAGTTATGTGATTGTTTGAAAAGCTTGTGTTTTATACATTTTTTGAAAAAGACCTGTAGTTGGCAGTGATTTTTTTCCTTCTTTGTTTGCTACTGGTAAACGGTACCTTCACAATTTGAAAAAGGCTAAAGATTTCCCAAATTTGAAGTGATAAATTCTAAATGAACATTTAAAACAAAAAATTCAAAAACGGACATAAAATGAGAAAGTTAGGAACATTTTTGACAAGAGGTCAAGCATAAAAGTTTACAGAAACAAGTAAACTGTCACATGTTATCTCTTTTTCTATTTCATTTGGCCTTTCTGCTTCATGAAAATTCCCAATTTCAATTTGTCACGACGCGAAAATTCCTAATGACAGTAATCTGAACAGACCCAGACCCTTTCCCTGAGTCAAAATATTGAGTAATAGAGAATATTACTGTAAGTCTCTCTCTGATTATCGAAAAGCTGTTAAATAGTAAGAATATTGACAAATATTAAGATTTTAACCTAATCTGATTTGTGTGTATGTTCTATGTACCTTACTTTTTTCTTATGTGTGAAAATGTAAATATGTGAACAATTTCAAATTTAGCCTAGATATTTACCTATACAGCGACATTATGTTGGTATTGGTGTTATGCATATTGACTTTTTGATCCACGTTTGCATTACGGTATCATTTTCCTATAATCAATAATATCCACACCTTTGTCTGTTCTACTCAGGAACACTTTAATATTCATTCATTTGTTCAACATAGAAATTGCTTTTGAAATTGTGTAAAATCAATGAATATTTAAACCCTGATGTTGACAATCATAATTCATTCACATTATGATAATTACACAGTTGGTATTCTGAATGTCGAGAAGATATGATTACTGCATACATTGCAGGGGACCCACTAGCTTCTGAATCTGAAGGGTCATTTTGATACTTTTGACTGAATTTAACCATTGATTTTATAGGCAAAATACCCAGATCCAAGAGAAAATTACCAAAATCTAGAGGGTCAAAATGTGGCTCTTCGGAAATTTCAGGGTCTAAACCCCTACTCCCGAGTCAAATGGAACCCCTGCATTGTAGGTTTTTAAGTTAACTAAGTGGAAGCTTACACAAATTTCAGCCTACAAAGAATGCTACAAAGAAGTTAAAAAATCGGAAATATTCCTGACACTAAATTTAAAAATGCACTACAGTGCACCAGCGTAAATATCTTCCCCCTTAAGTATATAATACTTAAATTTAAGTTTAATCATGAATTTTTTTAAAAGACCCAGCCATAGCTTCAAAGTTTAAAGGAGTGCACTAGACCCTGTCATAGCTTGAAAGGTGTGCACAAGATACTGTTCTCTTCTATTCTCTGATGACTAAAGTATTTGCTCACCTGGGAGCCTTTTCAAACAACTAGTCTTGAAACTGCCCCCGTCACAGTTGTGGTTTCAAGATTAACTGAATTACACCAATTGGTAACGGGAATCAGGCTTTCAATAACCGGTATAGGCTCATATTACAATATTAAATCATAGTCCTGTGTAATTTATGATATTATTCAATCATATGTATCATCTGAAACTTGTAAGTTCCCTACCAGTTTTCAACTGGAGAGGACTATTGGTTTGCTCTCTGTCAATCTGTCAAATAAATCTCAGGGCTTTTTTTCACTACATACGAGGGGCCTATATAAGACCCCTTCACAATTTCCTACAGGCCCCTTCACAATGAGAATTGGCATCTTGGTTTTGTAAACTAAACTTAACCACAAGGCACCAAACATAGATAAAAATCATATATTCCTGTACTTGACTTGATATGAAGTATTATATCATAGATACATGCATGTTTGGGACAAGTGGACAAAAATTGAGCTAACATCTGAAAAAAATCTTTCACAATTTGGTGATTTATTGCACTTGTTTATAACAATTTGAAAAGTTTGTGTGTTTACTTTTTCACAATTTTGAGGATTTTCACGCTAAATTTTCACAAAACAAAAGGACCTGGGCCTCTTCACAATTCAGCGAAAAAAAGCCCTGAATCTGGATCCTGTCATAACTTAAACAGTTTCTATGCAAGGTTTGTGAAACTTGGTATGTAGATGGCGACCAATAAGAAGATAATGCTTTTTTAAAAACATTGTGATTCAGACAAAAATTGTGGTTTCTATGGATATAGAAATAATGAAAATACTTTAAAATCTGGATCCTTTCATAACTTTAACAGTTTCCAAGCTAGATTTATGAAACTTCGTATGTGTGTAGATGCCATATTAAAGAGATTATTTACATCTTCTGTAAATGTTTTTTGATTCTGACAAAAATATTGGTTGGGGACTTCTGCACCGCTTGCAATTCTCAATTACTTGTTTCGAAAAGGAAATTAAAATATTTACAAAAAGAAAAAAATTGGGTCATAAATTACATACTGGTATCCATATTAGTTTTGTTTCATGTATTGTATCTGTCATTTGAACTCATTTCTGATATTTCTTTCAGGTGGGCATGCCAACTCCTGAGTCAGCGTCAGCGGCAGCTTACGGTGGCCAGCCTGGTGGTGGTCTTCCATACGGTACAGCGCCACCTGGTGGTGCCCCTGGTGGATTAGGATTTGGTGTAAGTCGATATTATAAACTGTCAAGAATATACTTTTAATCAAATTAATAAAATAAATGTTTTACCCAGTCATTAGATTTCTATAAAGATAATATGAATACATTTCGAAAAAAGTTTTCACTGATTTTATTGTTGAATATAAAGATACCCGCAATTTTAACAGGTTAGCTGATCAATATACAGAAGACTATCTCTGGACTACAAACCTGTTCATCTCTAGTTGGCTGGGAAACACTGAAAAAGCATTTCTGAAATGACCAAGTGCCCCGTCCGAAAAATGTAACCAAGGACCTCTCAATCTGTAGCATGATATCAAGAGCATTATCCACTCTGTAACCACTATGCCACCTTGGTAGTTTGGCTGATAATTGTCCATTGATTTACTATTTCTGTATAAGCTTAGTAACTTAGTCTTCCTGGTTTACTGTATGCATGTTTTGTTGTATATTTAGATGCCACAAGGTCCCCAGCCTGGCTATCCCCAGGCACCCGGTGTGTCTATGCCAGCTGCCCCCGGGGCAGGACAACCAACTTACCAACAGGTTAGTGATTGCTTTCCAATATTTGTTTTACAAAAGATTGTTTTCCACTTAACTCCTATTATTATAAATGTACATTTTTACACACTTTAAACTTAACGTGATGCAACCAATTGCAGAGTCCTAAGCTGCATAATAAAAATATATATATGTTATATGATGAATGTTTTGGAGAGAGGAGCTACCAGTATGTCTCACAATGAGTTTACTAATGTGCATGATACAGAACATGCTTCAGTTCCAGAAGTATCCTTTTTTTCTTTCTAGCCTGTGTAGAGCGTCATACATTATGTACCTGCAGGCCTCAACAATTATTTTTAAAAGCACTGACTTATCCTGCAATATAGGCAAAGGAGAAAACCCCAAAATCTTACTTGTCCTGCTATATAAATAAAGAAGGAAAAAATTGTGCAGGACGAGTGGATTTATTGAGGCCTGACATGGGACCTTGGTGTAAATGTAACATGTGACAGTAATGTTTTTTGTTAATTGTAGTGGAGCTGGAAATTGAACTAGTGCTACTATTTGTTGTTCCTGTGCAACCTTCTGACCACTGTTCCATTCTCTGTGTTTCTGGAGACTATCTAGACAGTGGAGTTGTCCTAAATTTCAAAAAGTCTTTATCTGGAATGTTAAATTTTCATTGTCCTCTTGAAAATGTTCACTTACTTCACCATCATCTTATTATGTCCACCATCTTTGATGCACATGTTGGTCGGTATGTGTGTCTGTCAGTTGATAGGCTAAATGGTTTCTGTTAAATAACTTAGAACTGTTGACGCTAGGATCCTCACACTTTATATGGCAGTTGGTCGTCAACAGTAGATGTCCCCTAGCAACATTTAGGTCTGTAAGTGACAGTAAGTCAAAAGTCAAGGTCATTGTGACCTTTAACATGAATAATTATACCAAAGGGTTTATGATTAATAACTCAAGAATGGTTGGGCTCAGGACCTTCAACATTGAAAGGGATGTTAGTCACCATCAGTAGTTGACCCCTAACTATTTTGAGAAGGTCAAATGGGAAAAGTGGCTGTGACCTCTACCATAAATAGATAGCTAAATAGTTTCTGATCAATAACTTGAGAATGGTTAGGCCCAGGATCTTCAAACATTATAGGGATGTTAGTTACTATCGGTAGATGACCCAGGTTAATTGTGAGGTCAGTAGGTCAAGGTCACCTTGACCTTTAACATTTCTTACCATCGGGCTGCGATGGGCATATAGTTTAACAAACATCTCTTGTATACATAGGATCATAAAGAACTATTCTTAGAGCCTGTCAGCTGCCCTTTGTACATGTTATATTAATTATTTTAATCAACATTTTCTTGATATGTTTTTCAGCAACCTGGGTATCCTCAGAATCCTGCTGCAGGAGGCTATCCCCAAGCTGGTGGTGCCCCAGGTTACCCTCAAGCCGGTGGCGCCCCAGGCTACCCTCAAGCCGGTGGCGCCCCTGGGTATGGTCAACCTGGAAGTGCTCCTGGATACGGTCAACCTGGCAGTGCCCCTGGTTACGGTCAGCCTGGAAGTGCCCCCGGATATGGTCAACCCGGTAGTGCCCCTGGATACGGTCAACCTGGTAGTGCGCCTGGTTATGGCCAACCTGGACAAGCTCCCCCGCCTGGTGGCGCCCCATCAGCTGGTTACGGGGCTGGAGGTTACGGACAGTCTCAGCCAGCGGCTCCACCAGGTGCCCCAGGTGGTATGTCATATGCCACTAATGTAGCACCAGGACATAATGTCAGCGCTTTAGGACAAGGTGGTGCTCATACTGGCTACAAAGTTCGGGTAAATTTACCTCTTCTACTTTGTATTCAGGAAATAACAATAATTCATACAAGCAAAATGTATTTGTTAAGGTTTATTGTAGTCATAGGACTTGTAAATACAATTTTCACAAATTAAAAATCCAAGTTTGAATTTCCGTCATAGGTTACATGAGGCACCTGACATAGTGGGCTAGCCAAAATTTTTGGCATGGACTGCAATAGTGCAACATTTCTCAGGTATCCCACTATTCCAGAATAATCTTATTTGCTTCACTGGATAGAGTGAACTTTTCGGCTGAAAATGAAAGTTATTGACTAAGTTATGGTAATGTGAAATTTCATATTAAGATGAACAATGCTTGAACAGAGTATTGGTGTACAAAATAGACTGGCAACTTGTATTTAAGATTGGGTATTATGCTTCAGTCAGTAGGACTCCTGATAACATGATAGCAGCCAAAGAGCACACAAACATTATGTTTGTTAACAATATTTGTTGTCATTGTTTATTTGTCAACAATGTTCATTTTGTCTACACAGGAGGATCCTACACTGAAACCTGCTGCTAACTTTAGTGCTGAAAATGATTCCAAGATTTTGAGAAAAGCTATGAAAGGATTTGGTAAGTCTTAGTATTTAAGAATATTCAGATATCTGTATTTTGTTCCGAATATGCTGATCACAAACTTATACTCGAGTATTTGTTGTAGATGTATCATTTGTAAGTATTCGTTTAACAATTTGTCGAATAAGAGACAGCATCTTTTTTAGCAGCATCATCAATATAATCATTTCGCTATCCTGTCATGTTATATTTTGATTTCTTTAACGTGTGGCAGATGTTTGTGCGATTGATTGATTGATTGATGTTCCAGGTACTGATGAGAAAGCGATCATTGATATATTAGCCTACAGAACAAACAGTCAAAGACAACAGATTAAACAAATGTTCAAGACCTGCTTCGGAAAGGTATCTTGAAGTTGACTTATTTCCTTTTATTATTTACTTGGAACTTCATTAGGTTGTTTCTAGTTAAGAGATACTTGTCTGATGACCTCTGTCATGATTTTACTATAAAATGTATGTGAGTGTTAATTTTGGCCTACATTGAACAAAGAGCTCTGATAAGAAATAAAAGAATTATTGCTAATTTTTCCACTTGCCAAATGTATGAAAATCTGATATTTTTTACCCTTGGATATATCAACTTATACATTAGTCTTTGTGGGGATCCAGTTTAAGCTGCATTATTGGACCTTGTTGGAAGAGCTTTGTTGTCATGACCTTTTTATGTTTCTTGTGTTTTATATTTCAGGATTTAATAAGTGAATTGAAGAGTGAATTAGGTGGTCATTTTGAAGATGTTATACTAGCTTTAATGATGAAAACAGAAGAGTATGATGCATATGAATTGAAGAGAGCTATGAGGGTAAGTGTCTACTATTGTCTTTATAAAGTCCTGGGTCCTACTGATCCAAAATAATCCAGGTCCCGATCTCCCGAAGCATCTCAAGTAGAAATCTCAGCTCAAACTGAGATTTTGCTCAAATCAGAGTCTGAATATCAGATACATCAGAAGTATGTAATCTTGACATTTTATTGTAATAAACTCAGAATAAAGTGTCTGTTTTGTGACTCCAGTTTTGATTACAACCTATCATGGAAATTACATCAAAGATGAAGGACAATATTTGAGATGAGATTAAGCTCAAATTGAGATCCTTCGGGAGATCGGGGCCAGATTCGTGCCCTAGAAAGAATGAAATTTCCTGCAAAAAAAAAGGTATTTGATGAAAATATTAATTTGAAATTCATTGAAATTTTGTATGTGACTTAAAACCATTGAACAATTTTTTAAACAAAATGGCGGTAAAGCGATAAGTGCTATTTGCACCAGAAACAGATTTTTTTCAGGATTGGACATTACTGTACATGCTTCATGCATTATAATAATACATAAGGTTTTTTTCCACTCAGGGTTACATGTTTTCTTTTGTGATAAATTGAAAAATCTTTGAAAATCATTGCCAGATTTCTTATTTTGTGTGTGTTTACATATGTACAGGGCCATTGTGGTCTAGTGTCTGAGTGATTTAGAGGCATTCCGTTCAAATTGACCCTAAGAAAGATTTAAATCAGGAATTCAGTTTTTATCCATGAAGGAATCTTAATTTTGGTTGTACATTGTAAAATCATTGAAACTATGTTTGCATGATCCAATGTCAAACAAGCAATAAAGTCTGTTTACCTCTTCTTTGTTATAAGGTCAATTGAGATCAATGTTGTTTTAAGACTACAAAAAAACGCTTTTTTACCAAATTTCACAAACGTTTACTTGTGGATAGATTCCTTATGATATTAGGGTACAGTACAACCTCTGTAGAGCTGTATATATTGGCTCTTGTTTCGAGGTTTTTGCTCTACAGAGATTACGGTATAAGCTTATGGTAAACATTGGCCTAGAGAAATTTCGAAGATGTTGTTATAGAGAGGTTGTTGCCTTTCGGAGGGATGCTCTGGAGAGGTTGCACTGTATATTTCTTCATATATATTTCAGGGTATGGGTACTGATGAAGATGCTATGATAGAAATTCTCTGTTCTAGAAACAATAGACAAATTGCTGAAATTAATAGTACTTACCACACAAGTGAGTATAAGTTTCTCACAGAATATCAGCATGGGCTGATATAAGGTGGAAGGGTGTCACATAGTACTTACTCATGAATATTTTTATAGCTATTTTTCTTCTTCTGTGCTCCATCTTTTACAGTGGTTAATAACTTCAGTTTTGATGTGGTGATGAACTGCACCATCTTCTGTAGGTTGCTGTCATCTCCATACACTTTGGTCTCAAGGGACATGTCTGATGGCCAGACTATCTACTAGTACCGCGCTTCTTCCAGATTGGAGCAGATTTGCAATATATTATAGTTATAAAAGTTTACAAAACATGTCAGTGTGAGTCGTTGCGAACTATATTGTACATGTACATCCTACTGGTTTTTGTGGTCTGATGGATATTATCCTTATAAAAACTGCTGGTTCACCCGGTGTCAGAATAATGAGAATGGGTGGTCTTCATATGACTGAAATACTGTTGACCAGTGGGTCTTCAAACAATTTTATAAAATACAAGGATGTACCATTTTATAGCTGTTGTAAGTCTTTCTGAACCCTGGATCAGTCATCTTCTTTCAATTACAGTGTACAGAAGAAAGCTAGAACAAGACATTGTCAGTGATACCTCCGGTCATTTCAAACGTCTTATGGTATCCATGGCCAACGTAAGTTTACTTGGTAGTATTGTTATCTACACAGTTCCATAATCAATATAAAGCAAAATATCATTCAATAACCAGGTGTGTAGAAATGAGCCAGTAGGGGATAAAATCCACTGGTCAGAAGTGTGGTCATATGAACAGTAAACAAATTTATGTCACAAGGTCAAAGGTCAGAGCTGCAGCAAAAAGACGTATGCCGCGGGGTCACATGGCTGTCACATAAGCAAAAACATCAGTTCAACAGGGAAATAATTCTAAAATGTGTTTTAAATAGAGACATGACAGAAATCCATGGCTCAGCCTCATGTGTCACATCCTCATACATCAGCGGTTAGTCAAAAAGATTATATTAAGTCAGACAGGGAAGGCAGCACTCAACCCAACCAGCCGAGCACAGAAAACATAAAAACACACAAAACTCAATGCCCAACTGAACCAACCGAGCACAGGAAACATAAAACACATAAAGACACAAAGCCCAACTGAACAAGCGGCGGTCCGCCCAAGTCCAAGCTGTCGAAAAGTATAATAAATTATAAGTATCTGAATGACCCAGTTTCCACAGCAAAGTTTAAAAGCTGAATAGAAAAGATTCAGCAAACAAAAGACAGAAAGCCTACGCTGAATGACCTAGTTACAACAGTAAAACTGCTGAACTACATAGTTTTAGCAGCCTTTAGTCTCAAAAGTTAAGTAACGGTATTAAAACGTTGAAAGGCCCGATTCCAGACTACCGGTACTTACGTTTTGGATGAAGAATACTGTGGTGAACGAGAATGATGTGATACAGATAGGACCCAATGTATGTGTCCTACCTACAGCTCCTATATATTCTTTAGTTGATTTTCTTAATATGTCAATTACAGAGCTACAGATAAGGTTTTAGTCCATTGGGTATTTTACCCCCGAGTTTCAATTTTATTTGGGTTTTGACAAATCTTAATTGGGTATTAAATAAAACACATAGGGTAAATGATCTTTTATGTACTGTTTTTTACTATAACAACATTTTCTATTTGGGTATTTCAGATTGTCTTTGCTTTTTGTTACTCCCTCCTCTCAAATCTATTGGGTTTTTAAGAAAATTAATTGGGTAATTACCCCAATACGCAGCTTATCTGTAGCTCTGACTGTCATATTGTACAATGTTCTAAGCTATATCCTTGTATATTTAGGGTGGACGACAAGAGAATCAGAATGTTGATATGAACAAAGCTAACACCGATGCTCAGGTATGTGGAACATAAAGTCACTTTTGTTAACCCCCTACTGGTTTTTGTTGTCTGATGGTTATTATTTTGAGGAGACACAGTGGTTCAGTGATAAATAGAGGATATTTGTTTGTTTTGATTGAATATGGTTTATATCTCATCGTGTAGGGATAAAATTCAATATTTTCAAGAGCGCGTAGCGCGAGTGAAAATATTAAAATTTTATCACTACAAGATGAGATATTAACCATATTCAATCAAAACAAACAAATATTCTATTTATTTAATGCTTTTATGGTGTCAAAACTGGTACTATTTATGCCAAAATACCACTGTGGTTAGGCTACGTATGAATATGTTATTCCATTCATATTTTTCACTTCCAAATCCGCCATCTTGGATTATGGTGAATAGGTGAAAACGACTTTTTTGAGAATTTTGCATTAAATCATACACCAACTTGTAGGAAATGGTCTAACTAAGAATAAAACCCACCACATGACATGTTTCCGTCCAGTAATAAAAAAGTTACAGATATTTTAGTGTTGAGATTTTGGTAAATTAAAGTAGTCCCTGTGAGGGGGCGGAGCTTATATCAGTCACATTGTAGGTGATAACCAGTGACTGATATAGGTTTTATTTCACTGATAGAACTCCATATCTCATCAGTTAGCATTAAATAAACCATGTAATCTGCCTTAGGCAAGGTTGAACCATGAGGTGTCGTCAATGATTTAGATTTGTAATCCAAGAAATAATGACTGAAAGTGATTCATACAAGCTTTAATAACTGGTTTAAGAACTGGTGTAAAGTTAATAAGTTCAAACATTATTTTGATGCACTGTATGAATAGTTTATTTAGTGAAGTGAAAATGTTGACAAATGTTGACAAATTTTGACAAATTGCTTAAATTGCTTCCTCTAGCTTAAATCTAGGCCTACATAGAATGCTACTAATATAAGAAAAACGAAGATCAATTCAAATTCAAAATTAAAGCCTAAAATAAATCTACCGACCCACCTTAATTGCCCCTACCCCAAAAATATTATTCCACCTAAATAAATGACATGGATGGGAAAACAAATCATATTTCATTTTAGGCCTAACTTTTTGCCTACAGAAATGACTACATTAACTGTATATTTTTGTCTCAATTGATAGTCATTGTATCAAGCTGGTGAGAAGAGATGGGGTACAGATGAATCACAGTTTAACATTATCATGGCATCACAGAGCTTTGAACAACTACGTGCAGTATTTGATGCCTATATGAGAATCTCTGGTAGGGACATAGAAAAGGTTATCAAGGCTGAAATGTCCGGTAATTTGGAAATTGGAATGCTGGCTATTAGTGAGTTATTATTTTATTTATTGAAATTTGTCCATCTTTCCATCCAACCCAGGCTTCCCCTAAAGGCTTCTCTAAAGATTGCGCTTTTAGCGGTAACACTCGTGTTATCATTGAACTCTTCACGCATATTGACATTATGCAAATGAATCAAATGTTTTATAACATGACATAGATGTGGACATAATGTTATCTGGAGCCTGTTGCCTTACCAATCCACTACAAAAATATAGCTATTGATCGCTATGTCTATGCAAGGACACAATACCAGCAAGCAGTGCTCGCCAATATCATACCTTTTCTCAGCTTTTTGCTAGGCAAGTGCTTCCAAACGCTTTCCTGTGCAAAAGACCGCTTCGGTAGCGATCAGTAGCCCTTCGCTGTGCAACGGTCTGTTATCTGGGAGCGTTTGCAAGTAGCATGTAATCCATTTCCTAGCATAGCCCTATAGAGCGCTCAGTAGAGCTTAAGTAAGGCAACAGGCTCCTAATGATTTCCTGCCTAAGAAAGGCAACAAAACCACTATAAACCATCTTCTGTCAATTTTAATATCAAGTTGGTGAGTAAGTCTTGTTCAATAAAATTGTATCACAATTGCATGTTTCAATCAAGCACCATTATCATTGTCCGGATATTACATGAACGACCCTCGTTTCTAGGGAATTCTTTAAAGGCTAAAGTCCTATGTGTATGCTGGTGTTACCCTACATGCTTTTATCTTTAGACTGAATTTGTATGTCATCAATTGTATAATTGAACTTTTCCCATTTTTGTTTTCAGTTAAATGTGTACGCAGCAAGCCTGCATACTTTGCTGAGAAATTGTACAAGTCAATGAAGGTGAGTTATAGTTTTGATGAAGAACAGTAAATCATTTTATATTCACATGATCGTTATTTCTTGAATTATTTCACACAGTAAGTTAATAGACTTATTTCGCCGATTTATAAATTGTCGTTGAAAGTTCTAGAAAAGGTCTGCATGTTACGGAAGGATTTTACAAGTAGTGGAAAATTATAGAAAATTTGTTTTTCTTTGACCTAAAAATATTTTGGAATTTTCATAAATACGGGGCAAGATTTCTCCACTTTTTCTGAGAATAGCGGAACTCACTGTTTGGGACAGTTCTTTTTCTTTCAAAGGTTGGAATATTATTCAAGAAACTTAGATGTTTTTACTCCGACAAAAAAATATCTTTGTAGTTTAGTGAATAGGGGGCCAGGTTTTCATGGATTTCCTAGGGTTTCTGGTTTCAAAGTATTAACATATTTGTTGGTATAGGGAGCTGGTACAGATGATAGAACCCTAATCAGAGTAATGGTTACAAGGGCCGAGGTGGATATGGTACAAATCAAGCAAGAGTTTCAGAAGATGTATGGGCAATCTTTGGAGCAATTTATTCGGGTAAGCTTTTACAGATTTTTCTGTGGTTTATATCGAAATATGACTTTTGTCTACAATTCTGCATTCCTCATTTCAATTTCTTGAACTTAGCATGTGGATGTTGTACATGCACTTCAGTTGTATTTCTCTGCAACAGAATAATTTTGCCAGACTTAACACATATGAGCCTCAATTTATTGCACTTAAATATTGTTACATTTTGTTCTTTGCTTTAGGAGGTATGCGTGCCTTTTATCTAACAATCAAATTCTCCCAAAAATAACTTAACACGGTCTCTCAAAGTCGGAGGTCATATAGTCCCTCAAAGTCAGAGGTCAATCTGGTAGGGAAACTCCGAATGACTGTTTAGTTACCACTGTCTCAGTCGAACACAAACAAATAACAAAACAAGCTTAATATGGTAGAAGAATCTTCTTAATTGATGTTAAAATGATATGTCACCAGGTCTGTTTTCATATTACATAGCTTATACATGTACATCCTATTACATAGCTCATACATGTAGAACAATTTGCTACGGTACATTTCTGCCCAGTAAGTTCCTGAATTATGTCATAACAAATTATTGACTGGTATAGTTTTTATGTTTATAAGTCGTTATAAGGTGGTTCCTTATACAATGGTATACACTATTAGAAAGTCCTCTTTATTGGAGATTGTATGCATCCATTCTAAGAAGCAGGGGTACTTTGCTATCATATGCACATGTCTGTCAATGCGTCCATCAAGCGGCAAATGGTTTCCAATCCATAACTAAAAGAGTGCGTTGTTGTCAACCCTATGAGTAGCATTAGTAATGACCGATATGTGTCCTTATTGAATTGGAGGAGTGAAGATGAAAGGCCAAGGTGCATCCGATATCATTTTACTTTGATGATATTTCTCTTTTTTTCTGTAATGGTCAAATTCTTGTAATTCAATTTGGTAATTACCGGTACTGTAAAAAAACTCTAGACCTAAGTATCTGCCTTTATTGTTTTTACAATGTTTATCATTTTGCTCTATTTTTCGCTAGATTATTATTTGTGTTTTGTTTTGTTCTTGTTATTAAAATCATATACAATAAATGCAATCTTTTAGCATTTATTATATTTTCTTTGAGACATTGAAATATAGTGCAGTTTTGTTGATGTCAAAGTGCTTAGCAACATGTATACCAAGCATTAAATGTCACTTTTTGTCAATTTATTTTTGTTGTCCTTAAATATTTTACTTTAAACTGACCAATGCATCCAAGGTTATCATTCTTTAATGTTTTTTCACATATTTTAGAATAAATTGGTATTAATTCAATTTGATAAACTTAAGGTATAATATAATTTAATTTGTTCATGCTATTTCGTGATTACAATTGATAGGATTTCCGTGAATTTTGTGATGCAACTAGTTAGTACAAGTTAAGCCTTTTTGCAGCATGTGACCCTTGAATAAATATTTGATTAGTTATGGCTCTTAGCTTATTATTATTGTTTTGTTATTTTATCATTGTCATTTGGTGGACCTCTAATTATTTTTTCCCCATTAATGTCCACATTTGACATATATATTCACTATTGATGATATGCTAAAAACACTCTATTTTAAATCTTCTAACTGGCTTATAAATCTCACAATGTGTTTATTATGTAATCACCAGAGCAGGCAGTTAGTAAATATGAGAATTTATACCCCACATATTCAATGAGGGAGCATATTTCTTTGCACTTGTATGTCAGTTGGACCATATGTCTATCTCAGTAGACCAAACAGCCTGAGTTTGGAACGTTTGGCCTTAAGAACCCCCTAACCACTATTTGTAATGTTTTACAAACATCTCTCGTTTATTTTATCTGGAACTTTTCTGGACAAAATCTACAATTATTCTGTATTAATTGATTTATTAGATGTTCATAATGCATTTTTCGGTTCAAATTCACCAGTCCTGATACTCTAAGTTAGAATCACAACTTCAAACTAGAAACCTTGTACTCAACCCATGAACGACAATGCTGCTCACTTTGTTCATTAGGATACCAAAATTTGATTTTTAAATGTTTTGACATAAAAATGATGCCCTATAACAAATGATTATCATTTTCTATTGATAAGCCTTAGGAAATTCCAATATTAAAATTTGTTAACCAATCTTGTCAGTCTCTCATGTGCATGTAGTTTGTCATGTCTGAAAAATGCAAGAACTATTGTCTTAATAAATTCCATCTGTCTAATATCTACAGGGACTATGTTTGACAATCTTAGAGAGTCATGGCCCTTGGTAGGACAAGAAAATTGTAAACTAAACATACAAAGTAACTGAACATTATGTACATCAAAAACTCTGAAACAGAGCCTGCTGTGAGGATACTGGAATTAATTAGAATCATTATATCAACGGGGTAGTATATGTACACCACTGCTTTGTCCTCAGCAATCGTTATGGTCAGGTGTACAGTATTTGTATTGCAAGTTGGAACTATATGTAAATTTCAGGATGACATATCTGGCGATTACCGTCGTATGATCCTTGGAATGATGGGTAGTGGATACTAGACCGGGAACCACTGCCATACTGTATGTGGTTCATTTTGTTTATACTTCTTGTTTTCGGTTTTTTCACACTTAATAACCCTTGTTGAGGAATTTTTGCTTAAAATTAGATAATATTTGCGTTCCCTGTTGTTTCTACTGATGTATTTCACTGTTACACTTAGTAATTAACCCTTGTTAGGGATTTTTGGCCTAAATCGAAATATTTCTCGAGTCCTCTCTACCGCCCTAGGTTTTCACCCTAAGATAAAACACCTACAGGGGTTTGTGCAGTAGAAATGATATCCATGTACGTGTATGTTATAGATATATATATAAACAAATAGATTCAATAAAGATATAACTTTTGATATCTACATTCAACTGTTTTTCAACAAATACATCTTGTGGCTTATTTTACATCATAAACTCTTATACTCATTTTGCCTGAGTTGTGAAACTTAGTTTTAATTTTTTTTTAAGTTTTCAGGGTAACATAACTTAATTTCTTAGAGACCCACCTCGATAATCTTGTGGTTATTCGTCCGCTTTGAGTGCTCTGCTCTGAGTGGGAGATGTCTCGGGTTCAATCCTAGGATAAAACCCGGGACCTCCTGCACTAGAAGCAGACACCCTACTACTAGGCTATCGAAGCATAGTCAGTTTCAGATGACTACTGGAATCAAGTCATGGTTCTTGTTGAAAACCTGATTTTACTGGAATCGGCTGGATTCTTGCCCATTTTTTTATTGTTAGTTCCTACCAGTAACTCTCCGTTTCTCCTTTCTTCTTCAACAAGGGATATGAGTGTTCTTGTTCTATAGCATCTGTTTTAACCTGTATTTTCTTGCTGTTCTATGTGATGGTGTTATCACCTGTATTTTCTTGCTGTTCTATGTGATGGTGTTATCACCTGTATGAGAATGACTGCCTGCTCTGTATATACATGTATATAATATTATATGTACAAAATGTATTTTTATATCTAGGTTGGTTTTATTGTTTTTTCTGATTTGTATATGGCTTTGCACAATAGTTCCCAATTTGGCAATACTTACCTCCCTTGTTTGAATTGGCGTCCACCTTTGAAGACAAATTTCTTAAGTTTTAAGTATTACAGTTAGCAGTTCTTGGCCGTATCCAGAGACAAAAAAGCACCTAAGCAAATCTATTCTAGGGTATTATACCGTATAATTTGGGCGCTGTTTTTCTTGAAAAAACATGGTATTTAATCATTTCCTCGAATTTTCATCGAGGCAAGGGCCTCGGTGTGCTTCTGCGTGACAATGGACCTGCAGTTTATACCTTTTTTTTCTCTTTTATTTTTAGCTGCTTACTTGTCTTTTATCTTGCTTAATATGTACAATTAGCAGTTTATACTTTTCATTGTACTGTATTGTTTACCTATTGTAAAATCAGAACATTTCATGAGGCTTAATAATTCGCTAAATTCTCAATTAAATAATTATGCTCAAAACAACATTAGAATAACAAATTTTACGAAATTTTCTGCCTCACAAAATATATGATTTTGCAGTAGTGTGTTTACTAATATCCACATTATACACTTATTTCATGTCTGTTTGGTTAACAGTCAAAACTATTGTCCCGAGGTATCGGGGAAGACTAGGCCGAGGGCAACAGTTCAAAATGTCTTCCCCGATACCGAGGGACAAAAGTTTTGACTGTTAACCCAAAACAGACATGAACTAACTGTTTTATTACCTAATACTCTATATAACTACAGTAAAGTTCTACTTATACAACAAACAAAAAGTATATTTCTAAGACATTTTGTCATACTAATAGCGGATATTTTTTGTTATCAATTCAAGACTGCCATCATCCCCATGATTTTATTATCAAACAAATAAAATCGGCATGTAATAAAGCAAAAAGGGACAAAACATTGTTCAAGAGTTATATTAAAAATACGCTATAGATCTAGCAGGGTGTTTTTGCAGGAATTTATATTGCGCATCGTAGTGCGCAGGTAACAGTTCATACAGGGGTGTAACAGTCAAAACTGTTGCCCTCCTGGCAATGAACTGTTTCATACCTGAATCTAAAAATAAACATTAAGACATGAAACAGTCAAAAATAACGAATTACTCGTTATATAGAGTGCTAGGTAATAATACTAATTATTAGTCTAGTTGTGGAGTGTTCACAAATTGGAGTTAAATGTTCCCTGAGGTTAAATTACTAATATCATGGTAGTTTTGATATTTTGGTCATCAAAAAAATATTTCACAGCAAATAAAAATTAGCCTTGCATGTCATTCATTTGTTACTAGAGTAGTATTTTTAAATTATTATATTTTGCTTGTTTTTTACATTTTGTCTAATATCCCTAACAGAACGAGTTGCGGCTTTATAAACACTTTATCGAGTATTGTTTGCATTCAATTTGCCTTTTGAAGTAGTACAGATAACAGTTTTAGTTGATTTTGAGATGCTCCTTTCTTTATTGTTGTTCCAAAAACAATTATAAATTATGTAGCTTGTTTGATTCCATTTCCCTGAGGTACTCTGTTCCATATCCTGTGGTACCCTATTCCATATCCTGTGGTACCTGTTTCATTCCCTGTGGTACCTGTTCCATTCTCTGTGGTTCTTGTTCCATTCCCTGTGGTATTCTGTTCCATTCCCTGGAGTTCTTGTTCCATTACCTGTGTTATCCTGTTCCATTCCCTGTGGTTCTTGTTCCATTCCCTGTGATACCTGTTCCATTCCCTGGGGTTCTTGTTCCATTCCCTGTGGTATCCTGTTCCATTTCCTGTGGTACTCTGTTCCATATCCTGTGGTACCTGTTCCATTCCCTGTGGTTCTTGTTCCATTACCTGTGGTATCCTGTTCCATTCCCTGTGGTTCTTGTTCCATTCCCTGTGGTACCTGTTCCATTCCCTGGGGTTCTTGTTCCATTACCTGTGGTATCCTGTTCCATTCCCTGTGGTTCTTGTTCCATTCCATGTGGTACCTGTTCCATTCCTTGTGGTACTCTGTTCCATATCCTGTGGAACCTGTTTCATTCCCTGTGGTACCATGTTCCATTCCCTGTGGTTCTTGTTCCATTCCATGTGGTATCCTGTTCCATTCCCTGGGGTTCTTGTTCTATTACCTGTGGTATCCTGTTCCATTCCCTGTGGTTCTTGTTCCATTCCCTGTGGTACCTGTTCCATTCCCAATGGGTTCTTGTTCCATTCCATGTGGCAACCTGTTCCATTCCCTGTGCTAACCTATTCCATTCCCTGTGGTACCCTGTTCCATTCCCTGCGGCAACCTGTTCCATTCCCTGGGGTTCTTGTTCCATTCCATGTGGTACCTGTTCCATTCCTTGTGGTACTCTGTTCCATATCCTGTGGTACCTGTTTCATTCCCTGTGGTACCATGTTCCATTTCCTGTGGTTCTTGTTCCATTCCCTGTGGTACCTGTTCCATTCCATGTGCTAACCTATTCAATTCCCTGTGCTAACCTATTCCATTCCCTGTGGCAACCTGTTCCATTCCCTGTGCTAACCTATTCCATTCCCTGTGGTACCCTGTTCCATTCCCTGCAGCAACCTGTTCCATTCCCTGTGGTACCCTGTTCCATTCTCGTGGTACCTATTCCATTTCCTGTGGTAACCTATTCCATTCCCTGTGGTTCTTGTTCCATTCCCTGTGGTAACCTGTTCCATTCCCTGTGGTTCTTGTTCCATTCCCTGTGGTACCTGTTCCATTCCCTGGGCTTCTTGCATGTGGTACCCTGTTCCATTACCTGTGGTACCCTGTTCCATTCCCTGTGCTAACCTATTCCATTCCCTGTGGTACCCTATTGCATTCCCTGTGGTACCATGTTCCATTCCCTGTGGTACCATGTTCCATTCCCTGTGGTACCCTGTTCCATTCCCTGTGGTACCTGTTCCATTCCCTGTGGTACATGTTCCATTCCCTGTGGTACTATGTTCCATTCCCTGTAGTACCATGTTACATTCCCTGCGGTTCTTGTTCCATTCCCTGTGGTACCATGTTCCATTCCCTGTGGTACCTGTTCCATTCGCTGTGGTACCCTGTTCCATTCCCCGTGGTACCTGTTCCATTTGCTGTGGTACCCTGCTCAATTTCCTGTGGTACCCTGCTCCATTCCCTGTGGTACTCTTGCCCTCCCTCAGTGGTATCTTGCCCCCCTCTATTTGGCACACATTTAATACAGTATTATGTTTCTCTGAGTCTCTCCCAGTCAGGTTTCTAGTCCAATGCCATGTGGTACATTTTCTGTTTGATTACTGTGGGGACAGAATGTTTTTATGTAACTCTGTAGTATTTAGTAGTAATGTCACTAACAAGTGTATGGCATGAGCTGTTGTGATGGGTAACCTTATATTTTGTGTTACATGAAGGATTTCTACTCAACAGTTGACGCTGTGGTAGATGTCTAGGATAGTAATCAGGCATAACAACAAGTACTTATCAAGTACTTATCGTTGTTGGTACTCTCTGATTAATGCATGAGTGTTGATGAAGTTTAACTGACTTTCTGGACTACTTCTTTAGTAACTGTGATAACCCATTTCACATTTCAGAATGCATAATGTACATATCTGCTTATAAGGGGGAATTGCATATAAATGTTTTTATTTTCCTGTCCATTGTATCCGGAGGTGTCTTGTTATCATTCAGAATTACCTCCCTTTATGGTTAATTATGCACGAAATTCCACGTTATTAATTGCGGGGTGATTACGTAGACTTGCTTGAAATATCTGGTTTTGGGAATATGGATGGTTCGTTTCAATGTCTGACTCTTGCGTGGGTGGCTCGGCGTGGTCAGGGTTTCTGTGTGGCTTTGTATTGATTGTGTACTACAGTCCTGGGGAAATATTCACTTGTACAGTAGATCTATTCTTAGACAAATTCATAACTTTATGTTTTATCTATTTCAGGGAGATACATCTGGAGACTACAAACGTTGTTTGTTAGCTTTAGTGTCTGGATCCTACTGATACTGTACAGCTGAACATCTTTATATAAATTATCTACACTGACCATTCAACTTCTGTGAACTTTAACACCATCGCATGTGGTTTTTTCTGCCATTGTTATATTACATTTAATTTTGTTGCCATATTATTCTAGTGCTGATTTTTTTGTTTCTTTAAAATAGAGTACTGATACTTTGTTTTTCTGTACTTATTTCATAACCTAGAGATAGGGTTGAGAAGGAAATGTTAGTCATGAGCTCTCACTCACTCTCAATTCATAAATCTCTTTTTATGAAAGCATTTACTAACAGAGGTTATTGATGATAATCTCCTTTCTGTGGTCTTTTTACCAAATTATCTCCCTTTGTATATCATTCAGAATTTCTACATTTTTTAACAAAGGGAAATAACTTACTGCTTTAGGCAAAGGGAGGTAATTGATGATTACCTCCTGTGGGTTGTGCAGCAAGTTATCTCCCTTTATATCCCCTTTTACTCTTATTTATCAAAGGAATAGAACTCATGTATTATTTTTGAACTGTTGTCAGCTCTTTGATTTACTGGCAAGTTATATGAGACACGAAGTTTGACCATCATGAAAATAAGTGATTGCTCATCAATGATTTACCTCTGTTAGTTAATTAATCAGTCAATTAATGTAACATGTTTGATAACATAGTGACTTTATAACTAGTGAAATACTTAATTGATAGTTCTTAAAAAAAATAATATGCTTTAATACTATAAACATTAAATTGAAGTGTGTGTTTCTAATGAAATTTGAATGGAACAGAACAATATTAATTGTACATTGTAACTTGATTGAATTCATGAATTCACAATGAATTGAATAATGTGAGAACTATATACCGTTTAATTTGTTATAATTGCCCAAGTGTGTTTACATCCCAAGGTACTGTCACAAATGGTACTGTTCATGTACATTTTAGAAGGAACTGACCAACATTTTGCAAAAGAGGGCGATTGCTGAAATCACAAATCATATTACAGTGCCCACAAAAATAAGTATACAGTAAATAATTTTTGCAAAATTGAACTTGGTTAAATTATTCAATATCTGTTTATCAAACTGTCACAATTATACTAGTTTCTGTAACTAAAGTTACTAAATGAGTCAATATAGAGATAGAAATAAAGATGAAGATGTCCGGAACTAAGATAACCATGTGATCAAAAAGGCTGAATTTTCCATCTTTTTGTGACAAAATTACCATTCACGAGGGACAAAGAAACTTTAGATTTTGCACCTAGGGTACCAATTAATGTATGGCCTTTTCATTTAATAAACAAAAATATTCCTTTTCTTCAAATATATTGTTGCTTTACTGTTCTGCAAATAGTATTATTACAGGCAAGTAAGTGGGCAAATAACATCTGTATACTTATTTTTGGTGGGCAGTGTATTTGCAAATTTGTGTACATACTATTTGACAATTAAATACTCGCCACAAGACACAAAGGAGCTAAGCTGCATCTTGCAAAAGAGTTTGATTGCCGAAATTATCTTTGCACATTTGTACTAGTGTATACTATTTGAAAATGAATGGGATAGTTTTTACTTGCTACAAAGGAGCTGGCTTCATCTGAGAGGTGATCTTTAGGTGTTTGCATATTTGGTAGAGTGCTGAACATCATCAAGTTATTTGTGTTCAGATTTTGGTGCATGCTGTAGTTTTCTTCTCATAAATTTCTGCTTTTTTGTGTGTCAACTATTTTTGTACATTATTCTTCAAGCAATGGATATGTTTTCATATGATCATAGTACAGCTTTATTATTTTCATTATTTATGCATATGAATAACTCAATTTCTTGTTATCATAAATGATGTATTGGACGCAACCTTATCAGGTCTTGTATCACTCATTCTGGCCCTTATCTTTCTCCTACATCAGTGGGTAGTCAAGTTCTATTATGACTTAGGGGAAGAATTATTCTGGTAAACGAGAATGGGCTCTTGTATTTGTACTTCTTTTACATTACTTCCTTACAACAGTTCAACCAGTTGGGAGACCATTCTTTTACACATGTGAGCAGTGTGTATACAAAACACCACCACAAGATCAAAAATACATTGAAAGTTTGTCTGGGTTTCATTGTTGATTTGTTTCATTGTGTCTGAATGCCTGCAGTTGGCAACTAATTTGTACTTAATATGTTATAGAGTAGTTGAAAGTGTTGTGCATTAGTATACAGTAAGACCTACAATGCCTCAAACAGTTTTGGCTCAAACACCCTAGAAACCTCGAACTGGTATTTGATCCCATCAATATGACTAGTATATATTATATATACAGTAGGTAACTCAAACATGTAGATGCCTACAACGTTTCTCCTTGTCTAAAGGCAGTTAGAGGCATCAAAGTTATACTGTATTATTCTTACTAACTTACTTATTCTTCTTCGTCCTCAGTAGGTCATAAGGCTGCAATGGTCTCTCTCAACGTAGGTCTGTCTTTGGCCATTCTCTGTGCTTCATCCCTGTATTATTATTCTGTATTTTAAAATATAACACAAAAAGTATCACACACTTTCCTTCTAATTTGGTTTAACAATGATAGTTGTTATGTATACACAGAATTTCAAATCATTTGTCACGAAGGCGTTGTTGTTTTTCCAGATGAAATTGGCATGCTCAACTTATATGTCTGTGCAGCTGTTATGAAAAATGTGTCCTTTTTATAGAATTTGTCTCTTGCTGATGTAATTATTGTTCATATGTATATGTTCAAGTCTTGTGAGTGTTTTATAATACCCATTTCTTAAACAATTATTAAAGATGTTGTAATTTTTCTCTATTTTAGAAAATTTCTGTTTTAATTTGTCTGTTACTACGAAAAACTCATTTCAATGTTGATATAGCATGATATAGTATTTGTATTCTGGGCCTGTGGCCTTTATTAGTCCCCTACCGGTTTTTGACCGGAGGGGACTATAGGTTTGCCCTCCGTCCGTCCGTCCGTCAGTCCGTCCGTCTGTCCGTCCGTCTGTCCGTCCGTCTGTCAAAAAATCTGGATCCTGACATTACTCAAACAGTTTCCAAGCTAGGTTCATGAAACTTGGTATGTGGATAGAGGGCAATAAGGGGATTATGCACGTCCAAAAATATTTTGATTCTGAAATTTGTGGTTGCTATGGCGACAGAAAGAGTGAAAATATGCCCAAATCTGGATCCTTCTATAACTCAAACAGTTTCCAAGCTAGGTTTATGAAACTTGGTATGTGGATAGAGGGCAATAAGGGGATTATGAACGTTTAAACATATTTTGATTCTGACAAAAATTGTGGTTGCTATGGCAACAGAAACATTGAAAATGGCTTAAAACCGGTAGGGGACTTCTGTATTGCTTGCAATTCTCAATTACTTGTTTACGTAATAATAAACTTGTAATCACTTCTTTTAAATGTTGGCCCCAGATTTATTTTTGGGGTCACATTTGGTTGAAACTTTGCAGCAAATTTCACCATTACTTTTACGTCATTAAAATTAATGTTGATTTTTTCATGAAATCAACTCAGCTGGTATGTTGAATGGTCATTTTGATGTTACGTGTACTTTAATGAATGCTTTTCTACAGCAATATTTCAATCTTATGCATGATTTTGTCTGTTCAATTGTTCTTTTATTACATTATTAAAAGCTATTTAGATAGATGTTGTAATTTAGAACTGTTGTAGATCAATATAAATTGTGAGACCTTTATTTTGTGATAATAACAGATTTTCACCCTTCCCTTATTTTCCAAAGCCTTGACCTTCAATTCTACCAAATGCACTTTTTTGCATGATACAGACCACTCACGTATCAATCATCTTGATGCCACCATGCACTTGGTAATCACGCAAATTTTGAATTTCATTGAAATCAATTTCTTTAGATTAAGTAGTTGTGGGTAATTACTTATTTTGAAATCTGTGTTCTTTAGTATTGTTATTTGACTATCTTGTGATATTACATTGTATTGCCTGTGGTAAATATTTCAAGTTCATGCTTAATATTTTTTACACCTGTAAATTATTGTTATGCAGTTTAAAGATTACATAAAATTACATTTTGTAACTTTTCCTTTATGACTATATTTTTATATGTCATTTACAAACCATGTAGGTAACATTTTTCTACGAGAAACCTCACCAAAACATCTTGATTTTAGGGGTCTTATCCCTGAACCTTGTACACATATTTAGATAGCTAAGTGGCATTACAAGCACTGATTATAACTTAACTTACTATTGTTTTCATGTGATTTGATAACATGTTAGCACTAAAAGACACAGTTTATTTCATGTGCCTCTATCAAATATCAATACCACATTATGTGACTTTTGCTGAATACTCAAATTCTTGGGGAACTCCTTTCCAATGTTCCAATTTTGCCATAATATTAAAGCAAGATACTAGGCAGTAATCAGGGTACTACTTTATCAAAGCACTTACAGAAATAGTTGTTATGCACATATTTAGATTTTTCATAATTCTTGAACAAATACATGATAGGAACACATGTGGTTTGCAATTTGCAACTGTTAATGAATTACATACCGGTAGGGTTTTAATTTGAGCGGAACTGTAAGACTATCGTATGTGCTTTGATAAAACAGTATCCTGAAGTATGTGATGCTTAGATAGAATCTCTCCTTAGTTTAGATAAATTATTTGGTAATACTTAGATGATTAACTACAAGTAGTAATAATATATTCTAGATTTTAATTTTCTATACAACAAACATGGGACACAAACTTATGTGATTGCATTTCTGTTTTCATTAGGTACAAACATATACATTTCATTAGCTACAAATGTATATTATTTCAACTCAGGATATTAACCTGGGTGGTAACACTTTAACAAAAATAGCTTCTATTCTATATTATTTTGTTACTGCCTTTTTTCAGACTGGTACATGTATTAGGATTGATTGACCTTAGAAAAGTGACATGCACTAAGGGCGTTGCCCATGAGTTGTACAATGTGTTTTCATTTGTCATTTGAATTTGTTAAGACCAATGGAAAAGACTATTCAATATTAAATATATTCCTACTTGTGATATTTTATTAAGCATTTTTAGTACATTCACAAACATACATTTTGGTTGTGTAACATGACCTTGACACTTCCTCAATTACTGCACAAACACATTGCTAGATCCACTAGGTCTGCAATACACTGCATAAATTAATATATGTATTTCATTAAGTGAATTTCTTATTATTTTGTTTAGTAAATCAATGCATGTGCCTTTATTAAAACAAATGAATTGCTGATTTCATTTACCACCTATCAGATGATATCCTTCTTTAAACACAATTTTCGGGTACACAAATTGTTTGATTTTATCGAATATGTGTATGATTTGTTCCCTGCCGAGGGTGAGCAGTGACAGAGGTGTCCTCCAACATCTAAGCTTTTCCTAGTTACTGAATAGACTTTCCTCTGCCCCATATACAGATAAGGAGGTCAAAATATCAACCACTATATTCTGTTTTACGGGTATAAAAATGATAATGACAACATAAGCTGACAGAGTTCTCGACATTTTTGGGACATCTAATGCCAATAGAAACAGGGAGAAAACTATCTTTGATTTTTATTATAACTTTTTTGCATGTAAATAAATAGGGCTTGATTATTTCAATACGGGAGGTGTTGAGTATCACATACAACATAGATACATATATACACATCTATGTCTTATGATTAACTCATACTTTAATTTAAATTATGTATGTTATTTCTATTGATAAACAGTAGTCTTATAACTATCAGCTTTTTGTTATTTATATTAGTAGTCTTAGGTATTTAGGGGCTTGAAAAAATGAAAATTGTGTGTAAATATAAATATAGTACAATATAATGATATACTTATTATTTTTTCATACTTCTAATATCTCCAGCAAATAAAGTTCATGTTGTTTATTAAAACTATTGTTGTTTTTGTGCCATCTGTCCATCCATTTATCCTTCCATATGTCCATGACCAGTAATAGACAGAGTTGTGGCCCGTTAAATTATGGGAAAAAAATGGTTATTTTTCAACTTGCGCGACCTAAACTCTATTTGCCTAGAGCCATGAAAATGTCATGATATGTGTTAGTGTCAGACCAGTAACAGCAGAGTAGTTGCCCTTGATTTATGGAAAATGTCATTTTGATCTAGTGGTTAACTGTTCAAGTGTGTGAACAATCATCACCAGACTTTGTTTATGTGTTCATTGTTAAGTCTTTGACCTTTAATTTTCTAGTATATTTACGTTCATTGACAAGATCAGATGTGTGCAAAGGGCTTCAATCTTATTGCGAAGTAAAGAATAATGATTGTGAAGGGGTGGCAAGGCGTGAGCACTGAATGTTGTGAAAGTGAATTTGCCCACCCTCTTAAATACTGAGCCCCCTTGACTACATTAGGTATCTTGACCACAGCAAGATAACTGACAGCAGCGACACAACAATGAAACAAATGGGTAACAACTCCAACAAAGGTAGGTATATCCCTATTTTAACAGGTCATAAAGAATTGCAAGCAATACAGAAGTCCCCTACCGGTTTAAAGCCATTTTAAATGTTTCTGTTGCCATAGCAACCACAATTCTGGTTGGAATCAAAATATGGATGTGCATTGTCCCCTTATTGCCCCCTATCCACATACCAAGTTTCATAAATCTAGCTTGGAAACTGTTTGAGTTATGTCAGGATCCAGATTTTTGACTGACAGACGGAGGGCAAACCTATAGTTCCTCCGGTCAAAAACCGGTAGGGGACTAACAATTCTATTCTGTGAGCAAGAGAGGGAAGTTCAACCAGTAAGAGATTTTGAATTTAATCTAATTAAAACTTCTAACAAAGTAACAGAAGAAATGCTTAGCAAAAACACACTGCATATGGTAATTAACATGGCCAATGAGTAATTACATGATCAAAAAACATGAGGCCTCATTTGGCTCCTGTATGTGTCACTCCCCTGTCCCACATTGGGATCAATTATTCACTTGTATATTCAAATACATAATACAATGCAAAGTTAATCTGACAATTATGTTTGGTTTTCATAGTTTTGCCATTTTCTGCAGTACCGGTATTCGCAAGCTTTTTCTTTGATTTTACCAAGTGACCTAGTTTGGATGCCACATGACCCAGTTTCTAAAATATTTTAAGATGTCATAACTAAATGGCAATCATTCTGATCAAGAATCATAAAAATTGGCACATTAATTTAGCCTAAAAACCAAAATAGCCAATTTCTTACACTTTCAGGGACAGTGGGCTCTTAGTTCAAATGTATGTTACCTGTCCAAAATTTCTTATAAACCATTTATGAAACTTGGTTAGAATGTTTTCTTCAATAAGATTTAGTGGTTCATGTAATAGACTGGTACCCATTTAAATTTTAAAATATATGTATGAAACACAATGAGGATTTTACAGAATGAGAAACAACACACAATAACTTCAAATGTGACTATTTATTTCCACCGAATGTACGTATCTCACAACTGATGACAAAACATGAGTATATATAGCAAGCTGTGCTCCTACAAGATGGCCACAGTAGCTCCTATGCTCCTAATAGGAGGCCCAAGTAGCTCCTGCACTCCTTCCTAGGATGATGTAATACGTAAAAGGAGCAAGCATGAAAGGAGTAATGAATATGACATCAAGTGAAAGGAGTAATGAATGAAGCGCTCCTTCCTAGAATGATGCAATACAGATAAGGAGTATGCATGAAAGGAGCAATGAATGAAGTATGGAGCGAAAGGATTTACGAATGGACCGTGTACACAAGGAGCATAAACGCAAATTCGTTACATGTACACATATCTGCGATAGTTAAAATCGGACCAAGGTACCAGTCTAGTCTAAATAAGCGGATTTAGCTCAGTGGTAACGCACTGGGCTGTCAATCCAGAGGTCGTGGGTTCAATCCCTTGCATCAGAACTTGACATTTCTGAGATATTTATATTTCCCGCTATATCTGGCCGTGTGGTCTGCAAAGTATCTGGAAGTGCCAGGAAGCTGTGTATCGGTGCTATACGTCGGGCACATTAAAGAACCAGGCTGTCTATTCGAAATAGGAGCTAGGCGCACCTCTGCAGCGCCGGACATGCCTGTATCTAATATTTCTCTCTCCCTTCAGGGGCTTTCTCTCAGTCTGTTTTTCAGCGTTAGCTGTCTAGCTGGGATGTTGACCTACTTTAACAACCAATGAAATCTTTATAAATTTCTCAGGGGTGAATGAAATTCCACAATTTGATAGAATGTAATATTGTATTCTTTTCACAAAAGGTTATGCTCGATTTTAAATTATTGCACTGTTCTCTTGTGCTAAACTCATAGGCGGATCCAAGGGGGTTGGACCCGGCGTACGCCCCCCCTAAAATCGCCGGAGCCTAGGTAATTTATCATATTCAGTATGTAAGAACAATATAGATATTCAAATTTTTTTTCCCTCGCTTCGCTCGCGTCAATAAACAATAGTTAATTCATGGATTTTAAAGTGAACCAAATGCTGTATGCAAAAAAAAACAAGATATGGGACTGATTGGTAGCATGGTGCCAAACATTGGCTGCAAAGATGCCGAGATTCTTGCACATCAAAAATGTCTGATAAATTATACAAGATTAGTACAGCTGAAAAGTCACGAGGCAGAAAGCCACTGGACCCCTTAGTCGCCGGATTCCAAGTATTTGACATTTCCACTTAAACAAAAACTGACGTCCTGGAGTTCGCAGGGTGTGCTGCTCAGATAGACATTAATTTTTTTCTTCGTGACGTATTCACAGCAGCTTTATATCAGTAAATATTATCCAGTCGAGTATCGTTAGTCCTGGCTATGCTGCTCATATAAACAACGATTTTTCTTGCTCGCTTCGCTCGCTGTAGAACTACGTAAATTCAAAGACATTTTTCGATTTACCTATGAGTTTGTTGGGTATGCTGCTCAGATAAACACTTGATTTTTTTCCAATTCTTACAATTACTATATCATTGAATATTACCAAGTAATAAGGATGTGGTGTATGCTGCTGAAATAGATAATTGCATTTTTTCTTATTCGCTGCGCTCGCACAACCACTATCAGTTAACTTTGTCAAGTAGGGAATGAGTATGAGGGATAAGCTGCTCAAATAATTAATGCATATATTTTTGCTCGCCTTGCTGTCACATTAACTTTATTAATGAATATTATAAGATAAAGAACGAAATTGTGTGGAATACTTCGCAAATTTTCTTGAGGGGGGATATCAATACATGAATGTACGCCCCCCCTAACGCAAAATCCTGCACCCGCCCCTGAAACTTATAGTACTATAATCGCCTTTCAGTTATTCCATAGCTTTAGTTGTGCAATATACTCTAGCAAGAACAATGACATTGAACTTTAAGCGACCTGTTAATTACTATACCAGCTGCAGGTTATGTGAAGGTCGGTCAAGTAATGTAAACAAGGGCGGTTCAGTGTTAAAAATACTATTGTTTTAAATTGGTTTTAAACTTCTAAGCACAAAAAAAATCAGTTTGTTGGAAGAAATGTTTGATTACACGAATACTCAGTTACTGAATAAATTAACATTATTTTGTATCTTATAAAAACAACATGCATAATTATAACAATATCTGTGACCATGTTTTATCCTAAGCTTTCATTAAACTTCTTGACATCAATAGATCATGTACAATAATTTTGTACTTCAAAATCAAAACAAAAATAATATTTTATTATACATATAAACTTAGGGTGTGCACTTAGTTTTTTAATGAGAAGAATACAATAACGTGAAAATGCAGGTTTCTAGGGTAAACTGCACAAAATGTCATGGACCATTCTTTATTTGGTATATTAAGTGTGCAGTCAACTAAATTGTCTGTAAGTTATGATAGCATATTTATAATTTTATAACAGTATTTTGTAATGTAAATATTGTCATCCCAATTATATAGGGTATTTTTTTATAATTATACAGGTGGATAAAAATTATCAAAGGTTGACAAAACCCCTCCGCTCGGTCACATGTGTGGTAGACAGGGACCGTAGAAGTATATTCTTCCCAGGTGGTAGACAAACTTTTAGCTCATCCTTTTCAAAGTCAATTTTTTGATATGCGCATGTTTTCCAGTCAGTATTCCCCATAAACTGTTACTTCATATTATATAAGTAGCGGGAACTGTCTGTCTTAATACAAAAATGTACAGCGTTTCGTTTGGTATATAAACTAATTAAAACTAATTACATTCGCAAATGTATTGAACAAACACATGTAACAATCACAGACTGTCATTAAACTCAACACTGTATATCTTTTTTAAAGATATTTCTTGTTTATATTAGCTATGTGGTAGGCCTCAGCGTTATATTCAAGTTGGTTGCAAGGTGTGATTTTTCGTATGCCAGTGAACAAGTTTATTGGCAACAAACCGTGAATCAGTATGTGCGCATGCGCGGTAAACAAACATGGCGGCAAAACAAACTTGAGAATTTTGAAGAGGCTGTTAATTTGTATTTTTTCTTACATTGAAGAATAATCAGACAAACAAATTAATTGGTCCGTGTTGGTTTTCAAAATGGCACAATGTAAGTTCGAATATGGGGTTAATATTTGAGTATTTATTGACGAAAACGCTTCTAAACAGTAGTTCGTGCCGTGACATGTTTTTGCACTGTGTTCAAATGCAATAAATTTATTTTGACAGATGGTCAATACTGTATTGCAATCTTGTCACCTTTATTGAAATATTCAGTTTTAATGCAAATGTATTCATTTCATGCCTTTGTCTGGTATCTGTTTGTCTGCTTCCTAATTTTTATTGAGTCATCAATTTTTTTAAACCAAGTCAGGAGCCTAATCAAAGCACTTTTCACTTTCCTATTTCTGTGCAATGACACACTACTTTGAAGCATTTTGTCAAGCACTTGTCGACATACCATATTCGTGGTTTGGACCCTGGTTCAATTCTTGGCTTGGGCACTTGTAATTCATAGAATGCTTTTTAGTGTTTTCATACAAACTCGAGTCAAGATAAACTGGGTAAAAACTCAAAGGTTGCTTGCTCATGTCCGCGCTTTACACCTGACAGGTCAAAGAACCGAGGAGTATTCGGGAAGTGTTAGGGTATTGGCTACTATTGCAACTGAATGCTGTGCAGGCCTGTCACACATCTGTCTTTTCCCGCGTAGTCCGTCATATAATTCAGAAAATTATGATTTGATGGTGAGGCATATCGGGTATTTTCTGATAAACTTTGAATTTCCATTAAAATGAGAGTAGGTCTGGCTCTTTGACAACTATTGTTTTATTCCTTGACTGATTTCAATAAATAAAGTATCATTGCAAAGCTGAACAATATATCTATTGCATAGAATTATTATCATTTTTGCCTGTGTTTATTAAAATTTAAATCAGGAGATACAATGTTTTGAGAACAATCAAGTTTTCGCTAGATTTCAGAAGATTGCCAAGAGATTTGGTACATCATTCCAATCTTTGTATTTTTTCCCCAAAAAAATGCATATTTTCCCTCTATTGTTCTCACTGGTTTAAAAGGAACTAACGATATGCCTGTTCTAATGTCAAAACAATAAATTTTTAAACTTGAAAAAGTCAATGCTACATACAACATAAATATTATCAGTAGAAAATAGGAAAACACGAACAATTCACAACTAAAACAATATTTTGGAATAATTACCAATTTGTGAATTGTCATGCTAAAATTTCCCAATTTTATGGGCACATGTTGTTTCATTTTGTTTAAGAAAAATCACTACCTTTCTCCATGGCAAGTGTCACAATTCTCAAACAAGGATGATCTTGCGTATATTTTTCCTGTGTGGGAGCATTTGTATGTTAATTTGTATAACTGTTCAAACACTAACGTTTCACCACTTCAATCAATGTTTCGACATATATATTTCAGTGTGGCAGCATCCGTATGTTAATGTGTTCAAACATTTTAATGTTTCATCATGGAAAAAAGCTACGAAGGAAGGGGAAGTCACTTCAGCAATGGTATGTCATAAATTTGAAATGTCTTTTGAAATCATATTAAATTCAAGGATGTTGTTTACCACAAATTATGTAATGGGACAAAATGTATGTTTACTTTAATTAGTAGAAAGTAAAGATCTTTATTTACATCTGATTCTCAAGTCAATAGGAGACATCATGTTTGTATACAAATGGATTACTGAGTCCGATTAGTACCACCAGCTAGCTATTGGTGAATGACAGGGTTTTATTGTTCATTTATTCAATAGATTGCAGACCATTTGCATATGAATACGGTGATGTCTCCTACCGGTATATCATATGTACTGTTTAATGTAAATTGTACATACATAATTTAACCTTTGACCACCTTAATTCACCACAATACCACAGAAGACATTACAAATTGGCCAAGTTGGTGCTTGCATAATTTCTGATACTAACTTAACAAAGTAGGATTTAGTTATTAATTTACCAACATTCCTTTTGATAGATAATTTTGTTCTAACATATTAACTTGAATGTATTTGAAACTGGACCTTTTTATTTCAGGACAAGTCGGTGAAAGCTACAGTGTTCAAAATTGTGGGATCAATACCAGCAAATAACTATATACAACTTCCCAAGACAAGTTCTCAGTCACTTGGACTTACTGGTCGTTACATGTACATGCTTATCAAGCCTATTCCAACTAAATACTTGGTGGTTCACATTGATATTGCCACACAGGACAATCTCGTTGTGAGGATATCATTTTCTAACTTGTTCAAAGAATTTAAATCAACTTCAACATGGCTGCAGTTTCCATTTGTTTGCAAAGCCACAAGGGGCACTGTGCATGCTGTGACTGCAACAACAGGGAAAGGTAAGGGTATTGGTTTATCAATTGATATATAATTATGTACTGTACAGATTTCCTGAAAATTTCAAATGTATGTAAGACATTCAGATTTGACAAACCTGTCCGAAATACAAAGATATTGCAAGAAGATTTGCATTAAATGTGTAGTAAATTTGACTCTTGAACTGAATTTTTTATGAGACAAAACTGACACTTTTGTCAAATTTGAGAGTCAAAATGGAGTTTTAAGAGGCGAGGCAAATAAAAGTTCTGAATAGAAGATAGTAATTGTAAAGTGATAACATTAATACATGTAATGATGTATCAGTGTATACTTCAATATTATTTCATACTAACTTCCCTACCAGATGGAGGTCATCTGCCAATTAGGCAGATGTAAAACCGAATGGCCACACACTATCTGTCAGTGGTACCCAAGAAGAAATTCATACTAGTGATCTTTTACATGTATTTACAGAGAATTGTGGACCAGCCCCTCTATCTACAAGGTGGTCTATTTTGTGTTTGGACTTCGAGTATATACTATCAATGTATCTCAACAGAAAATATGCCTACATCAAGAGTGTTCGACTCTGTGCTAATATGTTTGTGAAGAATATTTTCACCAGTGATGTCCAGTATGAACCAGGTATGGTTTCCAGTCTTTTCTGTTGCTATTTTGTCAATGTCTACCATTAGGAAAACTTTATGTAAGTCGCTCCTTGTTAGTAAATGTGTGCCCCATCACATGTCCTCATCAGCTTTCAAGCTATTTAGTCAAGTTTCTAGCTCATTACGTTTATACCTGATGCCAAAATCTTTGCATCATTTACTGTGAACTACTTGCACACAATGGCCACAAATTTGGGACTCTGCAGGTGTTACAACATGAAAATGAATGTGTTAACCCTTAATTGTAAATTATGTTTTTATGTAAGATTACTCACTAAATTCCCACATTGACTTATTTATTAAACTGATTTTAGGACTATCAGTAGAACTAGTGAAGAAATCAGGTGGATTGTCAGGTGTGTCTCCGTTACCACGAGAACTGGATTATCCTGTAATGAAAGGTGATAGATGGCATGATTTGTATGATATGATCAAATTCCCCGCTGAAGGAAGCAACAAACCACATGATACTATACAGTCTGTATCAGCCGAACCAAGTACAAAAGGTAGGTAATCACTTACTCCATATCACATACTCCATATATCACTTACTCCATATCGCTTAGTACTCCATATCACTTAGTTCTCCATATCACTTACTCCTCATCACTTACAGTGTCTGCCAGAAATAAGTATACAGTAAATAATTGTTACAAAATAAGACTTGGTTAAATTTTTCAATATCTGTTTATCAGAATGTCACCATTATACTAGTTTTCGAAACTACAGCTATTATATAGATAAAAAAGAGATAGAAATAACGATGAAGGTGTTCTGAATTGAAATAACAATGTGATCTAAAAGGCTGAATTTTCCATCTAATACCCACGAAAATATGTGATTTTACAGTATATCTCTCATACTTTGAGCAACTTTTCCACCTGTGGAATACAAACAGCATCAAATGGCAGCTTTGGTTGTTGAGCTTTCTTCAAATAAAAGTTTTACTGACTTGCGTGTGGTATTAAAGTCTATTTAACTTCACTTTTTCTGTACTCACAGAAAATTTAGTATTACGATATTTTAATTATGTTTTTTCAGCTGTCCGACCAACATCCGGTGGACCTAAAAGAATAGAATCCAAGAAGGTTGATGTCAGTAAATGTGTGTCTGATAGGGTCTCAATGATACATAACATTACTAAAGATGGTACTAAGGTAATGTATTGTCATATTTAATTTTGTTTACTGTAAACCAACTAATTATTTTGCACGATTTAACGCATCCGACCCAGAATGTGACCTTGGATCGCTGGGGTAAAAAGCGTGTAGGCTCCTTGATATCGCACTCTACAATTTTGTTTAAACTTGCAGTGTAACAGAATGAAAATGATTACTTCCAAATCAATTCTCAATTCCACTGGATTTGATATCATGCATGATTGTCTCACAGTAGGATTTTGTCTGAACTTCAAGTGTTAACAGATAGAAAAAGGTTACTCCCGGATCAATTCCTATGTAACACATAATAATGCATATCTATGGAAATAATTATTGTTTAAACTAATTTCATTGGATTTGGTATCATACATGTTTTGTTTTACGGTATGGTTTTGTTTAAACTTTTAGCGACACAGAAGGAAAATGGTTACATCAGAATTACCATCAGTGGGTGTGGATGATATAGATGTGAGGAAGGATAGAGAGGGAGAGATACATGTGTTTGCTCATCCTGATGATGTGATTGTACATCAGGATGATAAATATACTGGAGAGGTAAGGTAGCACTTGTGTAATAAAATATTTAGTGTAGGTAATGTAAAAGAACTTGTACAATAGGCAGGGCTTTCATTTTACTCCTGAAATTGTATTTTGTCTCAAATTTGATTAAAGTGCCGGTTTTTACTCTTGAAACTTTTAAATGTACAAGAGTCCAATTTTCTATACTTATAAAACAATTCTTTTGCTGACTCTAAAAATTATAAGTCACATGTAATTTTAACTCACGTTGAAGTCTAGTGAGTCACCTGAATACAGATGCTATGGTATGCTTTTTAGCAACCTTTAAATGTTGGGGAGATTTGATTTTTATGCCCTCCACCACCAAAGTTTGGAAGATGCATGTAGATTTGCCCTTGTCCATCCATCTGTAAGTTGGTCTGTTCATGTGAATGCTACCTAAGGTAGTATTTTGTTCATTGTTTAAGAACAAAAGAAGGACTGTCACCTTTTCATTGTTTAAGAACAAAAGAAGGACTGTCACCTTTTCATTGTTTAAGAACAAAAGAAGGACTGTCACCTTTGGAACAAAACTATTAAGTGGTTACGGATATAATTCAATTGTAGGTCAACTCAAATAGAATTTTTGAAGAATGTCCTATGCCCCTTTTGCACTTTTGGTTACAGTTGTTGATTATGTCAACATTCTTTAAACTGCCAAATAGTCCGGTCAATTATGAAAAAGACCCGGCATTGGACTGTATAGTAAATATTTTTTGGTATTCTGTTAGGGAATATGTTGTTATTGAAGAATCTGAATGATGCCCAGCTGGCACCATTGAGCATTTTGAAAAATTCAAGATGGCGTCCAAGATGGCCGCTAAAATTAGAAAAAAATGCCATGGGTGCATGACATAAGTTACAAATTGCTATTTTTACTCATCAGTTGTACTTAAGATGTTTTAATCATAATAATTAATATATATTTATCATTATTCATTGATTCAGTTAATATAAGATGGCATCCGGGACAGCTAAAATCAAAATGGCGGCTACGTTGGCCGCAATAATTGCCCAACTTGGTAAATTGTATCAAAAATCATCTATTTTAATCCTATTCGTTTATATCAGTACTGTAATATGTAACTATTATTCAAAATTAAACTTTCTTTCATTTCGAAACTATTGACTCATTAGCTGATTCAAAATGGCACCCAAGATGGCGACCAAAACCAGTTAACATATACCGATGAAAGTTACAAATTGCTATTTGTGCTGAATGACAGTTCCTAGTAAGATGTATTTGACGTATTTGTTTATATCATGTTTTATTGTTTGAGTTTTTTTGCGATAACATCCATGAAGGCTGAAATCAAAATGGCGGCTACAATGGCCGTCATAATTGACGAATTGGCATATTTTATTAAAAACCATGAAGTGTAATCAAAATTGCTAATTATAATATTATCAGTACTGCAATATGTTACACAAATACTCTAATTGAAACTTAAATTAAAAGCAATTGACCCGATAACTGATTCCAAATGGCATCCAAGATGGCTTCCAAACGTGAACGAAGTGGTTAACCATACAGTCATTGTCATTGGTCGGTTGGTATATTTATTAAAGTATTCATTCCAAATAAACTAATTTATATTTATCGATTTTACAAAAATCAATGTACATGCTGTATAATACGGGACCCGTGCACTTGTTAGGTAGCACCAAAAGTTCAACCAATCAGGTGTATTATGTCCCCATCAAAACATGGGTTTGGTCCAAATTCCAGTGAGTCACGGTTGTGTTATAATTAATGCCCAGACGAATCCAGATAGTTAAAAGGCAATAACTCGTACTTGTACAAAACCCCGAAAAAAAAAGAGTTTATCACTTTCATTGGTGATATAAATGCCATCACAAGTAAAGAAATGATCATTGATAACGAAAGTCTAGGCGAAAAAAACGGTATATTCTATGCTGCCATGTGATGCTCATGTGTTAAGTTATTGAATGAAAAAGATTCCAACACCCAAGAATCTACGAGGCCACATGGAGGTCATCAGATATGGTCGCTTTAAACCAAATATTATGTAGCGATCTCCAGAGGATGGGGAATACCTCTGCATGACACAATAGTTTATTAACGGGCAAACATAAGACCAGACCAGACAAGGACAGACCTGGTAATAGTAATACATGTAATACTAATAATAACGACTTTATATCTATTGTGGATTACATATTTGACAATTATAAAATTACTTGCTAGAGTAAGGAACGACCATTCTTGGATTATCTTTAAGCTTGGCACAACATCAACACGCCAGATATAGAATGTAATAATAAAATTATTTCTAAAGATCATTCGGGATACAAGAAGAGGATGTACAAAACTTGGCTTACTGGCGAGGTGATAAATATCAGATAGACTGTTGCAAACAAGGACCAGATATCTAAAATACCAAGTGTAATATAGAGAACTATGAGAAGAAGGTAAAGAAAGCGCCTGAATGAACATGACGGTTGCGGCAAATTGATTACTAAAAGAATAGGTTAAGGATTACATGATGACACTGGTCATAAAAGATCGTCAGAAGGAGAGAATATGAACTATACATTGATCCTACCAAAAGTGATGCTACTTAGCGACCCATTATTAGGCTGATTGCAAGAAAAGCCTCCGTAATTAACCAAGACCAAGCGTTGAAAGCTCATACCCCAACATTAGCATACTTATGATAAGTTGTTGAGTGATATGTGGAAGACATAAGGATTCTTGCATAGTGAAAGGAATGCCGCTTGGTCAAGGTGGTTTCGGTAACTTCCAGGATTGGAGAGGAATACAACCTAGTTGTCACTTGTGAGGTTAATATGTATGTGAATGATAATAACATCACTAAATTGAGTCAGATATTTGAAATATGCTGAATGTATCGGCCTAGTGTCTCACACAGACTTTTATTGTGTACTATTGACTAGTATATCTTCAGATTGGATGTAGTGAACTGCAACATCTTCTGTACGTAGGTTGCTAGCATCTCCCACAGCTTTGTCTCGTGCTAAACAATGTACATTGTCTTGACAACAAAACCAAAGACTTTGGTCATTGTCAAGAAGACAAAACGGTTTGCGATGCAACATTATGCGCTAAGCTCTAATCATGCAAGATGCCTTGTGGAGCATCAAAACCTTGATAATGAGACCTTCACCTTCTTGAGACGTGTTGGAACGGACAGGGGAGGATTTAAATTTGAAGATTATGATAGGTAAAGCTTGCAATGCTTTTAATACATTTAAACCACAGTGGAACACCAGCAACAATTTGATCGAATCAGACATCAAGCTATTTATCTCAAGGCCAAGACAAAATAGCTGTTTATTTTAAAGACCTGGTACCTTACTGAGCAGATAGTGAAGACTCCACGTAGACAGATGATGGCTCTGCATGCATTCCTCAATCAAAATGTCCATGTAGAATTGGGCAAATATACGATCAAGTCATAATTAAAAACTGTACGCCTTAACAGGGGATGAAGCAGAAGTCCACCGCCAACACCATACACAAACGAAAATGGCGTCAGTGTTGGCACAGGACGAAGCATGAACACACAACCCCAACCATAAAACGACGAACATGGAAGTGATACGGCATCTACATTGTGAAAACAGTCTAACATCATTCACCTATAATTGAAATTCAACCCAAAAGACCAGATAATCCTACCAGATATTACTTGAAGAATATTTCTTGTCGCAGCTTTCGTTTTGTGTGGCAAAAATTGCGACCCAGGTCCGAAAACGATTAAAAGCTGTTAACAATGCCTATTTCCAAACTACAGTAGAAGTGGATAAAATCAAGTGCAAATGTATATAAAGTGTTGTTTGTAAAATAAACAAATGTATAGATAAAACATATATACGAGGGATGATCCATATATAACGAGAAAATGCTTACAATTTCGATATTACTTAGTATTTTTACAAAATATTTGATGTGGTGGTTAATACATATATTAGGAGAAAACGTACGAAAGCGTTTTAAAATATATCGAAAAATAAATTGTTTTGAACATTTTTACCGACCTATGAAACCGGTAGGCGGGGCAACGTCATTTTTGCACCTATTCAGCGTTATTCAGAATTTAACGTTGATCAATTCGACGATCACATTCCTTTGGCATTAATGTATTAATTTTTAAAAAGTTTTCAGATTATCATCCTTCAATATTTATACGTCTTTGCAAATGCAATACAAAGTTGAAAAAGTCTAAAGATAGTCATTATTAGGAATTTCATTCAAACATCCAACATTTTCGTGTGTAGTTCTGTCGTTGACGTCAAGTTACGTCCACTTTGCGTTAGATCTCTAGCCTTTTTCCAGTCCATTTATATTTTGTTATTATGGTAACAAATCGAAGCTTTTGACATGACATAATCACGAAATGATTACTAAATATCGTGCACAATTTTTAGTACTTGTTTTCTTCAAAACAAAATATATTATTGAAACTCTTATCTCATCGGTAAAGTTTGCTATCACGGAACGATAACACGTGCGTGACGTAACTAATGACAACACAACCAGTGTATGACGTCATCATCAGCTAGGCGAGTCTTATGTGACCCTAAGTACTAATTGTCATCCCATTGCTGTTTTTTACATGAAAACTGTGAGGGTTTGAATTTGCGTGAAAATGGTAAAAACTCCGTAAAATGCCCCGCCTTGGCGTATCGAGGGTTACCATAGATTTTAGCATGATGTCGCTGTAATCGTGAACATTCAGGGAAATATTGTTAATGTATGTTATTACTATCAGCGAAAGTTTGAGTAAAATCTAACGGACCATAACAAAATTAAAAGCATTTTCTCGTTATATATGGATCATCCCTCGTACTTATACTAGTATTCACAATACCATATACATTATACTAGTATACCAACCGACCAGTGGTCTAAGATATATAATTAGCTTGGTTTAAACTTTCATGTTTGACATCAATCTTGGAAGCCAATTTGAATAAGCTAAACATAAAGTGTTTTCAATTGTAGTTTTATTAGATCATTTATACCTATAGCAGTACTTATATTAAAAATTAACAATTTCTATTACGTTACATGCTATTAAATGCTAATTTTCAGTTTGACATATGTGGCAGCCATTTTTGCCGCCTTTTTGATTTCAGCCGTCATGGATGCCATATTAAATTGGCTTAATCAATAAATAATGATACATTAATGCAGTGTATTACAGAAGTAATTATGTTTGAGACACTTACACTACAATCAATCAGCAAAATATCAATATGTAACTTCTTTATGATCCACTAACATATTGTTTTTATTATGGCGGCCATCTTTGACGCCATTTTGAATCAGCTAATGGGTCAACTGTTTTGAATTGAAGTTTTCTTTGAGTATTTATCATATATAACACTACTGTTACACATATAATTAAAACAATTGAATTTTAGTACAATTTGGCAATTATGGAGGCCATTATAGCCGTGATTTGGATTCCAGCTGCCATGTGTGCCATCTAAGATTCACTAAATCAATAATTAATGATAAATTTATATCAATTATTATGTTTTAACATCTAAAATACAATCAAACCGCAAAAAAGCAATTTGTAACTTATTCCTAGTACCACAGTCATTTTTTCTAATTTTAGCGGCCATCTTGGACGCCATCTTGAATTTCTCAAAATGCTCAATGATACCAGCTGGGCATCATTCAGATTCTTCAATAACAACATATTCCCTAACAGAATACCAAAAAATATTTACTATACAGTCCAATGCCGGGTCTTACCTAAATATCCCATTTATAGACCGGACTAAAAGGTGTTTAAATACTGATAACTCAAAAGTACTTATCAACATCACAATTTTGGGGGCATATGTCCCTTACAGTAAGAGCTGTTGATAAAAAATATTGTTAAATATACTAGAATTCAGCTGAATAGGTGAAAGTTCTTTGTTTCCTGTTTTTTTTCAATATTCAATTATTTTCTTCAGAGCGTTGTGTCAAGAGTTGATAGATCAACAGATTTGCTGCCAGTAAAGAAATCTGCATACAAGGTAAATTAAGAATACAAATATCTCAGCTCACAAACTTTAACAATGAAAGTAAAACACAGAACATACTTCTTTCTTTAGTTTATAAATCACGAACACTTAACCTCACAACCTCGTTGAACCTACTGCACAGGTACAATTTTGCAAACATTTTACATCCCAAAAATATATCATTTTACAGTTCTGATGAATGAATTATTTATTGCAGATATTGGAACCCGACCCCATTCTAAGATTGAAGAGAATTATTGGTTATGGTGGAAGTTCATTCAAAGATGTAAGTTGTTGTGTTGATTACTGAAAACAAATATGAATGTTTAGGCACACTCCCCAGTATTTGTACTTGATAATATTAAAGTTACATGTCTTGGTTGAGGGTTAGTGAATTGGAAGATTGTATTTTGTGAAGAACTGATTGCTATTCAGTATCCTTCTATTTCCAGGCCCTGTGGACAGAAGATGGTCTGTGTTTAGTCTATCCTTGCCATGCTGTTGTTGTAGCCATGAAAATCTCAAATGGACATCAAAGATTCTTTATTGGTCACACAGACAAGGTAATGTTTGTTAACAATTTGAAAGAATGCATTGTGGTAACATGAGTTCAAGTGGAAAGAAAGGCAGAAATAATGTCTGAGACATAGCTTGATACTTACATGACTGATATATCTTGAAAATCCATTTTGTAATCAGACATTGTTCCTATTGCCGTCATTGTGTAGATGTAGTACTGTTTGTATTCAATATTGTGAGTTGTGGTTGATTGAGATACTGGTTAGTTGATTGATTGATTGATATACTGAATGATTGATACACTGTTTGATTGATATACTGGTTGATTGATATACTGATTGATTGATATACTGATTGATCCAATTATTGGTTGATCTATTATTGGTTGTTCTATTAATAGGTTGATGAATTGTTTTCAGGTTTCAGCAATTACGATGACTGGTAATACTGAGTTATTAGCGAGTGGTCAGACAGGTCCATTAAGTGTGGTTAGGATATGGAGAGTGCTGAGTGGTGAATGTCTGGCATTATGTAAAACACATGCTCATTCATTGTCATCACTTAGGTTAGTCAAACTTTACAACTGTTAAAACCTTATGACGGCCAAAAAATAAGATATATAGTTTTATTTCAATTCCATTAGTCTGATAGTCTATGAGGACAATACAATGCATTTATGACAATACGTCTTTTGCTGGAATTTGCGAAATAACGATCACACAAACATGAAGTGATTTACAATATGAAGAAAAAATCATGGAAAGTAATGACTTATCAGTTATTCTAATTTTGAGGTAGATTTAAGTGTTGTACAATACAATACAATACCTTTATTTCACTCAATACATTTACATGTAAATATGAGGTGAATAACGTTCAATACATACAGATGAGGCTATACACATTTTAAGTTGCAACACATATCATAATCATTATAAATGAAAACTGTAGTGTTAAAATTAATATTGTTTTTCATTTCAGTTTTTCACACAAGGGAAATTTACTTTGTGGTGTTGGAAAAGATAATCATGGAAAAAATGTAAGCATTATGCTATAATGCTGCAGCTATATGTTATTGACTTTAGATTTTGGCTCAAAATGAAAATATATGAGTTTATTACAACAAATTTCTATTTGAGGTGCTTCGTAAGATTGAAGGTTATCATGTCTCCATATCATAGAAATTAATTGCTGGCAGGTTCTCTTAAAAAACGGTATGTCCTTTTATCGGATAATCTATTTTAGACTGTTTTTTTCTATACATTTGGTTTCTTGTATCTCAAAGATATTGAAGCATACACAATTGATTATCAGAATGTACAGTTGAGCTCCTGCAGTTTAATGGTTGCTTGAGTCAAGTTTCGACAGATTTACAGACCTTGTTTGAAAATGTGGTCTTAAAGAATTGCCACATTTCTTGTTTTCTATTTTCTTCAAAGTAGGTTAATATTCCAGTCTTAAGAGTATGTACAAGTCTTTGAGTCTGTTACCCATTTCAGATGGTGGTTATTTGGAATACTAGCAAAGTGAGTAAAACACGAGAAGTTTCTGTGATGGCTAAAGCCCATACAGATGTGGATATATGTAGGATGAGGGTTGCTGCCTTTGATGATACCAGGTTAGTGTATGGCTGCTATTTTCAGGGGTATCAATATTCCTGAGAAATCCGGAATTCCAGATTTATCTATCCTGAAAGAGCTATGATTTCTGACCAGTATTAAAGTTATTTGATGAAAATATCTCAAGAAATGGCTATGTTATGGTCAATTTAATCTGCTCTGAAGGATTTTATTCAATAAAAACGTGAGTTAAATATGATTGAAAGTCTCTTGTTTGGAAAAATGGTCGGCTGCATATGATTTTCAGGATTTTGAATTTGGCTCTGTTGACACCCCTGTATATTGTAAACTCATATATATTTGTTGGCATAACGGTTTGCAGATTTGAGTAAAAAAGGGCAAATGTTAGGGGTATTTTGAGGATTAATAATCATTATTTTATAAATTTATTATCAACAAAAACACTGAAGTGTTAATGTAGCTACAAAATCAACGCAGGTTAAGGTTATGATATTTTATTGTAAAAATTAGTAATACAAACTTGAAAGAAAAGTAATTCTCATTGAGTCAGTGTCTTATAGAATAATGTGTTAGACTAAGTGCATATCAAATTTAGTTTAACATGAACACTGCCCAAGACAGGTGGTTGTTTGAGCCAGGTCATCACTACTGACCACTGTAATAAGACCATCTTAAAATTAAGACCACAGTTTCCAGGTCCATTTTCACTGTCTTGCTCTTTATTGTACAAAAAACACCGGATACTATTTTTAGCTCACGATCACATGGCTAAAAGTACCGGATTTTCTTCCGTAATATTTTTCATAAAATTTGTACCCTGATGAAGGCTTGTTGAAAGCCGAAACGTCGGTCAATAATGAATTTTTGATAACCTTAACCTGCCTTTATCGTGTAGCAACATTTACACTTCGGTGGCTTTATTTTATTTTACATAGTATAATGGCCAACTCTTTTAAAGAGTCCCCAAGGGTGGTCTTATAATTAAAGTTTTACTGTATATGATGAACTTATGTGTTTGGTTTTAAGATATCTCTATAATATTACAAATCTGTTACAGAATGGTATCATGTGGTCGTGACAATATAAGGTTATGGAGAGTAAAGGAAGGATCATTGAGATCAGCACCTGTCAATCTGGGTGAATATCACAATATGGAGTTCACAGATGTCGCGTTTGAAGCTGGCTACCATACTACCAAGGACCCAGCTGATAGAAGAGTGTAAGTTATTGGTAGCGTTGTCGTGAACTTACAGTATGAATAGAGTTTAATACCTGTAACCAGTAATCAGAGCTACAGATTAGCTGCGCAACTACACAATTCATTTTTACCAACCCATACTTTTTAGTGCGTACATTTTTGCAAACCAATTATGAGGAACATAAGAAACTTCTAGAATCTGCATGTAAACAATGTTTTTCCGATACTGTTGACTGGTCTATCAATTGCTTTCTGTAAGCTTTAATTATATAGAGCTGTATTTAACTAAAGCAACGGTACATTCTTTTTTCAACAATTTGTTAATTCTAAACCAGTCAAATACAGGTTTAATATGTACATAAGATAATACAAAATCAGACAGGGAAAGCAGCACTCAACTTAAACAGCCGAGCACAGAAATCATAAAAACTACACAGACCTAAATTACACGGCACAATGCCTAACATAAAACTGAACGAAGGAATGAACTTAACTGCTAAAACTGCTGTACTCTCCCCTTATATTTCTTGTTTCTATTCACTTTATACAGGTATGCAAGTAGTCGCTCTGGTCATATAGTGGAAGTTGATATAAAGAAGGTTTCTATACATCATGTACGTAGATTGCAAGCCAGATCAGATCATGATAAACAGACATTCAGATCAGGTAGGATATATTCATATATCAGTTTATGTATCACAGGGGTTCTACAATTGGGGAATTCCAGATTGGCTGCATCAGAAAGAAGGATCTTTTCTGCACAAAATAGAAGTTATTTGATGAAAAAAATCGAAGAATTGACAAATTCATGGTCATTTGAAATTCCATAATCTGAAATAACATAAAACAATGTTAATGTGCGTGAATGTGTGCTTATGGCAGCCCAAACAGACTTGTGACTTGTTTTCAGGATTGGGTATTATGCTTCAGTAGGATCCCTGGTATCAGTTTAAAGGTCCACTTTTACATGGACTATTGTTATACTGCTTGTTCATTATCATTAACCGATCCTGTAAACTTGAGTAGGTAATAGAGTCTTATCAAAAATTTTGTCAAAATTATGCCTTCTTTTCGACTAATAAATCAACCATAAAAAAAAATTCAAAGTTCATTAACATACTGTTTTGAACTTTATACTGTTCACACTTTTTCACCAACATGACTCTAATCTCAACTCAGGAGAACTTAAAGTTGTCAAGCGTTTTGTCAAATAGTGGTGCACGCTATCCAATGACAGCTCTTGTTTTCATGTTACCGAATTCCAGCAGAGTTTTAAACCTTGCTAGAATTTCTAGGTTTCATGGAAATTCTATATTTCTTGATATTAAGTTACTTTGTTAATATGTATTATTTGTATGTTTAACTTACAGGGCCTGGCATTGCCATTAACAGTATATCTATCAATGAAACATTCTGTGTGACGGTGTCAGACGATGGATTTATGAGATTATGGCCTTTAGACTTTGCTCATGTTTATCTGGAAGCTGAGCATGAAGGGCCAGTTACAGCTGTAGACTTCTCATCTGATGGGAATAAGATTCTAGCGGGAACTTCTGTGGTATGTACCTCCTTAGGGCATCATTCACAATTATTCACTAGACTGAAACCCAGCCATTACATTTTACACAATTTAAGTTACTGCATTTATTTCTTCCTCATATAGTTTGTTCATGCTTGTTTGCCTTAACAATCAGTCCAATTTCGAAGAAACTTCACACAAATACTTGGCAGGCAAGCAAGTACCTAGGAATTTAAGGTTGGATAATTATTGCCAGAGTTATGGCCTATGTTTTTGTGTCAAAATCTCATCTAGTTTTAAATTTTAAGTGAAAGGAATTTTATCGGATTGAAGGATGTTGCATATTGAACATGTTTATCATGCTTTAACATTTTAAGAGCTGAATGATTAAGGAATGAGTTGAAAATTTGACAGATTTAACGTTGTACAAGTGACTGTTGAGATTGTCTATCTATAACTGCAGTCATCCAATTTCACAGCATATTCCATTGAATAATTTTCCGTTTTTACCAACCTAAACTGCAAACTGCATTAAGCCTAGGTCCCACTGAGCATTTTTTGCTTCGGCGATGTACTCTGGATTGAAAGTAATGACCTATCAGGAAATCGGGAACAGGGAATCGGGAATCCTTGGGGAAGTCATAAGACAGTTTGTGATATCGGAAGGAATTGTGATGAATATGGTGGTATTGAAAGAAATCGGGAGAACATTGCTGATATGGAATTCCTCAGTGGGACCTAGGCTTTAGGTTACACAAATATGTCCAATGTCATAACAGAGGCATCCATGCATGATGACACTTCTAATCATGTAATCCTACATTGACCTTCCTCACTCTGCAGGGTACCCTAGGTGTATTAGACATCACAACTCGAGGTTATACAACCATGATGCGTTCCCATGTTGGCAGTATACGTAGTGTGGCTGTTGATTCGTATAGGAAACATATCGCTACAGTGTCAGAGGACCATACTATCCGAGTCTGGGATTCTGAAACTCTTCAACAGGTTAGTGATAAAATATAGGCTGTTGGTCCCCTTCCCATAGTCGGCTACGGTATTAAAATTGGTATCTAGTCATTAAATTGAGTTAGGAATTAGTTATGAAGCTGAAACTTGTTGTACAGGTGGCTTAGGTGTTTTTTTAAAATACTAAAAATAAAAGTGTTTCTAATGATTGCTAAATTCATGACCTCCATTTATGAAGAACTTGACTGTGTCAGTTGCTTAATTAGGAGCAAGTTATGGCCCCTACTTAAAAATGTGTTAAGTGGTCAACATTAAAAACTTAAATTTAGTAGCTTATTAACAGGATATGGTAGTACAGGGTGTTTCATAATATCTGACCCCATAACAACTAAATGCCCTGAGAACATGCTTAATATCATCGATTTGACATTTATTGAAAAAATGACGTATTTCAAGAATCAAGAAGGATCATGTAATATATTGTATAAAACTCCCAAATGTTAGCTTTCCACTGGTATTTGAAAACATCAGATGAGATCAAGCATTTTCTCATGGCATTCAGTTGTAATGGGGTCAGATATTAAGAAATACCCTGTATGACCATTAAGTATACAAAATAAAAATACCTACTCTACTAATTAAGGGTAAGGTTTAAGATGACAGCAAATGTGTAGAATGTAAAGGCATTGCACAGTCAGATCTTGATACAACTACTATGTTTGTTCCCCAGCAAAGTGACAAATATTTCAGTATTATACTAAATTGATACAACAAGAATTTTAAAAACATTTCCCTGTAAAATGACGTCAATATATGAATTTGTTGGTATATCAGGCATCATTGTAGTCAGATCTGACTGTATTTCTATATGATTGTTTGTTTTCAGCTGTATGACTTCAGCGCTCCAGATGAGTGCCCATCTACTATAAGTTATCATCCAACCAGACAGATGTTTGCTTGTGGTTTCGAGAGTGGTGTTATACGAGTATTTAACGTTCAATCTACAAGTCTACTTGCTGAACATAAGTATGTTGTCTACAGGCATATTTTGTCGTTAATGATTGTACGCTGATGCTATTATAGATGTTTGTTAGTCCCATACCGGTTTTTGACTGGAGAGGACTATAGGTTTGCCCTCCGCAAGTCCGTCCGTCAGTCCGTCAAATAATCTGGATCCTGACATAACTCAAACAGTTTCCAAGCTAGGTTTATGAAACTTGGTATGTAGATAGAGGACAATAAGTGGATATTGCACATCCAAATATACTTTGATTCCGACCAAAATTGTGGTTGCTATGGCAACAGAAACATTGAAAATGGCTTAAAACCGGTGGGGCACTTCTGTATTGCTTTCAATTCTTAATGACTTGTTTATTTGGGTTTAACGCCGCTTCTCAACAATTTTTCAGTTCTTTACATACAGCGGCCGTTTCATTTTATCAGGTCTGAAATTCCTGGCCTGTATTCTAACCAGTACTTACTCACATTTCCACAAGAAACCACATGTGAATGAAAATCGGCACTGTTATCAAATTATTATGAAAGGATATGAAGATCCACAGCCGAGAATCAAACCCATATAGCTGGATAACTAATTCAGCATACTAATTACTGTACCACGGCTTCAGTTGATGATTCAGCATACTAATTACTGTACCACGGCTTCAGTTGATGATTCAGCATACTAATTACTGTACCACGGCTTCAGTTGATGATTCAGCATACTAATTACTGTACCACGGCTTCAGTTGATGATTCAGCATACTAATTACTGTACCACGGCTTCAGTTGATGATTCAGCATACTAATTACTGTACCACGGCTTCAGTTGATGATTCAGCATACTAATCACTGTTCCACGGCTTCAGTTGACGATTCAGCATACTAATAACTGTACCACGGCTTCAGTTGATGATTCAGCATACTAATCACTGTACCACGGCTTCAGTTGATGATTCAGCATACTAATCACTGTACCACGGCTTCAGTTGATGATTCAGCATACTAATTACTGTACCACGGCTTCAGTTGATGATACAGAACGAAGATGTATTAGTTACAGGTATTTTGATGATGAAAAATTGTAAATCCAGTAAACAATATCAAAATTTGCCTTATTATTCAGCCTTATAAAACCTCTACTATAGTAAATTACTTATTGAATTTCAGACAGCACAGAGGAAAAGTGACAGGTTTATCATACAATCCTAATGGTGACTATCTGTACAGTGCATGTTCTGAGGGTTCCCTAGCAATGTACGATGCTAACTCAGAAGGTTATCCCTTGCTGAGACTCCTTGGTAACACCGTTGCTAAGGGTGAGAAATTCTGTCCTGATGCCTTGGCTGTGAGTCCTGATGGACGTCGTGTGGCATTTATTGGACCTACAGAGTACACTGTTTCGATTGTAGACTCAAAAAGTTTGGACGAGGTTAGTGATCAATTTTAAATACCTTCAAGTTGGTTTGTGGCAAAATTTTCTGAGACAGAAGAGTATTAAATTCATATTGATAAGGATATTTTGGCATAAAATACGTTTGCAGGATAACAAAAACAACAAGAAAAACATTATAATTGACAAGGGTCAGAGAGTTTTCAATTTAGTCTGGAAAACTTTAAGATTTTGCTATAGTCTTAGCAATCAACCAGTGAGCAATTTGTTTGAAAAAAAAGCATTGTTGCAGTTTCTTCATCACAGTCTGTTTCAACAGTTTTGCCATTCACTATATTATTCAAAGCATAGTTTATCTAACTAGGTTACTTATTACTTCAGTGCTAGGTGTCATCGTGGTTGAGATTGTTGGTTCAAATCCCAAACTCCAAGTGAGGGTACTTTGACAAATATAGAATATTTAATGGATAGCTACTGTCCCAGGCATTCATCCATATGAGTCTAGTGTATATCTATACCCTTAGTCTCTGTAGCAAAAATTATAATTTTGAATCAATTGTAGTTTTAATGTAGATAGAAGTCAGGTGCTGATTTTGTATACGCTTTCTCATTATTCATTGACTTTTCCTATTTATACAGACAATGAGAATCGATGTATCGAGCGTTGGTAAATCACGGGTGGACACAGCCAGGAAACTCTACTATACTCCAGCTAACATTGATCATCTACTAGTGATAACAGAAAACAATAAACTACTCAAGTTTGAAGCAAGAACTGGCCGCATATTGGCTGAGGTAGACCACTTACTTCTCATTTGTTGGATATTAAATACATTATGTTAACTTGTTACATGCTTACAATGTTCAGTGGAACCTGTGTGCCTAGAGGTAGAGCAGGTGAGTTGAGTGCAGGAGGCCTCGGGCTTGCTATGTAGCCATGTCATACCAAAGCCAAAATAAAAATTGCCCCCAGAGTTCCTATTGCTTGACACTTGCCATTAAAAGGATAATCTGGATGCTCTTCTCTCATATCCTCATCACAATGAATATGGTTTATCCTTCCACAAGTACTTGAGGATTCACTAGGGGTCACTGTATTGTCTAAATCAATATGAAACTTGATCAAAATGGTCATCTGTGAATGAGGTCGTATTTTGTGGTGATTTTAGAATTATATTATTTGTAACATACCAGTCTTATATTTATAGATTGATCATATACACAAGAACGGATGTTCATCTTTAGCTGTGACTGACAATGGTAACTATCTTGCCACAGGTGGAGATAAAGCCATTAAGATATGGGACTATAATATGAGACTTGATGTCAACTTTCAGGTATACAATATTGTTATCTTTATTAGGGTCCATACAATGTGTGAAATGTTCTTGAGTTGACCTAATCCATCTGTGAAATCTTCAAGGCATGTGCATGAACTTCAGGTTTTTGAGCATACCGAAAAGTCTGTTTTTTCTGTGTCTTCCCTGCAATTTTTGATGATTTTGGTTTTTCAGAATTTCTTAATCACTCCTGTGCTGAGTGTTATAAATAGTGTTTCTCTATGCCTCCCTCTTAGTAGTGGGGATGCATTGCTTTCAAATTGCTTATGTTGATCAGTTGACCCAATGGTTGCTGATCAATCACTAAAGAACACTTTGACCTAGGATCCCTGTGCAGTCACACAATCAATAAGCACTTTCCTATTCTGATGACTTATTACAGGTATTTATTGGACACTCAGAGAATGTATCAAGAATCATATTTACACCAGACTATAAGAATCTACTGAGTGTTGGTGAAGCTTTGTATTTATGGGATTTCCTGGCATACAAACCTCCCTCACCGTCAGAGTAAGTACTTGATGCATTGTTCTAAACTGTAGTATAGTCCAGAGAATTTGACATGACTCTCAAACTTCTATTTGCATAATTTCACAGCTGACTTATTTGCTTTATTTGTATCCTCGGTTGTATGTTTTCATAAGCGGGAGTATCACAAAGAAGCTCGATGTATAATACCAACACAAATCTGAAGGACCGATATTGCACGATTTGCTCGCGGAAATTTATTTATTCAACTCAAGAACCTTGTAATATATTCATGCATATAGGTCAGGATCATGTCAAATTCTCTGCGCTACATTAAAGCCTTATTATCTCTCGCAAAAATTTGCCATCGTCCACCAAATACAATCAGGTTGCTTTTCACAAATGACATATAATTGACAACAGAATGTTTACTATATCTGTTGAAACAGTACGGCAAAAATTACATTTAGTAAAATGTAAAGGAAGACAAAGTACTGATTTTGCAAGAGTTGCTTCCCTTAGACCAGAAATCATGCATTTATTGTTTATAATTTGTTATTTTGTCTACAAAGCAACTGGAGTTTATGTTTCATTTTCTTTCATCTTATGATGTATTCCACCTTGGGACTTTAATGGGGCTTTAAACTATGCACACTTTGTATGATAAATATACAGTACATGCTTATTTGACCCTTTACTTAATTCTCCTCCAATTTATTTATCTACATCATTTTATCACCATAATTAATATATCAATTAGCGATTGACATCAGCATAAAAGTTGGTGTAAAGATGCATTCAAGACATCTCCATGGATTAATAGGCTAACCTCAATGAAAAAAACAACACGTCAATAATTCAACCACATAAATTAAGAACACAATTTTAAGCTTGACTATTAGACTATGAGTGGCCCTCATTTCTGGCCAAACTTGTAACTACAGAAAGTAACATCATTATTGTTGGGGATGTAAACATACACCTTGACACCCTTTCGAACCCAGATTCTGCCAAGTTCACCAGTGTACTTGAATCTTGCGGCATGCAGCAGCATGTAACTGGGGCAACTCATATGGCTGGACACATATTGGATGTGGTTATCACCAGAGACACTGACACTACGGTTTCACAAGTTGAAATATCGGACCCTGGACTCCCTGATAACAGTGGAAAGACGTCACGTGACCATTTTGCAGTAGTATTTAAAGCATGCGCTGCTAAACCTGCTCCTATGAGAAAAACTGTGAATTTTAGAAAGCTAAAATCGATTGATGTCAATGAATTCAAAAAAGACATTAAATCATCAGATGTTTTGAAAAGCGGGCTGCACATTTCCGATGTTGATGAACTTGTTGAGGTTTATACCCATGGACTGACATCTATCATTGACAAACATGCTCCCCTCAAATCTAAAACCATTGTTTTAAGACCTTCTTGTCCTTGGTACACCGAAGAGCTACATGACGCCAAACATCTGAGGCGTAAACTTGAGCGAAAGTGGCGAACCACTAAATTAACGATAGATCATGAAATATATAGAAATCAATGTTCGGCAGTCAACAAATTGCTAAAACAATCTAAAGTAACCTATTATGCAGATAAGGTAGAATCATGTGGTCGCGATCAGAAAGAGCTGTTTAAGATAACTAAACATCTGATGGGCGATGCTAAGGAAGTGGTGTTACCATCTAATAAATCGGCCAAGTTGCTTGCACAGGATTTCAGTGACTTCTTCATCAACAAAATTGAAGGAATACAAACTGAAATTGCCTCCACTACTCAGTCAACCCAACATGGTGACACTGCTGAATTCGACACACCTTTTCGAGAAGAGCAACTATCTGAGTTTTCTCCGACTTCAGAAGAAGAAATACGGAAACTGATAAATAGATCACCTAGTAAATCATGTGAGCTTGACCCAATCCCAACATGGCTGTTGAAGGATTGTTTAAATGAACTACTGCCAATATTAACACGACTATTCAATGCATCACTTGAAAATGCTTATGTACCCACGGCTTTTAAAAGCTCCAGAATAAGACCACTGATAAAGAAGCCAGGCCTTGATCAAAATGTTATGAAAAATTACAGACCGGTGTCAAACTTACCTTTCATTTCCAAAGTTCTTGAGAAGGTAGTCGATGCTCAACTAGATGAGCACTTAACACTGTATAATCTCCATGAAGAACGCCAGTCAGCATATAGAAAATTCCATTCTACTGAAACTGCTTTACTTCGTGTGCAAAATGACATCCTTTGTTCTCTAGACCAGAATAAAGCTACTGTCCTCGTAATGCTTGATTTATCAGCAGCATTCGACACCATTGATCACACCACCCTCCTACGCCGTCTTGAAAATCATTTTGGTATAGTAGGCAAACCATTGGAGTGGATGAAATCCTATCTGTGTGACCGTTACCAGACTGTTTGTATTGATGGTGAACTTTCGGAACCAGTACTGATGAATTATAGCGTACCTCAGGGCTCTGTGCTTGGTCCTAAAAACTACATCATGTATACAAAACCAGTGGGTGCAATCTGCAGAAAGCATCAACTGCAACATCATTTCTATGCTGATGACTCCCAGTTGTATATGGCATTCCAACCAAAAGATTGCGTTTCACGCGATGAGACACTGCAACGAATTGAAGCATGTCTGAAGGATATCTTGCTCTGGATGAAGAACAATTTGTTGAAACTTAATGCAGACAAAACAGAGGTAATCCTGTTTGTGCCGAAACGGAATACCAATGCTGTCGAGAATATCACAGTGAAAGTTGGTGACGCTGTGATCAGCCCATCATCAGTGGTGAGAAACCTTGGTGCCATGTTGGATTCACACCTGAATATGGATAAACATGTAAACTCTGTCTCCAGGTCTTGTTTCATGCAGATCCGACAAATAGGTCAAATCAGACAATATTTGACAGTTGATGCAACAAAATCCCTCATAAATTCTTTAGTAACATCAAGACTGGATTATTGCAACTCATTACTGTGCGGCTCCCCAAAAACCATTCTGAACAAACTACAAAATATTCAAAATACAGCTGCCCGCCTCATCGCACGGATACCGCGATACAACCACATCACTCCTGTACTGAAGGATCTTCACTGGTTACCTGTACAATACAGAGTGGAGTACAAGGTATTGACTCATGTTTACAAAGCACTACATGGAAAGTCCCCAGGCTACATCAGAAGTATGTTGGAAATATATACTCCACAAAGACAGCTTAGGTCACAAAATGACTCTATTCTTCTAGTTGTGCCAAGGATGAGGACTGTATCGTACGGTGATCGATGTTTCATGGCTGCAGCACCGAAGCTCTGGAATGCACTGCCAACAGCCCTCAGAGATAGTAAAACACTACCATCATTCAAGAAAGCGCTAAAAACGCACTGTTTTACTAAAGCATATTCTGGCTGATTATTAGTTTGACTTTTTAAGGGTCTCCTAAAAGGTAGTACATTTATACCTTTGGAGACGGTTTCTCGTAGCAGTGGTATGTGACGCTGTTCCTGAAACACTAGTACAGTAGTAAATAGTGTCTTATAAATTGGGGGTCTCCTGCCTCCTTAAAGGAAGTATCACTATTCCTTTGGAGTTAGTTTCTCGTGGCAGTGGTATGTGACGCTGCTCTTGAAACACCCATGCATCCTGCCTCCTTAAAGGAAGTATCATTATTCCTTTGGAGTTAGTTTCTCGTGGCAGTGGTATGTGACGCTGCTCTTGAAACACCCATTTTAGGGGGTATTTGAGGGAGGATTTTAGCCTTAAACTTTAATATATATATATATATATATATATACATTTGTTGTTATGTTTGCATGCATGTATCTATGTAAAATTGTTTTAACCATGTCTTAAATGTGATTGTAAAGCACTTTTGAACGTGTAATTACATGATAAAAGTGCTATATAAATATGGTATAATATAATAATATATATATAATATATATAAGTGAAGTCACCATGGGTTTTCTGTTTTATAGGGTGTTTATGATAAGTGCAGATGTACTCATATATTCATATAAAAAATGATAATTATTGTGTTTGATTTTTTTCTCACAGTGGTCGGGCATATAAAGAAAAGGATTTCTTGACTGGTAATACAGATAAGCCACTGACTGTCTCGTTCAGGAACAGTTACACTGCTCACAGTCCTGGCAGGGAGAGTTTAGGTGAATCATTCCTAGACATGCCTCGTAGTACACCACCACGCCCAGCAAGAGAAGACTCACCAGGTAGAATTGGAGATCTAAGCTCTATTAGAAGAGATCCATTTGACGGTATGATGCTCTTTTTCAAAACATATAAGCAATTTTCAAAGTAATTTCACAGCAATGTTTTAGTGGCGATCCTCTTCAAAATTCTTTCAAGCCAAGATGATTCATGACAAAACATGGCTGCCATGGGCAGATACTCAAGTGAGCAATATAGGGCCATCATGACCTTCTTAGCAACAAACATTTTGACAAATCAGAACAGTATTACTTGATATTACCCAACACACGAATATAGCAAGAATTAAAAACAGTCACAAAAACTTCTGCTTTTACCATATGCATATTGACAATTGTGTGTTTCAGATGACCTTGAGTCCGTGACGTCAGAGAAGGAGACGGTGTTAGCTGCAGCCCCTGTGGTGCAGTCAGTGGTTCCCAACTTTAAAAATCTCTCCTTCAATGATGGCCAGGAACCAGTAAGCCATATATATTACTATAAATCCATAAATACAGCTAATTACTATCACTATCACACTGCCTCCTCGATAGCCTAGTGGTTGAGGGTTCGCTTCGAGTGTGGGAGGTCTCGAGTTCGAGTCATACCAAAGACGAAATAAAAATGGTACCAGAAAATCCGTTGCTAGACGCTCAGCATAAAAGGGAAACTGGCTTCTTTTCGATGGCGATGGATAACATCAGGAATGAGGTGTCGAGAGTGATTAATATAAGTTAGAAAAACTTATTTCACAATCGACCTTAAATAAATTAGTATAAACTAATTACTATCACTGATCAGGGGTTTTAGATATTGTGTACTGGATTTTACATTATATAGTAAGTTGAAATATCTTTAATTCAAAATATGACTACTCAGACAAAAGGGTCAAAATGTGGCAATTGGCAACTCTCAGTACTGTAAATGTTCGGCTGTTTTAAAAAAACTTTCGCTGGTCTTTATGCTCTGAAAGAAGAACACATGATAAAACTGTCACTTTATGATCATCTGTTTGCCTGTCCGTCCTGCATTCAAGTTTTTCTGCAACAACTGACAGTAAATGAGTAATTCAATGTATTTTGATCGAAAACTTTGCTATGAAGAGATGTGCGTATTGTCCACATTTTCCGGTCAAATGGTTTGGTTACTTCAAAATATCAATTTTGAGAGCCTTTTACAATTTGCCCATCGTGATTTCAGTTTTTGTGTACCATTTTTTTCACAGGATGAAGAAAGCGAACCAATCTGTAATGGTCAGTATGGTCAACAGTTTGTACAACACAGAACCCCTACAAGAATGCCAAGTAAAAGGGCTGCCCCATCTGGTCTCACTCCGAAGAATAGGCAGGCAGTAATGGAAGTCACCAAACCACACGCTTTCAAGCACTTCACACAGCGATCTAAAACGCATGCCATGGCTCAGGTATGCCAATTTTATTATTTATGTTAGAAAATCCAGTAATCCAGAATTTGCACTAGAAAGAATGATCTTTTCTGCAGAAAAAAAATAATTTTATGAAAATGTTGACACATTGACTGAGTTATTGTCATTTGTAATTAGCTGAATTTCTACAATAAACAATGTTTTAAACAGAGTTTTGGCATACTAGGGATGTTTGCTAATGGCGCACAAAACCGACTTGCATCTTAATTGTAGGAGTGGGAATTATACCTCAGTAGGACTCCTGAAACAATATTGATATAGAATTGATCAAAATATTTTCGGCTTCACTTCGTGTATTGATTAACTGCAAAAACCATGATTTATGTTTTTCTTGTAATATAATCAGGATTATGTTGTTTTACAGAGACGTTATACTGCCCCACCAAACCAAGCTGGTGTCAGATTGAAGTCTGTGATAGGTTACAATGGGAATGCTAGAAACAACATGGTGTGGCATCCTGATACAGGTTAGTATAGATACTGTGTAGTAATGGTGTTAGAAGTGTTCAGATGTCATAGTATGTCCAAATAATTGAAGAATCAACAAGTTTTCTGTTATTTTATGCTTCAATTACTCTTAAAATGGTTTTATTGTAATTGGCTTAAGTTGGAAAATCATGGTTACATTTGTATGCCATGACCTGAAAGCTACTGCATCAATATAACACAATCTCATATTTTACTTCTTTGACTATATTGTCCTGGAACCAGTATCTAAATACTAGGGCTGTGTATCAGTTAGAATGATCGATTCGGTATTTGTATCGATACAAAATGATCGATATTCGATATATCATTTGATATTTGCTTTTGACAATAAAATAGGCACTTTCAGACTTACTACATGTTTTCACTTGCAGAACACAATCAAGTCAGGCCTGAGATGTGATAAGCAATCTATATACACATGTGTTAAATTGCATGAGTGGTTTGCTAAGCAGATTCTTGTTTGGAAATTAGATTCACATAAGCTGCGTCGAGACGATACAAATAGACAACGAAAAACTTGACTGAAAATGGGGATTTAGTTGATTTACATGTGTATTTTTGTTGATCAATTTTTTTACCGATACGGACACGTTCGATACGATGTATCGATCGTACGCAAAATACCGGTATTCGATTTATATCGGAAACCGGTACGCAGCCCTACTAAATACAACTTGAATGTTTCGAATTACCAATTTATATTTCACTTTTAATTCACAGAAAAGCTTGATATAAAGTGTCTTATTTTGTTTGATATGTTTATCATTTGACAGGTTTATTTGTATACACGACTGGTAACACAATAATTGTGGAAGATCTAAACAACAGTGCACAGAAACATCTAGCTGGTCATGTGGAGGAAATATCTACTCTAGCTTTACAGAATGATTGCCAGGTACGTTTTACATTGCTTTCATAGAGTAAGTTGGTCGGTGTGTTTAGTGGGTGTGATTTGTTTGTAGTGGGAGTGGTTAATAAGCAGTTGGTGTGTTTAAGTGAGAAGTGGGTGTGGTTTTTGAGTAGTGGGTGTGGTGAGAGAGTAGTGGGTGTGGTTCACTGACTAGTTTGTGTCGATAAGAGAGTAGTGGTTGTGGTTAGTGAACAGTGGGCGTGGTTTAGTGAGTAGAGGGTGTGGGTAGGTGAGTGGTGGTTTGGTTGGTGATCAGAGCAGAACTTGGCATTTAAAGTAGAACAATTTTGTTTGTCTATTACTTGTTGATTTTTCAATACAAACAATTTAAACCAGACCAGTCATTATTAAGTATGGACGTTTTCTGTAAATCTATATATATGGATAAATTACCAAAATCAGTCTGTCCCAAAACCATGTTTATCAAAGATGAACTACAAAGTAGTAGCCATTGGAGCATTGGTCCCTTGTGCATGTTGCGTTTGTTTCATCATTTGTGGGATTAATTTTCATGTTTCTTGTGATGATTATTACAGACGCTGGCATCGGCTAGTGGTAGTTTTGAGATGTCAGGGAGTCAGATCTGTATATGGGATCTACAGAATATGATGTGTAAGAAAGTCCTCTCTCATCATGAGTATGATATAGTCTGCCTAGCCTTCTCAAGAGACGATAAATTCCTCATCTCTGTCGGTAAGTGAACCATCATTATTATTATGGTGGGGAAGACACATTGATTTTGTGCTGGATAATTGGATGTCTGTCGCAAAGTTTGTCTGTGCTGTGTTATCCTTAACCACTGAAACTTCACATGAAGCTTTGTACCAAGTCTAGTTGTGCATTTTTTCAGGATTTTTGGTCTGATAATTATTGCCAGAGTTATGGCCCCTTTTGAGAGACATATATTTTTGTGTGAAAACCCCTTATAGGTTGACATTTACAACATCGAAAATGCCTTCTTAACCAAACTAACAGCTTTTAATGTCTATTAATATATTAAATGATTTTACAGTCTTATTTTACAACTTACGTTTTCGTTGCGATGGATATCATCAGGAATGAGGTGTCCAGTGATTATTTTATTGTGAATAACTTCAAAAAGTTCAAATACAGCTTAATAAAAACTTGTGAAAAATTAGTGTCATTTATTGTACAAATTATCTCCCTTATTGTACTTACTATGTTTTTTGACCAATATATACATTAACATGTTCTAAAAGTACAGTAAAACCTCGTTATCTCGAGGACCCATCGGGACAAGCCAAATGCTCGAGTTAAGCCAGGTGCTCGAAATATCCGAAGTCTATGATGAATTGTTGTTATGACTAAGTGTAACTGTGTTTATAATGAAAACACGTATGATACATATATTTGGTTGTAACTACGAATATTGTCATTGTTTATCAAGTATATACGCAATTTGAATCGTGTGGACATTTGCCGAATTCAACAAATTGCATATGAAAGTCGTATTAATGTGCAATATAGAGCAAATTCGTCGGGACTTTGAAATTTGCTCGAATTAGGCCGGTTGCTCGAATAATCGCTGCTCGTATTACCGAGGTTTTACTGTATACTGTTTATATTGACAGGTGATTATCGAGATAGTACGATCGTTGTGTGGAGTACTCATAATTACTGTATTCTGACTACATCGAAGGCTGCCAGTCCTATACATGATCTTAGATGGGATCCTTACACTGTCAATGAGTTCGCATCAGTTGGACAGAATGGCACGGTATTATTCTGGCTACTAGATGAAACTACGTCCAATATATGTCTGAATGTACACGAAGCTGATGTGCCGGATGATTTATTGTATGAGAAATCCACAGTAAGAACTTGTTAATATATTAAGCATATTATGTATGTTATGAATTGCTGGTCTTTAAAATTGGTTGATATTTTAATAAACACCTCAGTAGCCTAGTAATTTAGCATCTTCATAAATTGTTGGAGGTCCAGGCCCCGATCTCCCGAAGCATCTCAAGTAGAAATCTCAACTCAAATTGAGATTTTGCTAAAATTAGAGTTAGAATTTGAGATAAATCTTAAGCTCCAGCTATTGAAATTTTACTGTAATAAACTGAGAATCACATTTCTGTTGTAAATTAGTGATGCTAATTTTGAGCCCAGCTTCACAAGGAAATTAACAAAAAGCCACATGCCAATATTTGGTATGAGATCTTGCTCAGATTGAGATGCTTAGGGAGATCGGGGCCTGGTTTCAACCAACTGGCTTCTCTCTTATACCCCTCGTTGTGACGGATATCATCAGGAATGCAATGTTGATAATGATTAGGTTATAAAACTTGTGCTCCTTCGACCTTAAATGAATTAGTATTTATAAACTAATAAATGCACAGTATGCACAAACAATTGACGCTCGTTATGAAAGATCCTTGAAGTCCTGATTTTATACATTCTTTGTGAATATGCTGCATCCGGCTTACTACCTATATTTGTCTCTGGTCCCGATATTAAGTCCAACTTGTAGGAAATGGTCCAACTAAGAATATGAACCCCCACATGACATATTTCCGTTCAGTAATAAAAAAGTTACGGACAATTTAGTGTTGAGTTTTTGGTAAAAGTAAAGTAGTCCCTGTGAGGGGGCGGAGCTTATATCAGTCACATTGTAGGTGATAACCAGTGACTGATATAGGTTTTATTTCACTGATAGAACTCCATATCTCATCAGTTAGCATCAAATATATTTGAAATACTGTCTTTGACATCAACTGTATTTTAATGAACTGACTTATTTCAGGGCAACAAGAAGTCCTGTACAGAGTTTACATGTATGGTATATGCTGGTGATAGTATACTGTATACTGGAACTACAAGTGGTAAAGTTGCTGCTTGGGATACAAATAACAATACATGTTTTATGCACTGGGAAGCTGATAGTTCAGAAATTGGTAAGTTTGATGTAGATTGAACTAAACAACATATGATTTTTTTATAATATTTTTTTTAATTCTATCACCTAACCCAGATTTTGCATTCGCTTCAGTGATGGTATTCACAAAGCATCTTAAGGGAAAACTTAGAATTATCTTAAAATTTCCTTAATCATATCAGCTAAACAGGAAAGTCACGATTATCAATTGTCATTAGAAGCTAAATGTAAAGAGCTACAATAATCACAAAGAAAAGGTGATTCTTCGTTTCTTGGGAAATATGTGCAGCTCAATTTTTAACTTATTACAAAAGTCAAAATATTTAAGTTTTCTCTTAAGATGCTATGTGAATACCACCCCAGGTATTTCAAGTATCATAAGGCAGGCCACAGGAATAGTAACAAGTAGATTTAGGACTAAAATTGAGCTAAAACGATTTACATGCATGTTGGATAATCAAAAGGTTTTGACACAAATGCTAGAAAATGAATAGTAAAAAAATTAAATAAAAAAAGGTATTTTATACAGTTTCAAAACTTGTTAATCACCCGACATACATAAATATGCTGTTTGTTGCAGACGTTGTGATATGTAGAGGAAATCTACTGCTGACAGGGAGTGTAGGAAAGAATCTACGTGTCTGGTCAGTAGTTGGTGTAGGTGAGATGAAGTTACCAGGAGAGAATTATAATGTACGCACGGGTGGTTTAACCATGGAAGATGAAATGAACCTTGATGGTGCTGTTGTGTCTGCTGCATTTGATGAAGCTATGGACATGGTGAGTACTGCTGTAATAAGTCCTTACCCATCCTTCAGAGGTGTCAATTTTCCTGATTTATCCGGAATTCTGGATTTATCAGTCCTGAAAGAGCAATGGCTCTTATAAAAGTTATTTGATGAAAAAGTCTCAAGAAATGGCAAAATTATGGTAAATTTAATCTGCTCTTAAGGATTTTCTTTAATACAAACTGAGTTAATTATGGAAACAATGTCATTGAAGGCCTCTTGTTTGGTAAAAATGGTTGACCGCATATGATTTTCCTGATTTTGAATTTGGCCCTGTTGACACCCCTGCATTTTTCCTATAAGATTGCATATATCTGTCTGTACATTCAAAGGGGTTGGTAGTGGATTTATGACCCTCATATACTATAATACATGTATATGAACATCATGGATCAGCTACTGACCCCTTTGTGTCGATCAGTAGGCCAAATGGCTTCAGCTCAATAAGGCATAAACAAAAAATGTGAAGCAGCCTGTTGTGTTTTTGTCACATTTTGGTAACTATCAAATCTACTTTATTTTATGATTTTGTTTTGGCTTTAGACACCTATTTAGATGAAATTACATGTAAGTTCAAGGGACAAAGTATTGACACACTGATTTACTTTGAAATTGTATCATGCTAATATTCTAATTTTGCCATTGTTAATATATGTTCAAAATGCTTTAGATAAGTCACTTTTTACAATGCATTTTAGTTTTTTCATTGATTGGTATATTTAGCACTATTTGGTTTAAAACTGATGTTTGATTATTTATACAGGGCATTGTGGGTACATCATCCGGTACACTGTGGTATATCAACTGGGGGGAGAGAACTAGTATTAGACTGGTATCCAGCCATATGAATAAGGTTAGTATACAGTCATGTACATGTATGTAACATTCTATGAGCCATCTGACTGGTTATAAAGTTTCACGGCTTGCAGGGTTACCGCAGACTCTGAAAAATATTCCCTGCTGGGAAATTTGAACATTTGACACAAGTGAGGGAATTATCGAGAAATTTACATTTGGAGCGAAAATCTCGACTATTGTTGGCTTCTTTTCATGTTTTCTTCAAACTGTTTCCAACTTGTTTTAATAAATTAATTAAAAAGTAAAGTTAAAGAACACATTTTTAAGTCTACTTCCACACATTTGTCCAGTCAGCCGACTGATCATTGAGTTTTTTACACTTGGCGTCATTGGCAGCCCCAGCAAATTGGCTCTTGAATCTCAGGTATCTATTCATACACCTGGGTGAAGTGGAACAATGTGGGTTTTACTTTACTCACTTACCTGTGGCACAGAAGGGGATCAAACCTGGAACCTATTGATCCTGAAGCAAGTACACTGTACCCTACCTCTAGGCCACCACTCCTGACATTCATACTCGGTTGTGTATAAAGTAGTTAAATGTATTCATTCATTGATGTATTTCTGTATTGAAGGTGAATGGTCTGTCAGTGTGTGATAGTGAACTTTGAAATGTATTCATTCTTTGATGTATTTCTGTATTGAAGGTGAATGGTCTGTCAGTGTGTAATAGTGAACTTCTAGCATCATGTGCTGATGATGGTAGTTTACGTGTATGGGCCATCAATGACAGAGAACAAGCTTTACAGTTCCAAGTCAAAGATCAGGTATGTTACTTGTGAATTAAGCCTAAGTTAGGCTGATTTAATTGGAAATTCAATGTACAGGTGTAATTATTTTTTACTATATACAGGGGTGTCAATATTCCTGATTTATCTATCCTGAACTACGATTTCTGACCAAAATAAAAGTTATTTCATGAAAATATCTCAAGAAATGGCAAAGTTGTTAGTCAATTTAATCTTCCCTGAAGGATCTTATTCAATACAAACTGAGTTCAATATGGAAACAATGAGGTTGAGGGTCTCTCGTTCAGCAAAAATTATCTTATGATTTTCAGGATTTTTAAGTTGACTCTTGTTGACATCCATGTATATATCAGAATATCGGCACTCTTGACATGTTAAATGACCTTCAGTAAATGTGCTATCATCTGTTGTAGGGGTTTAACAAAATTATGTTGAAGTCGAACAAGACTTTAAAAATCAATGTCCGGTGTATGAAGCCTTACACCAGGCACATAAAAGAATCAAGGATTTTTCTGGAACTGGGGCATCATCTGTATTTTGCACTATCCCAAAAGACTTGCTGACATCTATGGATCTCCCATTTCCTAGAATAGTATTGATTGAGATATTTACACAATGTATAAATATTATATTCTAGTCATGAACGTGCCTCAGTTTTGCACCAATGCAAGCTGTGCCCTAACATATAAAGAAATAAGCCTGAATGTATAAATATTGTATTCCAGTCATGTACGTGCCTTAGTTTTGCACCAATGCCAATAGTGCCAGAAGGTAGCGGAGTGTCAAACCGTCGGAAGGAATTGTTACCTAACATTGTTGCTGGTTATAGTGATGGTACTGTACGAATGTTTGATGTTAACAAAGTGGAGATGGTGTTGAAGATGCATCCACATGCTGTAGCTGTTACTGCTATCAGTTTCTCCTCTGACGGTAAAACTCTTCATTAATAGAAACAATTAATGTCTAAGTGGTGAAGTTAGCCAATAGTGGAAACATTTGCATATTTTGTGACTTTGCAAGATTCGCTACCATATCCTGGAGCATAAAGTTCTATCTACAACGAATGCTGCCAATAAAATTTACCAGGTTTAACGTTAATATCTTGATTTGGCTCTTGTCCAGTATATGCACAGTGTACCTATGATTGATAATAAAATGCCATGATTTTAAAATGGATTGTCAGACTGAAACTTGGCATAACTGTTGGAGGTGAATACTTCAAGGGGAGCAAAAGAATGTTTCATTAAAATCTTATCAAGGATAGATTTTACGGGCTTAGTTGCGTTCCAATGTGAACACCCCTTGTATGCTTAGTTTTGCATATTGACAAGATTGTTTTGGTCTGACATGATTATTTCCATAGTTATGGCCCTTTGTTTGAGGGATAAAGTTTTGTATCAAAGACACTTCAAGTTTCCTGTGAGATTATCATTGGTATTACATACTGATTTACAGGTACAATGATTATATCTGGTGGTAGTGATGGTCTTATAGCAGTCAGTAGTCCTACCACGGGTATGACTGTCAGAGTAATCAGTGATCATAAAGGTGCACCTATATCCAACATAGATGTCACAAATAAACAGGTAAGATGGTTTCAGTTGTATATTCAATTTGGGCATTGTGCCGTGTGATTTTGGTCTGTGTTATTTCTGTTTTCTGTGCTTGACTGCTTCAGTTGAGTGCTGCCTTCCTTGTCTGATTTTGAAATCTATAACAGCCATACAGTTAATATTGAAAAAAATACTGGTATATGGTGGCCCACTTATGGATATATGATCAGTTAAATGCAATCTGTTGTAATTGATTTTTATGCCCTACTTCATTTATCGGGGGGGGGGGGGGGGGGGGCATATTGTTTATAAGTCTGCTTATCAAGTTGTCTCTCAATTTGTATCAGAACTTGACAATGAAAATGTTTCAACCTAGGCTTACCCATGACATGTTGTAGAAGAAGTTTAATTTCCTGAGGCTGATAAATATATAAATACATATATATTGATATGATAAAGAAAGATGTGTCTTTGTGTCTTTGAAATGAACATGCTATCTGGAATTCTATTCTTGTTTGTGTCTGCATTTAAAGTTGCATTCAGTGGCTGTGACTAATGTATACATATTAAATCTGTAGGACCAGGATGTTGGTGTATCTGCCCCTCTGTTGTGGTTGGCTACTAGTGCAGATAGGCGTGTCAGTGTGTGGAGTGCTGATTGGTCCAAAGATTTCTGTGAGCTTGTTGATTGGTTGACGTTTCCTGCACCTGCTTTTGGTCCAGATGGATCTGTGATGCCCAAGAATGACCAGGTAATATGATGTCTTGTATGTAGTTAATGCTTTTAGGAATTATTTTATGGTTCCTTTACAATTCAGAAAAAGAAACTTAACATCAATGGCGCTGGGCTTAAAATATGATTTACGGTAAATTACCTCATTATGATATCATAACTGCCATGTCATGACATTCTGATGTAAACATAATTTAAACCATTTACTTTACCATTTTAAGGGAATTTTAAGCATAAATTATGATAACAAAGAATACGAGAGAATGGAAAAGACACTTCGCTGAATTCCCTATATAAGCCGAATTATGACTTGAATATCCATAATGCATTGCGCGCGCTTCGGTAATTATCAGCAGTGTCCGTTTTATCAAAGGTTTAACTGCATTCGGTTAACTCCGTCTCTTTCCGTCATTATAGTTACCGTAGTAGTGTATCGAAAAGAAATCGTGTTTTCGTGTTAAAACCAAAAAACGAAGTGGTTTATTCATTTACAACAGATAGAGAACACCCCAAAGATTACAAAAAATCATAATTTATAAGAATAGCAGCCGTAAATAAGTTTCCTTAGGGATCAGAAAATTAAATTTCGGAAGCAATCCAAAAACACGTCGATTGAAAAATCATCGACCCGGAAAGGTCACAGAAAAATTGGTTTATTTCACAATTTATGGATGAATTGTCTAAATTATTGATGCAACATCATTCCAAACATATAATGGACGAAATAAAAACCCACCTTCGCTGTGTTTGACCAAGGGTTGCTTTAAATTAATCCAAAATATTTCACAGGTTAAAAAATTTAAATATCCAAGATGGCGGCGGCTAGAGGAAAAACAATCGGAACGGTCGATACGGCATTTATCGCTACTGATGTACGCCGATCGCCTCATTTTTTTCAAAAATGGGGAATTCAGCGAAGTGTCTTTTCCATTCTCTCGTATTCTTTGATGATAATTAAAAAAAAATTTGGGTGAAATATCAAATTTTATTTCTCTTGTGATCACAGAAATTAGATGAGGCTATGTAACTTGGGAAAATAATGATTTCTGTGATGACTTCAGTCAAATAAAACTTGATCTTACACCAAAATCTTCAGAATAGTGTATAATATATACAGTCATGTACATGTATTTGACATATTTCAGAGTATATACAGTGTATTACCTCCAAGTATTGCTAGATTCTCTCCAGAAGAACCTGATATTGTTGTATATACAGGATACGGAATGCAGAAAACTATACAATTCTACAGTGTCTCTCAGAGAAAGGTAATACACAATAATTATAATGCAGAGGAACTCTCCAAAGCTACACATTCCAGACCAAACATTTTGGTTTAGATGTGTTTTGTCAGTGAGATGTTCAGTTTTTAATGAAAAACATGACTGGGAAAATCTTTAGTTTGAGGGGTTCGAATGAACTTACTTTACTACTTGAGGTGGCAATAGGCATATGGCCTCAGGTGTGGTAGTGGGTTGTGAAACAATAGACTATTTTTAGATTCCATTCATTTTGTTGCTTGTGGGGTGCCATCAAACTAAAGAATGAACAAAAGAAACTTCACGACGTCACTTCAGTAAGAATACCCAGCCCAGTTAGCTGTAGAGCGGGATTGCCTCTAGCTTTGATTCCTAGGTTGGATAGGTTGTATTCCTTCATTATAATGTCTGTGGTCATGTTCTTTACAAGTGACGAAATTGTCAATCGGTTGGGGTTGTGCACGTAGACTGCCTATTAGCAAATATCTTTTGCTGTTGTTTAAAGGCAGGTTTGACTATATATGTATGTATTTGACCTTGTATTTGTCTGTGATTTTACAGGTGATGAGAACGTTAGCATTAACTCACTGGTGTCAGAGTCTAGATCTGGTAGCTGACTGTCCACTGATAGCACTTGGTACAAATGGTAAATATGTATTTCTACTTCCAATTACTGAACATGCAAACTAGGTTGGACACTTTATATGTCCTTCGAGGAGAGATCGAAGTGTGATACAAGGAATTGCGGAGCGATAACCTAGCTCTTTCAAAATCGATTCCTAGGTTCTTTAACATGCCTGTAGTACAGCACTGATACACATAAGGCTACTTCTGGGTAACCAACCTGCTCATCTATAGTTTGGTGGGAAACTGTGAAAAGCATTATAGAAATGGCCAAGTGCCCCAGCATAGACAAACCAGGGACTTCTTGAGCATTATCAACTCAATCACTGCGTTTAACTGTATTAGTTTGAGGGTTGTTTATATATTTCTACTTTTAAATTTGTGTAATGAAGATCAATCGATGAAATATTTCTTTAGTTATATATGAGCCGTTTTCCAGGAAAACCGGGCTAAGTGACATTGTATTAGTATTTATGTAATAAGGTTAATAAAACCCTCTTAAATGACAAAAAAGTCGTGCTCTTCGATTTTCAGTTAAAGTTCTTGGATAATATAGAACTATGTCTTAGATTGATTTTTTCTCACGAATCATGTTAAAATATCTTCTGTCGTTGCTATGGTGACCAATTTCGGAAGAGTATCCATATTGAGAAAACGAGGGGTTATTGGTTGAAAACAGTAGCTACGTTCCTCTAAAAGCTAAAATCCACAATTTAGATATGTTTTATTAAAAAAGGAATATAATTCTAAAATGTGATACAATTTTGAAAAGTTTACGCCAAGAACTCATCAAATACTGGATTTATGAACTTCTTGTTAACGTAACGTCGAATAACGTTCGAATGACCTTTGCGACGTCACTAACAAAGTAGGGGGAGTGGGTAGTTTTAAAAGTCCGTAACTTTGTAATTTGATGTTATATTTTGCTCAAATTTTCAGAAATTGTTCAAAAGAGTCTTGTCTTTCTAATGCAATATTATCATGATTTTCATATTTTTGTCACTAAGCCCGGTTTTCCTGGAGAACGGCTCATATCTTTATCTCCCCTTCTCCAGCTTGCCAAACAAAAGAACATTACAAACCTCTATAATAAGACAACCTGTGAACACTGATGTCTTTATTGAGCTGGTGTAAGTATTGAGCCAATAGTAAAACTAGAGTGTTTACGATTAGTCTTAATTTTGAGGTTGTCCAGGTACTGAAGGTTGTCCAGGTACTGAAGCAAACTTTATGTTAAGTTTTACTAACTGTATTGAAACAAACCTAACTTCCTTTTATTGTTTCAGAACGATTGTTGAAATTACTGGATTACTATGAAGGCAGCTTCCAGGATTTTATTGGACATAATGATAAAGTTCAGGTGGTGAAATTCTCTCCTGATGGAAAATACTTATTCTCTTCATCACACTCGGAGATATTCATATGGGACGTGACTTTGTGATAAAGTGTGTGTTAAATTTTAAATTTAGGTTATTTTAGTTAGAAATTCAATACACTCAACTTGCGCTAAAATCATCACATCTGTGTCATTTGACAATTACGTTTCGGTTGTGGCAAGAAAGAAACGAAAATGTTAGAGAATTATTTATAGATAATAGAAAAGTAAGAAAATAGTAAGTTCAAAGATAGATGATCGTATTTGTTTCATCTATAAATTTATGTTGTGGTATGAAAAGTGACCCTTATATTAAAATAGATCAAATGACACACTCGCAGTGTACTGATCATACCCATTAGATTTGTATCATGTTTCATTATAACAGGAGTTGATGATACTTTGGAAGCAAAGGTCTTTTCTTGTCGTAAATTCTTAGTGTAAAAAATGTTGGAGTTCATATTCCAAAAAAACTGTGATAAAACAATTATGTGCTGAGTATGTTCAGACTTTGTAAATTGTATATATAATACAGAACATACCAGTACAAGTGTGTTAACGAATACTTCAATTTCAGTCCACTATCACAATCTCGAATTTCGGAAGCATGGAAGATTGTCTTATTAAAAAATTTGACTTAAACATCAGAAGACTGGCATTGGATAAAATTCGAACAAGACAAAGAAAGTTTTAAAATCTTGACTTTCAAAATCTTGGCTGAACTGAAAATTTGACTGAAGCCTTGTTCGACCTAACAGGACTTTACATTACCTGGATGACTGGTCTGAAATTTATGTTACTTGATTCATATTGTTAACATTCTGTTATAGGTGACTAAATTTCTGTTTGACTCTGAATTAGTGTAACAATATTGCAATATGCGAACAATTATTTAATTAAAATGGAGTCTAAATGATTATAAATATCATTATATCAATACATTTTCAGAGCTTAGTTAAGTCTTAGGTTAGTTATTCCAAACTTAGTATTTGATTAGTGGTAGCATGTTTTGAATCTCTAGGTTTTAACCTTTGAAGTTTAAAATATATAGGACCTTTAAATTATTCTTTTGAAGTTTAGAGGTATTAAACTGCAGGGTTATAATTTCAGAGATCATAGTTTTACATGTGCATTTAGTGTGTCCATTTTATTAACATTCCGTAGTATTTTAAATACTGATTATACTGCATTATACAATTTTATGTGGATTTTTGTATTATTATTATATTTGCTCTGTATATCCGTCCAATACATTTATTTATTAACTTCATTTTGCTAAATAAAATGTAGAAACAGACAATTGTTGTTGTATCATTATTCACCTCACACAGTTTGTCCATTGATGCAACTCTAACAGCTTTGACAGGATTTCCTTCAAGCTTTCACAGATCATTATCCTCAACCTGTAGATGTGCATGATAGAAAGAATATGCACTGCGATGAATTTGGCCAGAACTATGGCCCTTTGTCCTTTCGTTTACTCAAGAACATACAGTGGAAAATTCCAGGCCTAGACACTACCAATTTGGCCACTGGTCCGACAGGGCAAAAACGCCCAATTTGTAAATAGGACAGTTACTGGTCCTCAAGAATTTTCACTGGTCCTTCTGGATTTCTCGGACCAGCGGACCAGTGTTAGTGTCGAGCCCTGAAATTCTCAAGACGTTTCCAAGCTAGGTTCATGAAACTTGGTATGTGGATAGAGACCAATAAGGAGATTATGCACGTCTAAAAAATTTGTGATTCAGGCAATAATAGTGGTTGCTATGGATAATGTGAAAATACTTCAAAATCTGGATCATGTCATAATTCTTAACAGTTTCCCAGCTAGGTATATGAAACTTTGTATGTGAGTAGGTGCCAATAAGGAGATTTTTAATCAGACAAAATGTGTGGTTGCCATGGCAACAGAAACATTGGAAAGTATTTGAAGGGTTATGGCTTCAAACTGGTTGGGGACTTCTGTATTGCTTGCAATTCTTAGTGACTTGTTCTTCAAACTTCCATAGATGAACAACCTTGCAGGGGTTCTATAATTCCGGAAATATGGTTTGGCATTTGCTGCTCTAGAAAGAATGCAGAAAATAAAAGTTATTTGAAGAATAAGTACCAAGAATTGACAAAGTTATAGTCATTTGAAATTTCATAAGCTAAATTTTGACAATTATATTGAGAACAATGTTTGAAACAAGAGTTTTGGTGTACCGTGTAAGCATACATACATGTGCTGCCATCCAGAACAGGATTGGGCATTATGCCTTAGGAGAACCACTGACCTTGGCATGCAGATGTACATGAAGGAAGAACATAACGCTTCAGTTATTTTTCCAGAATTAAGACCCTTTATTTGTTTATTCACTATATAATTATATAGTGGAAAAAGTTGTGAAAGCAATTCCAACAGATTTTGGGTGTTCTGGGTTATGACACAACTTGCAACCTAAATGATCAGGGAGGTAATTAAAAGGTAGCTGAGAAGAAACACGTCTGAAAGAATACAATACTTGACCTTTATATGCGTCCACTGAAGGTTAGTTTGTCACAAAATATTGTGCTGCATGTAACTGAGCTAGAGTCCTCAAACTTCAACTTCTTAGGTATATTAGTCAGCATGACTGTGTAGTTGCACACCTTGGTATTTTATTCAGATTCTTCCTTTAATAGAGTTATGACCCTTGAAAGGATTAAATTTGGCTTGATGCTCACATAATGATTAGTTTTTGAGCAATAGTAAACAAACTTCCTAGAGTTTGTTGTCAGCATGTGTAGTTGTACACGTTCAGATTTATCTTGTATTGGCAGAATTAAGGTCCTTGACATGGTTAATTAACAATACAAGCAATCAAAGAACTCTTACCTCATTTAATCAGAGACTATAGATTACATACCAGTAGTTATCTATAGTGTCTTATTTACGAGCCTTTTCTAAACATTATCACATAATGTAATGTTATTAAGCCCGGTTTTTCTAGAGAACAGCTCATATGTACTCTTACATGTAAAGTTAACCAAACTTGTCCGTATACGATTTTATTAACGGTATTGGTCGGGCTTTTATTGCCAACCTGTACTGCAGTTTGACTGGTACCACGTGTCTCATTTTCCGACTACGTCATACTTCGTCTACAGTAGAGACAGGTATGGGCTAATTAAGTTCCGGTGTTCTGGTACCCTGACTCGCTGTTTGTAGAGCGCCGCAGCCGGACGCTAGTAGAAGTGTAACAGACGACGCACAATGGTAAACATTGGAGTAATAAAGCGGTAAGCGTTTAACTTTTTCTGGATATTGATAAATAGAGCGAATAATTGTGCATAAATTACGACGTGATAATTGTTGTAGCTAATTGCAAAATAAAAAGTTGAAATGCAAGTCAGAGAAGGTTTTAATGGCTGATTTATGGCTGATTTAAGCACCAGTCAGAAACCACGGCCCCAATCCTTCAATTAAGATTCGACAATAACAGAGCGGGAAACGTTTAAAAATCTTCTGATTATTTATATCGATGCTGAAATCATTATCAACGAGCAAGCAGAATGATTGTCTGATAATTCTTCAAGGCATATAGCAAAGAAAAAGGGAAATACGAATAAGAAATAGGTGTTTTATTGCCGATTTACTTGCTTTTTGTTTGATTTTATATCGTCTTTTGACCCCCACACTAAGAGTTTTAGCGATGTTTTTTTTCATGATCGAGGGAACGAAAACATTGTTCCTTGTGCACAAATGTAGACCAGGAATGTCCCTTTCGATTCCATGTTTCAATATGGATTATCAGGATATATTTTTAGTAATAAAAAAGAGCACCACTTTTTATGAGGATTGAGCTTTTCGACGAAACTGACGTCATGTTTAAATCACTGACTCATAAATGTAAATCAGGCAATACAAAGCCAAAAATCTTGAATTGATACTCGATATTTGTACCTTGTGGGCATCATGATAATTTCAGTCTGACTATTAAGGACATGCTCAACTTGTTACAGGTCTTGGTCAATATTTAGACTATATTAATACACGCATGTTAATTAACATGCGTGATTAATAGAGTAATTATTTGGCTATGTCATCACTACTTCACAAGCAATGAACCATAGATGATAGTATCATATGATCTCCGTACTAAAAGGTTAATATGTGTTAAAGACCACTGGCAAAAAGTCCATGATTACAGAACCGAACATGACATCAATCTCTCATCAGACCTTTGGTTTGCAGTTAAAATGCCCTTTTAAGAAGGACCTCCTATTAAAACACACATGTAAAGCCTCTACAAAGAGTGGTCCTTATAGGCAAGTTTTACTTAAGAGATTTGTTATGTTTGTATACTTTACAGGTCTCGGCATTCAGTCACAGAAGACATCTGCGAGCCTATCCAGAGTCAGTCTGATGCCATGAAAGGAAGAACTGTACCAGGACACTTTAATGCCATCAAAATCAAACATTCATCAAAGCACTCATGATTAAATCCTGGAACTTGGAGTACAAGTTAACAACATAGAGGACAATGCTGCATTCTGCTGAGGGATAAAAGATTTTAAAATGTCCAATAGCATTCTGAATACACTGGGTCACATTTGAATTTCTATAGAAAATAGAAGAATATATTATGCTACATATAGCAAGAGTACTGTAGATCTAACAGAGAACATACCGTACCAAAGAATATGTTATAGCCGTGAACATACAGATAAAAATCCAGGTAGATGATCTTACTACATGTAACTTCAAGTTTTAATAATTTGTTGAGAAATTATCCTTTTAGAAGCTAATATTATTTTAGATTAAAGAAAATGACATCATAACTGTCACCTCAAGATTTAAATGACTGTGTTTAATCACTATGGCTTTTTTTGGTTACACTACTTGTGTATTCTTTGGAGATATTGATCACATTACAATGTATTCATTTCTGAGATAATTCTGTCAAAAAAATTTCAATCTTGCACTAAAATCAACAAAAAGGTAGATCTGAAATTTAATTTTATTAAATATATTCTATTCATATACATATTTTCTGGATATTGGTGTAAGAACATGACTTGATATCAATTACTACATGTACCAGTAAATTAATAAAATGCGTTTTAACATTTTTCAGGTTATTGATTGAGAGTTGATATCAGCCGAGATCAGATCTACAACTTCAGCAGAGATATCTGCCATCATGGCAGCGCTTTTACATGATATCGCCTGAGCTATTCAAGCTTATTTCTTTACGAGGTTGGTGCTTTTCTTCTGAAATATTTTTATCTTAATAATAGATTCATTACCCCATTCCACCGGCATTCCGGAGAAAATTCTGCTGATATCCATAAAAGCTATTTAAAGAGTATTTTGGAATATTTATTAAGTATGTATAATTTTAAATAAAGGGAGCTAATAAACTAAACCTTAAATATCAGTGAATTTCACTGAAATTGGAAATACCAGTGGTCCTGTGCAATAATGATTCCAGTGGAATACTGATTCTGGCGGAAGAACGTTTATGGTGGAATAATTTTTCCGGTGAAATAATGATTCCAGTGGAATTCTAGTGATGTCCACTGGACAAAACAATATCACTCTAATTCCAATGAATACCACTTGAATGCAATTATTCCACTGGAATTCTAGATGGATTTTCTATGGGGGATCATTTGAAAATAACGATTAGGTATTGATTCTACTAATAATTTTATGTGTTTCTGAAAATCCAGTTAATATTTTGAAGAGAATAGGTGGTTAGATGTATAAAAAAATATATAGAGTAAAGGGTTGAATGACTAATTGGCTATGTTTCATTTGTTTGGCTGTTTTGTTCTTTTTTATCCCAAATCTGCTCATGTGTGTAGATTCATTTTATTACTTTGCTATACAAGTTTTCAGGTACTGTCTTATCTGTTGAAAAATGAAACCATACATGTGTGTATTGATATATCTTTAGAATTTACATTTAATACTCTTCATTTTATTCTTAGGTAGAACGGTAGGTGTGGTTGCCAAAGCAGATTTGTGATTATTCCTGCCAATATAAAGAATGAGACACTATTAAAGCTACATGTAACGAATGGTTTAAACAGGACCCACCATCTCTCCAGTGGCTACCAGCAGAATCTACATTTGGCATAAGATGTCGGAAAATGTACACCACCTACTACTGACAGACTCTACAAGACAAATCAAACAATTGTTAATGTTATTCAAATGTTGTATATCATGCAGCAGTCATTTTTTTAAGATCATTGGAATGTCATACTCCTTTGATGTTGAGAACAACATTCGATTATTTTAATGTCATTGTGAAGAATGAATTTCGATGTTTGGAATGTTGTATAGTCCGGAGTATTTGACACAACTCTTGAACTTCGATCCATAAGAATATAATTTAACAGCTGATATATTGTGTATAATTATAATTCCGGCTGTGTTTTTATAAGCAGGGAGTATCCCGAAGACACTCTAGTTGTAATAACAACATAAATAATTTTTCACTATTTGCTTGCCGAATTTTATATATTCAACGCAGGAACCTTGTAATATATTTATGCATAAAGGTCAGGATCAGGTCAAATTGTCCGTGCTATATGTCAAGCCAACTTCACACGGCTATCTTCAATCAATTCCTAGCTCATCATTCCTACCCTTTGCCTTAATGCCACCAAGACCATTTTTTCCCCCCAATCTTTGATGAGGGGGTGCATTGCTTTGCAGTGTCAGTCAGTTTGTGTGTCTGTCTGTAGGTTGATTAAGCAAAGCGTTTCTGTTAAATAGCTTGAGAATGTTTGGCCCTAGGTTCAACCTTCTCATGGAGGTTGGTCAGCTACAGTAGATAACCCCTATTGATTTTGAGGTCAAGGTCGTTATGACCTTTAAAGAATGAATTGACTAAAATGGTTTCCGATCAATAACTCAAGATGGTTGGCCCCAGGATCATTAAACTTCATAGGAAAGTTGGTCATTATCTAGAGATGACCCTAATTTATTTTGAGGTCAGGGTCACTATGACCTTTACATAACTTACTATTGCTGCCGTGAGGCATACATTATTTACAATAATCTTGTTACTGTTGTGTCCCTAGCCTAAAGTTAAATATTCTTCCCACCCATTTTTATGCCAAGAGCAAGGTAAGTTTTTGGGGGAATATAGATTAGTCTGTCTGTCTGTCTGTCTGTTCATCCAAAATGTAGTGTCTGGACACTTATGTTATTGTGCTACAGTCATTAAACTTCATACTATTAGGTATATTAGTCAGAATGTGTTGTATACTTTTATTCTGATTTGACCAGTATTAGCAGAGTTATGGCCCTCAAATGATGAAATTTTGCTTTTTGTTGCTCCTAACTTAATACATATTTCTGTGTATAAACAATCAACTTCCTGTTATCGCAAGAAGTCATACACATTGGATTGTAGTATCCCAGTAAGTCATACTGTGATGGGAAGTTACAGGTGCTTTTGCTCGCAATAAGTCATACAAGTTGATTTATATAGCGTTACAAAAAAATGATACAGTGATTAGGTTTATACGCTGTGTATTTGAGCTGCAGTCATCAAACTTTATAAATATGTTTGAGATAACCGGTTCATAAATCAACTTCAGAATATTTGACAAACTACAAAATTATTTACATGTATATGGTAAATGACATTAAAATGTATATTTTAACTTGGAATATGCATTTGTACATGTTTTCTGTGAGATGTCTGATGTGTGTCAGTGTGATGTAGAAGATGTATTATTGTTATCTCTGCTGATGTATTTTATTGTAGTGTAGAATAAAGATCAGAGTATTAAATGGACATAAATGTTGTTATGAGGTTGTACAGTGTCGGTCTCGATTGAACTGTGATTTGTTTTTACAGAGTTACTGCCCATTTTAGCTCATCTGACACAAAGTGACAGAGTGAGTTTTTGTGATCACTCTTCGTCTATCTGTTCGTCGTTTGTCAACAATTTGCTTGTGAAGACACTAGCAGTCCAATCTTTATGAAACTTTGTCACATTGATCATCTCAACAAAATCTAGGCCAAAGTTGATATTGGGTCATCTAGGGTAAAAAAACTAGATCACTAGGTAAAATCATAGAAAAACTTTGTGTAGTCAATATAGGTCACAATTTTTTACTTAATCTTTATAAAACTTGGTCACAATGATGATCTCAACAAAATCTAGATCAAGTTCGATATTGGGTCATCCAAGGTAAAAAACTAGGTCACAAGGTCAAAACATAGAAAAACTTTGTGTATTATTATACTATATTTATATGTAGTTATGACTAGAGGTCACAATTTTGACTTAATCTTTATGAAACTTTGTCACAATGATCATGATAAGACTGAAGAAATCTAGGTCCAGTTTAATATTGAGTCATCTGGGGTCAAAAACTAGGTCACTAGGTCAAATCATAGAAATCTCTTATGTAGTCACTAGAGTTCACAATTTTGGCTTACTCTTTATGAAACTTAGTCACAATGATCATCTCAACAAAATCTAGGTGAACTTTGTTATTGACCGGGTTTCCGAGGTCAAAAACTAGTTCAAATCAAAGAAAAACCTTGTGTTGGCACTGGATGTCACAATTTTAGTCTATTCTGTCATTATTGGTTATCTGATTCTTTGATGTTGTAAATTATTTTTTAGGTCACTAATGGGGGCCTTCATGAACTTGAGCAACATAGGGCCCTTTAGGCCCTCTTGTAAACGGGACATATTATGTGAACACCCCTGGTAGGTGGGCTGCCGGGTACTACTGTTACATAGGTATATCCTATGGATCTATGCAGCCCTAGCAGGCACCCACCATCTCACAAAAAATTTGGTTGTCCGGCCGGCGTCGATAGCCCATCTCGGTAGGGGAGACCGACCTCTGTTGGTGCTCTGTTGCTGTTTTTTGGCTAATTTTTGGACCAGGTCACGATAGCCTAGTCAATAATGCACTTTAAGTGTTCGGCCCTATGCTAACAACATCACCCCCTATAATATAATCTGGGACTTCTATGTGAGGAGAAAATGCCATTTGTCACCGAGGGTATTGGCTTTTCCCGCTGCCTGCCTATGAAAGCTCGATCTCGCTGGGAACAGGCGGAGTTCAGGGGCTGACACACCAGCAAGCTTTTCCCTGCGCGCAAGGGCCACAAGCAAAAGTTCTGCACCGATGAGGGTTTGGCTGGCATACAAAGCAGAAACCCGGTGAGCTTCTTCCCTGCCAGGGAGGTCTTGCGGACAAGGGTTCCAGCCAGCTTCCCCCAGGTCAGCGAGTTCTCGCGGGCAAGGGTTCCGCTGGAATACATGGCAGTAACCTGGCGAGCTTCTCCCGCACGACAAGGGCCTGATGACCAGGTTTGGTACCATTCCGAATCGCTTGTAAGCCTAGAGGTTTAGCATCTGCTTCTAATGCGAGAGGTCCCAGGTTCGATTCCAAGCAGGTCATACCAAAATAACAATGTTATCAGTAATTCGCTTCCTTGCTTGACATTCATCATAGAAGGAAGCTGGCTTCTCTTCTCATACCCTCTTGGTGATGCACGACATCAGAAACAAGAAATATTACTGAATGTTATGAATACCCCCATATACTGCTTGACACAGTTACTCCAATGTGCTCTGACAATATGCACAACTTGACTTGGTACTGAATCATTCATGCAGTTTCGTTGAAATCCAAAAGAGAGAAATAGCGAACACGAAAAAGTGTAAAATAATACAGGGCCATAACTCAAGGACCACAATTGATCCTACCAATGTGTGCGGACAATATGCACAACTATCCTAGGTACTGATCATTCATACAATTTTGTTGAAATCCAACCATTGGTAACATTGAAATAGCGCAGACAAATTTTGCACGGACCAACCAACCTCAAGCATGACTCCAATATAGCCCCCATATACTTTGTGTCAAGTGATTTGGAAGTAGTAAAAACTTGTTTCACAATGTACATGAAATAAATTAGTAGAACCTAAAATATCACAATACACTGAACCAGTGATTATATGCAGACAAGACTAGGGTAACCCTGTGATTTGTTTTTACAGAGTTACTCCACTTTTTTCTACGCCCGTTGAAAACGGGACATATCATGTGAACACCCTTGGCGGGCGGCGGCATGCAATAATTATGTCTGTACTCTAATTCAATTTCATCCGATCGTCTACAAACTTGGTGACAATGATGTGTATGGGCATAATATCTAGGCCAAGTTTAATTATAGGCCAAATTGGCTCAAGTCTTCTTGGGTCATGGTCCTATAATTGGCCAAAAACTGTGAAATTGACCTTGTCTGTACTCTAGTTCAAACAGTTTTCCTCTGATCATCTTCAAACTTGGTGGCAGTTTTTTATATTTAATTTTTTTACACAAAATTACAATTAAAATTTACTTCTATTAAGTAAACAAACAAGGACAAATAAATCTGTAAATACACATGTCAGGGTTATCTGTCATATTTACAGTGTTGTAATAGATTACACTTTTGAATGTGAAGTAGTTTTCCAAGTTTTATCATGGATACTGGCAGGCGTCCTACATCCTGACACTTTTGGCATATTTTTCACGATAACTCGAGAAATGTGTAAATCAAGCCATTGAAATTTCACCTGAAAGAAGCTAGGTTCGTCTCTGAACTGAAGAGCTAATTTGTTTACTTCTAAAAATAGCTCAAGTGCATTTTTGAGGGCCGTTGTAGGGGTCACTACATCACCTCATTTTAAGTCCAACAGGACCATCAATCCGGACAACGTGTTGTCGCGTTTTTTATTATGAAAAAGGCGTTAAATATCGAATAAAACTGTATAATGAATCAAGGGAGATCACCAATGAACGATTTGTATAAAATTTGTACGACTTATCTCCCGTGAATATTGGAAAAATATCGATTGAAATTTAGCAGTAAATTTTAAACGTTCACTTTTCAAAGCGGGCATTTTAATACAAAATGACGTTGTACGATGTTTTTGAAACTCTGCACGTACTTTACTAAGCTATATTTTCCGGGTTTATCTGTTAACAAAACATTGCATCGGCTTACCTCATATTTAGCATGAGGACTCTAGTTTACATTTTGGGGCTGCGCAGAAGTATTGCGCATGCGCAGTTATACGATTTTCAACTTCCCCCGTAAAGCAAACAAGTTTCGCGAGTGCAGACGAAAATAAATGCGACATTTCTTGTAAAATATTTAACTTTTATCGTTGCTACTTCGTTGTGTTGACAAAAATCAAGCGTCTAATTGATTGACAATAGATGATCAAAATTAATGGCCGCTATAAAGCGTTTTTGAGTCTGTCCGGATTGGTGGTCGTCCAGATTTGGTGGTCGCCAGCCAGTACCTGCAATACTTGTCTTACAAAATCTCAACCAAAAACAATAAAAAGCAACATGCATAATGTGTAGCATTTTATTGAAAAGTGTGATTCAAGTCAAATAGAAAAAATTTATAAAACAATTTTTAACTTGTTTTATATTATACTATATATATACTAATAAGATAACTATCTACATCTTAAGAACACCCATGCGCCGGTGGAAGCCATGTTCAAGGGCCATTAATTCCACGATTCTGTTGCAATGTTGGATAATGTTATATGGCTTTAACAATGTAGAGCCTTTATGATGGTGAAAAAGAATGCCAAGTTTAAAAGCAATGCCTTGATGGACTTAAAAAATATATGAGTTTTTACAACTTGTAAAATTTTCTAACAAAAGACAGACCGACAGGACGATTACTATATGCCTCCTGCATCAGTAGATATCCGGGGGAAAACTTGGCCGATCCATTCTATCTCCTGGTCCATTCCCCCCCCCACCCTAAAAATTTATTATGATATTTGAGCGTTACCTTGGACTCTCCCCCTTGGTCCCCCCTCCTAGAAATTGAAGTTTCTACCTGAAGGTGACAAAGTTGTATTCTGAACAAATATTGCACTAAAAAATATATCATATCAAGGGAAATCATTAAAAAACAGTGCAGGGTAGTTATGGTTCTTGTGCACAACAACAAACATGCATACCAATTTTGGAAGCATTTATACTTATAGTGACAAGAAATGCTTATAAAACCGATCAAAGGGAAATAATTAAAATATGGCACAAGGTAGAGTTATGTTACTTGTGCACTGCACTTCGATTTTTTGTAAGAAACATGCATACCAAGTTTCAAGTCATTCAGCCTTATGGCTCTAATAAAATAAATCAAAGGGAAATAAGTCAAAAACGATGCAAAGAAGAGTTATGGTACTTGTGCTCTGCACTTTTGTTTATTGCAAAAAACATGCAAACATACCAATGTTTTAGTCATTTGAATTTAAGTTGAATAAGTTATGCTCAAGAAAATCAAAATGGACCGCCGCTGCACACAAAAGTAATCCCTATATGTCTCCACAAAAGTAATCCCTACATGTCGCCACAAAAACAAAGTTCTTAGTAAATATGATTGATTGTTGAAGCAATCTGAAACTCGAACACAACCTTGTGGGTGAAGACACTCATTTGATATTTGTCACTATGAAAAAGGCTTTAAAGAGTAAGATATTGATGGTGGACAAGTATTATAACAGTAAGTACAGAGTCTGTTCATGTTTGGATAATGGTGCCACCTTGTCCTACAAGATTTAAAGCAATAGCTTTAATAGTTTTTGGAAAAGTTAACATAAACACAAAACTTAATCAAGATATTTTATGCAAGTCCAAATTCGCAGTCATTTGTCACATAAATCTAAGTTCAAAACAGGCTGTAAGGTATAAAACTTAGTTTCAATGCAATATCATTGATAGTATACTAGTATGATATAATTGGTCTGAATGTATCTTGCACATAAAACTTTAACCAAAAAATGTCTAAGTAAGAAAGGGGCATAGCTCTTCTTAAAATCAAAATGGAGTTATTGCACTTGACCAGTACTGTTGACTTATGATGATGAACAAGTTTGGAAGTTACAGTACTATATCATTGACAGTATACGAGATATGGTATGAATGAAACCTGCATGCAAAATTTTAACCAAACAAATTCTAGTTAAAAAGGTGCACAACTCTACTTCAAAATCACAATGGAGTTATTAAACTTGACCAGTACTGTTGACATTTGTTGGTAAATAAGTGTTGTAAGTTTCAATACTATAGCCTGGATAGTATGTAAGATATTGCCAAATATAGAAGCCTGCACCAAAAACCTTTATCAAGAGCGTGATGTGGACGCCAACGAATGGGCAAGTACAATAGCTCTTCATATTCTTCAAATAGTCAAGCTAAAAAATCAGATGAGGGAAAACTTCCTAATTATCACAAATACATGTATAACAATATGCAGGTTAATATGTGAGTCACAGAGAAATACATGGGAAATACAGATTGCATATATATTAACATCTTACAGATAATACAATTAAACCACATGTGAGCAAAGACCACTATTACATTACCTGTCTGCAAAGACTGCCTATCTTATAATGTTTTGGTAATCTTATATAGATGAATAATACTGAACATACATTGAAAACTAGAGCTGTTACTGTGTGATGTTGATAGTATACACAAGTGCTTTAAGTGACCAAAATGTATAAGTTCAAAATGGGCCATAACTCCTTACACCATAATCCTATGATTATATAAATTGTCCAGTTAAAGTTGACTAATGATGTTAAGTATGACTACCAGGTTACATTACAATAGCATTGACAGTAAACAAAATATTGAACTTTATTAAAAACTTAACCAAAATGTCAAAGTTACAAAGGGTCATAACTTCTTACAAAATCATCCTAGAGTTATGACCCATATCTAGTGGAGTTCACTAATGACAATAAATAAGTGTCTCAATGCACTAGCTTTGATAGTAAACAAAATATTTAACTTTAACCAAAATGTATAAGTTCAAAAGGGCCAAACATTTTTACAAAATCATCCTAGAGACTAATAACAATAAATAAGTGAATCAAGTTTCAATGCAATAGCATTGATAGTAAACAAACTATTCAACTTTTTAAAAAACTTTAACCAAAATACCTAAGTTAAAAAGAGCCATGGCTCCTTATTTAATCATCATAGAGTTATGACCTTTGTCTAGTATGATTGACTTATCATAATAAATATGTGTGCTAAGTTTAAATGCAATATGAATGAAAGTAAACAAAATATTGAAAATGTGTTATTTTGACAACATCCATATACTTTTTATGGATATTTAAAGCTGTTTGCCTAAATTCAAGGATTTTCTGTTAAATTCAAGCACAATTTTGGCATTTGTTCTAGGCAACACTTAATTAAAGTATACTTTATGGTTGAAACCAAATTCAAGGACTTTTCAAGGCCAGCGCAAACCTTGCAAAATACAAACTTGTGATAAAAACCACCTGCAAACAAACACCACTTTACCAAACCCTGTCTGTCAAGACCCTCAGTCGGATCATATTTCTATGTTTTTATATACATGTTTGTATGAATCAGAGAAAATACATAGAAACACCCATTCAATATAGTATCTGGAATGTTCTATTATTTTTGGAAAGTTCCTTTTCAATAACAGTCCGTGCTGTCAGATTTTCTTGCTGTACATATAGACAGGACAAAAGTCTATCCTCAACTTCATCTAGTAACTAATATAAACTTGATGAAGTGTTCCAACATTGCGCTATTTTGTCTTCAGTGTGAATTCACCCAAGAACCTCATTGGCACAAATAATGATTTCCAAAATTGTGTGGATCAGTAAATTGATTTTCTTTTTTTCCTGGACCTGTAATTTCTAAAACCTTCAGTTACAGTTGGTGTTGATCTGTAAGATAAATAGAATGCATGTATAATACAGCATTTCAAACAAGAGCTATCATTGAAATGGGATGAAAATACCTAGACACTGCCCCAATACAGTATTGTTAGTTTCTGAGTAGTGTGAGGGTTTGTTGGAAATTACACCAATTAATGCTAACATAGAAATAGTGCAGACAAATTTTGTCCAGACAGAATGGACAGACTGAAAGTGTGACATGCATATAATTACATAATTCCACACTGGTAATATTTTCATACACCATTACTGTTAAAAATTGAAAATTACATTTTTTTGCATTCTACTTGGACAGTCGTAGTTAGTGGCTATTTGGTTTTATCCCTTCCTAATTGGTCAATGACCACCGGCTTCGAGGGAAGAGACTGAAAGTTTGTATGAAACAAGGAATCTATGCTACTCGCCTAGCTATTTCTGAATAGACTCCTTGGTTCTTTACCATGCTCGGGGTATAGCACCAATACATGTGAGACTACCTCTGGGTTTCCGACCAGTTCATCTCTTGTTGGTTGAAAACACTGATAAGCATTTCTGAAATTTCCAGTGTCCTGGTGTAGATTCAAACCAGGAACCTCTATATAAGTAGTCGAGAGCGCTTAACACTCGACCACCGTTAGAAACGTTTGAGTAAAGTTTCAAAAACACCAAATATAATTGAAATTTTGGATACAAAATTTAAGGCAGAATGGTCTAATAATGTCCAACAGCAAAGCATTCCAAACCGGTAGACGTTCACATCAAGAAAGTTCATTATTTATCAATATTTTGCACTCCTATAGTGACATTCGAACCTGTACTGTATGATGCCATCACCTAGCAGTGTGAAGAACAACCACATACCTGAGAGATACAAAGATTATAGGCATCAGTCAGTAGAGCTACACCTACTATGTACATCAACTTCAATTTTTTCTGCATAGACTAGTGAGGTCTCTTCTTGGATGTCACTGGAGAATAAAGAATGCTGAATATAATATTGATTAAATGCAGTCCTCAAAGTGTTTATGTTCCCGAATTAAGGGGCCAACCTATTTAGCAAATACATGACGACATTCCTGACACTTACCTTTTAATGTCAGGTACCATCTACCTGGTAGGTATGCAAACATTAACCATTATGAATTTATTTACCTACCCAGGTGCTCACCAGACAGTCATATTGAATCAATGGACCCCTACTGGGATTCAAACAAACAACCTTTCTGTTCCAAGGCAGACACTTTAATCAATCAGCCACAGGTACCTGTATAAGCACTTAGATTTCAACAATTGTAGATTTTATTCCATGGTTATGAATTTGCCAATATTGCTACAAGCACATACATTGATTTTTTAAAAAAGTTTTTCCCACTTTGTTGCTAGTAAAATTTGTAGCGCAACCAGTGACTATTGGATACTAATGTTGCATTTCAAAGGTTGATCAATGTTTGCTAAACCGAGGTAGCTGCAAATTCATTTATAGCAGATCTGTATAGTTTGCATTAACTGCAGTATGTTTAAAATATAAGGTAGAAATATAGAACTATTACTTGCCAAATGAATAAACTTTGGCACCAAATAAAATTTTACTTACTCCATTTTGTATGCTTGTTTCACCACTTGGTCAGTTGTTAACTATTTCTGATGACATCCATCATTAAAAGGATCACCACCATCACAATTCCACTCAGTGAGTCTAGCAGCTATGAACAATAAAATATTTTTTAGGTAACTAACAGTTAACTTTGTAAGTAATGAATATATGGTCCACGAACCAGAAATGTTTTTAGCGTAAAATGTTGGTATGATGATTAAAAAAGGAATCTACATTCCCTAATCATTATAGGTGTACAACAACTCATGCAGGACTTAGCCGGCTGATAAACTGACACAAACAGATCTAGTCCCATTCTCCGTCTTTTTCTAGTAAAATCGATACTACACAGTTCATTACCTGAACTCAGTGCTCCGCGCTAAAGCGCTATGCCAGCCAGTTCATAGAATGAGTGGTAGAAAAGCTGATATGCTTATTCATTTCTGAACTGTGCAGGTAGTTTCAAAAGCTCACATGAGCTTATGTTTACTTATAAGTATGATTATCTTGACGACTAAAAATAATTCTTATCTTAGTTTTATTCTGAGTGCTGAGGATTGGTTCAATTAAGTGTCATGGTCTAAACCTGCTAACAGTATGTATGAGACAGCATGCAAGTGACCAGATAGCTCAATCAGAAGAGCATTCACCCTGCAAGCGAACGGTTTTGGGTTCAATTCCCAGTCAGGCTGCACATTTTTCTCACGGGTGATCCAGTAACAAAAGCAGTAGCATAGAGAAAAAGACTTTGATAGCCTTAATGAAGAGTGTCTCAGGTTTGATCCCAGGCCACAGTATGCTGTTGTCAAAAATGGTACTGGTTGTCTGGTATTCCATTGCTTGAAGCTCAGCATAGCAAGTTCCATCTGACTGTTGGCTCACACATTATCACTGACTGGATAGTATGACTGGGTACTGTCCACCAACAGGGTCAGAAGAGCATTCACCCAGCAAGTGAAGGGTCCTGGGTTCAAGCCTAAGTCAGGCTAGCTTTTTCTCACTCTTCCACATAAGCTGTAGCATTGAGACTCAGACCTTGATAGCCTTGAGACAGAGCATCCCTTTGTGCCCCGAGTGTGAGTGGTCTCAGGTTTGATCCCAGGCCGCAATACACCAGCTGTCAAAAATGGTACTGCAAAGTCTTATTATATCCCTTGCTTTAAGCTATGGCATAATGCATAACTGCTGGCTACTTGTCACGATGATATGACTGGCTAGCCTGGCCAACAGGGTTCATCCTGGATTCTCCACCAATCAGCCAGTGAGTGCCAGTGTCAATGAACTCCGTCCAATTAACAAATAATTTCAAATTAATTGACTTTAGAGGACTAGTGATATTTGTAAGTAATGACTGAATATAACTGGAATACCACAATGTGCTTGGCGATATCGGGAGGAAAGGTTATACCTAACAGATTGAATGTCAAAATTAGTAAACAGAAAATAGCAGATGACGCGATTTTAAGGGACCGCATAATGCAAAATCCAAGACCCGCGCATTTTTGAATAGATCTACCGCTCTAAAGCCTCTAAAATACTACATATTCTTCGTAAAATTAGGTATCAACTTACCATAAAACATTATCTGTCCCTCTAGGTTAGCTGAATCAATCAAATACATGATAAATCGCCTCTCAACCGCTTTAAATCGACGTATTTCTTGTTGTTTAGAACGGCCATATGTAATTACTGAAGAGCACTTCCGCTCATTGAAGGTCATGGTCAAATTAGCCCATACCTGTCCTAATATTTTAGAGTAGGACACGTGGTACCAGTCTAACTGCAGTAAGCTGTACCAACTTCCCGGAAGTCTAAACAAACGCATGAAAACGAAAACAACTTTTGGAGAATGATATCGATGTTTTAGAATAATTATTCCATGACAGCTTCTGTTACTCAGGTATTTTATAAATAATGCTGTACACACTTTGTTTAATGTGCATTGAATAATGTTCTGTTGTTTTGTTTGACGTTCCAAACCGATTATCAGAAAGTTTATCCAATTTAGTAAAGTTTAGTAACTTTAGAAAGTTGAGTGCAAATGTACTAGAATTTGACACTTTTTCAGGTGATTCCCTGTAAGTTCTTGGTTCCTCGTTGATTGGCTAATCTAGTGTAAACATATTTATAAGAACATTAGGAAGTGTAATCATGATTTGATTTTGAAGTCATAATTATGGTGCAAAAAATTCTTGCTGTCTCAATGTCTGTTAACTGGAGCATACAATACTTCTTCTTCTTCTTCAAATTACGTGACCACAATCAATAAACTGATTGTTCTGTCACAACGATGGTGCGCAAAATAACGTTAAAATAGTTCAAATAACAGTGAAAACTAAATAACACTTTATACAGGCACAGATACTTGGGGTCTGGACATAGAAAATACACGTAAATGCCTCTCTAGCTAAATAACACATTTATTTAGCTAGAGGTAAATGCCTCTCTAGCTAAATAACACATTTATTTAGCTAGAGAGGCATTTACGTGTATTTTCTATTAGTCCCAAATACGTTTAATAATGTTTGTGTGATTAGTGTATGGGTCTGGGTTTACAATGTTGATGATAAAAATAATCCAGGTGCGTAGCTGGAGCAGAGGGGGGGTCCAGACCCCAAGTATCTGTGTATACAGGTGCTCAGATAAAAACGAGTGTCCATATTCAGTTGGCTAGCCGAGCCTTGAAGCATTCAAGACACGGGGCACTTGCTGTGGTTGGTGGTAAGGTGTTCCAATCCCTGATGGTTCTTGGGTAGAAGGACATCCTTCGAGCCTCAGTTCTGCATGTCGGAATTTGGTACAAATAAATATATAGTATGACTTGTCCTAAACCTAACTGGGTTATATGATCACCATTCACTAACAAGAGGTGCTGTCTGCTCTTATTTTTCCAGTAAGGCTTGGCTAGGACTATTTATAAGAATATAGATGTTTGCTTGTATGTACCTACGACCTAATAGAAAGATCTATTCATAAAAAGCTGGTATTTCCCATGGTAGCTATTTTTAGCCCGATCAACATTAAAAAAATACTTGTTTAATTCTTAAATTGTACTTAATTATTATTTCATTTGTGAATCGGTATTAAAGGCAATACATTGAAATAACTCCAGAAAGCCAGATCCATGGCTTGAGCCTTCATTGAGTTACATACGTTCAATGAAGAACACAACTTAGTAAATGGAAGAAGACGAAGAGCCCCTCACAGGACCAGATTCCTCCAACATCACTCGTTTACAGATACATACAAATTCAGTTTCTTTCTCCAGACCATCCCTGTGTGGAACAACTTACTAGCTCCTGTGGCTGATGCTCCTTCCTTGACATCTTACAAGAAGGAGCTTGAGAAACTCTCGTTCTTAGGTGACCTCTCCACTCAGGTATAGAGTGCAGCCATGTGATAGGTGTTGAGCTAAGTCAGCCGGGACTCAGTCCCTGTCACCACCAAAGAAGCTGGACAGGTGAAGTGCCTTGATGGTTGAACAATACCTGAGCAAATCTTTTCTTTTTTTCTATCCTTTACTATTATGCATATCTCCATCGTCTTGAATGAGTCTATTCTTCCATACCTTTTCTATCCCTCTCTTTTATTTCCTATTTAGCGCACCGTTCAATTATTGTCAAGTCTGACAAATTAACATACTATGTATATCTGTATTATACAGAACATTCGAGTCTATAATATTATAGTCCTCAAATTATTTAGTAGAAGTTTTAGTCGGTATCTGCAGACAAACCTGAATGCTTTTGAGGACAGAACTTTAAATGTCAAGGTCACAGCTACATAGAAAATAACTATATACCAGCCTGTGAGTTTATATTATAACATCAGGGAGGTAGCCAGCGATACTGACATTAGCATGTGCGTAAATAAATTAATTTGAAAGGTACAAATATAAATGTAGCCAAAATGACATTATTAAGTCCAAAATTTCCAAAATCATGAGGACCCCAAACAATAGCCACTAACTTCAAGGCTTATGTGCAAAACATCAGTTCAAGCCTGGCTATTTCCCTGAACGTCTCTTGTTTTGTCATTTTCAGAGATTTCTACATGCACTTGTTGGATAATTATGCTTGATTATGGACATCGAAGAACTAGAATCTGTGGATGAGGCTGCAGAGAGGTCCTATATCTACACAGACATTCTCTACCATAAAGTTAACAGTAAATTGAAACAGGTATTTGTTCATTCAGCTTTTGTTTAATATGATTTTATTCTGCTTGCTTTACACTGTTGGTTTTTAGGGGGAGGGCTGTGGCTGACTTGGTTTGCACCCCTCATGAAATCAAACAGGCTTATGGAAAATGCGGGGAAGTGGTGGTCTAGAGGTACAGGGCATGCCTTCTTTTAAGGGACGAGAGTTCAATCCACTGTTCTTAAAATTTCTTTAACCTGCTGCAGTGTTTCTTTTTACTTTTTGGGAGTGAGTCTGGTCCGGTAGGAGGGAGAATTATTAGCGAGCAGGTGATCTGAAAAGGAAATTTTCACTTAGATATTGTTAAGTTCTTCTTAAATGCTGATTTGATTATTTATTATTGATATTTTAAGCATCGGAGGTAAATCTAGCTATTTGCTCCATTGTGCATTCATTTATCAACACAATTTACTTTTTATGTGAAAAGGAAAAGGAGCAAGACTCAAGGGGAGGGGAGGATTTAGAAAACTTGGGGAAAATAAATACTCTGCAGAGAGGGGATAGGGGTCTGATATCTCTACATATTTTCACAAAAAAAACCACTGTGCTGAGCAGCCACCAGGGCTGAGTGTTACAATCCACTTGTGCCTCATCGATCAGGGGGGTAGAGCTGAACGGGCATTTATCTTAAAGTAAACTTCTTAATGTAATCAATTTCTGATTTTACAGTATATATATTTCAGTTAAAGGTGGTGTTAAGAAGAGGGATTACTGGTGATGGTAGTCAAGGTAAGTTAGGTTATATCCGTGTTTGTTAACACATTGGTGGCAGCCTTAATGCCTGCCTGTGAACCCCAATATCCAAGTTGAACCCCAATATCCAAGTTGAACCCCAATATCCAAGTTGAACCCCAATATCCAAGTTGAACCCCAATATCCAAGTTGAACCCCAATTTCCAAGTTGAACCCCAATATCCAAGTTGAACCCCAATATCCAAGTTGAACCCCATTATTCAAGTTGAACCCCAATATCCAAGTTGAACCCCAATATCCAAGTTTAACCCCAATATCCAAGTTTAAAGAGAAGTGAAATAATATCTCTTTTAAACGTCTAGCTATGAAAAACATGACATACCCCCCCCCCCCCCCCCCCCCTCTCCGGTAGATCTAGGTTTATAGTTAGTAAGAAATGTAGCAGATCTAGGTAACTTGTTGCACTTAAAATACGGTATAATCTCAGACCACTTCAATAATAATACCTCTTCAAAATTAAAACCACCATTTACAGGTTCATTTGCACTGTCTTACTCGGTATTATGTTTGAATTATGCTCAACATAAAGACCTACTCAATACTGAGAATAGTTTTCAAAGGTCCCAATAGTGGTCTTTTTAAATTGAGGTTTAATTGTATAAATAATAATGTTTGATATCATTAATGTAATTATTAAACATCAATATGCACATGTGAAAAAAATCTTCCTATCCGATTTCAAGAGTCTTTCAAGTCGGACCCCTGTGTACAGATGTTTTAGAAAGAAAATAATTGTTATATAAAAAATAAACTCCCCAAATTTGAAATAACCTTTGAACCAATGTTTATCTAGCCTTTCCCAATTTTGTTGTTCTCATTTCAGTGTTCAATCTAGATATACGAGGTGTAAGGCATAATTATCATTTTCAACTTAATTTCACTCCTCGAGAACTTTGCTTCCTTGGTTTTGAAGAGTATCAAGACTTTGTACGGGACTCATCATGCTGGTCATGTATAAGCAGGAATTATTATCCCCCTGTCACATACTCCAGGATACTCTTGGTACTTTATCTGGATTCTGGTAAGTTATTATTATAAATACGGTACTCAGGTTTTTCCCCAGGGACAGAAGGCACTGTGGTACCTCAGCACTTTCAAGCCAGAATCATGAGCTTTCCCCAGCGCCTTACTATGGTGTCTATAAATCACCATGTGTGTTTATAGTTTCAGTCTGTATTGTGTTATTTAAGTGATTATGGCTAGTATTGTGTGAAAAAGTGCTTAAATTAGCCTTTAAATTATGGATAACCATGGCAATTTCTGTTTTTAAAACTTCTTAGCCGTTCTAATTGATATCCTTAAGTGCAAATCCTAGCATCGTCCCAGTGCCTTGAAAAATTGTAGGGAAGGGCCTTGGTATAACTGTATAATGTACAAAATCATGAAAGCAAAGAAACCAAAGTATCAGCTAGTTTAGTTTTCACAGAAGGGCATAGTACATGTAATATGTGAACAAGTAGTCTGTTTTAGTTTACTATTTTTATACTGAATAAACAATATAGTGGGGGAAACATTGTTTTCATGCTGCACATCTGGAATTTTGTCTGTGCTTGCTCTCCTTAACCATTGGCTGTATTTCTATGAAGCAGGCCTCAACAAATATTTTTTAAAGGACTCGTCCTGCAATATAGACAAAGAAGAAAACTCCAAATCTTACTTATCCTGCTATATAAATAAAGAAGGAAAAAACTGCAGGACAAGCGGACAAGTGGATTTATTAAGGCCTGTGAAGCTTTACTTATTTCTTTGAAACTTCACTTAAATACTTTGTACCTAGCATAGTTGTTCATAGTGTTAGGGATTTAGAGGTCAGGCAAGAATTGCTAGAGTAACAGCTCTTTGTGTAAGACATTACATTAAATTTTATGTGTCAAAAAATCTGTTCCAGTTTGAAAAGATTTCGGTCGATTTTTTTCCAGGAAAAGAGGGAGAAGAAGCAAAATGTATAAAGGTCCCCTTCATACAAAGGGGTAACATAAATTCTGTCACAAAACTTTGGAAACTTCAAGAAACCATTTTTCATAACATTGTTTCTGCAGGTAAGTTGTTATACATGATACTGTGAACCCTCACCTACAGACCATTTCATTAATTACAGTAGCCTCTACACCTACAAGTTCGTGCATCTTAGATTTGAAATTGGCGCATCTGCACAAAAACAAATACACTGGGACCAACCATGTGATAAACAATATCAATTATCTGTCTATTAACAAAATTCAAACACAAATTGAATGCCAAACTGCAAAAAGTTGAAAAATCGGCCTCAATGTTAGATGCAGTCTGCAGTCTTAAGATAAACATTTGTGACCTGTAAGTTCGTGCACATAAACTGATGACGTCATTAAGAACGCACGTGAAAGATTTTGCTAATAAAAAGTTTTGTAACATAAAGTTTGATCTTTTGTCAGTAAATTAGCACATTTTCCCGTTCGTAAATATATCGCATCTAATGCAAATTATGAGATTAACAAATGTCTCCAGATTTTGCGACCGGAACCGGTGATTATGTAAACAATAAAATCCCTCCTCGGATAAAACTCGCCGTAAACGTAACGAACCCTGTTTTTGTCGATTTTTTTGCATTGTTCGGCTGGATAAATGTTTTGTTAGTAATTTAAAATTAATTTAGGCTTGGAAATGAGATTATTAGCAAAGCAATCTACGTTTTACTAAAATGCACGAACTTGTAGGAATGCACGAAGTTATAGGAATAGAGGCTACAACCTCTCCAGAGTGACCATCTATAGAACAAACAACCTCTCTATAACAGTACCTTCAAAATTTCTCTAAGTCTATGTTTACTATAAATTTAACTTCTGAAGAGCAACAACCTTTAAACAATGGTCGATATTTGCAGCTCCCAATGAGTCGCTCTACAGTGGTTGTACTATATACCTTAAATTAAGGACAACAACTTTCAGGTCCATATTTACTATTTATGCTTTCTTCAACCTCGATAATACCCTGTATTTAACGTCAACATTAAAGCCCACTCAATACTGAGACCACAGTTCAAGGGTACAAAAGATGGTCTTGAGGTTTTATTGTGTGAATGCTGATGTTCAATATCTTGTCAAAATGGTTTGAGGATTCTGTGTTCTGAGTACACAATTTTACAAATTTCGTTGGTCAATCACTTATGAAGTACGTTTTCATTTGCTTATCCCCTCTAAGCCTCTTTAAAACTACACTGTATTCTCAACGAAATATATGCAGACTAGACATTTCAATTGCAATTCTCTACAATAACTCTGTCCTGAGTTTGGTTTTCAAACATATCTTGCTGGCGGATATTTTTTTTAAGTAATAAAGTAATCTTTAATAATAACCACTAATGTCGTTACATAGTATCATGTGTTTCTGTGTTCATTTCAGATGAGTTGAAACATTGGTCAGTGCATGTTGTACGATGTGGAGACAGGACCCCGGGGAATCGTGTTTTCCTTTGTTTGACGAAATACGCATTTGTTGTAGTCCACCATTACACTATATGTCATTATCACGCTTTCCAGAGTAGTGACATCAGTATACAATGTTACAGTGAACGTAGTGAGGTGGAGATTATTGTACATGATAAAACATTAACCGCTTGGTCGGAAGGAACTGAAAGTAAGTACTCAGTATCTCTAGAGCTGAATATGGTGCTCAAGCTCCATTAGGCTGTATTTGAGGGGCTGCCATGTGGAGTCAATGACAATAGGGCTGTCCCATTGGAGTCAAATACAGCAGGCTGACCAATTGGAACAAATATGATGGGGCTGCCCGATAGATTCAAATATGGTATGCTGCCCCTTCAGCTAGATAAGGGCTGCACATGAGGTCAAATACCATAGACTGACCCATAGAGTTAAATATTATTTGGCTGTCCGTTTTGGGGAGCAAATTTTATAAAGGTTGCATTATTGGGTAGAATATGAATTGACTGCCCGGTGGGGCCAAGTACAGTAAGGCCGGCTTTAGGATGAATATTGTGGGCGGTCAAATATGATAGGGTTGTAATAGGGCTGTATGTAAGTAAAGTAGGGCATTGAAATGGAATACATGAAGACTTAAATATTACGTAGACTACAAATTATAGTGATAATTCTACAGCCCAAAACAAGGGCTGTGTGCTATCAAAAATAACAGTCAACAATGTTTCTTTTTTTCCAGATTTTTCTCTTCACAAAGTGTACACATTCCAGACTGTTCAAGCAGAGCACATTGTAGAATGCTTTAAGTCACTGCTTCGACAGTCCCAATTCTTACCCACGTCTGCTCCCCGTGCTCATTACAACATCAGACAGAGTGATGCAAGTGCAGCGATTCACTTGGGGACAACGTCAGACAATGTAACTATTGTGCCCCATAAACCAGAGTGGAATGACAATAATAATTCCGGGTCTGGAAGTGCTATGAACGTAGCATCAGATAAGATCAGCAATTTGACGGAAATCACGGTTCCCAACGCTCATAGTTCATTCGGGAACATCAATCATGGCTTCCATAGTACAAGTAGTAACGGAAGCATACCCGGTTATAGTGCCGACATATTTTTCACACATAAGGAAGTAGCCCGCTTTTCTGACCTCCCTCTGAATCCAAGAGGAGCCAGAGAAAAGTGGCCCGATGATGACAGTGACTCTAATGACTCCCTTAACCAAAACCTAATTGAAGTAGATGTAATTAATGAAAGTAGGCCAATTAAAAGCACTGAAACCTTTGTTAAAAGCCTTCATCAGTTACCAATAGGCTCCGACCCTATACCTGGTCATACAGATAGGCCAACATCACATAAGAAAAAAAGCTCATTACCTAATTTAGAAAACTTGTTGGATGATATTGATCATGCTGAATTTGTAACGGAAACTGAAGCTTGTGACCTACCTCCCCCTCCGCCATGTTCGGCTTTTTCTAAACCATTTGCCAAATTTCCAGCTGATTATTTGACACCTGATCAGCATTATCAGTCATTTCAAATGAAGCCTGTAGTTCCGCGACGTTTTCCTGAAGTACAACTTCGACGATCTCGGAGCTATCTTGATTTGAAAGAACAGGAATTCATCGACCATTTTTACGTGAACGTTGCGCAGGAGATGTGTTCGAGAGGAAGGGTTCATGATGACTCGCCTTATTACCGATTCTATTACAACATCGGCCTGGTTAGATCTGGGTATTCAAGGTTTAGTCTACGGAAGAAAAACGAACGTTTTAATCGACTGAGCAAAGAGCTGAAAGAAGTTAATATGAATGAGTTGAGTAGTCATGAGCAATGGTATGACAAAGACTTTCAAGACAGAACCAGGGATTCAAAGTTCTGCAGGTGATTTTATACTCTTGTTTTCATTGATTTTTATCCAGATTTTCAACAAAATTACTGATCATTAGATCGGCAAGTCGGGTGATAAGCAAGCAGATGGGGGGGGGGGGCGCATGGGCAGGGAGGCTTCCACAATTGGTTTCCGATCGGCTAATAACTTGAATGAGATATCATGATGAAACTTGCTGTGTAGGTAGCTGATGTGGAAACCTTGCTTGGGAATGAAAGTGGGGCTGGTAGGGTTAAAGGTCACTTAAACTAAAAATAATGATTTCACTCTTATAACGTCAGTTAGGAATGAGATATCATGATGAAACTTGCTATGTAGGTAGCGTGCATGAAAACCTTGCTTTGGATTAAAAATTGGGGCCAGGAGGTCAAGGTCACTGTTACTAGAAATAGAAAAGATGTTTCCGCTGTATAACTTCAGTTAGGAACTAATTTAATATTGATAACAGTTTTTTTTACCAGGAGTATCTTCTCTATGATTAGTGGGTGTTAAGCTCACGGGTTTAAACTGTATTTCATTGTAATTGATATATTGTATCTGTTTTAGCATATATAACATAAAACCTGAGCTCAGTACAGAGAGTGATTACTCGAGAGTCGAGGAGGATGATCCATACTGGACACAGAATGAGGTAAGTAGGATTGGAGGTTTTGTTTTGCCGTTAACAGGGTAGCTACAGACTTAAGAAATTACAGAGGGGGTGGAAATAATTTCTTGCAGGAAAAGAATCAGCAAATTGGTAAGCATGCAAAAACATTCAATTATAAGTGAACTTCACAAAAACAAGAGAAAATACTTGTTTCTGGTAGCTTCTCATGCTGTGTCAAATTAAGTATTACCTGTAAGCCTAGGTTCTACCGACGAATTCCACATCGGCGATGTTCACCCGATTTCTTCCGATACCACCCGATTCATCACAATTTCTTCAGATATCACAAACTGCCTCATGACTTCTCTGAAGCTTCCCCTAGACCACGAGGAACCTGTTCCCGATGTTGTGATAGCTCATTAATTACAAAATAACTTTCTGTTAATTTCAATCGGGAGTACATTGCCGAGGCAAAAATTGTTCAGTGGGACCTAGGCTTTAAATGCAACAAGTTGAAATAAGACTGATGAATTGATGCTTTTCTACCGAGTTATAGCCTGTGAATTTGTTTGACCGTTGATAATTATATGATGTACAATTACAGCTGTGCGTAACTATACAGAGATTATTGGAGGAGGATCCAAACGGACATACATTGTTCACAGAAGTACAGAGAGCTTTTGATCTTACAGCGGAACAGTTAATGGAAGTACAAGTGTTGCTGAGCCTGGTACCAGCTGTAAACGATTGGAAAAATCTGGCAGAATTTATAGGTTAGTACTACAGTAAAGTTCCGCTAATAAGACCACTTTGATTATTTTGAAATCATGCAGATTTTTACCAGTTAAAGCTCCCAAAGTATTAAATTTAGAACAAAAAAGGTCCGCTAATAAGACCGATTCGCTATTAAGACCACCCTTTTGACTGGTCTTATTAGCGGAACTTCACTGTACATTTCGAGTACATTGTAGATACTTCTCAATAGCAAAGTGGTAGAGCGTCTGCCTCGAGTGCTTAAGGTCTTGGGTTCAATCCCAGGCTGTGATATACTAGTTCAAGGTTACTGCTAGTTTCCTAGGTGTCAGTATTTTGATACAGGGCAGTCTCCATATGACTAAACTTCCGTTGACCAGAGGCCGGCACTTGAAACAATATTTTAAAAAATCCATTGCCTCCTGTCTTAAATTAGCTGTTATGCCAAGGAATAATAAAATAAGGCTGATTGAATCAGGTATGTTTAATACAAGTGGATTTAATTATTGATGACAAACATATTGAAGTATAAAGTGAATATTTTTTTGTGTACGCTGCTCAGATAAACATTGTTTTCTTAGCTTGCTACACTTGCACAATAACTGTATCTGTGAGCTTTATCTTGAGATGATGAGTTGGTGTGGTAAACTGGTTTGCTTAGTTTTGGCAGATTTATGGCCCTTGAAATTCGCTGTTTATACTGTCATATTCAATCAAAACAAACTAAATTAATATCCTATAGACTATACATAACATGTATAATTTTTTCAGGACTTACAACCGGTGATATAAGTATTATAGAACACTTCTGTTACACATACCGGAAGCTTACGACGCATGTTGTACTGGTACATTGGTTGTTCAAATTTCACAAGAACGAGTTGATACGACCGTGTAATCGAGAGAGCTTACTACAGTTTCTGATAGACAGTGGTCGTGGAGACATTTCTCTGATTTTAAGAAGTCGATCTGAAAATGAACACATGCAGAATAAGACGGAGATCATTGCAAGCACACATTTTTAGATTTTGTTTGTTTTCCGTGACCATCCAATTGTCACGCCCCCCCCCCCCCTTCATCTTGATGATCGAGGGTTATATTGCTTCGCACATGTTGGTGTACCGTGACATTTACCATGACTGTCTATTGGGCTGCCACAGGGACATACAAACCCATCTTGTCAAGTTGTGTAATGTCATTAGAATCTCATTTGTAAGATATATCATTAATGATTATACATATACAGTAGAACCTCTCCAGAACGGCCCTCTGTAGACCAAAAACTGTACATACTATTTTCTGATTCATATTGTTGACCATTTATGGTAATGCGTGTAGTACAGAAGGCTACAATTATGGCTGTCTGACCGTACAGACCAAAGGTTTTTTCAAACTTCCCAGTGCAGAAAAACCAACATTTAGGACCTTTGAAACTGGTCTCATTATTGAGCTTACTGGAAGCTTACATTCTGTGTCTGCTCCTTAACTTAACGCCTGGGCTGAATTGCATGAAACTTACAGCAAATGTGTATCTAATAATAAAGAGGATGTGCATAACCCACTTTCCAACCAAGCTGACTGATATACAGTCAAGGTCGCAGTTCACTATCCATTAGATTAATGCAGTGGGTGGATATTGCTCTCTTTTAGACTGCCTTGTTATCAATTAATAATTGTTATATTTTTCCAATGTGTCATGAGAAACTGAATGTTTCATTGTGTGGTGAAAGACCAAATTTGAGCCATTGATGACTTTTGAAAAAACTGAAAAGTTATATGTGTGTTCTGATTCTGTTATTACATGTAATTTTTACATATCAGATAATTATGCTTGTACATTAATATAGTAGAATGCAGATATGTTTGTAGATGTAGAGTTTAATAGCTGATGTTTGTATATTTTTAAACTATACTGGATGTGTTCTAAAGTGCATAATATATTATTTATTATAAAGATGACAATAACATTGATTTTGATCATTTCACAATTTTTTATATGTTTTTAGATTTATTCATGTTACAAAGTCAGGTTTTACAACTGATTTAATTGTTTTTACTAGCACTCTGATAAACAAATAAAGTGACAGGTGAGCTATTCAAATATTGTTACATAATGACAAATGTTGTGCCAATTATGTTATCAACAGAAAATAAACTTTAGACATTATTTTAAGGTAGACATTTTGTCATTACATTAATTTTCTACCTTGACACAAACCTTTGGGCTAATACACCTATCAATGTTTTCGGCCTTTTGACAGTTCCCGATAGGTGGGAATTTGACAGACAGAATGGTGCCGAGTCCCGGGAAATTTCAACTTTGGCAAAAATTTTGATCCGGGGGGGGGGGGGGGATGTAAAGCATCTCCCAGTGAGGGGATTTTGATAAATTGTCCTTGCTCTAGGGTGGGAAATTAGACTTTGAAAAAGTAAAAATGTCAAATTCCCCTGGGTCAGCCCGCCGCTCCCCCCCCCCTCCTGGGGGACAACATTGATAGGTGCATATCCCAGGATAATATGATAATTACAAACAGTACTGTTGATTTCTTTGAATACATGTATAGTGTGCCCAGGATAATGAGAAAGGCTGCAAAATTTGGTATAATCCACAAAGGTGGATTAATCAGATGTGCAGGATTTATCTGTGATGTTTTGAGTACAATACTGACCTTATCTGTTTACTTTACAGTAATTTGTAAAATCAATTTGCAACAGTTGACCAAACTGATTAATGTATGTAATTATCATATTATCCTGGGTGCACTGTAATGGCTATATTAAACTCTGGTTGTTTATTTTATGTATATAAATATAACTATGTCTGTTGTGTTATGAGACTATATGTCCTCTGTGTTGTTAATTATCAGTTGTAATATAGATTATCTATGTGATATTTTAATAGGGATGGGAACAAGAGTTCCTACATGTTCAGTCATTTGACCAATTCATACTCATAAAATATGTTATTTATATTTATTCCATCAGCCAGGGGTTTAAACAGGTCACAGGAGGCAAATTGCAATTTTATATTCAGTACTATGAAAATATACATTGTACATGTGTTTGAATTCCTAAATCACTCATCACCCACCCATTAATTCTGATTCTTTCATGGGCAATTATTGTCTCCTACATATCGCTAGCTTAGAATGAGACTCCGATCTCCCTAAGCATGATCTCATCTCAAATATTGGCTTATACCTTTATATTAATTTCCATGGGTGGCTGGACTCAAAATAAGCATTACTAAACAGAAATGTTATTCTGAGTTAATAACTGTAAAATTTCAAGAGCTGGTGCTTCAAAATTATCTCTAATTCCGACTCCGATTTTAGCAAAATCTCAATTTGAGTTGAGATTTCTACTTGAGATGCTTCCGGAGATCGGGGCTAGGTCATATTGACCAAACTGAAGTTTAAATTTTAAAGCTTATTTTTCCAAAAGTAGAGAGTTGTTCTTAGGCAGTTTTTGTCTTTTTTTCTCAAAATATTGATATTTTACTTACGACATTCTCATTCAAAGCCAGCAATATAGTGGGGGAGACAATGATTTTGTGCTGGATGTCACAAAGTTTGTCTGTGTTTGTTCTCCTTAACCACTGGTCAGACTTCATTAAAACTTCCCATGCGTGTTTGATAAAAAGCCTAGTTGTGCATATTGTCAGGAATTTTAGGTCAGGTGAATTGTTCCAGAGTTATAGCATTTGTTGGATATACATTATTTTGTCAAAAAAACTCATTATTTAACATTATTGCTCAGTGGATGATATAAATTAAATGGATTAATAACTGGGTCAGATTAATAACTACTTCTCATCCCTAGGATGCAACGAAATCTTTGAAAAATTGCATAATATTTTGTATTTGTTTTATGAAATGTTGTATGTTTGTAACATATTATCTGTACTTTGATATATTACCAATTGTTGAGGCGTATTTGTGATATTATCTGTTGTTGAATGTTTTATCATAATTTATGTATGCAAAGTTTAAAGTTTTATACTGAACACTAATATTTGCTCAAATTTTGCTCTTCCAGTGTATTGAATTGTTTAACTTTTTGACCCTTGACTCTTTAGTAATGTTTGTTGTTGGAGGGGATGCTTTCACCAAAAATGGCATCTATAGTGCAGTTAGGATAAAAATCCAATGACACAGCAGTCGAGTCCACTATAAAGGTGTAAAACCAATTATAAAGGCTTATACTATAATTACAATGCTTAACTAACATACTAAACTTTGCTCTACCTGTCTAGACAATGGTTGTGATTTTTTGCGTACACATAAACTGCAATGTCACTGTCACAATATCCTAACTGGACTATACAGTCTAACTTTTACATGCATCATATAGGGAAACTAGATCAGTCTGAAAGCTGCAATTCTAAGTGATGCTTGCTCTAGCTGGTGGGGTCGTTCTATGTGCTATATGCATGTGGCTGTTTATATGTATTCTTATAGAATAATGCTCAATCTAAATTATAAATGTACTTTTTTAGTAGGTTTTCCACTAAAATTGTAATGTTTTCAAAACTAGCGGTAGAAACATTTTGCATTTTTTGAAAAATGATGCCAACTTAATCCACTAAAATACGATACATTTCTTTTGTTTGAACTGAATTTGCTTTTGTCTGTTCGCTGTGTAACAGGCAGTATTCTTGTAACTATGTTTTACCCAGAAAATTGGAGTGGAGCAGATTTTGAATTTATACTATACATTTTTGTGTGGCGTAACGCCACACAATGCTATTACCACTTTTCAGCTTACGACCAATTTAACGCATTAGGCCTCGGCAAATAAATAGCTCTATGATTTGACCAATATTACAAGCATGCAACACAGGTTACACGTATCATTGGACCTGATTTGTTTACATTACCAACATTTACTTATATTAAGACCAACAATTATATCAGACTTTTATTTTTAGAGGATATTTATAGCAAATCATTCCGCAACGGACTATATTTTTACTACCAAAGAATGTTCTCACTGGTGGCGGGAATCTAAAATAGTTCCCACGGTTTTCAATCGTATACTGTAACGTATGTAAATCACTCCGCCGCTGCACATTGCAGACGATGACCTAATTATGTTGTATACAAACATTGATGCTATATATAGCTGGTGGGGGGAACTGAAATTAACAATGTTACCGCGGTAAGCGTTAAACGCACTAGTCAATTTCTACCCTGCTTTATATAAGACCTCATAATTTTCGTATCTATTATCCAATTTTGAATATTTAAAGCTTGTAATGAAGCAGAGATATATGTCTCTCTTTTGGTCAACAATCAACACGATACCCTAATTATTAAATCCACCGCGACGAGTAAGAATCCGTTCCGCGTAAAAGTAAGTTTAAAATATCCCGTTTTATACCAAATAAAAATTTAATCAACGGTCGAAAATCATCAATTATTAATTTAATATTCGATCGATTTTGTTCATTAAAGCTTGTTTTAAAAGCTAATACTTTAAGGTTTTATAAAATGTAAAACTTGTTTTTAAAGCATTAATCGGCCGATCGATATGTGTGAGCGACATGTTTACCCCTTGTACATACGTCAATATAGAGTGTCATATACATTTAATTAACATGCGTGGTCATACGGAGAATAAACAGTCACTTATCTTGACACTGGTCGAATTCTCCAAGTCGTTAAAAATGGTATTTGTAAATATCCCTTCATTGATGCTCAGCATAGTTACTTAAGTAAGTTCCAGGTAATTGCTGGTTCTCTTGGTGTCTTTAGCAGCACAAATGTTTGAGTAAGGGTGGGCTTATCAGAACTGTGACATAAAATTATGATACAACCTGGATTCGATATTGGATTTAATGGCATCAGTACGCCACACAGCAATACTTTCAGTGCTTTGATTTTTTACATGTATCATGCGTGTACAGTAGAACTTTGTTGGCTCAAACTTTTTTCTTGAAATATTCTAGAAACCTCGCAGGTTTTTTTCGGTTTCAGCAAAATGATGTACTATTATACAATACATGCCTGGAACAGCTAGACAGCCAATCCAAAGGCAGTTTGAGGCATCAAAGTTATACTGTATGTGGAAAAGTTTAGACATTCATTTTGTTTTTCTATCATATTTGTTGTTTTTTTTATAAATTTTACACTTACATTTTATATAATCAGAATACTCAAATTACATTGTTTTGTTTTGCATTTATTGTATCACTCATTTTGGACATTTTTGTTAATAGATTATACATATCACCCAGTGGTTCACTGGGCTTTATCATGTGTTCTAGGGCTGCGTATCGGTTAGAATGATCGATGCGATATTTGTATCGATACAAAATGATCGATATTCGATATATCATATGATATCTTCTTTAGGCAATAAAACATCTAAATAGGCACAAATACTAGTAACAGACTTGCAATAATTATGTATTTAGCTTGAGGCACACACACTAGTAACAGACTTGCAATAATTATGTATTTAGCTTGAGGCACACACACTAGTAACAGACTTGCAATAATTATGTATTTAGCTTGAAGCACACACACACTAGTAACAGACTTGCAATAATTATGTATTTAGCTGGAGGCACACACTAGTAACAGACTTGCAATATGTATTTAGCTTGCATAACACAATCAACTCAAGAAACTTAACACACACTGACACACGTCCGATGTTTACTCTATGTGCACATATTTTATATAATTGCTCAACCACGAATGGTTTTAATTCACAAGTTTTTTGTTTGAATCACTCGGACAGCTTCGTCCGCGACGATGACATTTGGCTAAAAATCGCAAATTTGGCATAGCTTTTCCATATGGAGTAAACAGCAAACGTTAAGACGTGCAGTATAACATCGAACTGTACCAAAAATGACCCTAATTTAATAAATGCATATTTATCTTGAACTGATTCGACCCGTTAGCGGACCATGTTTACAGGACGTGTCAACTCAAAAGTTGCATCTATAATTTAACACATTAGAATGTGTGTAGATTTGTGTATTGTTTGGATCAGATTATTGTTATTTTGACAGTTTTACAGGATTTAATTGCATTTGCTAATATACCAATGACGTCTTTGAATTGCCTGTGCAATACAGTATTTAATTTGATAGTTCTGAACAAATAGCCGATTTGCATTAGCATCGTTAATAGACCCGAACATTTCTAGACAAAAAATAGAGGACCAAAATGTGTATTTTATTGGTTTCCATGTGTATTTGTTGTTGATCGATTTTTTGACCGGTACGTATACGATGTATCGATTGAACGCATCATACCGGTATTCGATTTATATCGGAAACCGGTACGCAGCCCTAATGTGTACATGTATCTGGTTTCACTAATTGAATCTCAAGTGTTATTTTGATAATATAGACTATACAATCACGTTTATTTTTAAGCAATGTTACAGTCTTTATCACCAAATATTTGTCATTTTTCATCAATGTCTTTAACAAGTGGTGGATCTAGAAAGAATAAATAGAACTAATAATGATTTTTGTTTATTTAGTTTTGTTTATGCCATTAACAAACCTATTAAATTCATTATGCAACTTTAACAACTACAACTAGGGGACAGATGTTTGGGGGACTGCTGTAAATATTGCATACCCCTGTACCGTCATCTGTAGTTGTTAAAGAATTATAAAGTAGTTAAATTTGAGTGCAAGTTTATGATTTCTGTAAGTGCTTTGATAAAACAGAACCCTGAGAACAAAGCACAATGGGTGATGTCCTGGAGGTTGTTACTTACTGAAAGAGGTGGAAACTAGTACAGGTATTACATTTGTGGAAATTACAATTCCAGCTTATTTCCCTGGGCATCAGTTTAAACTAGTTCTAACCTAGTAGATCAACTGCGGCCAAGCTACAGTTTGTTGAGATTTGTAACCCAGCAATCCAGGTTTGATTCCCGGTTTCCAGAGGTTATAACTTCCCATGAAAATGTGACAAAAAATGTTGATTTTCCTCCACATGTGGAGAAGTTGCTGATTTTATGTGGCAGGGCAGTTGGTACTGTTTAGCATACAGTAAAGGAAAACCAGTTTGGTAAATCAACCACAGTGACTGTACATAACTGAAAAATTGTTGAGAAATGGCTAAGTATACACAACATGAAGTAGGCTGTACCACACTAGAATTAAATTGTTGCCTCATTGGTTTTATGGTGTTTTACATTTTTCTGCGACATGGGTGTCAACAGGACCAAATATTTAAAATCAGGAAAATCATATGTGGCCAATCATTTTTGCCAAACAAGTCATTAGACACCTTCCATGACATTGTTCCGTAACTAACTCAGTTTGTATTGGAGAAAATCCTGCAGAGAGGAGCAGACTTAATTTACCATAACTTTGCCATTTCTTGAGATATTTACATCAAATAACTTTTTGTTTTGGAATTCCGGATAAGTCAGGAAAATTGACACCCCTGCAAGTGCAATGGTCAGTAGTTCTACCAGTGTCATCGGTTATACCAACCAGCACACACCTAACCTGGCAACCTGCAATCATCAAAATGAAACAAAATAATACAGGAAAACACAAAGCAGACATTAAAAAGTTTATTCATCACAGCACAAAACATCTGGGTTGGAAATCAATATTGATCTTATTAAATTGGAGAATAAGGATAACCAATCATATCGCCTGTTACTGACCAAGAATTTAATATGGTGTGATCTGATTGGTTGTCCTTATCCTTAAGTCAAGTAAGATCAATATTAAATACCACCCTGATCACACATGTACATAACATAGCAATAATTCATTAAGCATAGGAAAGAAACATGGCAATTCCAAAATGAACAAAACACTAGATGCACATCACATAATGAAAACCATTCATGTGATTAATTTAGTTCCATAAATATAAAACTTTAAAATGATGAATGGGTGACAATTGTGCATGCTAAAATCCCTTTAAAGCAATTCAATACATAACATATACAGACCCTTCCCAAGAAATATTGTAAGGCGCAAGGGTAATGTTGGAATCATTTGCGCACAAGATCTTTTACAAAATTCAAGCCCTAAGTTGTTGTTGTTGGGTAATTTCCGTCGCTAAGATCAGCACACTTTTCGTTCCAGAGAATAAAATGAATGGATTTATATAAAGTCTTAAGTTTGAATATCAACAAAGTGATAAATCTAACATATATTCATTCATTCATAATTACTCCAATAGCACAATACCAACCAAATATATAAACACTTAATAGTGATTTAAAGACACTATAATAGACAGTCTCTGAGGTGAAACCCTGTGAGAAACAGAAAACAAGGCAGACCAAGAAACACCTGGCGCCGAGACCTTGAGGGGAATATATAAATATGGGACTCACCTGGACACATATGGAAAGAACAGCCCAAGACAGAGCACTATGGAGGACCACTGTTGGAGGCCCATACCCCGAGAGGGGTGGACAGCCTAAGTTAAGTAAAGTAATACTAGGATTTAAAGCACAGGGAAAGCCAATTCTGGCTTAAAAGTGCTGTGGTTCCCCAGCAACTTCTGCCCATGGGGAAGTGCCTGATGATATACACTGATCATTTTTACACAGGTTATCGAACACATGTATTCTAGGACACAAACTATTGTCATGATACCATGTATACTGTTATAGTAGTTAACACACTCCAATGACTCCATCATGTCACCATCAAGCTCCAGTGATTCATATACACTGCCATATATACATGTACTTCACATCCCATCATGAATGCTTCAGAAGTTGAGCAACTGTGAAAGACAATAATAAAATAATGAATATATAATCCAGTTAGAATCTGGTGGCAGTGACGTAGCCGTGTATGTGTACACAGAAGATTACAACCATTGTCTGCATAGGTAGTGTGAATATAGTTTGTTAGTTTAGCATTGATATTATGGCTGTCTGTTTAAGCCTTAGTAATTGTTTTACACCATAATAGTGGACCCGACCGCTGCGTCACTGTATTCTTACCCTGACTGGACTATACATACATGTACAGATGTATTGTTTTCTTTCTGTTTGTTTAACTGAGACAGTCGTGCATGATCATTCATTTTTGGCCCAGCCAGATTGGCCAAGTATGCAAAGTATTTTAAAAGCAGTATGTACTTAGGGGTTATACATAGCCTTTCATATTGAGTTCTAAGTTGAAAAGGTTGTAATTAGACTTTATTTACATTAATTTAGCATTATGTGGACACCAATGCTCGGGTGACTGCAATGGCTCCCCTTTTTTTTAATAGTACATGTAGATCACAAGGGTCATTTATAACTCTGGCAAAAATAATCTGACCTAAAATTTCTGACAATATGCACAGCTAGGCATGGTACCCACTATTCATGAAAAGTTTCATTTAAATCAGTCAAATGATTAAGGAGAACAAGTGTGGACAATCTTTGTGACATTCAACCAGATGTCTAGTACAAAACCAATGATGGGACTATGAAATGTTTGTACTTACAAGTTGAGGTAGAATTTTCTCAAATTGCTCCAAGCTTAGTTCATCATCACCATCTTTCTATGAATATAGTAAGAACAGTATAAAAACAATTGCTGAATAATATGTTCCTAGTGTTCTGTCACTCTACAGCATATGACAACAACGTATGTCGAGCGTAATAAAATTTTGCAAATACATGTTAGCTGGTTTATATCAAATATGTCAGGGGCAAGTTTTACACGAATTAAAATCATGCAAACCGGCTTAAATATGTACTTAACGTAGTTGAACTGCTTTGAATAAGATGGGCATTATAAGTTAGACTTACATTGCTCGTAAGATTCACACACGTTATAAACACTAAGAGACACACATAAAGCACTTGTGGTCAAACACATGTGTAAGTAGCACATGTGGTCAAACACATGTGTAAGTTGCAAACTTTACCAGGGGTGTCAATAGAGCCAAATAACAAATCCTGAAAATCTTTGGCAGCCGACCGTTTTTGCCAAACAATAGGTTTTCAACCTCAATGTTCCCATATATAATTAAGTTTGAAACTCCTTCATAGTAGATAAAAATTTACCATTACTTTGCCATTTCTTGAGATATTTTCATCAAATAATTTTCATTTTGATCAGGAATCATAGCTCTTTTAGAGTAGATAAATTCGGAATATTGACACCCCTGACGTTTAGGATATGTTAGAAATCAGCTATACACGTGTTAAAGATACATTATTAATTTGTTAAGCATACATCTGACTGAGGCATCAGATTGTTGTTTCAGGTCATCCTAGTGTATAACCAGCAATCTGAATAAATTTTATATGTTTGGAGTATATCGCTCAGGGGTGTGGAAATTCCCAAACTTTTCACTTCCCCATGGGCAAGTTGGACTGAAAAATCCACTTGTCCGAAACTAAATCTCCTTGCCCAGGAAAACACAAAAAAGCAACAAAATTTCAGTTACATTCAATTATTTAATATGTGAAGGATTAGAGTACTAGATTTAATTCAAAGTTTGTAAAGTAAATCATTTTTGGTCAGAAATTTAGGGATCCATCATTGTTAAGGTAAAATAAGGCACTTAATGTTCTATTTCTTGTGATAATTTTGCACTTGCCTAAGGGCAAGCAGGATGGAAAAAATCTACTAGTCTGCAGGCAAAAAAGCCCAAGTCGGACATAGGAATTCCACACCCGGCCCCTGTCACTGTCACTGTGACAGAGTCCTAGGATAAATAGAAATCTATCGATTCAGAAACATCAACATTATCAATACAATGTAACATTATAAAGGAAGTCCCATCAGTGATAGGTAAGCAAAATTAAGACTTTTCAACATTGTCTTTTTTGTCGTTTTTAATACTGACCAGTAGCCTTTTCCCTCGAAGCTGGAGGTCATTAGCCACTTAGGCAGGGATAAAACTACAAATGCAAAAATAATGCTAACCTGTGCTTGAACCGCTGTTCGCAACACTGACTCTGAAATACATATAATACATGAGATTCAAGTAGAAATACCAGTAATCAACATGGTCATTCTATTACTAATATGTATTGACAAAATGTACTACATTGTATTGAGTTTCAAATGAAGAAGAGTATAAAAAATTATTATGTGCTATCATTGGGAAAAATATCACCATCAAGTTTGCAGCATATATATCAGGGGTTCTACTGAGGCACAATGCCAAATCCTGAAAAATGAGTAGGAAATGTGTTTTGAAAGCCATTAGCACATACCCCTACACCAAAACCCTGTTCAAACATAGTTCTGTTGTTGAAATTCAGCTTATGAAATTCCAAATGACCATAACTTAGTCAATTTAAGGAAATTTTTCATCAAATAACTTTTATTTTCTACAGGAACGTTCCTTCTTTCTAACACTGCAAATCCGGATTTTCAAATTATTCCGGAACGGTATGACCTTTGATATATATATACTTAAATGCAGTTTATTTCTGTCAAACTGAATTTAACATATAAATCTTACATACATTTGTATTGATATTGTACATATCAGAGAATAAACAAGACTGCGTACAATAAACGCTATAAATGCCCCAGTGGAAGCCTCGTACATAAATAAGCTTAGTCAATCAGGGGCCTTAATTCTGTTGGATAGTGTTACATGGCTTAAACAATGCAATGTGTTTATAATGGTAAGCAAGTATCCTTGTTTGCCAAGTTTGAAAGCAATGCCTAGATGGACTTTGAAAATATTTGAGATTCAAGAACTTGAAAGTTTGGGTTATGCTACAGTCACAAAGCTCGTAGATATCGGTACAAATTTATCCACTCGTTCGAGTCCAAAAGTTTTGAAATCCTAACTGTTTTTGTATGATTGTAGCGTCTGGTCACGGCTCCTACGGACCACAAACGATCTACAGAGATGCACTCATATGATATCCATACGATGCTCGTACAAGTCTTCAGTGTCCGTTCGGGCTACGTACGGACGCCATGCGAGTTTGTAAAAATCAACTCCTAGGGAGCTGACCTTAGCATTAACAATTTCAATCCAATAATGATTATATTACCTGCCACAAAAATTTCAGCAAGTTCTGTTATCAAGGCCAAGCTCTCAGCATTCACTGAAAAATCATAAATATAATTGATAACATACTTAATGTGACAAAATAATTGACCAGACACGTGTGTAGAAAATGCTCCAATCATTTGTTTGTTGAAGGTTTATCAACCAAATTAATTGGATTATGCAAACATGTGTAATATTTCCAATGTTTTTTTACAACCATAATTAAATCTTTTCATTGATGAACTCAAGTCTTGGTTTACAAAATTTAATGTAAACATATGGTGTCAATTGGCCGGGCTACATGTATCAAGGGAAACAGAACATCAACATTCACCTTTTTACCCGAAGACAACTTATTATTTGTAATAACTACATGAAAATTATAACTAAGAAAATAGCTCAGTAAAGTACAGCGGAAGGCCAAGTCAGCACTAAGGTTGAGAAAATAGCTCAGCAAAGTACAGCGGAAGGCCAAGTCTAACTAACTAACTAACTAACGTTCTATTGAATAATTCCACCGAGTTCGAATCAAATTCAAGACTTTTCTACGTAAAATATTTTCTTCAGTCTTGTAAACTTCTATCAGTAGTAGACTAGTTATTCTTACTTTTGGTTTTCTCATCTTTGAAATAAGACTGCAGTATCTTCTGGACTGTTTTCTGTAAAATAGGAACACATATCAGACTCTGCAAACACTGTCCGTTCTAACTGACAAAAATATTGTGTCAGACTGAGAAAAAATCTACTAGTTTCCTTTTTAAACAAACATGAAGAAATTCCGTCACCTTATATCATCTTACTGATTCTGACTGACAAGTTTTATAACTCTTTGTGGAGTCGGACAAATTGTGTATAATTTATATTGGAGGTATTCAGAATCAGTAATACTGAAATCAAACAGTTTACAGTGATTTTTCTTGAACAAAATTTAACAGCCTGTGCCTTTTTAATTGGGAAATTTTAGTGCAACAATTGCGAAATTGGGAATTATCAAAAAAGATTGTTTTGGTTTAAAGTGTTCATATTTTGCTATTTTCTACTGATAATACTCTAATCATGTTTTGACTTTAAAACAGCTATGCTGTAGTTGCTTTGAAACCAGCGAGCTCAAAAGGGAGAAAATATGCATACTTTTTGGGAAAAAAGGAGGTTGTTTTGCTAGGGGAAGATGCCTGTATTCGGCCCCGAAAATATAAAAAAAAAATCACCGGTTTACTACCGAGAGGACCAAGATATCCCAATATCACTCACCTGAATACATTGATCCAGTTGACCGATATTAAAACTCAATAAAAAACGTACATTCTGATGAAGATTCAAGAATGTCCAATGAACCATGCAGCCCTGATTACACACAAGGGTATTCTGATAATTCAATGATTTGACCTAGTGACCTAATTCTGGACTTAAGGGAAGATATATTCAAATTTTTCCTAGATCTCATTTATACTTTGCAGAACGTTTGCTAAGACGCTATTGGTCACCCCTGGACACTATCAGTTGCCTTTGGACACTGGTTTCCTCTGGGCGCTATTGGATGCTCAGCTGTCCACTATTGATTGCTTTTGGATGCTATCGGTTGCCTCTGGACATTCAGATGGTTACCTCAGGACACTATTGGTTGCCTTTAGATGCCAAGATGGTTTAAAACCTCTGAACACTATTGGTTGCCTAAGGACACTATTGGTTGTCTCTGGATGCTCAGATGGTTGCCTCAGGACACAAAATTTGGTTGCCTCTGGACGCTCAGATGGTTGCCTCAGGACACAAAATTTGGTTGCCTTGGGATGGTCAGATGGTTGCCTCTGGACATTTTTGGTTGCCTCAGGACACAAAATTTGGTTGCCTTGGGATGCTCAGATGTTGCCTCTAGACATTACTGGTTGCCTCTGGACACTAATGGTTGCCTCTGGACGCTCAGATGGTTGCCTCTAAATATTACTGGTTTCCTCTTGACACCTTTGGTGACCTCAGGAATATCGTTCTCCTCTGGATACCATTGGTTGCTTCTGTACACCATTAGTAGCCTTTGGATGCCTCAGGATACTATAATAATTTGTTGCCAATGGACACTTTTGGTCACCTCAGGATGTAGGTACGTTATTGGTCGCCTTTGGATGCTCAGCCGGTCACCTACAGATGCTATTGGTGTAGAGTCTGGTTGTTATTGAACACCTCTGGAAGTAGTTATTGGTTGCCTCTGAACGGACACTCAGCTGGTTGCCTGTGGACGTTGCCTCTCAGAGGCTCTGGACACTAATTGTTTGTAGCTTCTGAATGTAATAGGACACCTCTGGACCGTTGATGTATGCTTTTGGTCGCCTCTAGATGCTATTGTTGCCTCTGCTTTGAGTCTGGACACTATCGATGGCCTCTTAATGCTATTGGATGCGCCTTGATGCTATCAGTGGCCTCTGGTTTGTGTCTGGATGTTATTGAAAGTCTGTTAATGATATTGGATGCCACCGACAAGCCGCTTTCTGTCGCCTCTGGATGCTTTCTGTCATCTCTGAACATTAGTGGATGCTATTGGTTGCCTCTGGAAGCTAAAATAGTGAGTTCTAGTTCTATTAAGTTACTTTCCAGGGCTAAACGCATGACAGGCAAGTGACGTCATCACAAGGTTTTAAAAGCTCAAATTTGAGCATAATATATAAAACAATTTAAAAACATAAAAACCCAGGGCACTATCTAGGCTGTGTCCTTTTGCAGAGCGAGGTTAAACTCCTCCACAGAAATAGTCTGCACCAGGTCTGGTGGTAGGGCATTCAAATCCTAGATTGTATGTGGCAGGAAGCTGTTTTATATGGTTCGTAATTGGCTCGGAGTCGGAGTTCCATGAGTATGAATGATTTGTTGTGTGATCTTGAAGTTTGACGAGTAGGTTTTGTTACATAATCAGGAATGGTGACAGGGGATTTGTTGTTGATGGCCTTAAAAAATGATGTTATTCTATTGTTTTTCCTGTGCTGTTGGAGTGGCAGCCAGTTCAGGTCATCCAGCATTGATGTTATACTGTCTGTGTATGAGTAGTTACCGCTTACAAAACGGCTCCCCTTCGTTGAACTTTCTCTTGTGCACTGTGCATGTCCTGTTTCAATTATGGGTCCCATACTGAGGAAGAGTATTCGAGAGTACCGTTAAAAAAATTGTCAATTGATGACAGTCTAACAAACAGATGTAGTACTGGTACACTGAAAACGCCAAATTTTCCCCAAAACTGTGTTGATTTTTGTAAAACAAAAAGTGGCATCTCGAAATAAAACAGCATAACAACATGTACTAAGCGATTACGACAGTTTCTGTACTTCAAATAAAACCAATGTAACATGGCTGAGCATTAAAATCATAACACTTTTAACAGCAATCTGACTATTGTTTTAACATTTAAATAATTTTATCCGAAATCTAGTGCACTTACAACCTATCCATTACATTTCAACGAAAATAAGTAAAACATTTAAAGGACCAACATCACAATAACTTACTATTTAAATCTTCTTGATAAGACATTGCGTTTTAAAAAGGAAAGGGATAAATATTGATGATAAATAACACAAAAATACCTGTTTGAAAGATGCCGCCATTTTTCATATATTAACGAATTCCTCAACAAAGTTATCGTCATCATCACATTCGGGAGGCCGGTCACAGGCCTAAGAAATTATATTACAAAATACAGAGTTTTGACATTCCCCATCTTCCCGTCATTACTATATATAATATATTTATATATAGTAATGACGCGATGATGGGGAATTTCAAAACTCTGTATTTTGTGATATAATTTCTTAGGCCTGTGGCCGGAAAGAAACTTAGTAGAGCAGCAAAAGCCTGAAAGTGGCTTATTTAACAGAGGCGTCGCGACTGGGGCGGCAGGGGCGGAGATCGCCACCCCAATATTTCAGCGAGCAACGGCAATTTTTTTTCATACAAATATACATAATCTCAATTTTAGCTGAACTTTGGAGAGGCAAAACGGCGAAAAAAAGGCTAGGGGTTTCCTTCCTTCCTTCTAACATAACATATGTCGATGATGACATCTTGTTAATTATGTATCACTAAGGTGTGAAAATGTACGGTATAGATATACATGTATCTAACTGTCACAGTCCGTTAATCGTCGTGGTGATAATTGGATTACCGACAAACGCAAGTCATAACTAAAACAACTTTAAATTTACTTGTATTTCACTCAAAATCGCAAAAAAACATAATGAACATTTAATTAATTCCTCGAAATAAATTGTAGCTAATCAGCCTCAGGGCAATTTAAAGAACCAGACTGTCTATTATAACAAGAGCTAGGCGCACTTTTGCAGCGCCAGACATGCCTGTATCTAATGTCTCTCTCTCCCTTCAGGGGCTTTTTCTCAGTCGGTCACGCTGTATCTGCACTGGTAGATGATGCACCTGCGCCCTTGTGCCTTTGAACGTGCGTTCGCATGAAAAGGGCGCTATATACATCATTACAACTTTAGATATATTCATGCTCACACACATGTACGTTATGCTTATTAAACTAGATTATATGTTTTATTATTATATTACATTATGTATACCGTTTGCTTGTATTTTCACGAAACTTCCGTGAGTTTTTAGTATCATCCAAGTTTTGACGACAGAAATTTTTTTAAGAAAACAGCAGTTACGGCTTATAACCGAGAAATATTTCTCCAGAACAATAATCTACTCACAACAGTCCGAAGTTTTCATCATTCAGAATACACGATTAAGTCATGGAAAGTCACGGAAATGGCCCCATTTATGCTTTAGTTTATTAAAAAATCGTACATAAAGGGAGGGGAGATCCCTCCCTTCGAACCATCCCCCGCCTCCCCAATGTTCGTGAGCGCGCGACGCGTCTGTTTAAGTAGTAACTTTGCAATAAAAAGACACAAGCTGATTTATATACCAAAATGTTCGGAAGACTTTGAAGTTTAAGTTTATCAAACAGTGAACTAAAATTGCCGACATTGAGAGGAAAAATGGAATATTTCAAGGTCAAGGTCATACTGTTAAGCAAAATATGATGTAAACCATAATGTATTTGATCTCTAAATAACATCATAAAAGTACTTCATCATAAAAGTACTTTTTATTGCATAATTTGTGTTATTATATTATACCTTAGTACTCAAGCTATTAATTGATGTCCATATTTTGGGTCCCAAATGTCAAGGTCAATGTCGTTTCAAGGTCAAAGTATAAAAAATATCCAAACTTTACTGTTTATGTAACTTACACTTTTCCTGGCTTAACAAACAATGTATAAACCAATCAACTCAAAAGAAGGTGGTAACTCAAGTTGAACAAGCAGTTTTATATTAAAATAGGGGTGTCCATGTCTGTAGTATATTAAATAGCTGGTTTAAACTGTCCATGCTAGGTACAGACCAAGAAATCCAAGGTGGCGTCCAAGATGGCCACCATTCTTTGCCCATATATTCTATATGTGTGTTCATATATGTCAGTTTCTTACACATTTGTGATGTTAAATGGTTACATGCAAAGTACTTATTTGATAGTGTACACACTATTGGTATACTACACTGACCACTTTGAGGCCAGGTTCAAGGTCATTTCAAGGTCACAGTATGAAAAGTACTACAACATTGTTATTTCCTCTCTACAAGTCTAAAAAGCCAGGAATTTCTTCATCGAGCCGTGTTATGTACTCCAGGAATGGCTTTGTCATGTAGTACTAGTATTATGTTATCCGATGAATCAGCATGTGCCTTGCAGTGTTAGGTACTAGATAGAGCCAATCCATGAATGGCTGTGTAGTAGTGTTAGGTAATCCAATAGAGCCAGAAATTGCTTGCTAGGCAGTATGAGGTAACCAATCTAGTCAGTAATCGGTGTATCATGAAGTGTCATGCAGGAGCGCCAAACGGCAAGGAATTATCATGTCAATTAGTGTTAGGTATTCCATAGTTCTAGGAATTGCTTTACCATACAGTATCTAGTACCAAACAGAACCAGGCATCTTGGCTGTATTTTACAGTAATAGAAGATGCATTAGCGTTATAACGTTGTGCACATTTTCAACTGTACAATCTTTTTATTTGTACACTAACCGAAAGTTATATCGCCCATTTAATTTATACATCTTAATAAAAAAAATGAGAATTCTGTTAGTACATGTACACTTTTTCAACGGATCTTACAAATTCGCCCCGTGTATAAGCACGGAAATGTCTTTATGCACACCATAGTTCTCTAAGTATGCATACTATATAAGCTAGGTGTCTATCATACTGAATAGCTCCGCCTTTGCGTACTACAGGGGTCCTATAACTCCGGAAATCCGGATTTGCTGCACTAGAAAGAATGAACTTTTCTGTAGAAAAATTCAAAGAATTGACAAAGTTATGACCATTAGAAGTTTCACTTGTTTTAATATGTTTCTTCCCTGGAACACACAATAGGATAATCGGGGGTTACAAAGATCCTACCCAAGATAACTGTTACAAGAACTGGAATAAACGTTTGCAAGCTATGTAAGCAGAAACTGTTTTATCCGGGTTTCTTTAGACTAAATCTGCACACGGTCTAAGGTTTAGTAAAAGTACTGCAGGTGGAGACAGTTCAATGCCTATTTGGGATAAGTGCATGTAAATAGACAAATCTTTAAAATTTGTTTGTGAAAAAACTGTACATTTGTATATTATGAAAAAACGCGGCATTTATGGAAAAAACTCAAGCTGATTGGCTGTCTAGCTCGGCGATTATGAAACCAGTAATGCATAGTTAATTAATAAAATTGTCATTAACTGTTTTAATGGCATTGTTATGGGGCTAATATCAAAGTTTTCAGTCCGTAACAAGGCCAGTTAACAATTAACATCATTAAAGTTTTTTTTAATAACCTCTAGTTTTTTATAAATACAGTATATTGCTAGTTTTGCATGTAATAATGTGACAAATATTTTATCACAATGTTTCTAAGTATGGATGTTTAGCCAATATTGTGTTGTTATAAGCTTCAAGTGGCTTTGTAGAAAAAAACTCCGAAAACATAAATGTTTTAATAAATGAGCTCAGTAAACACCACAATCCACGTGGCTGCCTATGTACGGCAGCACTGTCCCACTGTCGTTCTAAATTTATGGCAAGTGAATTGTACGCGTTGATAAGCCAGTTTCAGGAAGTAATTCAAGATCTTGTTCTTCCTCCATGATGTCTTGGTGAGTTTTTGTACTTCTTAACACTTTTAGTCTTCCTGGTCTAAAACATAGTGTAATTATGGGGTATTAAACTAGAAATACATTTACTCATTACATGTGTATAGGCATATCCATTTTCGAATTGTTTTGAATTTAATTTAATAGGGTCCTATTGCAATGCTACTATTATAGACCGGTTCGAGATCCCCCAAATTGACATAACCTTGCATTGGAGTATAAAGTTGTTTCCTTTGCGGATTTCAGTTGAAAAGACCTTTGGAATGAAATGTCTTCCAAAAATTCGCAGTTTCGTTTATATTTGTAACATTTTACCACAATTTTCTCAAAATGCTTAAGGGTGACAAAATGTCACCCGTCAGAAATTCCATTCTAAAGGTATTGTCTACTGAAATTCGTCAAGAAAAAAACTTTTATACTCCAATGCAAAGTATCTTGGTTTTGGAACCGGTCGATAGTACAATCGCCATATAAAATTACTGCGCCAGTATTGACATTGATGTACAGGTAGAAGATTCGTACGGAAAATGATATACTAGTAATCTTACTTTTTCAATGTTTCTTCATCTTGTACAAGGTCTGGTAGATCTGTGTTCAGTGTTTCAGGTAAAAGTAAAGATACTATCCCAGACAGAATCGATGCCACTCCAAATATTAGTAACGGCAAAGCTTGTCTTAATGTACCCTCGTGCGAGGCACCCTACAATCATCCAAAATAATCCAATATTAGAAATACTTTGATACGTCCTACTGTGCATGTGTTCTACATCATGTTAAACAGAAAATGAAGTACAGATGTCTAAATGTTTTGAAACGGATGATGTCATCATTTTAACATTCCAAGATGTCGAAACGCTTTGAAACGGCTGTATGTTAATAGTTGAATATTTCAAGATGTCCAAACGCTTTGAAACGGCTGTATGTTATTAGTTTAACATTCCAAGTTTATGGCCACGTTAGGTTTGTCTTATATTGACTTATCTACTAGTAGGGATGTGTTGTTCCCTATAGTCATGTTCTGTAAGACTTTGACGCTCCTATTTCACAAACATGTTTAGATATTATATACGCCAATACCTGTGGTATTGTAAGGACACCCTCTATGTCCCAGAAAGTCGATTGTGTTAATTGTGGAAGTCCATATGACTTAACTTTCACATCACCTGATATTCCAGCATACATTGATCAGAATCATTTGTGACCGAGGCTTCCAACCATGCGATACAATCGTGAATATTTTATTATGTTCGGAATGGCCACATTGTATTGGCAACAATGTTCAGCTTTTTGACAGCTGGGGCTAGCGACTTTTTGACAACTTGGAATTTCAGCGATTAAGTTTCCCTTCTCATTCAGTTTTGTGTTGGGTATTATGCCGTGCAATTGTGGTATGTGATGTTTTTTTATGTTTTCTGTGCTCGGCTGTTAAGGTTGAGTGGCTCTCCCTGTCCGATTTTCTATTATCTGTTTGTTTTTGGTGTCGTATACAACCATCAACCACACATACATATTACATATTGCAATAATCCAAGACATTTACAGGTCTGCTAATCGTATTGTTTTGATCCATATGTGGCATTTCCTGCTCACCATGTCTCAGTACAATTTGACTCACCCAGACAACGATATACGGTGCTACCATCGTTCCTAATTTCCCAAATACCGATGCCCAACACATCCCAGTATTCCGAACAACAGTTGGGAACAATTCCAAGCTATGGATCTCTACTACAGAACCAGCCGCGGTCACACAGAGGCGCCCAACCATTGCTAGAGAAGTGGTTAATCCGGCTGAACCTAAAATGGTTTATAAACAATGCCAATTAAATAGAATCAAAATGTAATGATCATCAAGTTGGGAACATGTATGAAGACATACTTTAATTGTTAAGGTGAAACAAATGCTGGGAATAATAATAAAGAGGAAAATAGCGACACTATAATAATCGAAACCGGAGACAACATGATATGTTTAAAACATATTTATGGTACTAAAGAACATTTAAATAGCAGTAGTTAACCACGTATGAAGTTGTGCTGTATAATACATTCTGCCTATTCACGCATTCCCATCCATTTTCATAACGGGTGGTCATAAAGATACTAAAGTAATGATAAGAGCACTTGCTCATAACAAAGGGCTCCTATTTCATAACCGTATCTGGATCGACACGAGATTCTTTTAGTGTTGATCTAACATGTAGTATAATTCTGAATTATACGGAAACTGATAGTAGTCTACTCTAACGCGATAAATTGCAATACAAATACAAACACAAATCCGTTATATCTATCGTTTCTGAATATTTAGGGACACGCAAACTTTACATGTTGTGTCAAATGATTTCAAAAGCAATGTTATGGTCCTTGATTTTAATATATAACAAAAAGATAAGCAAGTTTGTGTTTGTGTTTGTACTTCAATTTATCGCGTTAGAATTATACCTCTGTTACCTGTTGATGCGAATTGAAAGGAAACTAACGTTGACACACATGCTACACCACCAATGATCATTGTGACACAATACAGGATCCGACGTCCAACTCTATCCACTAAACCAGTGACAAGGACATATGCTGGTACCTCTACTAGTCCGGACAAGGCAAAATTTAGATATAAATTTCCGTTCAGATTATTAGAATTTAATACAAGCCCGAAATATGCTAACGAATGGACTGTCCTACAAAAGTATAAAGAAATATAAAGGTAGTTTACATATAATTAACGAGAAAGCATTAGGATTCATTTCGTCCCTAATATTGTTCCGGAGAACTATGGTATCCACTAGTTTAAACATAAGACAGCCCAAAAGCCAATTGATTCTTTTGAGCTCACTTATAGACTTCATTTAGAATAATTCTAATAAAGATTTAAGCGTTCAAACTTGATAAGAACTTGCAAGAAATTAGAAGAAAGAAAACAAATGAAGAAAGCAATACTACTACTACTTTATATTTAGAATAGGTATAATAAGACTTTAGTATGGTCTCCTTTCCGAATGGTCTAACCTTTCCAACAGTATAAACCTAAACAACAATATTTACCAGTTAAAGAATATCACTAATGTCAGCACCAATTGTCTCCTTGACATAAACAGTTTAACAAAACTTGAATCTTCATCCTCTACATCTTCCAATGGTTTCTGGTCAAATATTTCATCAGGAACTGTAGTGTTATTCCATCGAGCTGTTTGTTTTATGATTGCTTCAGCTTCGTTTACACGACCTTTCACCAGAAGCCACCTTGGGGACTCTGGCATCAACCTGGTGCCCAAAAGGGAGACACTCGTATACATGTACACTAAAGCGGTAAGTAATTGTGCTAGTAGTTTTATTCTAATTATAGTGTGTCCAATTAATCCGGATTTATTTTGTTTTCCTCTAACAAAACACATGGCACACTCGTTATATTCGATCAAAACTTAATAAGTAAATGATTGTTAAATTTGTTATTATGAGACTGATATGTTGAACATAAATTAAAAACACCGATATTAGAGAAAAAATGTAAGGCGATGGATATACGAAATTGTATTGATTTTTGTATCTTTTTATAACACAAATTGAAAATTTATTGCATGGAGCTTAAAACGTTTTCTATTTAATTTGAATTAGTAATAAGTAGGGCTTTTATGGTTAGTGCTGTGCACAGAACTCGTATGTCATCCTCGAATACTCTATCAGTCAGGTTATGTTCCTCCGTTACACTGGCTACCACAATGTCCTCCATGTGTGGAGGATTTGTAATTTTTATATCAATTGCTTGCGGAAGAGCTGGGTGATAGATAATGCCAGGAAAAAAATCGGTCAAGTAAGACTATTGTATAGTTCGCCGAAGATAAATTTAGCCTTATCAATAACCAAACAAAGCATATAATGAACACTCCACGGTCGACCGACCGCTTGTTATCAGTGTAGATTTAAAAAAGTATGTCATTAAAAGTGTATTTGCAAATGATTGCACAAAAATGAACATCGAAAATGTATTTAAGTTGCACTTAACTGTAAGGCTAGTGTTATCTCCGGTAAACTATACATAATTGACAAATTGAAGACTAAAAGACCAACAATCGAACATTGTCATACCACCAAAAGCTGACTAGCAGAATCCCTGGTATGGAAATATAAAGTTGAATATCAACCCAATCCTTCAACCAATACGCTACTGCAGCCAAGATAAGAAGACCTGCCACGTATGGAAAGTTAGAGACAACACCAGGCCATACACGCTTCTTGGTACTTGTAATCTCAATTGCTTTTAAAATATAAAAATCATGTATTATATATTTTTATTATGACTACTCTGGCAGTGGGATTCTCGTAATTAACCACTATGACTGAGTGAAGATATTATACTGATTACTTAATACATGTATTAATGTAATGCACGGATATACGATCGAATGACATTCTTCAAAATGCCAATACATGTACCTCCGAACTCTTCTAACGTAATTAATTTAATATAATTGTACCATTAAGACACCTTTACCATATGTAACGTAATATAAAATAAATTTAATTCTACTTACAAATTATATACGCTGACATATACATAGCAACAAGCGATCCTCCAAGAATGAATTCGACCACACAGAAGAGCCAATACGTACGTACCCACGTTAGGCCAATCGATGTAGCCACCATGATCAAACCAGAAACATACATCACTGGTTTCCGACCAAACCTATTTCAATGTTAAGGATTAAGTTTTGTTTCCTGTTATACCTATTTCAATATCAATGATTAAGTCTTTGTTTCCGACCATGCCTATTTCAATATCAATGATTTTAAAGTATGCCTATTTCAACAGCAATGATTAAGTCTTTGTTTCCGACCATGCCTATTTCAATATCAATGATTTTAAAGTATTTATTTCCGACCATGCCTATTTCAACAGCAATGATTAAGTCTTTGTTTCCGACCATGCCTATTTCAACAGCAATGATTAAGTCTTTGTTTCCGGCCATACTATTTCAATATCAATAATTAGATCTCTGTTTCCGACCATACCTATTTCAATAGCATTGAATAAGTCTCTTTTTGGTAAGGCGTTTAATAAAGAAGAGGAGTCTCTTCTAAAGTAGTTTTAGTTCCTACATCGCTAACCAGTTTTGATATAAGTATTCCAATTTCTTCCGATTTGCGAACGGCAACTCAAATACTCGGGTTATCTGTATTGACTTTAGGGATACCTCAAATGAAACACTTTGGATACATTTAGAAAGAGCAATTTGTGTACGGAGTGTATTTAATGGAATAAGATATCTACAAACATATAAAAAGAGTCGTGACATCTTTATGACAACAAAGAGGCTAACAGAAAATCGCTGGCTTAGAATGAGAAGGGCGTAATTACAAAATCGATATTTTAAGAAAACAAGAAAAACTGTCTGAAAACTACTCTTTTACTTATGAAAAAACAAGCTTTTTCAACTTTTATTAGTTTTGTCAACATGACCTGTTCCAATTTTCATAAAAAGAGACGCATAAGGAAAATGCCGAGCATACTCTTTATTTGCCAGTCCACCTGTATTTGAATCGGGACGCCAGATGAGACGACAAGCGCACTAACCACAGTGCTACGGAGGCAGTTCTTGTGATGCATATTTCAAATATGCATGAGTCTTCTCATTTAAAGCCAGTGATATTTGCTTACGCGTCTGCAACAATACCGCTAGCTAGCGATCCCATCAGCATACCACCGTAGAATATCATCTCTGCGTTAGCAACCCATATTGCTTTGTCACATACTAGATTAATCTTTATAAATAAAATAAAACAAACTTTGACATTTCTCTTCATTGGCCAACGTTATACCTGATACAACTAATAACCCAGACGCCCTATAATGCAATTCTAATTCTAAAGTCTTGAATATCAAAATAGGCATTTGTGACTATATAGGCATGTTGGATATCTAAATAATTGTAAAACATGTATAGAATGCGTATATCAAAGTGGCTTTAAAATAATACTACGCGCCAATTTATCAGATTCTACAGTACCGTCTTGTAATCACTTCCCTCACAGCACGAGACGGTCAATAGAAAACTGCTAGTATAGCCACACCATATGATTATATAACAGTACTTTGCAGACGATATACAATTCATTGATAAAATCATCACGTGACCCTGGTCTGGAGATTGGTTTAACGCTCCTATATTCTTAAAATAGGTACATCCGGAACCTCAAATACAAATTCTAAAAACAGCCCGGGCATTTGATGAACACGTCATTTTCATTATACGAAAATGGAGTGATTATCTGCAAAAACATCGATTTAACGAACAGTTTGACAATAATTGTTGATCTTAGAATAAACAAATGTTGCTGATTGTATTTAATCAGTTAAAATTTTGGAGAAACATATTTGAAGTAATGTGAGTGTTTTTACAGTTTCTGGAACTACTTGAATGCGGATTCACATTGTTTAGCCTAAATGCGTTCAAGTTGAATTAAGGAATGGGCAATGATAGTTTTGAGAGGCTAACGCATCCTAAAAACTAAAAACCATAATGTGTCTGAAGGACATCTACCGATGCTCGGTCAGAATCGGACAATTTAGAAATAAATTCTTTGAGAAGTTAGTGGGACGGCAATTCGTGTACTGTCCGATTTCCATAAGGATGTCGGACGATTACGAAGAATCGAACGATATCCTGACGGTAACTGGATTGGCATCAGCCGGTCACCTGCCAGATATATATTTCTTTCGCTAAGCCATGCCTGTATTTCGTCCTGCATATACACGATGTCCGCAATGCCAGGCGATCAGTCCGGCTGGACGGGACGATTGGATAAAATACGCCGTTTGATCACCGGACGGCGTTCGGATAGGATTTGTGACCCAGATATCGGTCAGTCAAACAACCCATCAACGTTGCGTTTGGGTTTAAAATAACCTTTACAGTTATCTAAAACAGGCACTAATACACTCAACCGATTTAAAAACTCAACTGATTTACCGGGTTGGTATATTGTGTACATGTGCATTGCTGGTAGATATGTCATTTTCAAACATTTAACTTTATATCATTATGCTATACATGTTTGTCATACGTGTGTATTGTTTGTTTAAAAGCCTTTAAAACATAATTTATTGGTTAGTTAATTTATCTTACTGCATAAACACTCAATACCTATCATAAGGGCACTTGATGGCGACGCAAACAGATGATATATCAGAAACAATACAAATGAAATGTTCGTGTACTTCTGAACTCACAAATGTCATTAAAATAGCATATCTGAACACATTATTCTCCATTGCGACCCTCCCTACAGGTAACTGTATCATTAATAAATAGTAAAACATGTTTTTGTTGTGTTTAAAAAATTTATAATTATGTTATCTTAGATCACATACATGTTATTAAAACAACTACATGTATAGTTCGCCGGAGATAACACTAGCCTTTGTTTACAAATAAAAATAAATATTAAATACATTTTCGATGTTCATTTTTGTTCAATCTTGTGCATATACACTCTTAATGATATACTCTTTAAATGTACACTGATAACTGGCAGCCAGTCGACCGTAAAGAGTTTATAATTTGCTGTTTGTTTATTGACAAGGCTAGAGTTATTCCCGGCGAACTACATGTATATCAATGATACATTACGTGCGGCCCTCCTTTGAGCAAAAACAACAACATTATCATTTTTTTCCAGAAGTAACTATGTACTATCAATCTAACCTTTTCTTTTCCTTTGCTACAGCCTCAAATTACACAACAACCAAACGTTGTGTTTTCCAAAGGCTAAACACATTGCGCTAGAGAGGTTGTACGAAATACCATATAAATGCATTTGAATTTACCTCCGTCACAAATGTATCGCCAAACACGGATTTGTCATATACCCATCTTTCACATTGAACAGCTTGAGATATCGTGCAGTTCGTTGTTGATGAAGAGGTCCTAGAGAAAGAAAAATAACTATTTAAGGGACATGAAACAACCAACTGTATGCATATTTTAGCTCAAAGGTTAACAATATTAGAGTTTTGTATTACTGGTTCATTTTGGTATACATCGTTGGCTTAGAATAGGTTAGTTAGCACAAAATCGATAATTTGAAAGGAACCTGTCTGAAAACTTCTCTTTGCTTACGGAAAACAAGCTTTTTCAACTTGCGTTTGGTCAACATGACCTGTTCCAAATTTCATAAAAATAGGCTCATAAGAAGCGCCTTGTGAGGCAGATTTCAAATATGCACGAGTCTTATAAGGTCGTAATTAGCGCTTACGACCTTTTCATTCAAAGCCAGCGATATGTACATGCATCTATTTATGTGAAAATGATGGCTATTTACCATTCCAATGCTGTTGTGTTAGAAGACGTTTCACATACATAGCATCTATTGTACTCTAATGTATCCGAAGTTGGTATACTTTTGTCAACCATAACTTGATGTTCATCACCTTGTATTTCATAAGTATCATTATCAAAACCTGATATGGCACACCTGTAAATACATAAATGTCTACGAAAAAGAAATTTGTTGTTTGTTCAGGATTGTTTCATAGAATGATACAAATGTAATAGGATACAATTCGGAACTTTAATTTTCAGTGATCACGAGTATAGTATAATCATAGGCACTTGGTTTCAAATTATCTGTGCAGCGGCCATGTTTAGCCGCAACGGATATGACTTTGCAAGAGCTGGTATCCAGTTTTCCTACCTTTGTCACAGCAAACACGGATACCAGTTCCGTGTAACGTCATATCCATTGCGACTTAAAAGTGGCGTATAATCCTGGATAATCGAAGTACAGCCTACATTATCTGCCTGCATTCGATGGCCTAGATTTTACTGATACACATATTCGGGTCATGTTTCACAAGATAGGTCAAAACTATAATCTAAGAGGGTTGCAAAACTAAGCCAAACCTATATTAACAGGGTAAGTGTTGACCCACGACGGGTGACAGGCGATGAATAGCAGGCATCTCACCTCGAGCTCATTATAGAATAAAGTACATGCATAGACAACTCGAAGACATACGTCATATACAGGAATAACGTTGAAAAAATATCATGTACATATGTACTTACCTATGTTCAGGAATTCCAAGCAGAAAGACAGCATTCACCATGAAAAATCCCGACAATAAGAAAGTGTAACAAGACAAAACAAACACAAATTTCTGAAAGTTTCCGAATCCCCCGATATGCTCTAAAGTATCATCAAATTTCATTTCTTCTTCTTCGTATCGTATCACAACAAATGAATAGTATTCAACATAAACATTATATGTGGATTAACATAAGATACCAATGGTACGTATGAAATATGTATATAAACTTGTACATACACTTAATATGTAAAATATGATCACTACATGTACATTTAAGTAGAACAAATACTTAAACATAGACTACGTACGTGTTTGTTTATTTAACAGAAGTCAGTTGATAAGAGGGAATTTGGATTATAAGAAATATACTTTGATCATAATTCAAAACTTTTTTATGTTGATTATATCACACAATAAAGTAGTCGTGTTATGTTTGAGTATACAAGAGGTACCCCATTTACATTTGAACAGCATTGAATATCCGATATTTTCATTCTAACCCGATATAAATGAAATAACCATTTTAAACCGTGTACAGTTATGTGTCAGGTAACATATGCACTCGGAAATGTCTTTATGCCCATCATAGAGGTATGCACTCTATACAAGTTAGATGTCAATCATACTGGTCATCGCTAAGCGGCATCCATATAGCCGAGACATCCATATAACGTAGGTTTTCCTGTGAACTTCGTAATCCTACCTTTCTTACTTTATTAGGCGTGGCTTGTGATACTGAATTGTCCGTAGAAGGTTTTCAAATTGGTGTGCCATGTTGGGGCGGCATCCATACAATGTAGGTGCATTATACATTGTATGTAGCGTTGTTATATAAATGTAATGACAGCATCCATAGCATGTAGGTGTTTTCTATGTTGTATATTATTTATGTTATTGAAGACATGATTGTTAGGGCGGCATCCATAGACTGCAGGTGTTATACATGTATATAAGGACATCATCCATAAAAGGTAGGTGTTAATCTATTCTATGTTGTATATACAAAAATGTGTTGTTGTTTTAGACATATATTGATGCCATCCATAGAATGAAGGTGTACTATATGTTGAATGGTAAGGTTGCTTTAGAAATGATAGATTGGCATCCATATAATGTAGGTTTAATCTATGTTTTATGTAGTGTTGTTATATAAATGTAATGACGGCATCCATAGCATGTAGGTGTTTTCTATGTTGTATATCATATATGTTATTGAAGACATATTAGGGCGGCATCCATAGAATGAGGATGTAATATAATTGGGAATATAGTGTTTTTATAGAATGTAAGAGTGTCATCCATAGAATGTAGGTGCTTTCTATGTTTTATATAGTAATGTTATTACCTGCGAGCAGGAATACTGGATAGCATAAAGTTTTTTGTCCATGGAGGGGCACGTGACCTGTTCTCGATGGTTTACGATTTCAAAAAAAAAAAATCCCCAAAAAGATGCATTTTGTAAGAATGCCGTGAACCAGACTAATTCCATTATTCCATGAGGATAACATTGGTCTTTGTCGCATTGCAATAGTTTATTTACCGAAGAAATCAGAACTGTCCGAAATTTCAGTGAGCGCTAGGCAATATTGAGACCATGGATCTAAACAGCAGGTGACTGCAGCTGTGTAAGCACAGCGATACCCATATGAAGTTCATTGTTCTTAAACGAAAATAGGTTAGTTCGTATGTCAAATTATCGTGCATACAGTTTTCTCAATTTAAAAGCTACCGGCCTACCGCGCTTATTTTTTCTCACAATTTTGAGATTTTTATGCTTAATTTTATACACACCAGCTGTTGAATTATGCAGATAGAAGGTCGATGATCCTGTCAATTCTCTGTCAAATGAAGTCGGTACATCATTTGCTCGCAGGAACTATTTGACTTGTATGTATATTAGGACGGCATCCATAGAATGTAGGTGTATTCTATGTTGTATATAGTGTTGGTATAGATATGTTAGGGCGGTATCCATAGAATGTAGGTGTATTCTATTTTGTAAATAATGCTGTTATATACACGTTAGGGCGGCGTACACAGAATGTAGGTGAACTATACTGTTGGATTTAGTGTTGTTAGATACATTTGTACATACAAGGGCGGTATCCATAGAATGTAGGTGCATTCTATGTCCCTTAGAGTGTTGTTATAGGCATGTTTTGGCGGCATCTATATAATGTAGGGTTATTCTATGCTGCATATAATAAAATGAATGTGTTACAAATGCTGTATATAGAATTATTATATGTATGTAAGGAATGCATGCATAGAATGTAGGTGTATAATATGTATTCTATATTGTTTATAGTGTTGTTAAAGTCATGTTAGGGTGGTATCCATAGTATTTTGGTGTATTCTGTGTTGTATATAGTGTTGTTTTATGCATATAAGGGTGGCATCCATAGAATGTAAGTGTATTTTATGTTGTATTATGTTGTTTTTAATTGTGGTTTATAGTGTTGTTATATACATGTTAGGGCGGCATCCATAGAATGTTGGTTTATTCTATGTTGTGTATAGTTCTGTTATACACATGAGTATTTCTGACATGTTAGGGCGGCATCCATAAAATGTAGGTGTATTATATGTTGTATATGGTGTTGTTATAGACATGTTTGGGCGGCATCCATAGAATGTAGGGTTACTCTATGTTGTGTATAGTATAGTTAAATGCATGTAAGGGCGGTATCCATGTAATGTATGCCTTATAAATGATGCATATGGTGCTTCTATAGACATGTTAGGGCAGCATCCATAGAATGTAGGTGTACTATCATGGTGTAAATATTGTTTTTATAGATTGTAAGGGCGGTTTCTATAGAATGTAGGTGTTTCTGTGTATTATATGGTGTTGTAATAGGTACGTTAGGACGGCATCCATAGAATGTAGGTGTTCTATGTTGTATATAGTGTTGATATAGACATATTAGGGTGGCATCCATAGAATGTAGGTGCATTTTATGTTGTATGTAATGTTGTTAGAGACATATATGTATAAGGGCGGCATCCATAGAATGTAATGTTATTATATGTCGTTTATAGTGTTGTTATAGACATGTTGGAGACGGCATCTATGTAATGTAGGTTTATTCTATGTTAAGAACCGGTATATAGTATAGTCACAATAAATGCATGCATACATGGTAGGGCGGCATCCATACATGTATAATGTTAGTGTATTGTGTGTTGTTTATAGTGCTGTTATATGCACGTAAGGGTGGCATCCATATAGTGTAGGTGTTTATAGTGTTGTTATAGGCATGTTAGAGCGCCATCCACAGACTGTAAGATTAGTGTACTCTATGTTGTATATAGATGATGTTATATACATGTTAGGGAGGTATCCAAAGAATTCAGGAGTAATATGATTTGGAAAAAGTGTTGACATAGACATGTTAGGGTGGCATCCATAGAACGTAAGTGTTTTCTATGTTGTATATGGTGTGTTGTCATAGGCATGTTAGAGCATTCTAACAATCAATACTCTTTCACATTGCGATAGACAATGAATTGTACTTACCGATGGATAGCATCCTAATATGGCAATAACAAAGTATAAAATCTACATTACAATACACCTACATTCTACAGATGCCGCCCTAACACCTAACATGTCTATAACAGTACCATATTGAACATTTAAAATGCCTAAATTATATGTGTGCCGTCTTAATATAATGGCGGCCATCTTTAAAGATGGCCGCCAAAAGGTCATTTGGCAAAGTGACCCGCAAGTCCATCAACCGTTTTCAGACTGCTGAGATATCAAGCTAACTGAAAATCATTGTTGGATCTGTTCACCTCTTTGGTAATGAACCTTAAATTTTCAAGGCCTGGGACATGGACTATAACATGCATATTACAACACTATATGCAACATAGAAAACACCTACGTTCTATGGTTGCCGCCCTATCATGCCTATAACAACACTGTATACAACATAGAATACACGTACATTGTATGGATGCCTATTACAACACTATATCCAACATATTGTAATGCCCTAGATTAGTCTTACTTAATGTACATGTATGTTTGTTTACATTTAGACTCGGTTATTTTCTCCAGTTTAATTATTAAAGTACACACTGGCAAGCTTTGTAATTATGATCCTTACGATCTTTAATACATTTCCACTTAATCTGAATTCCTTATTTACCTAAGCTTTACGTAATAAACCCGAGATCTGTGATTTTATCTGTTGTAAATAAACATGTGTCGAGTACTTCCGCCATTATTATTTCACCGGAAGTTGCGTATTTTTGACCTAGTGAAATGGTTGATGGGTAGTTTACGTTGGAGACGTTCGAGTATTTTTACAGCGTTCGCTCTGTTTATTGTCACATTTTATCTAATCTACACGTTGGAAACTTGTTACAATGTAAGGATCCATTATTTAATTTATTGTACTTAATGATTGTGTATTTGTTTTAATCTGTTTTATTCATTTTTTGAAAAGAAAATCTTGTTTCTTTGCGCGCATCTGAGTTGGTGCGCTCATGTGGCGCTATTGGTGCGCTACGTGAACTTGTTCGACGTTGTACGCTTTTAGGTTGTAAAGCGCACATCTTTCTTGGTGCGCTCTGGTGCGCTTGGTGCACTATATAAAGCAAAGGTCTGCTCAGACTCTGGCTATGGGTGGACAAGTGGTCTAGTGGTAAGGGCTACTGACTGCTGATCTGAAGGTTGTGGGTTCGATCCCTACTCCAGACGGTCAAAAACAGAAATGCTTTTCAGTGTTTCCCACCTAACATAACTAAAAAATTACTAACAGTCTTTGGACGAGACGTTAAGCGAGGTCCCGTGTATGATGCTTTACATCGGCACGTAAAAGAACCAGGGATGCTTCTGGAACTGGGGCATCTTCTGTATCATGCACTATCCCCCCAAAACTAAAGTGACTAGCCTCTTCTGGGGGCCTCGCCCATATGGATTTCCGGTGGCGAGGATAAATAAAAGCAAATAAACAAGACTCTGGTACTCTGAATTATTTTATCATAGGTGCGAGACTTGTTTTCTTATTTTTCTTTAACTTCAATTCTATAAACTCAGGTTTAATTTCTTTTACATTATTTATTTATTAAGGATACATTTGAATAGTTATAGCTTTAATAAGAGATTTTATGCTGGTATTTTAGTGACATTTTAGACTGCAGGGTGCAAATACTTAGGTTATTTATGAGATGTTTTGAGAGTATTTTAGAGATTTAAACTATTGTTAGTTCACATGTCCATCTACATTGCACATTTATTTCTGCTATATTACTGTTATTGATTGAATTGTTACGATATATGAGGATAGATTATAAGTTTGCATACATTAAATCCTAGAGACTGGAATTTATACTTTGTCGTCGTTTTACTTTATTTATGTTGAAACAGAGTCCATTTTATTTTATTGTAACTTGTCCGTGCAACAGCACACGCTACCACTACACAACTGATAGCACGTGACAATATATTACACCTACATTATACACATGCCGCCCTTACTTGTCTAAAACTACATAATCTACAATATAGAATAAACTTACATTCTATGGATGCCACCCTAACATGTCCTTAATAATATTATATACCACAAAGATTAAACATGCGATATATAGATGCCGCCCTAACACGTGGTCGGAACAATTAGACTCTAATATGAGTAGTCCCAACGCAAGTAACACAAGCCGTGCCCCTCTGACGTTACGAAAATTACCGTAACTTACGTTATATGGATATCTGGTCTATATAGATGCCGAATAGCGATTACCTTATTTGGACACAAATGGAAGTTAAACAATGACCGAACTGGTTTGCATTTTATTTCATAATGAGAAAATAATTGAAACATGTAAATTAACAACATAAATCAAGCATTGACGATCCACAATAGAAAATAGTACATGAAATACAATATACACTGTACAGTTAATGGCATGCTTAGACATAAAGGAAATAATCAATGAGTTTATTGGAATTGCAATAATGTGACTTAATAATTGACGACTGTTTCCTGTAAAAATGGTTAATTCATTCTTTAACACTGAACAGAAATATGTACATAACGTTTAGTTTACAACATAAAATGGAAAAGGAATTAAACAGTAAAATTTAATACTAAAATAAAAAATAATTTACTTACATGTATTACTGTAGCAATCGAAACGCCACACTAGTCATAAATATCTTAGTTACAAACTTATATGGCTTATTTTCACAAAGACCGAATTATGTCGATATTATTATTACATAACGTTACTTATTTAATGCTAACTGATGAGATATGGAGTTCTATCAGTGAAATAAAACCTATATCAGTCACTGGTTATCACCTACAATGTGACTGATATAAGCCCCGCCCCCTCACAGGGACTACTTTAATTTACCAAAATTTCAACACTAAAATGTCTGTAACTTTTTTATTACTGAACGAAAACATGTCATGTGGGTGTTTTTATTCTTAGTTAGACCATTTCCTACAAGCTGGTGTATGATTTAAAGCAAAATTCTCAAAAAAGTCGTTTTTACCTATTCACCATAATCCAAGATGGCGGATTTTGAAGTGAAAATTATGAATGGAATAACATATTCATACGTAGCCTAACCACAGTGGTAATTTGGCATAAATAGTACCATTTTTGACACCATAAAAGCATTAAATAAATAGAATATTTGTTTGTTTTGATTGAATATGGTTAATATCTCATCTTGTAGTGATAAAATTTTAATATTTTCACTCGCGCTACGCGCTCTTGAAAATATTGAATTTTATCACTACACGATGAGATATAAACCATATTCAATCAAAACAAACAAATATCCTCTATTTATTTTACAATCTTATAGTTCGACGGATATAACTCTAGACCTATCAATAAACACACGTACATGTCGCCATGATGATGAAAGCATCGCACAGTCGCCTGACCGCTTGTTATCCGTATAGATTTAAAGAGTATATCATTAAAAGTGAATATACACAATATTGAATAAAAACGCGCATAGATCTATGTATTTAATTTTCATTTTGATTTGTAAACAAAGGCTTGTGTTATCGTCGGCAAAATATACTAACGCACAATTTGAATAGAAATAACCCAAAAACAACAACACAATGTCTAAAGAACTTTGAGAAATTCGTCCCTCGAGATATGTCGAAAGCCATCCAACATAATTATGGACCCTCTGAAACAAAACAAAAAGGAACTGCCAAAGAATTCATTGGGTCACTTCTTTTGTCATTTGTCAAACATCCCTTAAATTATATTTTGAAAGAAAAACAATGTATATTATATTAATTCTAAGCGCACAACTTTCACCATAAGCAAATGCACTAGGATGAAAGCTATAACTCGTAATCAACAACAACAAAAAGAAAGCAAATACAACAATAGACACTTATATACTAACTGTCTTAAAGATGGTATATACGTGTATCCTGATACACCACTTCTCAGTTCCGTAAGAGAATTGTTCTGTTTTCATATGGCTATGACGGAACTGAAACCCGTTGTTACGCTCTGACGGAACTCAGATGTCATGTATCCCGAGTTCCGTCAGAGCCTTACTTCGGGGTTTTCAGTTCCGTTAGACATGTTAGAGCCATATGAAAACAGTACAATCTACGACAGAACTGAGAAGCGGTTTATCGGGATATATACCGCGTTATATACTTGTGTATATTTTCTCACTAACAAACAGAAACATATGTACATAAACGACGCATAACAAAAAGTAATCACAGACATTACTTAGAATGGTTAAGAATTAACTAACTTCTCACAGCGTTAAACGTTAGGTATTGCTATTTCATATTCGTCTTGTATTTTTGTATGTTTTCTGTTCTCGGCTGGTAAAAGTGCTGTCTTCCCTGTCTGACTTATTATTAATTTTTTATACAGGGGCAAGGGAGATCACTTCGTAGGAATTCAATGAATTTTACGAAACTTTAATAATAGGCTGCAACACGAAAACATTCAAACTCCCTACAGCGTTAACCGCACGCGTTGCTTTTGAATTGAACACAACGGCAAGGGAGGTCATTTTGAAGGAGTTTGGAAAACATGCCCTTATTAAAACATAACATGTTGACCAATTAAAGCATTACATTTGAATGCCCTTGTTGTCCGCCTAAGTTTAAAATAGCTTCAACGTGTTCAATGTTTCAGTCCGCTTGATAATGTAAACACATTTTCGGATTAAATGCATAACCTAAAATCTAATTCGTCATTGATAGGTCCGAATCTACTCCCCATAACCGGGTTAACTCAAGGAGACTCTACCAACCGAGCTCACTGGGCGGTCTTTATAATAACAACTAACAATTGAACAAATATGAGCAATGATAACGATCGAAATATGATGAACGAAAACGGCATTGTCAATGCTCAATGCAGCTTCGATCTTCAGAGCTGTACATTTTAAAAGCTTTATATAATGTAGTGAGCTGGGTTTGTATCCGAGACATATCGATCATTTTATTCCAGGCTGTACGTGCTTAAACTTAAGGTAACTATGGCATTAATTGATATCAAAGATCTAATTCAATATACTAAACTCACCAGTACAACCAAATACCTTAAACAAGGGACCGTCTAATACAAGACGGTCCCTACTTAAACTAACGTTAATTTTAGATCTTTGGTACAGCCATGCATTCCACGTAGATACAAAATGGCCGTTGATACGATACCGGAATGATCAACTCGATCCAGTTCCTTATGATAGATCTACCTCCAACTTCAAACTCAGGTTGATAAGTAACAATAAAGAAAGTGAAATAAAAACACTGCAAAAACTTCAACACAAACTGACCCATATTTCAAAGTGATGCAGACGTCTGGTCGGATGTTTGCACCACATCTTTACCTCCTTTTGTGTACTCTTCTTTATGTGATCTCCACAAGTGAATGTAACTATAGTACATATCGTGTTTCTAGGTCAAGTTGTTAGTCACAATCGTATGTATACTAGGTATTTTTTATGTACACTTAAATAAATGGCTGTTTTATTTTAGCTTCTGGAGAACTGGTGATGGATGGACGAAGTTTTCATCGAGAACAAATACGGACAATTCACTGGTGCTGGAAATTCACTGACTGAAATAAAATAATAAAACACGAATGTTTAACTAGTAGCTGTGTTCTGTCGAAGCCATTAGACAAACAAGGCGTACAACCGATGGTTACAGCTGGATTTATACCACTTTCAGTCTAAGTTTGATATTCAGTCGTATCATTTGTAATTAAACTACATTATGTGTAAAACTAGCATTTAAATAATGACACCATTAAGATAAAAGTGAAAATGTTGATTTGAGATTGCCACATTATCAGCATTTCCTCCGTCTGATTGAGACTTACCAAGAGGGAACGCTCGCGTACAGACGAACACAAAATTCAAGACAGAATAATGAGTACAAGCATTAAGGTTGAGATGCATTAACCAATGTACCGGAACAATTAATGGAAAATGACTTTGAAATCGTCACATAATTTCGCAACAAAATCATCAAAGGTTGGGGACAACATGATGTGAATAAAGCTAAGTAGTACTGGGCTACACACCCCTGTTTAACGACATGTGATACTAAGACCAATATAAATACTGTAGCGCATGTAGACAACCCAAAGCCACACAGAAACGACGGCAGCGCCTAGCCACCCACGCAAGAGACAGACACATAATGAACCATCCACATCCCCAAAAATGGAAATATCAAGCTATATTCTCACTCCGCTGTGGACTTCGAAATATGTGCATAATTAGCCAAAAAGGGAGGTAATTATAAATGATAACTACACTGAAGTTTACAAAAGCTCATACCCCATCATCAGTGTACGATTTCCACGTTTTATATTGTATGGATGTAGATGTTGACGAACCTCGCTTCCTGAACCAATGTCTGAAAGGTAGATAAACGTCACTCGTGAAAATGTTGATTTATAAACACCACTTTATAACAAAAACAGTTTCTGTTCTCTGATGCGTGTTTTGTGACTTTTGGTTTTCTTTTTCCTTTGTAATAGCGAATTTTCTGGCGCGAAGCGCCCGAAAAAATTTCGCATTAAGTCAACGGGTCACGTGGTTTGGTCAGAGTTTGAATTCACTAATGGATCTGAAAATTTGTGTTATAGTTTCGCAGTTACAGAAAGATAATGAAAAATGGCCGCCAATAGAATAACAAAAGTACCCTAAAATGCGTTATTCTGTAGCTCATAAATTTTCTTTTATATTTTAATGATGTTTAAAAATATTCCAAAATCTTGAGTAGGCCTATCTAGAACACATTTTAAAATAAGGGAGATAAATGCTCAGTTGCTTAGTATAGCACTTTGATCGACCGCCATCTTGGAATAGGAACGCTTGGAAGAGAAAGCACTGGACGTGACAGCTTGCCAGTTACTGATCAACTGATTACACCATGAAAGTACTTGTTTTAAACAAGGAAAGTCTTTTTATAGACATAATCAACGTAGTTATACAGAACAATGAACTTAAAAATGAAAGCAGGTTCGTAATCGTACTGTATTGTCCTTCGTTACTTCGTACCCAAAAATGTCACAAATTTTCTACTGACTGTACATTTATGAATCATACATGTATGATCAGCAATCATTAGATGTCCTGGATGATCATGTTACTTTTTCTGGCGTTTTTGAACCTCAACATCTTACTATCGAACAGTACATGTGGGGTCGGACCAGAAAGTAATGACTTCATAATAAGTTGAATTGGGATTTTAATAACTTCTAGGTTAAATCAACTTGCCTAGTGTAAATGATATAGCTAAGCTGTTCTTTAATAGTTAAGATATAATTCGCTAAAATAGGCTGTGCCTTAGTTCATATTAGTGTGATGTGTTTCTTTGAGATCTGCTGTTTCTGCATATTTTATTACCACAAAATATTTTTTATACATTTTCTATTATACAAATCATCCATATGATATGCATGGGTAAAGGGATGTTTCTGTTGAATGGGTATGCTGTTTTCCTGTCCAATTTAATTGTTATATTTTTGTACCTAGAAAACAATAATTATTTAAAACAAACAACGACTCTGATGTAAATAGCCCTGCATCTTCCTAATCAGATTCTTTAAATATTTACATGTATAAAGTTAACGTTACAAAAACAGTGTGAACCTGAACGACATAATCAGCAATTCGTGACAATTAATAATCAACCAATTGTGTATTTAACTGACTATTAAGAAAAGACTATTTGCAATCAGTAGAAATCATCAATTTTGTGCATAAACCATGGAGAACACTCAATTATTGAAATATCGAAATTTCTGATTTTCTTTTCGAGTTAATGATATGATCATTCTTACTTACCTTTTCCATGCATAAAGAAGACCTACAATTAATGCTACAAGAACTGTCGTGATAAATAACCCGAGTGCAATTTTCCCTCCTGTTGACATCCCCGAGCTATGAGACTTGTCTTTTGAACTGTCCGGAACAACTGGCGTAGATGACGACGATGAATGTGATTGCGACGTCGACAACGTAGATGTAGTTATTGGTGTGTGTTTGGTGGTATGCGATTTTGTAGATGACGACGCAGATGTTTTTATTACTGAAGTTGATCCTGTTGGTTCAGATTGAGGCGAGCCTGTTGGTGTAATAGTTGTTGCTGATTTCGTAGAAGATATCGAAGTTGATTTTTGTGTTGAAGCTGTTCCCGTTGAATCAGATTTAGTCGAACCTGTGGGTGTCGCAGTTGTTGCTGGTTTTGTAGATGCAGACAGTGAAGAAGTGGGATTAACAGTTGATGATGGTGTGTTCGGTGATGTTTTTGGTTTTGTAGATGATGGGGAAGCAGTTTTAGATCCAGATGGTGTTGTAGTGGCTGGTGGATTGGTAGGCTTGTCCGACGTAGATATTGCAGTACTGCTTGATTGTGTTGATGGCGGCAGCTTTGTGGTTGTCGGAAGAGCTGTTGGCCCTGGTGGTACTGTTGTGGTTGTTGAATCTGAAGTTGAGTCGTCTGAGGTAGGAGGATCCACAGTAGTTGTAGAAACTACACTAGACAAAGTATTTGCTGAAGGCGTGTTTGTTGAAGTAGGCTCGTTGCTACCGGAAGCTGGTTTAACAGTAGAAGATGCACCTGCAATTATAGAACAAATTGGCCTTGGTCAAATGAAAATGGACTCGATACTTTTCGTATGATAAGTTAAACATTCAACAATAGTAACTTACCTTGAAATCGCAATGACAAAGTAAGGTAAGAAACAAGACAACTTTTGGGATATACGTAATTGTATCTTTATGATGTTATTCGATGGATTGCCGAATTTCATTGTCTGTCATTTTACTGTAGGATTGTATATTCATGAACATTTTGAAGTTATATTCTCTGAAGTGCTAATAGTTCACGTGGTAGATTGAACACATAAGCTCTTGCTTGAAAGTTCTACGCCATAACAAGTACCAAACAATGGCTTTTGAACACCAGTAATTTAAATGCGATGACTTAATTATCATGAACCTTTCAAACATCTAACAGATACCACCAGTTGCTTTCAATGACAGCTGATGGCTTTCCAACGAAGGACCATTATAGCCACCCACTACAATTAATAGTCACCATGACCACCATTCGTTTGATCAAGGTATCCCGCATGTTGGGTCTTGGACTTTCGAAATTAGACAGCTGAAACTTGGCCTTTCAGCGGTTATTTTCTCGTTCAGTTGTGTTTGGGCATTATGTCGTGTTATTGTGGTTTGTGAGGTTTTTATGTTTTCTGTGCTCGGCGGCTGGTTAAGTTGAGTGCTGAAATGTTTTACTTTCTTTTTTATGATCTCCTATGACATTAGCTGCGTTCAAGTGTTCCGTGGGCATGTTGCAAGGTTATCAGACGCTTGTGGAATAGAAAGTTAGTATTTGATGATAATTGCAAGTAAACTGGTTAGATCAGCTGGCCGCCATACTAATGATACTATATGACTGCTATTGCTGAATAAATATGCAAACCTCGATAAAAACAAAACTGATAAAACACCGTTGTCATGTCAAACTATCTCACGATATTTGCATAGCGCTTGTAGATTACGCTTATGAAGCAGGAAGCAAAGTGAGACATTGGTACTAACTAGGTTCACGGCGGTTATACGCGTATAATATCAAAGCAAACTTTTTGCGAACTTATCTATACATATAAAGGACAAGGTTCGCTAACTAGTAAAAATGGCCCAAAAATAATGAAAAATAAAAAATAGACGAAAAATGTTTTTTGTTATCTATTTTTAATAAACAACCTTTATTCTTCATAAAAATGTATTTTTTCTTTAGAAAATCCGTTTTAAAGTCAGTAAAATTCCTCTTGTAAGAACCCCTCTTTAGCTAAAAATGGCAAAATCTGCGTTTTTCGTGTAACACTTTTTTATTTGTTCATATCAGCGCACGTTTGTTCCACCTTCAAACTTGCTTAGCTTTCTGAGGAATTTCAAGTTGATTTATAACATCACTGTTATTTTTTGGAACACGCGTGCGCTCATATCTTAAATTTAAAGTATATGAGCCAATATCAAATTTGAGCAGATTTTCTGTCTTTTTAAATTTTGATTTGATTTCAGCTCTTTAATACAGAAATTTAGCACTAATAATTGATAATGACAGTAAAATCTAGTAATTCGACACAAAAGACCAGACATATATTGCATATTTAGCTCTTTACAGCATCTGATGTACCCAATTTGTCCTTGCTGTTACGTGTCTTTTGTCCCTAAAACATCATGAAAAGCCCTTTTTGAATACTGTACAACATAAGTATTATTCTTTTTAAGCATGTAAGCTTAATATCAGCATCCAATGTTTCCAAAGTTGAATAAAATAGACTGTTTATAACAATAACATGTGTTTGTTGAGGCTTTGAACTTTGTCTCTCACATTGATGTCCTTGCTGTTACAGTGTAATAATTCAACATGTACAACCTTAAACACTTATGATAAAATGCGGGAAAATAGTCGACAATGATTAAGTATTTACATTTAAATGAAGGATAAAATCGTTAAAGAGCAGTTGTAATTTTTATGAACAAAATGTGAAGTTTCATCAATGCAAGTAAAATAGTTTTTTCAATTTGTGTCCTTAATGTTACACACATTACGAAATTACCCAATACCGTAATTATTAAATAGATATTACCTACCGATGTCAAATATTGGTATATTTATCATTTTGATTGAAAACAGATGAATGGTTGTAGGATTTTATGATATTTATACAAGAGAAAGCAAATACGTCCTTGCAGTAACAGTCCTTAAAATAACGCTCAATAACGTAATCAGCATGAAGTAAAAGTGTTTCTGCAAAAGCATATCGGTTCAGTATGAGTTTTCTAAACGATTACTTGTTAAAAATTACTCGTTTGATTATCCCGTCATAAAACCTTTGCATATACTTCAATATTAAATTGTAGATTGTATGAGCAAATCTGACGACATGTTTAACAGTGTTTGTTCATTTTTGTTATTGCAAGGACATAACTTGTTACATGTACATAAATGACTGACCATATATCTTAAAGTGATATAACACATATTTTAAAATCACAAACAATTAAAAACCTATATTGGAAGTTAAAAACTACTAAGATACAGAATGAAGTTATGTATAATATTTTTTAAAAGATAGTTCTAATTTTACACAGTTTTATTTTCGTTACAGCAAGGACACCACCATGTCTTCTGTAAGCAATTTATATACAAGCAAACACCTTTTAAGGGTTAGAAACGATCTTATGCTCATTCAGATGTATCAGCAAATACTATTATTGGTGTTTGTGATAAAAATTATGACATTGTATTTTTTACAAATTGACCCATTAAAAACTGCCCAAATTTGATATTAGCTCATATAAGCCGTAACGTGACGTTTCTGACCTAAAAAGCAACATGACGTCACGTCAGAAGCAGACGACGAGACGACGTTTTGCGCAACGGCAACGTCCTATTTGGCCGGAGCGCGATTATCGCAGTTTCTTTGTTTAACCCGCTCATCCAGCTCAACAATACGACATGTAAGGCCACTACTATTTCATTTCTTTTGGAATTATTTATGTCCACCGGTCAGTCGAATTTGTTTTAAATGGAAAACGCCTTTGAACGCGTCTGTCGCATGAAAAGGTTGCAAAATAAATCTGGTATACTATTATTTTTTATTATTTACATACACCATCATTTACTTATTTCAAAAATTAGCGACAGAAGCAGAGGTACAATACGATCCATAGCAACGCATACATCCGATCCATAGCAACGTATACAGTAGCCGTTAGGAGCGTAATGTACGTAACGAGTATAACGGGTGAACAACGCAACTATAAAACTCCGCGGCCTTACTGTTATTCCGATCAAACTGCATTGTAGCTTCTGATGTCGCCGACGATATGTACATCACAGATTTGCCGACTGATTAGACGTTGCCGACTTATGTCGGGCAATAAAAGGAAACAGAGGGAAAACTCACATCAAAGAACTTGATGCACATGAGAATTTTAACTGATCTATAATTAGCTCGCTTTGACACAGTCATATTGAATATCGTTCATTTAGTAGACTTCACGTAATTGGCGTCTGTTGAATCGCTGTTAGTGGAATAAGTCATCATTAAATATTATTTCATTGAGAAAAATAAATCGTATGAATAATGGATAAATCCTTGAAGGTAGGGGCCTAATTAAAAACGTCCCGTCTTCGCATCAAATGATTATTGGATTTATATGAGTTGTGATTAAAATCAAGAAGAGTCCCTGTAAAAACATACAGACAGGAACGTTTATAGTGTCTTTCTGATACAGGTGACTAAATAATCTAAATACATTCGATATAGCGGACTATTTGATAGGTGCTTTACGGGAATCTTGGACAAAAAGTGTAAACCTTCAATTCGAACGAAAATAGATCATCTGCATTATCAAAAACCACGATAATCAATTCAAGAGATCAAACTAGCGCTGATACTGTAGCCTTTAAAACTTCAGTTGATTTATAGTCCAGAGAATTTGACACGACTCTCGACCTTCAATTAGCATTATTTAACAGCTGATATATCGTCTATATTTATAATCCCGGTTGTATGTTTTCATAAGCGGAAAGTATCACGAAGACACAAATCTAAAAGGACCGATATTGTACGATTTGCTCGCGGAAATTGATATACTCAACGCAAGAACCTCGTAATATATTTATGCATAAAGGTCAGGATCATGTCAAATTGTCTGTGCTATACTAACGTGCGGAACGTACGATCCGATTTACAAAGAATTTAATGATGATCATTCTAGAAAATAGTAAGTGATAAATTCTACGAGCATGATTACACGCGCAGAGAGCTATTCAGACTTATACAAACAATTTGACCGTTATTATAAATAAAAGCGCAAAGTTACTATGACGTGGTATACATATGTGTCTATACGGAGAATCGAGTCGAGTTTCCCGAAAATGAGTTGACCTAGTCAGCTGAATATTTCACGTTACTTGATTGGTACTTTAATTTTGATACGTTTTATGATGGCAATTAGACATGTGTTTTGACGGTAATTAAATCATTTTTAAACATGTTTGATCTTTTGACGATTCGTCCCGTCGGCAAAAATAAAAATGTCACATTGCAGTATTTGTTTGCACTTTCAGAAGACAAAAGTAGTGTCCTTAACACGTTAATTTGAAGTAAATAGTCAAATGCTTTATGTAGTTCGTCTAGCTTCAAGGATAAAATAGAGCAGATGAAGCATTATTTTCACGAGCGTAATTCGAACCATGGGTCCAAAATAAATCAGTTGCTCACGATGTGAAATAACACCTGACCTTAGAATACAAATATTCTATTTAATTCTGCTTAATATAGGGTTTTATATATTTTTTTTAAATAAAGCATGGAGTGAAATTCGAATCAGCAGGGACGCGGAATTCTGATTTCTTGAAAACAAACTGAACAGAAGTGCATTTACAATAATAACTTGTGTATATAACGGCCAAAACACCTGTAGTTGCCTATAACAACCATTGATGTCACGTGTAGGCCTACTATAAAGCTCTCAGGGGCAACTGATCTTCTTGTATGACGTTTTTCCAGGCCGTACAATTTGAAAACCAATTTGCATTCGCGAGTCAAGGGATGCTTTGTGAGCGGTTTAGTTTAATTTTTCTCGGTCAGTTGACTTGTGTGTTTGGGTATTTCTGTGCCGTGTGATTATGGTCTGTGTTAGTTCTGTGTTCGACTGTTTCAGTTCAGTGCTAGATCTACCTTCCCCTTAGAATATAACCAACCTTTTAAGCAAGTGAAAACGCCGATCTGTGCTGGTTAAATGCTAGATTTAATTATGACATCATGAGTTGATCACATACTCAATCAAAATACCGACTGTAACATTCTGAGTTATTTTAATCATTAAAAGTTTGCTCTAAGTAGATGGGTTGGCGGGAATTAGCCAATCAAAATGACTAAAATAGACTTCGCTTCGCTCGGTACGCTCACATCGTCCTTTTTAATCATAGACATTTGGTTTCAACTCGCCGTAAATTAATGATTTGACATAATCACTAATAGACCAGGGTATTGTAAATTTCATTAATTTACGGAGAGTTGAAACCAAATACCAATCTTTCAATTATTAAAAACAAATAACTCACTATGTTCTATTACATAAAAAAACTTTCGCTAATGAATTTGAATTGCAACCAGATCGTATTTATGTACAATTAGATACAGGTACAGGTACCCATATACGTTCCTTTTACTTTTGTTATCGAACTCAGATTTAACTACTTTTGCTCGTTCGTCAATTATTTTTAGAGGTTCAGTTTCTATAGCAACCACATCTTTAAATAGCAATATCATACGAGTGTGTGTATGTCAATTATTATACTTCGCAAAAGGCTATAATAGTCTATAAGCCTCAACTTGGGAACTTTGTGAGTTATGCAACTATTCAGAAAATTTCCGAAATTTTAAGTATTTTGATTGCCATGGCAACCACAAAGTGTGTCCGATTATACATATCAAACAATTGTCGTAATCCGACCAATGTCCTCTATCCACATACCAAATTTCATAGTTCTGTCTTACATAATACTCTAGTTATGCCACGGTCTTGTAAAACCGGCTTTTCCCCCACTGTTTTGTGTTTCCATAGCAACGCTTTCTTTTAGCAAAATCAAAATATATGGTACATGCATATTCCCCTTATTACACCCTATGCATAAACTAAGTTCAGTAATCCAGACTTGCAAGTTGTTCGACTAGTGGCATGATTCCAGTTTTCTGTTGTTATTTAGTTCGTTTTTTACATGTTTCGTTGCCATAGCGACGTTTTCTTAGGCCAGACTGGTGAATGTATCAACATGCATTATTCCCATAATGTTCTTAAACAATATGCAACACTTTATGAGTGTCTATGATGAGTACTGTTTCCTTATTTCCTCGTTCATGTCGCCAAAAAGATAAATAGAATGACGGATAAAATATTGTTGCCATGGCAACAGTAGATTATTTTTTTTGAATATAAGTATCATTTTCGATCATGATGCACTGTTACGGGTTACTAGTCAAATTATTATCAAATTCTGTTACTGGGCCATTTTTACTAGTTAGTGAACCTTGTCCTTTCGTGAACCATTTTGTGGTCTTCAAGATTGTTCTGAATTAGAATTTTAGAGTTTTAGAAACCAATCTAGGTAATTTGTAGAATGGAATTAAGTACTGATTCCAGTCTTGTATGACTTAACCAGTCCGACACACGGGGTGATAATGAAACTCTCTAATCGATGTGAGCTTAATCGTATCTTCATGATTCTAGAATCGACGGTCTTTGGTATAAGTTTATACGTGTATATAGGCGGAAATATGAACAATTTTTATCTATTTTTGCTATTACTAGTATATGATTAGATATGAAATGTATTTTATGCATTTATTTATGGTCGGTTAATGACCATAATTTGTTATAATGTTAAATGAGTTGTAGCATTGTGTTAAGGCCGTTCGCCATTTATACGTACAATAAATATTTGATTTTGTATAAGTTGAAATTGTGAATAATACGTATCTACACTAAATATTGGCCAATCTGTTTACTGACTGACCCTTTACATCCCTTCTAATGTAAATATAAACGGGATGATACGTGGCTTTATTAACTGAATTTTCAGTTTATACTTACGCAACATTATCAAACAATAGATCGGTACCTTTCATATAACAAGTGCTTTATCATATTGCTGATAACGTGTTTTAATAATCAATGCCGAAATTGTTGCCTATTGATCGGGGTTCTCAATCGCGAAACTTCGACTGTTTCCGTTTTCTCCTATTTCAATGGTTACTGAAGGCCGATGTGATAATTAAATACGGATTTCTGTATTTATAGGGAATCACTTGAACATTATAGTAAAATCAAAGCTCATTGATCAAGTTTAACACATATTTTCTGAAAACGTTACTAATAAATCGACTTTGTTCTATCGGATCCCTCACCGTTTGCTAACAATGTGTTTAGTTCTTTAGGATCATGGGGCATTCCGTTGACCTAGCCAGGTTACCTGGAAATAATTGTCTCAGACAATGCATCAACAATTATTGTCTTACGTCCGTTACAAAACTAGCGTCATGGACAAAAATTACGTGAACAACACGGAACTTAAAACCGGATTTTCCGCCGTCAGTTTATCCGATAATTTTTAGTAAATACCACAAAATTTTACAAGCATTCAGGGACCCTAGATACGTTTCTTTACTCGGTCACAGCTGTATTGTAAAATGGTATAAGACCTTCTGTATAATTTATGTAAATTTTACTGTAACAATTTGTTAAATACAACCACAAGTAGTCATAATGTCGTCATGTAATTTATCATTTTAAATCTATAGAAGGGAAGAAACGACATTACCACATGGATGTAGCATACAGACCTTCAAAATGTGGTACTGAAACATCGCCCATTATTTTTAGAACCACGGATATCTGACAAAATTTATACTATAAAGCTTTCATTCTGTCTCTTATTGGATTCGGTAATAACAGAGTGAAGGGAAACAACACAAATGTCAGAATCATTCTTAATCAGGGTCGAGAACAAGGAAGAGAACTTTTGAAAGCAGGGTCTAATTTCTTGAAATGATTGTGAAACTTAGGTCCAGTCTGAATAAGAATTTAGAAATGCATCAGTTTAATTTGCCACAATTAAACATTATGTACATGTGTTCGTTTACCTTGTTCAGATTTTAATTAAAATTGTTTATCAATTATATCACTTCGGTATTACACCTGTGGTAAAACTGTCGTAAAATAATTGCGGACCCATAATTTGGCTATTTGTGTATGGTTGATGTGACAAGCTGTAGGTGTGCCGAGCCGTGAATTGTCACTGTTAATTTACGTCTAGTTCTTCGTTTTTTTCGTACTTCGCCGTGTGTTCTGTTGATTCTTTCGAGTGCTACTTTCCCTTTACGACTTGTTATTAACTTTGTAATGATAGCGAATATGTCATACACAAGCAACGAAGCGTATATCACGCACACATTCAGAGTATTCAGAAGTCACGCGCATTTTGAAAAAAATCGGCAATGAATATAAAGCTTTATTGTCCTTAAATATTAACGTGTTATTTATAGTTCGGCAATGATCCTTAAGCTTTGTCTTTCGATATTTTGTCTAAGAGTTATTTGGTTTGTCCGTCCAAGGTATATATTATGAATTAGAATTGAATCAGCCAACATACATGTGTATATGGGTCAAGTGTAATAACACAACGATCCTGGTATATGGGTAAAAATATTAACATGAAAGTCTAGTTTGAGCAACATTCATGGATACACAGGAATTTAAACTCCTTTTGTCAATAATGATAACGTCCCGGGAGCATAATGGTAACAATTAACCGGAAATAAATATTCTCTAATGTAATAAAAATGCCACTTACCTTCAATTAAATACAAACACGACAGCACGCACACGTATAAAACTAGTCCTTTTATTTCCATCTTGTTAAGTCACTTAAATTACGTTGTATACGTCAACTGTATGATAAATTATCGTATTTTAAAAACACTACATTTCGCGACTTCTTAAATATGCATATATTGAGTAATATTCATGAGTTAACACAAAATATGACACGTGGACTAGATTTCAGATGTGTTCTTATCTTGAACGAATTTAAACCAAACCCACACGAACATCATCGTTAAAATTTTCCTTATCAACTGGATTGTTACCAGCGCACCTTAACACGAACGTTTATGATCATTTCAATGTTATCTCGATGATATTACAATCCTTGTTGGGAACTTTACCACCTTTTAAAAGGAAAGACGTTAAGAAACACGTGTACGTGTTCTTCTTTATGATGCTCCATTCTATTTATCGGTACGGTTACATCTAAGCTCTTACGGGAATCTTAAACTTACGTTTAAATTTAGATTCTTGATGATTCGTTGACAACTACAAATTTTAGTAAATGGATCTGCAAAGCTAATTACGTGTGTGTATACTTTAATATTTACAGTGTTATATGCTATGTATGTCCACATGGGTCTGTGACCTTCTGGAAATTCAAATAAATTTTACATAGTGGGACTGATTGTTTTTGTTTTAAGTTCAATGGGAAAGGCCGGGACTCAATGTTTTAAAAACCAAAATGCAACACTGTTAATCAAATCAATGTTACGATAAACAATTAAGAGATTGCTAAAAAATATGATTCGGCTTATTAACTCCTACAAACCCGAATATCACAGTGTATACTTGAGTCAACTTCCGGTTATCGAAATAAGGGATGCACGTTGGCTTGTATAGTCTTCCAACAAGTCATACGGTGGTCGGAAATCACATCTACGTTTTTGCTTATAATAAGTCATACATGTGAAATTGTATAGCATCTACAGTGCAAACAAACGTGGCGGACATGTGGAACTACAGCTATTGAAACAGTCCGTACGGCATTTACATGTATACGTGCTTCGTAAGAAATTGTCCGAGATGTCTCGATTGGACTTACAGCCACCCAGCGTCGCAGCGGGGTTGAACTCGAGTACTCTCGAGGGTTGAAACTCGACTCGTTTTGCTGCAACTCTAGTTAATCGAGTTTACTCTCGTAATTCAGCTGATCTCGCACTGTATCGATAAAATGTACATTAAAACTAGACGCGAAGTTTCACTTTAATGCTTATAATTCCTGAACGGATTGAAATATTAAATTTGTACATAGCACAACAGTTTATTTAAACTTTACCAGATATTATGGTTGTTTTTAATTAATTTTAAATTTTAAGCATTTGGGACCTTTTTAACTTTGAAAACAATCACTCTCGATTCACACTATATTCTATGTAAACTAAGTCAAAGTAAAAGTAATTTAAGGTAAAACTTGATTTTTATTCCTACAAATCCAAGATTGAATTTGCTTCACTTCGAAAAAAAGCGGTAAGTGTTTTATTTCGATACCGCTGCCTCTGAAACATACGCCAGTCTAAAGGATAACAGGTAAGCTTTCCACGAAATAAAGCATCCCTATCAACAGCTTGGTAGTTTTCTTCAGCACCTATGAAACCTTGGAAAAGAAGACGGCTTGAAAGTCCGAAGGTTTCACAGGGTGCTGTTGAAAAAGACCCTATATTTCGTGTAAAGCATATATTTTCCGCTTAGACTGGACTATGTTTCATGGCAATCGAGAAATAAATTAAATACGGCTATTTTTGTTTTCGAAGCGAAGCAGTTTTCGTCTTGGATTGGTATAATTTAGTGATGTCTTAGTTCCTTCTTATTGCTATACTGAAGAAAGGTGTGGTGTAAATATGTCTGACATGAAATTATAGCATTTAGATAACCCCTTTTATTCTGTGTTACACTCATGCAGGGATGTAGAAACATGTTACAGCTAATCTTCAAAAGAAGACGGTTGGTTTTGCAACCTCACTAAAGACAAGGAGTAACCGGCAAGTATGTTAAAATAGCCAATTGGGTTTGCTCATTTCTACAACTCTGCTTACGGCCATTAGATGTAAATGTAGGCATATTTGATTTGCTGATATTTGTGTAGCGCTTTCATTGAGTCGGATGTCACCGTTTGTACGATTGGGCATGAACTCAATAATCAAGTGTTGTTTCCGTGAAATTAGGGAGTACATCCATATAGGCAATAGAACGTATCTTGGAACGATATGATCGTCTTCATAAGTGCTGACTTTTCAATAAAAAACACTCGGAAATGAAATGATACATCTGTAGTTTATTTAATTGTCTTAATTGGTCTTCATATTTTTATTTCGTTTTACTTTCATGAAATGCAATAATACGCGCGAGCTAATAGTAAGATGCGACTATTTCAGAACAGTAGTTGTCTGATTGATTCGATAGTAAAAACAACAGCGACATAACATATGAAAAAAACAACACGAGATTCGTTAAGAAACATATTTTGATATTTTTTGTAAACAATATTGTTTAAATAAACATTTGAAATATCACTCATAAATATATTACATCATATATTGATAATAATTATTAGTGAACATGAAATTATGTCAACTCGTTTTTAGAGAGTTAATATAATATAATAATAATATTGCCGTCGTAGCGTATATTTCATCAGTTGTAATTTTTCCAGACATCTGATTTCTGGTTGAAATATTTCACGCTTAGGCCGTGGAATTCGTTAGCCATGAAAATCATAACATATAAGACAGAATATACTCTCCTGAATATAAGCCCTTAAATTTATTAAAATAAAATAATGCTCGTATATATAATTATAGTTTCAGTATTATTCTTTCAAGATATAATGATTATCACTGTTTAGTTTATTTACCAACACGATTTTGCTAGTTTGAATTGAACTCCATAAGTTTGCTCCTTGTTCAAACTGGTCATTATGGTGATGCCCTATATCATGCCAAGACCAATCACGGTCATTTCCACACTGAGATACCCAGCACTTCTCGTGCGATCTCGTGTAGATCTCGTTATATCTCCATATGGTGAAATCCACCCCATGCATGCCTCCCAGGTGAGACGGCACACACTGCGCGTCCATCAGTACGGACAGTCTGCGCATGCGCACAGCTATATATTCCGCATCTTTGGCAACCGTGGCGATTTCTGTTCATAGTGTGATCCCGTCTTTCAGTGCAATTAAATTTGGCTGACTCCCTGTAATGAAACAAACGTGTGTTGTTTTAAATTTACGCAACAGAAATACGACCAGCACTATCAAATCAGACAAATGTGGTAAAACTTCAATACTTAAAAGCACGTTAGTAACCAGTGGAGGAAATGGCCCGATCCAATTCGGTGATTCCCCTATTTACTTGCCTGATCATGGACTTTTGCTGCGAAAATTACCTGATCGGGCAATAGAAACGCTCACTTTTTGGGCAATTTCCTCAACTAGTAATTCCGATACATTGTGTTTTTCAGTTACGTAACAATCGTACTGTGTTCATATTATATGACTCTTACGGAACTGAAAACTGATGTACAACGCTCTGACAGAAGTCAGGATACATGACATTTGAGTTCCGTCGGTTTTCAGTTACGTCATAGCCATATGAAAACGGAACAAATCTCTGACGCAAGCAAGAAGCGATGTATCTGGATATATAACGTGAAAAAACACGTATAGTATGAGAGAATAGGGCAAAAAATGATATACTATAATTTCTTCAAACTTTGTATATGAACATGTATCATGGTACATTCACCGTGCTTATTCATGGGTTATCTGCCCTTGAACTTGCAAATTTGAAGATAAATACAATATTGAGGGTAATTAACTCATAAAAAAGCACCGTGGTGATGTTTTCATATGCCGGTACAAAGTTTAAACGTAACTACAGCATACACCGTTTAATAATTATGTTGTCTTAGTTGTAGGAAAGCTTTTGCGTATCATGACATAATAGCAAAGTTGCGAAACGAACGTACGCATTACACGTTCAGCATCGCAACCTCCTTAATATTGATAAAGCTTCAATTTCAAGGTAATCATTAGGTCAGATACAGTTGTATTACAAGTTTGTGTCCTTTACTGACTGTTGTGTTGCACCCACGCTCTTTAACCAACAGTTCATTGTTAGAACAAACTTATCTGAGTGTCAATAAATGACGACCGAACAGTTGTTTAATTAAGTTAGAAATATTAATAAACCTTGAAGTGTTATGTTTGTCTTACATAAACCTCTGTGATATTGTTCAAGTCATGATGGCTTGATTGTACGTATCGTAGAAATGAAATCATCCCACTCAATGTCGACAGGAAATGACATAACATTACATATAAATATACTCAAAGGTCTAGATAAGGCTATTCCTACGGTTGGTGTATGTTTATTCAAATGAGATATTTAGACGTGTATAAGTCTCTTGATCTGGTCAGTCACTTGTTTACATAACATTGTGTACATCAACATTGTAATTTCTCCAATTAATTTATAAATTTAACAAATACTAGTATTGTATATATATATATATATATATATATATATATATATATATATATATTATTTTCACTGTTATTTTCACTGAAAATTCTCCATAATCTATTGAAAGCAAAATTTAATAGTAAATAGCTATACCGCATATAGCCGTTTTATCGAATTAAACTGTTTTAAACTATAAAAATGCTTAGTTTTGATATTGTATTGTGTGTATACAAATGACAGACCTGAATAAACAGACTACATGTATACTGCACATAAATCGTTACGGCACATCAACTGTTTTATGTAATGGGAGATAAAGTTCTGCATGCGTCAAATCATGATGCGTCGACGCATGTTTGGAATAAATCCTCGTCCACACCGATTGCCAGTTAGCACAAAGGCAAGACAATTGTCTTGGATTTAAACATGTAAAGTTAATTTTGGTTTAAACTCGCCGTTATTAAAGATTTGTCCTAGTCACAGATTGACCGGGGTACTGAAGCAGTACCTGGGTGGATCATCATTAGTTTACTACGAGTTGACACCAAATGCATAATGTCATTGTATTTTATTTGAACATTGATAATTTGAGCATTAGCCGTGTTTTTAAAATATAAGTTAATAGTATTGTGAGTAAGACCATGCATACGGTTGGTGTATGTTTACTTTAACACATAGATAAGACTCTGTGTACGGACGATGTAAGTTTACTCACGTCATCCCCATTATAGCTGGCGTTACTGAATCTCCAGGGTTTGTAGTCCACGTCTGTAGTCAGTATCCAGTTACCACGGTATTTCTTTCTGTAGATATAAGCACATACATAACACTTTTATGTAGAAGTTGGACACCAAGCAATTAACATAGTTACCCTACATATCGCTATAGACTGACCTGCAACTTTAAGATATAATTCTAATTCATTGGGTCAAGGTAGCCCTAAACCCTAAAATGTAAGACATTTTATCATTTTACATGTCGCTAACTCAAACCAATAACACATGTTGTTCGCCCTTGCTATAATAGTGCGGTATTTATGAACATTATAAAGGGAGAGAAATCATGATGTCCTCCCGCGATATTTACTGAACATTACTGTATACGAGTATGCCATTAGTCACGTAACAAACGATCTTGCGATTCACGACATTCAATCAATGTACATGTAAATATATTTTAAACGACTTAATGTACACAATGCAGCACGGTGACTTGAGAATACAGTCGAAACGTTGAGCAATTCTGGAGTTTGTCTTGTTTTACTTTATTTATGACTTTATTAATAGACATACTAATTAGAGAATAATACAACTGTAACATTACAAAGATTAGAAAACAAAAAGCTCATTAATGAAAGTATAACTATCGGAACTCACCTTCTGTGAAGCCACAATGCGATTCCAATGACTACAAGTGCTAACATCGGTATACATAATCCAATAGCAACTTTTTCCCCCGTCGACAAGCCAGTAGATTTCACCTTGCTATGATACAAAGTTTTAACGGAATCGGTCTTTGCTGGATATTCTATTGTAGTCATATCCCTCACCAATGTTGTCTTAATGATTAGTTTGGTTCTCATTGAGTTACTTGAATATGTAGCTTGTGTTACAGCTGAAGTAGCTAATGGCGTTTTGGTACTCAATGCTGACGAAAGAATTGTTGTAAGTTTACTAGTCAAAGGACTGCGAGTACTTGTACTTGTAGATGATTGGGATGTGGTTGATGTTATTGTTGATGATTCGGGCACTTTATTTGATCTGTCCTTTGGCAAACCTGTAGTAGATGATGGTGATATTGATTGCGGCAGCGTTGAACCTCCAACGATAGTTGAGGTGCTAATGGAAACCGTTGAAGACAATGTGGCGGATGTTGATTGTGAAGGCAATGTTGATGACTCGGTCGCATCTGTTGGCACCGCAGTCGACGAACGTATAATAGTTGTTGATTCTGTCGTTGGTTTGGAATGTACTGATGACTTTGTACTAGTATTTGGGTGATCAGATATAGGAAATAAAATTGTTGATGATATTTTTGGTTCAGAATGCAATGATGACGTCTGTGTATTAGTGCTCATGGGAACGGATGTAGACATTGACTTGGTTGTTGAAGAAGATTCAGTACTCTGCGTTGGTGTTTCATTTGAAACCATCGGTATAGTAGTACTATGACTATGTGTAGCAGCATCCGTTGAAATAGTTCCAGGTGATACAGACGACGAAATTACTTCTTCTGTTGAGTTAGGAATTCCAGAATTTGTCGTGTATGTTCCTGATGAATTTGTATTTGTTATCGATGGCAATGTCGTTATGGTTGATAGTGTTTCTGTTGTGTTTTGATGGTCCGTGAAAGATGAATTATTGTCCATGGTTGTTGTCGTTGATTTTGTTGTGGTTGCAGTGTTAACACCCGATGTAGACGGTGGCGATGTGACAGGTGATAAGGTTGGTGGAATGAGAGTACTGGGTACGGATGCAGCTTCTGATGTTTCGGTTGAGGTGGTGCTGATTTCAATATTGCTTGTCCATGTGTGGTCTGTCATCTCGTGTGTAGCATTATCATTTGACACATGGCTTTGTGTGTTCTGTGTTGTAACTGTGGCACTGGGCAATGTTGTCGTTGTATATTGCACTGGTCTATCGGTGGTGTTATCACTGGTCACATCCGGGCTGATTTGCGTCGTTGATAATGTCACTGCGTCGGTGGAAGTATCAGTCTTATCAATGAGCGAAGATGTAGACGAAATGAGCACATGGATGGGGGTCATGGTTTCACTAGTTGATTGTACTGTGGGATAGTTCACATCAACTGTAGTGGAATAAGTGTTTATCGGAACACTCGTTGTTATTTCTGTAATCGTATCGTGTGTCTGCTCTGAAGATGTTGACTGACTGTTTGAAGAAGTAGAAGCAGGCCATGTCGATGTTTCTGTTGTAATGATTGTCACTAATTTGTTTGTTGCTGATGGTGATACTCCTGGAGTTGATGATTGTAATACAGTAGATGTTATGGTATCATTAATGGGAATGTCGGTTGTAGTAGTGAAAGAGGATATTAGCGACTCGGTCGTTGATGGAGAAGAAGAAGACGACGCTAAAGGTGATGCATAAGTTGCACTGCTAATAGCTTCGCTGAATGTCGAGGAAGTTGTAAGATCTTCGGAAGATTTTGTAGTTGAAGTGAAAACGTGTTGCTCAGTTACAGTTTTTGTTGTAAGTTCTTCAGTAGATAATGTAGATGAAGCAGAAACGTGTTGATCAGTCTCCGCTTTCGTTGTACGTTCAGAAGATAATGTAGATGATATAAACACGTGTTGATCAGTTTCAGCTTTTGTTGGCTGGCTAGATGTGGATACCACGGTTGATGTGAAGAATTCTTGTGTACTAGGTGATTTATTGGTATCAGATATAGTGGGTATAATACTAGATCCTGTAATTGGTGATGGTGTAGGTTCGTGTGTGGTTGACGTTGGTGATGTACTTGTTGTTCGAACCGTTGTACTTTCCGATGAAGGGGATATTTCTGGTGTTAAATTATTAAGTACTGATGATGAAATTGGGGTCGTCTGTTGAAATGACGTTGTCTGTGCGTCTGTCATTGTTGATGACGATGAACTCCTTTTTGGCGTCGTGTCTGGTGTATTTGGTGTAGATGTCGTTGATAAAGTATCGTGAGATGATGTTAAAGATGTAGCCACAGACGGTGCAGTTGTATGTTCTGTTGAAACATATGATGAATGAGTAGACGTATCCGGAGAAATACTAGTAGTTGTTCTGGATGATATGATTCCAGTCTTTTTTGTGATTCCTTGTGTCATTGATGATGATGTTGGAGGAGGTCCAGCTGTTGTAGACTTTGTGGTATCTAAAGAATGTGCTGAGAGTTTAGACACTTCATAAGATGTTGTAGATGGCGCATCTGTCGTACCTGAATTGTTTGCCTTTGTATGCGACACCAAATAATTAGGCTGTACTGTTGTAGAAACTGAAGTATGATCTCCACTTGATGTCATATCAGTTACTACACTAGGCAATGTTGTAAACTGTGTGTCGGTTTTTGTTGTCATTTCCGAAGTGTTTTCAACTTGTGAACTACGTGTGGTTTCGACAGACATGTCTGTAGCATGTGCTTCAATTTTTGGAGTTGTAGTCAGTGGCAGTTCACTTGCCATGTGTGCCACGGAGGTGTCTGTACTTGTTACTTGCGATTCAAACCCAGAAACCAACTTGCTAGATAGTGGCTTCATTGTTGTGCTTGTAGACTCGTCACGATTCGTCAAGCTCGATCCACTGTGAACCGTTGTATTTGAGGTTACATCGTTTGTTGTCGCAGGTGATGTATACAAAGTACTTAAAGTTTGTTCAGTTGCTTCTGTCATACTAGTTGACTTTGATACTAATTGTGTTTGTTTAGTGGCAGTTTCGCCACTACTAGTCGGCTGGAATTGTTTATTTGTAACCACATTGTCACTAGTTATCTGCAAATCAGTATGTGTGGTCGGAGTTCCAGTGTTTGTTATTTGTGTCGCGGATGACAAAGTTGGCTTTGAAGATGACACTGTCTTAACACTGGTTGACTCAGACTCAGAAGCGACAGTAGAAGTACTTGCTACCGCCTGTGCTGATGAAACAGGAACCGATGAATATGACACCGTCTTAAGACTTGCTGACTCAGAACCAACGGAAGAAGTACCTGCTTCCGTTGTTGTTGAGCCCACTATACTTGCTATCGTCGTCGCTGATGCAAGATGGAGCGATGGAGATGACCCTGCCGTAAGATTCGTCGCCTCAGAACTGACAGAAGATGTGCTTGCTATGTTTGTTGATGTGATATCTGCAGCTGAAGTAACTGATGAAGATTTTGTACTAGATATAGTCGATGTATCTGAGTTCATTTGTGAAGACATTCCGGTAGTTACTGGTGCATTTAAAGTGGTCCCAATAGTAGATGTTGTTGGAACTGAATTAAGTGTTGTGTGTAACATTGTAGATGTATTTCTAGAAGCTTTTGAAACAGGAGATATTGAAACAGGAGATATGTTTGTTCTATCCGCTGTCGTTGGTGATAACGTTGTTGAAGTTTCATTTGATGAACTGATAACTGTCACAATAAGAGATTGTTCAGTTGACCTAGTTTTAAATGGTGTATTTTCGGTCGCATGTGATGTTTCATGTGACGACACAAGGGGTGTCTTACTGAAGGGCGCTGTCATTTCATTCGCGACAGATTGTTCAGTAGATATAACACTTTTTTCACTACCATTATTTTCTGTAGTCTGTGTCACTTTTCCGACTGATTCTGTCGGAATGAAGGTAGATGATGACATTGAATCTATCGATGGAGAAGTTTGAGCTAATTCGTCATCGAATGTCCCAGATGTTCTTGTGTCCATGAATGCCGAGTTAAACAGGTGTCGCAATGAAGTCGACGTTGCTGCGTTCAGTGACAAAACTAGGAGAAAAAAGAAAAAGAAATACATTAGCTAGTGTTTAGAAAAGTCTTATATAATAAGTTAACGCCAATTAAAACTGGACATTTTCAGACACAGATCTGCGTTAATGGAATTCTATTATGTAATCATATGTCAGATATCCATTGGCATAAGCATTTACTTAACCAGTTTGTAAACAATTAGCTGTATGAAATAGCCATCTGCTTTGGTTTTAGCAACCATACATGCCCGAATCTCAACATGCATCACAAGTAGAAATCTAAACTCAAAATGAGATTTTCTCAAAACAGAGTCCTCATTTTTTATAGATCTGAAGTTTGAGCTCTTGAATGTTTACTGTAGTAAGAATGATATTTCTTTGTTGTGATGTCAAGTTTGAACCCAGCCTCTCATGGAAATTACCTCAAAGACACATGGCACTATTTGAGATGAGATTTAGCTCAAGTTGAGATGTTTCGGGAGATCGGGCAACGAAACCATTGACTAGTTGCAAGACTACATGTACAGTGTAAGTATATGCCTTTAAGTAATCGTCATTTTGACCGGGCCACTCTCACGCAGACCTTTTAGTTTTTAATTTTATTTTTGTTGTGCCTTTTGTACGGTGTTGTTTATTTTGGGTGTTGCTTCTCTGGCTGTTATATATGCCGTATACCTCTCAACAATATATGTAAGTGGTTTTGATGAAAGCGGTCGGTATAGGTTTAGAAGAACATTGTCCTATTTAGAACATAGAAGTTAATAAAACATAGAACACTACGCCAAACACATGCTAGAATGTTAGGACTCATGCATATTTGAAATCTGCATCACGAGGTGCTTTTAATGAGACTATTTTCATGAAAATCGGAAACCGAAGTTTAAAAAGCTTGTTTTTCCATAAGAGTAAGTAAAAGAGTAGTTTTCAGACAGTTTTTTCTTCTTGTTTTCTCAAAATATCGATTTTGTACTTATGACCTTCTAATTCTAAGCCAGCGAAGCACAGGTCCATGAATATATATAGCCGTATTAAAATTGTTTGGTCGGATTTTTTTGCGGCTACTAAAAGTATTTTTCTGATGACGCACAAGCATGTACTCGTATCAGATGATGTAGAAATCGAGATAAAAAAGGTTACTGCTAGTTAAAATTTGCCAGATGTTGTTTCTTTCACACCAAATGATAAGCCACGTTCTTTGATTGTGATATTAATATCGGATTATTGAAGATTAGGCGTGTTCGTTGACTTGTCATGTCCGATATTTGTAGCTTTATCACCCACCTACTCAACTCACTGTTTGCAATGGACTTAACTTGGTGTAATATATGATATGAGAGAAATATAATAACTCCTGATTCTCATTGACGCTGAGTTCACTGTAGCCAAACGGAAGGGTATTTAAAGTATTAAGATTTTTTAAACAAAATGTGTAGTCTATACGGAATAAGCCCCAAAATGATATATATGTTGAGAATTGTTCGCAAAAGTCGCGAAGTTTGTTTGAATTGAGCATTTTATTTTGCCTGAAACCAAATATGTTTAGTCCCAGTAGATGATGGCGCTAATACAAAAAAACACACCAATACATATACATGTACAAGTAAGTGTATCAAGTATTGGTTTTTGAGTGTCCCGAATATTGATTAATATCTAGTAAGTGTACGGAGTATTGACCAACATTTTGAGGACATTTAAGTGTACCGAATATTGCTAAGTACCATGTTAATGTGTGTACGGAGTATTGACCAAAATGTTGAGAACATTATTCAATTTAACTTGCAATACTCTAGTGTACGGTATACCGCAGTGATAATACACAGGATCATATCCATTATTCGCCATTCCCACAAACTATTACACTCAGTCCAAATTAAGTCTATCAAGTCTTAACAATCACTCCTTAGATATACCAATTGGTGCTGTTCAAAGCAACTGGTTGCAAGTTAAGTTGCTTTTAATACAAAAATTGATATTATGAATCAGTTGTATTGGACAGTTGAGAAAGATGGCCGCTTAAGTCACGTGACTATCAACACAAGTTTTGCCGTATACATGTATATATATATATACTATTTCATGAATCGGTTTAAAGTTAACCTTTTCATTAAAAACGACATTATTCAGCATGTTTTATTTATTTGTGACCGATTAATTTCACAGGTACTAGTAACTGTATCATTAAAAATGATTAATACACCTGTTACTATATATAGTAACATTTTTGCGTTGACAAAATCTCTATTATCGTCCCACCGGGGATATTATCATCAAAATGTTGAAAAATGATAATATCCCCGGGGATATTATTGATCACGTCAATAATCGCCCTGCGATCGTGCGCACGCGCGACGTGACGTTATTTACACGGCTCCTATTGTACGTACACGTCGAAACGTACGCTTGAAGGCTACGCCTAATAAATTAAGGAAAACGGGACATCCATACTTCTTTATTTTACTAAAAAGACATAATATTTAATTGACCGTCTTCTTTTAGTTCTATTTTGCCTCGGAATGAGAATTTCACTGTGCTATTTCTCGTTCTTTTGAAGGTTCATTCGTATCAATTGACGAATGAAGACGTGTAACCTTTATTCTATACTGTTATGTAAGATGCTGACATTGTGTGCGTTCATATATTTCCTTCGCTGGAACATGTATATTAAACAGTTCAATAAATGGGCGCGCTGTGGCATTGAATGATAATATCCCCGGCGCTTGATAATGGCATTCGGGCTAGCGCCCTCGAGCCATTATCGTCGTGCCGGGGATATTATCATTCGATGCCACAGCGCCCCCAGTTATTAATCTCTAAATAAAAAACAAAATTATTTTTTTGTGTAAAATTTAGGATCTTTTAAACTACAATGTATATATCAATTTCTGTAAAAAAGAAATTCTTTTTAAATGATACATTTGCCTGTGATTAATTTACAGTGTACCAAAAGAAAAATTTGATTTGTTTATTATTTTTATTTCAAAACGCAATAACTTATATTCTATGATTATTATGACAGTTCGAGCAATCACACGAATCCAATATACCGGTTACATCGGTTCGCTTGTCAAAACTTACCATGATAAATGATGTCCGATCTACATTTTTGATGTCAAGTTTAAATCAATAAAATATTCAAACATAGGCAATTAGACGTAAATTAGGATATACTTCATAGTTGACACAGTTATGTAAATATTGACAGATGTTATAGATATGATCAATATGTGTAAATATGTAAATATGTAAATATGTATCAAAAGGATAACCTTAACCTTTTAATTTCATCTACAATATATTAAGAAAAGATAGGAGCGGGAGTAATATAAGTTTAAAAAACTTTTTTCCTAATCCTTTAGCAATTGTAACTTATTACATGTATGTATACACATGTTGTAAAATATTTTCTGAATAAATGCTGTTTAAACTAAGAAAAGATAATCATAATTTTTTATGTACTATGTACTTCTTTATATGGGCCGGTGACCTGACCATGCAATTTATTATATTGAACTTGAAACCATAAATTTGGAAGTCAAAATTAAATTAATGACTACACTTTAATGAAGGCTGGTCGATTAAAACATACTTTCAGTGTATATTTCAATATAAGGTCCCAATTTACTTTAGAACGAGATTTAAAGGGAATGCTGAATGGTACCCGACGCATTCCATAACTTACACGAGTTAGTTAGTGTTTAATTAACTTATTTGCTGTTATTAATTAAAGCTTATTTGCATGCGGACAAAACCTGATTAAAACATATGAATTATGTTAACAGATAACTGAAAGACATATCTAAGTTTATACCACTTTCAAACACTGATGAAGAAGGTTAATTATATCGGAAGTTTATCCACTTTCCCTTTTAATCTTTGGTTCAGCTAAAGATAACATAGCTACATGCTGAATGACGAATATCACATAGCGATGTAACCACGCTGTGATCATTAAATACATTAAAATAACACCAATTTGGGAAAATCAACGTGCACGATTTTCCCTAAATCATCAAGACGTAGACATAAATGAATATAATTACATCAACCAAGTTTAATTGATTTGTATTAAAATGATACAAATGGTTATAAATTATTACCAAAATAGCTCAAATGAGAAGGGTCATTGGTCGTTATTGTTCAAGATACCAAACGCGTTATTAGACTATCCTATGCGTTTTATCTTATCCAAAGTAATTTTAAAAATAATACTATAGCCTAAACATGGTCAATTCATTGTACTCATACAAAATCACACAGAGCATTACCACAGGTGACCGTATCAGTCGTAGATCCTTTGAAGTATATTGAGTCATAACTCGATACGACAACCTGTGTGCCAAATTTGGAAAAACAAGGAAATGATAAGCGACGTGCGCATTGTTAAAATGATAATATATCCACGTATAAAATATGCTATTACTAGTATATTTATTATACATGTATTAAAAACGCGTTGCATTATTTCAAATTATTTGTTAGTTCCACTGTTTTGCTGTTTCCAAATCAATAGGTATATCATAAATGCCTCCTCGATAGCCATTTGGTTGCGCGTTCGCTTCGAGTGCGGGATGTCTAGGGTTCGATCCCTGGCCGCGTCCTACCAAAAGACGAAATAAAAATGGTACCAGAAATTCCCTTGCTAGACGCTCAGCATAAAAGGGAAACTGGCTTCTCTTCTCTCATACCCTCGTGGCGATGGATTATATCAGGAATGAGGTGTCGAAAGTGATTAATATAAGTTCACAATTTACCTTAAATAAATTAGTATAAACTAAATGTAACATATCAAAACCAAGTGTGAACAATTGCGCTCAGGAATGTGAGGGTGCGGGTTCGATCCCAGTCCGCGACATATCCAAATTGCTAAGATTATAGTACTAGTGTTACTCCCTTTTGCGTACGCTTTTTTTTATTCCGCTATCGTTACTTTCACGACCCAGTATAATATGTTTATATATGAACTTTATAACCATATACACAAGTACCGTCCTATTTGGTGCGCAGTTTATAAGTGTTGCTACAGGATCGATTGGTACCAATATTACCTTATTGTGAATACTCTCCATTTTTATGCAAATCCATCAGAGGAAATACATGTATTTCATCATAGTTCCTCATAATTTAATATAAAATAATTTTGTTATTGTAAGCTGTGCACACCCTTCTGAATGTCGATTCGGATAAAACGACGAATTAACAGCGCATTCCAGAGCAGACCCTTTCAGCTTAAGTTTTTCCTTCCTAATCAACGTCAATTACAATTATCATACAGATATGGTTAGCTCTGTTCTGTATATATATATCAGAACTAGCATCATATAATGCGCCTTCCTCCTGACCCACAGTGCTTCCTGTTTGCGATATCTCCATTGCAGCGATCGCCTCATATTTTCTACAATAAACTCAATATTTAAAAGTTCGCGTAACATTATTTAAAAGTTTGAAATACTTACGGTTAAGAATAATTAAGATGAAGATGATTCGTATACGTGAGAATGGCATGTTTAGTCCAATAAAATGTCTTTCTAAAGTTGCTGTCGAGATAAAACACCTATTAAAACATCATTTTAGACTCCAAAGCTATAAAAAGGTCCTCAAAACCTCTACACACCACTTGAGCACCCAAACTGATTCATTCTAGGAGCCGCTTAAAGATAAAAACACAATTTACCACAACATGTAAGTTCTTAAAGATAAAAAATCACAGCCCACTATACGTGGGTATTCGTGTGATAACCGAATAGCCACAAAATATGTCCAGAAAAATTGTAATAAAAATCACTGATGATGATTAGTTTAAGGAAAAGTGATATTTTACATCGAGGTGTGTGAATCAGTGTAATATGATGATGATAAATAAGGACATGTTTGGGGGTATATGGGTATGGAGTGAGTGTATGTATGTCTGACATGTTTCCCGTGACGTGTACAGACAAATATTTGAACCATCTGCAGTGTACCTTTGAGATTAAGGGTATGCATCACAGCTTGACAACGGAAATCGCTCTCCTATACTGGACATTACTGGACTGAGACTTATATCGCGTTGTTAAAATGTTTGTCAACCGTGTAAATGAGTTTACAAACCGTGTTTAAACAGTAGATAATTATCTCTGTTGCGTAATATCGCCTTTTACAGAAAGTTAAACGCCGATTAGGTTACTGTTCCTTTTTCAATGGAGATTTTAACCGTTTTATAAATAGGCGTATGCGGGTGGGCAATTGACCTTGTCTATTTTCCTTGAATTTTTTATCAATCAGGGATGATATTCACAAATCATCTTAAGGGAAAACTTGGAATGTTCTTAAAATTTCCTTTAGTGTATATATTAAGCTAAAGATTATCATATTGTATATAATTTAGTAGCTTCATGACCAATACGAAAACATGGGTTATTCTTCGTTTCTTGGAAAATATATGTGAAGTTCAATTTTTCAACTATTTAAGTTTTCCGTAAATATACTTTGTGAATACAAGCCCAGCTTGGGGCCGGGATTACAACGAATACTTACACTCAGCACTCAACACTCAAATATTAAATTGGTACTAAATGTTGTTTTTGGCTTACTTCCTAGTTTGATTTAGTGTATTTGTAAGCTATAATTGCAATTCATCAGTCTGAGTACTGAGTGTGGCACTCAGATTCAATAATTACATTTACACCTCATAAATGGTACAAAATCGCAAAGAAAAGTTATCTAATGTTATTTTCAACACTCATTAACTATCTTGTTTTTCCTCATCTACATTTGCAATCTAGGATAAATAATAGCCCATTAAATTACATTTTCAATATTTGAGTGCTGAGTGCTGAGTGCTGAGTGCTGAGTGCTGAGTGCTGAGTGCTGAGTGCTGAGTGTAAGTATTTGTTGTAATCCCGGCCCCAGTACTAACTTCTTGCTCTTCTTAAGTGCTCATTTATGTGTCGGATATGGACTTACCAAATAGGGTGGTTGTAAAACAAACGCGTACGCAACATGTACGTTCAAGCTACCTACATATGTATTATATACACGTAGACGGACAATAGCGAAACAATACGTGTTATGTACGTGTATTAAGTCAAGTGACAGTTGAAGTATGTTTTGAATTTATTTTCCTCAAGAAATGAAACATTGTGATTTAAAAACGATAAGTCTTTGGGCTAAATGATTGGGAGTTTCTCGTGCCTTACACATACCTGTGTGACGTAAAACACAACTCTCTACCCGTCTAATTTCGTCTTCCACACGCTCTTAATTTACACTAATAGAAACTACACCGACTTCATCTGGATGACGTAATGTTTCTCAGTTACACGCAAACCTCCCTAATGTCAAGACATTAATACTCCACCCTTCCACCACAACTATCTTGTTCATGTGACAGTCAGGCTAGCATCTTAAGGAAAAACTTAGATTAAAAATATTTGAGATGCCAACATATTTCCAAAGTTATAAAGAATAACCCATAATTTTTGGTGACTATTGTAGCCTTTACATTGTGCTTCTAAACTATGTAAAAAATGATAATCTTGATTTTCATGTTTAGCTGATACACTTTTTAAGATTTTTACTAAGATGCTTTGTGACTACCACCCCAGGATCTCCCGCAATCGAAACGGACACTCTACCGCTATGCTATCGATGAGGCGGTTAAATGCGAACGCTCACTTTCTTGTATGCATGTCTAAATATTTGATAAACATATATTGGACGAATTTATGTTTAAGGGGAGGTTATTCTACTTCAACATGAACTGTTCATCCCATAAAAGTTCAATAGACTGGTTATGTCCCTTGTGACAAAAAAGCTGACAAATTTGTGTTCAATCTTACATGGAAGACGACCTTCAACTTGTAGTCATTCCCTTCTGGTTACCGATTTCCGGAGACAGCGATGTAAACCTTAAACGGAATGATAATAATAATAATCATATTTACGGACAATGGTCACTTTTCTGGACGAAAACCGTATCAACGTGATGGAATATTGCACTTTTATCCCCAGATTTTGCTTCCACTGAAAACACACGTTAAGCTCTTTCAAAGGTATGTCCACGGGCGAGTGCCGACACCTCAATCTGCCTGTGGGCTTCTTCAGACCTTTGTCGATTGTGGAACATTTGTTAGCAGCGCATTGCAAATGTGTTGTTTTCTCGTTGAGCATTGTGTCGAGTAAATGTGGTATGTGATGTTTTGTATGTTTTATGTGCTCGGCTGTTTAGGTTGAGTGCTGCATTCCCTTCCTGATTATCTATTATCTTTTTGTTTATGAATAGCCGTGGTTGCAAAATGTTGGGTAATACACATGACGTAACGAAAATCGCCAACAAGATGAACCGTGTTGCTTAAACTGCCGAGTCATTGAATGTCTTCATTGATGTTACTATTACACTATGAGCGAAATACTAAATATGTTGCATGCTTCGTAAAAATAAAACTTTTGTTTGGAATCATCTTGCATGTTATTACTTCTTGTGCTAGCAATGTTATAGACATGTTCTACTAGACTGATTTCGTATGTGATAAACTATACGAACATTGATGATGAAATGCACATTTTTGTCTAAACGTTATCGTGCATGTACAATTACCACACGCAAACATGTTCTGTTTCCAAACATCACTAATGTCGACAGACGGTATACTATGGAATAATACGCAGCAAAATCCTTAAGCGATTACAGTGTGGACATATGACATGGTATGTGGCGTAATGTTATATTTGGCTTAGAACGCATCTTGTAGAAATACTCGTACGCCAACAAAAGTTAAAAACAACCGTATTTTATTTTTCGGCCGATTTATATGAGATATTCTTGACGCTCAATCCGAGAATGCCGAGGTAATATACATGATACTTATTATTTTATAAATATAAAACTTTTTGTCCGAAACCGGCTCAATTGCCTGGCAAAAACTGTAAAGTTTTGCACACAAATATTAAGTGGCATTGATAGTGCTCATTCTCGACTTGAGCGTCGGGGATGTCTTGTTTAAATCACAGGTAAATGTATCATTGAACACTTTTTTACAGTTTAGATACCGGTATATAAATTTTACAAATAAGAATACTTTTTCAATGATAAAGTTACCTGTTGTTTTAATTGGTCTAATAATAATAAAACACCATTGTTTTTACCTTTTTTGTTGACATATTTCTACTTGTGTTCTTAGCCAGAAGTTACGTCACATACCACGTGGTATGTCCACACTAGATTGATGTGGTGTAATACTTCATTCGTGAAGGTCGACTGTGTGAATTAACATGTACAGGGTAGCTATACCACGTGGCTTTTTGCTACAGTTACAAGTAGAAATTTGTAAACATTGGAGCATAAATATAGTCATAAGTATTTTATTTCTAATGGACAAACGGCAGAGTCGCGAAAAAAGATTTTATATATCATGGAAAGCAAAGAATTGTCACCTTAGCGTGGCGTATATTTCATAGAAATCCATGAAGAAATAAAATACTAATGGCTTTTTTATTTTCCAATGTTTACCAATTTCTTCTTGTAACTGTAGTCAAAAGTCACGTGGTATTGCTACACTGATGTAGAGTGGTGGATTGTATTTGCAATGTAACAATAAAAAATAAATAAAACATGCATAGCATAAATGATCACACTTTTATTACGTACACAAATTATACAGATATCAACACGTTCTCCAAATGATGATGGTACATACAAGCGATCATAACTACGTGTATGTATCAACATTGAGACAGCTATACAGCCCTGCGTTCAAGGAAAAATCACGTGACGCACGTTTCGTACCAGGTACGAAACGTATGCACGTTGTTTTTCCTTGAACGCAGGGCTGGTGACATAACATATTATAGCATACAGGGTGTCCCATAAAATATGGAACCTATGTAAGCATTACGCCATACAGGGTGCCCCATAACATATGTTACCATTACGCCAAATACGCATTTTCGTGTTGCCATGGTAACGTGTAACTGTTAATGTACTGGGTATTTTATAAAAATGATTTGAGATTTATGCCAGTTATACAATAATATTAACGTCGCATTCGGGCAAGTTTCATACCGATCTAACGTAAAATAAACTTTTTAGAGCAAAAATACACGTACTTTTGGATAACCCTGCCTATAAGCGAGACTGTAATGTTTGTGTTATATCTTCTTCGTTGCCTAGCAACTGGTAACGAGAGTAAATGTTACATTAACACTTTAGGTTCTCGATTCAAGTTTCGAAACAATATACATGTACATGTAATATTTTATAAACAACATACTAAAGTCATAATATCACGATACACTTTACTCGCAGCACTGAACTGGTGAGCGTCCATAGACCTTTATTAAAAAAACATATTTTTAAAATAGGTTCGGTATCGGATAGAAAGTAGAGTATGTCCATGAACCAAATTTTGAATTATTTGCTCTTAATACAGGCCAGTGCCGTATTAGGAAAAGTATTTTCTCTTGGCATTCGGTTGTCATGGTAACAACTATTATGGAACACTCTTTACCTAGTACAGTGAAACTCGGATGAAGCGTTTTTCTGCTTACACATTTACGTTTATCATGGGGGTCATGATTTATTACGCATTTCGTTATATCGATACAGCGAATATAGAAAATGTTTATAACGAGCTATGAAGCCAAGTCCTCCCTGCAGTACGCTATAACCGAGTAAAACTGTACAAGCTTATTGTAAGACAATTACAGATATTGTTCAAAGTTAAATGGTACCGTATGTTGAATATGTGCACGTTCACCAGAATGTGTTGGATTTTATCACTGCAAGGGTTACACAAGATGTACTGAGGAACATGTATGTACAACTGAATTTGTCGTAGGTCGATGATGGTTTACATTGGACCGACTTCAATGACCTAGCCGGTCTGTGTCGGACAAAATTCATGATACAAATGCATTGGTTTGGGTTTTAGCCGCTTTGGTGCGCCGGTTCACACGAGGCTAGCCGCTTGATAGAAAGCGACAAACGACTTAATTACCAATATGGCGGATAATGATGAGCCGTTTTTAGTATTTTTAACTTCATTCGCTACACGTATACCACGTGATATCACATGCACCGAGGGTTTAACGGCGCATGCCGATCAGTGACGAATGGTGTCGGAACATTATATATGGTTATCAACATCAACAGCTACGACGTAATAGGGTTCCCGTCGACTTTTTGTTTGTTTAATCACAGAAATATGTATAAGGAAAAGTGTGCCTTATTCCTTATTGTGTGACCGCATTGTAAAGTTGATATCCAATGTAAATGTTCACGTAAACTGTACTTTGTAATGTCCTTCGAGTCACGGCGAGACAGCCAGTTCAGGGATTTGCACATACAATGCACATGTATAACATATCTGTTATTTTTGCGTTACATCCAGTTTCGTGGCAGTTTGGATATTTTATTCATTCTTATGCAAAACACACCAAAACACGATTCATGTTGTAATACTTGATGAAAAAAGCTAATTTAAATATACCACGTTCATGTTCTGTAGATTCATTAAGTAAGGTTTCTTAAATAATGTTAAAACTCCAAACTATGGTGACACAGGAAATTACGCAACAATACCAACACATGCGACATTTTGCCCAAGGGTTATTGACTTCTTCTGACGTCACAAACGTGTTTTTAGAAAGATAATATCTTCCAATTATCCACACTTTTCGATTATCAATGACATTCCTCGTAAGCTAAAGCTTGATAAATAGATTTGCCCATGCGTTTATAATGCAGCGGTGCATGTTGGGTAGAGTCTGTTTTCATCACAACTTGACTTTTACGACATTGAAGAATGTCGCAAAATCGAGTAGCTGGAACGAAACGTAGGGTTTAACTGTAAAGTAGTGTCGCAAAATCGAGTAGCTGGTTACTCACTGTGTTGAAGTCTTTAAAACACTCGAGTACAAGAACTAGAAGTTCCACACGATCTTGGTTGTCTGGCAACTCCTGCAGACCCACAGTGTATTTTTAATTCCACATTGTCGACCACATATCGCTGGCTTAGAATGAGAAGGTCGTAAGTACAAAAACGCTGTTTTAAGAAAACAAGAAAAAACAGCCTGAAAACTACTCTTCACATATGGAAAAAACAAGCTTTTTGTCATGAAAATAGGCTCATACGAAGCCCCTTGTGATGCAGATTTCAAATATGTATGGGTCTCATTTAAAGCCAGCGATATATTCAAAGGTCATTGCTGTATATGAGCACATACAGTATGTTTTGCGTTCTACTATGACGTATACACATATGATTGTACATTGAATGTGAGACATTATGAGAACCTAAGACACCAAAGTATGCCATATGATCACTTGTTCGCGCTCATTCGTCACCATATCATTCCAGTGTTGCAATTCTTTCCCTCGGGCGAACATAAACGAACCTATCGTGACTTTACCGATAACTTTATCTGAAAAATACAATGGCTCTTATTATATGATTAATCTAAGTGAGTGTTATAGATCATACATTAAAATTACACAAAAAGGAAAAATTCTCTTCTTTTGATTAGCCAAAAAACTAGTATGAACTATAAATGCCATTAATACTGACAACACGATCGCAATATTATACTTATACCATAATAGTATGTAAATACATAAATGATAGCAAATGAAGCGTTTTAGAACGTGTCTGCTTCCGGGTCGATAGACAAATTACAAGTCAAATAGTTTTGATCAGTTTTATGCCGCCATATAATTTACCAACCAGTATTACCGATATTATTACCGGTTTATTTAACCTTACCAACTCTACTTGAAACCTGTTTGTGACAGTGTATGTACAGTGTTACACGGTATTTACGGCGTGTCCGCCTACCGTTTGTGTAAAGTAGATAGTCTATAAATAGACGAGATAAGAGGTAGACTAGTACATAGTAGTGTTAAATTTAAATGCTAATTTTAACTTGAAGTCGAAAGCCAGACTAAGACGATAGCCAATCAGGCATTGATGCTTGGTCACGTGCTCATCCATAGCAAAATTAATCCATGCATATAGCAAACGATCGTAACTGATTTTACACTTCGAAGGCATCCGCATAACATTTTAGTTTCAGGTTATACTGGAAGGAATCAGATACGCCACTTTAAACATATTGCGTATAAGTCATTATAACGTTATATCAAAAGATGTTCAACTGTAAAAGCACGGAAATACATTAGACGGAATGGCAACTCATTCAACTCCCACTATTTTCCTATATAGGCCGCCATATTGGAATGAAATATCGCAATCGGCTTACTTGTACGAGACTTAGCGAGACTTGGCGAGATTCTCAAGTTGGCGCTATTTTTCCCGCTAGCCGCCGCCATCTTGGATTATTTCACCAATTCAGCCTGATTTGTCAATGAGAAATTTGTTTTCATTTAAAGCAACTCTTCGTCTAAATAAGCAAAGATGGGTGTTTATTTGTTCCGTTGTGTGTTTGGAACGTTTTTAAATAGATAGTCTGGACGATTCATCTGTCAATTGTGACATAGACCACATTTTCTGTGACCTATCCTGATCGATAAATTTTCAATCGACGGGTTTTGGATTGCTTCCGATATTTACTTTTTTAAATCCCTAAGGAAACTTATTTGCGACTGTTTTTCTTATAAATCAATATTTTTTGTGATCTTTGGGGTGTCTTCTATTTGTTGTAAATGATCAAACCACTTAGTTTTGTGGTTTTGACACGAAAAAAAGATTTCTTTTGGATAAGCCATGTTCACAATTATCGTGCTTACCGAAGCGCGCAATGCATTATGGGTAGTCAGGTCATAATTAGGCTATTTTTAGACCGTTCTGTGTATATCCGTGGTAAAAGTAGGGGCGTATAAGTTACTGAATGAAATCAGGTATGCAACCTTCAAAGAATCAGTTGAAAACACAGGAACTTGCATAATTAAAAAAAAAGAAAATAAATTGAAATTCAGTAGATAATTTTCCATTTTTTAATTTATGCAAGTTCCTGTGGTTGAAATATGTACCCTTTTAAACACACTCACCTTTATACCCTGTCTGGGGTTGCATAGCAGTGATGGTTATATTTGCGGTATCTAGTGATGATACAGGGAGTTTAAATGTAAATGATTCATTATACACTGGATTGGTACTTTTCTTAATAACTTCCGTCCTCTTTGTTTTGATTGTTTTATTTTGGACCATGAGTAAAACCTTCACATATGAATCTGAAATAAAATAATATCATACTGGTTAGATATTAATGCTACCTTTCCGATGATAGGTTAGGAAAAGTATAAATATGTTGCTTTGACTATATAAGCAGGTAACTCTGCATTAAAAGGACATCATGTACGTACAAATCAGACCATCCCAATCATAAGACAACATAAAAATTAAGATAATAAATTCCGAGACTATTTTTCATTTCTCAAAATCTGCCTCAATGACGACGAGCATCTTCGTTCCGGAGGTAACACCATTATAATATCGTTTTTGCTTCGGTGACAAACATCACCAACGTCATCAATACCATATTAATGCGCAAAGACATGTTTGAAAAACTTAAGCAAATCATGTACCAATGAAACAAACACTTTATTTTACGAGGAAACTTATCTGACAAAATGCAAATGTGACAATCTTTCATAAGAATCTCAAACTACATAAAGGAAGTAGTACTCATGTTCAACAACATGTTGAGTGCATAATTTACATTTTCTATTAAGCCTGACAGTTCCATTTTATCTTCCAGTGTTGTTTCAATTTCAAGTACGTGAGCCTAGTATTAACCTTGTCATGGGTTGAATATCATTAGGGGCATGTTCGTAGCGTCTGTTTCGCACATGTGCGGGATGTTCTACTCCGAACAACTTACGAACAAAACGGAACTGTCCTGCACAGTGTGCCGAATGTTCTACTCCAAACACCTTACGAACAGAACGGAACAGAAAGTAAAATGTTTAAGACGACCAAAATTGTAGTTGCAGCCATAATATTGGAGAAAGAAATATGCATAATGATATATTTGAATGTGACTGTTTGCCCGCAATGCACCATAAATGGAAAATAAATTTATTATATTCTATTTTATGACACAAGCGACCATTGTTCTTGCTGTAATCACGTGACTGTTCTGGCTGCACCACCTCTGTGGCGGGCACAGAAAGAACATGTTCCGAACAGTGTTCCGGTTTGTTCGTAAGTGTGTTCCACTGTCCGGAATGTGCGGAACAGCGTTACGAATGCGCCCTAGGAGTAAGCCTGGCACCATGTTTTTATGTCTGTACGTATACATGTTCTTATGCATCTTTTCTCATCACGGACTGCAAATTTCCCTTAAATTTTCTCTGGCAATTTTCTGTAACTTTGGCTATTTTACGATCCTGCTGAACATGTGGTTGGGCTAAGTTATAATAATTAATACTTAATTTTTGGATTATAATCACCGACAGAGTTGCCTTCTTTGTATATTTTGGTCTTAGCCGAGCATAGCCTTTATTTGCCAGTCAGCTTTCTGCTGAAATATGGCAGGCATATGTGTGCCTCCACCCGGATTTGAACCCGGGCCGCCAGATTAAACGACAAGCGCGCTAACCACTGAGCTACGGAGGCCACATAGCAAAATCCACCATAAGGACTGAAGCCCGTCTACGTAAGTTTAGACTTGGCAAACAGATAGATTGCGATCACGTGACCATAATGTCGTGTACTTTCAATTATAAAAACCAAAATGGAGGGCAAGCTCTTTCGATTGGTTTAATTATATAATTCCGCGAAAACCATGACTCGGGTGTCAGAAGTACCAAACACAAAATAGCAAGTGTACAATTTCACATGCACTCAGATAATGATTTATGAGCATTGCTGATACAATTTTAGAGTTCCGTATGAAAGAGGTATTTTGACACTCGTCAACCGAATTGCCAACATGATAATCAGTAGTTTGAATGGAAACACTTCGAAGTGCTTCTAATGTACATACTTTAAACGTACTTGTTACATGTGTTTCATCATATGTATATACAATGCATTTATGATTAGCACGTTAAGTAACAATTGTATACTACTTGATAAGTTGAAGGAAACATGGTAGACACTCTGCAGGCACACGATAAGAAAAAGTACAAGTATATAACATTTTGTATGTGGCATTGGTACACAATGTTTTAAGACTATGCAAATTCAAAGCCTGTTTGGTCATGCTATATTGATGCAACCTATACATCTTATTGCGAGATGTATTCGTGCGCATGCATATTCGTCATATAATTCATGGAAAGGCATGTCGTCTGAACGTGTTCAGTTCACATATCTGAATAAATGTTTCGTGACAATTCATACTATATAATATTTGTTCGTATTTATCTTATCCTCATGACGATGGGTAAATCAAATATTTGTCAAAATTGAGTTGGGGAAATGACGGACATACACAACAGAATCAGAACAAATTGATTGATTGTCTTTGGCGTTTGGTCATATTCGTTTTTACATTGTCCATGAAGCAACGTTTTGTTATGTACAAATTGTATGATATGAAACATATCGAGGGGTTAGAGCCAAATCCTGCTATGTGCTATTTCCTTATGTTTTCAGCAGAGCAGTTTTTAATAACCATTTGTTAAGATGTGGTTATTGTTAAAGTTAAACTATTAAATTATGTAGACAGTTGAAAACTTTAAACCCTAATATGAAATATTTGTGAACATTGTAAGGAATAATGTGATTTAAATGCCAAAATATTTTTGGGTTTTCAAACCCTCACTCAATGATACAATTTGACATTTGCCAGATCCAAATGTAATACGATATATATATGTGGCAAGCAGCTGATGATAAAATAATGGGAAACCTGTCCACACTATACCACGCTTATTTACACTAGACCGGTAGGCAAATCCACTTTCCTCCTGATACCAAAACATTTAAAATGTCAAACCATATTATTGTCATATATATGTATATGGAGTTTACGATAAACGTCCATGTGATGAAAATTTTAGAAACTTTTTATCATATTCAGTGATGAAATCCTCTGGTATCATATAAATTGATGTTTGTGGACTAACAAAAAACATCAAGAAAATATTATATGGTTCATGGTCTGATTAAGCTTAAATGTCAGTGTAAATCAGAATATCATTCAATGCTCAAATTGCTTCCGTACCAGATGTAGCATTTTGGCATATAAAATGTAAAGGAAATGTGACTTGAAAACATAAAAATTATGCAATTGCGATTGTAAATACACGTATATAGGATAATGACCAATACGGTTATGTACTATAATTGCAGTTCACCATGGCCACAAGCTACGAAACCTTTAAAATTAATTACGAAAGTCAGTGTTCACTGTGATATCCATCACTGTATTCATATACAATTAGAATTACATGCTGTAATTAATAGTTTTTAATGAATTTATAAATGTCATGTCGTAATTAATACAGTTTTTCATAAATTTATAAATTCATTAAAGACTTTAATATTTACGGCTTGTAAATTAAAATTTAAAATGTGTTGGTATGTTTGAATTACAAGCAGGTATGAACATTTAAAATATTAACTGGGTAATAAAATACAGAATATGTTTAAAATGAAAATATGTGTTAGGATTGACACAGCAACTTAGAAATTGAAAACTTCAATATCTTTGAAATGTATGATTTATCTTTTTTGCTTTCGACAGACAGTTGTAGTGCTGTTTTATCTCTGCATAATTGGCAAATGACCTCAAGGAGAAGAGATAGGTTGATGCTTGCGTGATACAAGGAATTCAGACGGGATGTCCTAGTCCAGTCATTCTGACTAGACTTCCTGTGTCCAGACAGAGATTCAAACCTTGAAATTCCAGATTAGTAGTTGAGCGAGCTAAGCACTCGACCACCGTTCCACTATGATATATAATATATATCACTTGCAACAACTTGACCACGTGTCATTCCATGTGGTATTTTTTATTGAGATAATACATAAAGCTATCAATCTTTTGCATATACAGTAGTGTTGGAAGATATTGTCATAAGAGATGTATATTTTCCTGATACACGTATTTGTCTAAGAGTATAAATGAATCGACTTCCAGTTATCGCAATAAGTCAACGTTGAATTGTATAGTCTACCAATGAATCATACTTATTTACTCACAATAAGGCACATACTTTGCATTGTATAATATCCCAATAAGTCATACAGTGATTAGGTTTGAACGCTGTGATTGTGGTCATTTCTGTTCTACCTTAGAAAAGTTAATTAATAACGCTTGACCACTACTTGGTGCCAAGTTAATGCATATTAGCACCTTCCTTAAGTTTGCTTACGTAGTGGCTAAACAGTATTTTAACTGAATGTCTTAATACAAATTCAAGTGTTTAAAAGTTTTTTTTCTGTTTTTCATGTATTACAATTCTTACTTTATACACCTTTATAATCAAACATTACACAGCTATGTTAATATCCATCTCGACGAATGAAAATCATTAATTGATTCGTAATAAATAGTTTATTCGTTTAAATAATACATGCACCGTTCCAAAAAATAATTCATATTAGCTGTTACAAAATTAACAAATTCAAGCACATACACGTTTACTAAGTAAGTTATACTTACTGTTATAATTAAGAATTAGCTAGTTTTATGTTATTTATTTAAGATTATTAGAAGAGCTTCTCATTTACAAAAAGATTAAATAAATGAAAGCAATTTAATGTGTTTCTAAACGCACAACATTTAAATTCATAAGGAATACTAGTAGTCAAAATAATTTTCGCCAAAACTACATTTTTCTCTCTGTATAAGGTATTCCTGTTTCAATCACACATAGCTAAATGTATACAATCCATTTTAGTCACACTTTGACATCTTATTGGAGTGAAGCTGCTATTATTATACAGCAATATAAACAACAACTGTGGTTTGACATTTAACTTACAGCGATGAAATTGTATGTACTACAGACCAGCACCCGGTGCCTTGTTGTTGACTTATATAAATTGACAAATCAAGGCTGATGTCATTTAACCAAAATGTCATTGTTTTATATGGAACAGTTGAGCGGGACAAATATTATATTAAGACACACAAATGTTATTGGTAGAGATTGATATACAGATTTGATTCATTCTAACAGATGTTAATGTTACATCTACGAAAATATTAAGAGGCCATTGATTTAAAACTGGTTTTGCCTCCAGTCAGTTCTGTAGATACACGATAGCTCAAAATGACTATTATCAATATTTAATTAATTAAGTTCGATATTTTGAAATAATTTTGAGAATAAATAACAATGGTGATACGGAACTCATTTAACTAAAAAAGTCAATTTGGCCAAGTTTATCAGATAGAAGGTTTTGGCTGTAACCCCTCGATATGTTCTATAGGTTTTTATGATACAAATGTACTTATAAGTATAGTCTAAAGATAACTTGTACGATAGAAATAATATAGTATCTGTTGTTTATGGACTATGGACTATAAGTATTATTACTAGTATAATAATTGTATAATTATGTTGTTTACAGTATATTGTCTACTTGTATGTAGAATAATGTTGTTGTAATAAACAGACACATTTTGTACAAATTACATTCATTACAGGCGCATGCAGCATTAGTTGTTTTTTGTATGTAGTATTGGGATTTGAACATACAGCACCATCGCCTAGCAATGTGATGCATAGATACATCATAAACCACTCGGCTAACATAACTTTGGTTGGTCACACTGCTTCCCAAATATATCTGCTACTAAAACGATTGTAAATTCAAACAGCTCTTATATATACCTATAGGTGACGATGCCTCCGTTTCGAACGATCTTCCCTCATATATACCAACAGTTAGACGTTCCAAATGATTGTTGTATGACATAGACACCATGACTTCTCCTTTCAAATCTGATGTCGTCTGTAACAAGGAGAAAATATGCATTAAATCTGCTGATAGAAGTCACGTGATCATTGATCTAGAGGCAAGGTACGATAAGCGATTTTCAAAACGTATTAAAACTAAATTCGACGTATAGTCCATGTGACAGACCGAATTTCATTACCAAAAAGGTGAACAGATCCAACAATGATTTTCGGTTAGCTTGATATCTCAGCAGTCTGAAAACGGTTGATGGACTTGCGGGTCACTTTGCCAAATGACCTTTTGGCGGCCATCTTTAAAGATGGCCGCCATTATTTTAAGCAATCATAAGCTTTGGGAAAACTTGAATTATTCCTCACTCAATAGGGCTATCGGCTTGCAATATGTCTTAAAATGTTCGTATTTCAACCCAACATATGTTGACATATACATAATAATATTATGATAAGGAATTAGTTCGAATTTATTGATATTCTAAGAAAACTTTGATATTTTTACCTTTTTGTCATCATTTTTTCTCTTGCAATTCTGATTGGGATTTGTATTTAGCCAGTTTTTGTTTGCTACATTCAGAGAATAATTCTAGGCATCCATAATATACATTAGATTGATAGATTTTAACTTCGTAGTCCAAAATTGGTCAGGAATATAAGACAACTAATGCCTAAATTAAATAGATATTTTAGGGCATTTGAATAGACCGTTTCCAACAATCTCAGGAATTTTTTTATTCCATGGCTACTTTGTTGATACTATGCGTATATATATGCCTAGGTGTCCAGTACAGTGTCACAAGGGTGTTATTGTGGTACCTGACCCCTAGCTGGATGGTTTGGCGGCTCGGATCCGGTCAGTTGTATGAGTTCATATGACATTATTTTCAAAAAAATGGATATTGACAGGAAAACTTTAATAACTATTCAGCGAAACGGAAAATAAACATAAACATGACTCCAAATGATTGGAAAATAATTTGATATGAGTTTATAAATTTATATTTTTGTTTATAAAGTTCCGAATATTACATTAAAAGTTCATTATTTTAACGTTGTTTTCATATTCTTCTTTAATAATAGTAAAGCATGTAAGAATTCATACCTCCCACTGTTAAATTCTATTCGTTTCGCGCATTCACTAAGAAATGAAAATGTGAAAGCAGGAACGTATTCGAAAGGTAACAATAAGGGATAGAGGGGATACAAAATAAACAAAATTATATATTTGTCTAGTGTCTAGCTTACTACTTTTCTGACTCAGGTGGACCTTAGTAACCTTTAAAAACCGTTCTTAATAGAATTTGTAAAAATATACACACACTTTTAAAGCCTCCACAACCCTACCACAACCAAGGTTGTAATTGGTGACACGATGGTGGCTGAGGAGTTAGTGCTCTTGACTACCAATCCGAAGGTCCCTGGTTCGAAATTTCATTGACCAGTGTTCAGTATTTCCCACCCAACTACAGATTAACCTGGTTGTTAACCGTGTGATATTCTCACGAGTATCGGTGCTATACGCTGGGCACGTTGAAGAACCAAAAATGAATCTGTTCGGAAAGAGCTAGGGTACCCCATCCAGATTCATTGTATCACACCACAGTCACTTCTACTTGCTGTCTCTTCAGCAAAGCACATGACCCCATATGGAATATTAAGAAGTTATCCTTGATTGAAAGGTTTAGATAATTACAACTACAAATACAACTACAAGGTGTCAACCACGGGGATATTTATCCTGCGAGTTATCAATGTTTTCAGCATCACCGACTATCTCTGCCATGCCTGCAGGCACTACCTTTAGATGTGTGCATCCACAATTACATATGGGTATACTTTTTTGTTGGGTTGGGTCATACGATATTGCTCCGTGATGTACATCCCAAAGATGAGCACACTTAGTCCTGAACTCATGGATTACTAGTATGTGTCGGCTACAGTCAATCCAGTTTTGTACATATTACGGATGGACAGCGCCATTCCTGACCATATGGGTTATTAATGCATACCGGTACGACAGATGGGTACAGTAACTTGTAACCATACGAGATACATATTACAGATCGGTTCATTCGTTCCTGTCCGTATTGAGTACATACTACACATGAATACAGATATTCTTGACCACATATGATACTTAGTACACGTACTAACCATATGAGTACTAAAACATGCTACATGAAGGAACAACCATTACTGACCATATGAAGTACATTCTACTGATAGGTACAATTGTTCCTGACCATATGGAGTCCGTAGTAGATGGGTACAGTCATTCCTATCCATGTGTGGTACAGACTACATATGGGTACATTAATTCCTGGCCATATGGAGTCAACAGTACAGATGGGGACAGTCATTCTCAACCATGTGTGGTACAGCCTACACATGGGTACATAGATTCCTGTCATGTGGGGCACATATTTTTATAGGTATATCAATTCCTTATATGGAATCCGTAGTACAGATGGGTATTGGGTATACAACTATTCCTGACCATAACTATGTCATACATTACTGACAATACTTGATACATACAGATACATACATACAGCCTTTCGTAACTATGCAGTTGGGCACGGGCATTCCTGACCATATGGTGTACATCATACAGAGGGATATAATGAGTACAGCCATTCCTGACCATATGTGGTACATTCTGCTAATGGTAATCATTCCTGGTCATATGGGTTACATAACATGTTACTAATAAAGATAGGAACTTCCATTGATAATGTCTATATGAGGTACATTCTACTGATAGACACATTCATTCCTGATCTTATTGGGGGTACTATGGTCACAGTCATTTCTGATTTAATACTAATAGGTGAATATGCATGGGCATTCCTTACCATATTGGGCTTGTTATTTTATCGGTATAGTCATTCCTGGTCCTTAAAGTACACCATATTTCTAAGTAAACCACCCTTAACCCCATGGGGAATATTCCACCGATTAAATCCATCCATTTTCTTAATATATAGAAGAACCTTCCTTCGGAAATGCTTCTGTCCATTCCAGTCCCAATAAGGTATACTAGTATGCTACTGCCTGTACATCATTTTCTCTCTCTATGGGAGTAAAGTCCACCACATAGTACATCCACTTTGGTTCCTATGGGGTACATTCTGCAGTCAAGTTCAGCTATTACATATACTGATAAGGGATAACGACCAATGACAGGAACAACACTTCCTCTCCTAATGGCTATCCCCCACATCACTTTGTCTGTGCTTGTGTCATGGGCTATCCATATTCAACAGGCGAAGCTATACCTACAAGATCCTATGATGCGTCTTACTTCACGGTTTGCTGCTATTCCTGTCTCAATGAGGTACATGTAGATAAGTAATTCTCCGCCAGATTGGTTCCCTACAACCATTGGGTGCAACTACCACTGGTAACAGTTACCGAATAACATTAGGCATAGCAACTGCTAGTCCTACTGCTTTCCTACAATCAAGGGGTACGACTAACGCCGGTCATCATTGTCATGAAAAACAGTGTACATCTACCCCTAGCCCTGCAATCAAGGGGTATGGCTCTTAATATAAACACTGGCCATAAATGTAGGAACAAATGACTTGCATCTTCGATACTAAAATTATATTGTATGTAAAAAGCACCCAGTTAAAGTCAATTTTCAGACATTCGACCATTCGACCGACTGTACATTTACTCATTGAGTCTCACGTCAGTTGTTACACTCGCTCGGCGGTGTTGGCTGCTGGCAGGCTTTTGACCCCCTCAGGTATCCATTTATACATTTGGGTAAGTGGGGAAGGTGGATTATTCTTGCTCAGAGAAATTAAGCAGTGGTCCAGGTGAGGATTGAACCGGGGACCTCTCGATCCCGAAGCATGCACCCTACATCTAGGCTCCCCACAGAAATCGTTATAATTCACGCAGCAGTTTTTAATCTTTTAAGTTAAACATGACTGTCAGTGATGGTAATCATATAGACCAAGAAGGTAAGTCTGATGATGCCAGATACAGAACCCTTCGCTTGAGATAATAATATAGTTCATTATGACTTCTCTAAAACGTCACCAAAACGTACTTTTCAGAAGACAACATATAACTTAGGAACCTAAAATTTGGCATACATTCGTGTTGAATAGGAATGCAATTCGCTAATGATTCACTATTTAGGAAAGAAAGAATCAAATATTAAGTTATACTGAAACACTCGGCCCATGGCGTGTATGATCCGGTACTAATAGCCAGACCCTCGCCTGCAAGACTTCTAGCTGGGGTCCGGTATCATACCCACATCCTATTAGTCAAAGGATTCGATTTTCAGATACCTACACATGTATAGATATGTGCATATGAACAAGCAAAGCAACTTTGAAATAATAAACCAAAATTGATGGTTGTTCCTGAGATTATTGGAAAAGATATATGCATGCGTCTTAAAAATATCCATTTAATTAGATATCAGTTGTCATATATTCCTGACCAATTTTTGACTTCAAAGTGAAAATCTATCAATGTTATGTATATTATGGATGCCTAGAATTACCCTCTAAATATAACAAACAAAAAATGGCTAAATACAAATCCCAATCGGAGTTGCAAGAGAAAAAATAATGAAAAAAGTGAAAAATATCAAAGTTTTCTTAGAATACCATAAATTTCGAAGTAATCACTTTATTATAATATTATGATTTATATATCAGCAGATGTGGGGTTGAAATACGAACATTTTAAGACATATTGGAAGCCGATAGCCCTATTGAGTGAGGAATAATTCAAGTTTTTCCAAAGCTTATGATTGCTTAAAATAATGGCGGCCATCTTTAAAGATGGCCGCCAAAAGGTCATTTGGCAAAGTGACCCGCAAGTCCATCAACCGTTTTCAGACTGCTGAGATATCAAGCTAACCGAAAATCATTGTTGGATCTGTTCACCTCTTTGGTAATGAACCTTCAATTTTCAAGGCCTGGGACATGGACTAGTAGGATTATACGCTGTTCAGCATCGGAATTGACATTTATAGACATAATGACGTTCTAACGTGTTTGGTATCGTTTGATCAGATCTCTCTCTGCAACACGATGTCACATAGTGCATTAAAATGCGTGCGAAAACGCTATTTAACATCCGGTTCCGGTAATTATTCGTTAGCGAATTATAGTGATGCCCCGTAATGAAACCACGACATGGCATATTCGTCAGCTACTAAATCACGTGATTCAGTACTTAAAATAATGGAACGGGTTTTGTCAAGCAACACTGAATGAACAAAAAACGCAAACTACAGCGTGATACGACGGAAAACAAGTCATGTAGGTGTATTCTATTATGTATACTCAATGGATTTAAAAACGCGACAATGGGTATGCTGTTTTAAAGCAGACAATTCAAAATTATGTCGGTTTGGAATAGTGCAGATTTAATGTCCGTGTATTGGCGTCAATTTGTTACCAAGATGATAAAAATCAGATGAGTATTAACAAATATATAGTACAATCAATTCGTCGATCCAGAAAACGAAAGTCGCATTCTGACCAATTGACAATACACTAAACAAATCTTCAAGTGTCCGTGTATATATTTACCCATAGCTCGGTCAATACGTGTTCGATCTTGCTGAAATTTTCAACATAAGTAGCCTGAATATGTAAATTCCAGTGATTTTATTACATGCATCAGCAAATGCTAATGTAACACATTTTTGTCGTGTGTTAATCGGGTGTTTATCGGGTGTTTGTAAGGTTGCGAATGCAGCTATGTACCCACTTTGCTGATTAGGTTCGAGTTCAAGTGTATGTACTTATCATGTCGACAGAAATAAAGAAAACAATTTTGGTTCATAAATTCACACTTTTTCATTTAAATTTCTTACATGGTTACCTCCCCTTACCAATGTCCATTTAAGGTATTGCTATTTTTACAATGTATGTTTGTTTCCCGTGTTATATAGATATACGTTTTAAATAAAAGTTGGATATGCCATTTATTAATCTTGCTTTAGTTTAGAATTTGGATATAGAAGTTAGACTATCCTTACGAAAACATTCGATCTGTTATACAGGCTGGTCATATTCTACGCTTAAACCAATGCGCCGATAAACATGTTACTTTTGTTTTCGGGACCAATGTCTTATTGGTTATTACTCGTTAATACTATTAAATTTTGTATCAAAATGACGAAATTTTATTAGCCGTCACGAATATGCAAAGACATTTTATATGGGAGTTTGTTTTCCTAAAATATACCAACATATCCAAGTGTCGCGTTTTAAAATCCGTTAACTAAAGGAAACTGTTTTCTCTTTTTTCATAACTTTGTGGCGACGGTTGTCCAATCGAACCAGGAATGGAATTGCAAAGAGTAATAAATAAAAATTCCATAAAATGTTTCACGATTTACACGAAATTTGCGTGAAACCAAAAAGAGTGATATTTACTGTTTACGATTGTTTTATGGACGTCGATGATCGCAGTACAAATAAAACAGTGACTAATGCGCATAATTAAATCAGTTCAAATATAAATGTTATGTTATAGAAAGAGAACGCAAACGCGAGGTTGTCTTATTTGGTCGAGGGCGTAGCCCGAGACAAAATAAACAACCGAGCGTTAAGTTTTATTTCTAATTTATATCATTGACCAGTGATTGGCTATCACTTTGTTAACATAAGGCGTGTCTAAATGTATTACAATGCTGACCGATTAACATGTCCAATTAAAATCAAAACCACGGTGTTGTGATTTTAAAGTTGAGGACTTCAATATAACTCGACCAAGAAAATCGATAGAGGTCACGTTGACCGAAGTAAAGAACAATAAAGCTGTATGTATACAGTGCAGGATAATATTATCCTGCACTGTAGTAATTGCACTCATTCCTTTGAAAATTAAGACACACCCCATCAATTATCATCGGATTAAGCCACACCGCCTCTGTTAACATCAATGTAAATTGCCGTAGCCATGATATAATATTATGTTGTAGTAATTGGGATAACTATATTTTATCATTAAAATGTGATATGTTTGTCATTTGTTATAATTTCTAAAAGGCACCCTTTAATGTTTTACATCTATACTTTTCCATGACAAATTTTACTTACTTCCGTGACTTCTCGCTCCAAATCTCGCCATATCACGAGACGTTCATTACTCTCACAATCATGATCTTTGAGTGGATAGAGGGCGTGGCCAATCACGTGATGTTTCTTCTGTCGATCCACATCAAACACTGTCAACTTTAACACTCTGTCATTTATATTTCTATTCGATACCTGAATAAGAGGAAATCTGCTTTAAAAGTCTCATACCGTAAACCCTCAGATAAATATCGCATCACAAGCGGTTTGTTCGCTGGCTTGTTAGGTCATTACTTGAGACCAGTTTAACCTTAAGGGGTAAATACTATAGCACACAGACAATCAAAAGCCACACAAAGCCTCATAGAAATGGCGGCAGCACATTGCCATCCAGACAAGAGGCAGACATAGAACGAACCATCCATATCCCTAAAAAATTGCTATCTCAAGCAATGAATGCGAAACTGTTGACTTTGAATTTCATGCATAATTAACCATAAAGGGAGGTAATTATGAATGATAACTACACTGAAGTGAAGAACGGAGAGACTTTTCACAGCCGTCACACAGCACTTAACACCTGCTGAAGTGATAAGTAAATACTGTAGTGCAGACGACAGCAGCGAGATACAGGACATTTCCTCGTCATTCTATAGAAGAGAGACATACTAACTATATATCAAACAACAGAGGTCTAGTACAAATGCAACACTATTATGGCGATTTTATTCAGACTGTTTGTGTACATTACTAAAATATCAAAACAACTTAAAAAAATTATAGTTTACTAGAGGCAAATGAAAAACTTTAAAAAGAGGAATGTTCTTTTACCTGAAACACATAACTCTCCTCAAATTTTGGACCGCACGTTTTCTTCTTAAACTTGGATTGCAGATATCGTCTTTCGTCGGGCATCAGATACAACCTGGGGATGAGACAGACAGCATACTTCATAACAACGCATAGATTCCCTTAATCTTAGAACAATTTGAACCTGGACATTCAATCACTCATGTCCGTATTATCTGTGTCAATTTTAAATGCATACTTTGAAGAAATAACAATCGATAACTTCAACATGGAGTTCATTTAGCTTTAGCTTTCGATCTCACACTCACAGTGTATAAACGAGTCAACTGCGGGTTACCACAATAAGGCATACACATTGAATTGTATAATCTTCCAATAAGTCATACAAGTTAAATTGTTAGTATCCCAATAAGTCATACAGTGATTTGGTTTATACTGCAACCTAACTATAATTCTACATGTTTTTGCAGTGCATCTGTACAAGCTGGGAGAAAATTCTACCAAGCTGTTTGAGTTATTGCGTTCGCAAGAAGTGTACAGTGTATATTTTAATTATAGTGAACGAAAGAACAAAGGGACATAATTATGTCTGTCAAGTCTAACAATCTGCCTGTAAACACAATTTGGTGGACCTAATTCCTCCTAAAATGTACCTGCATACAGTACTGTACCACCCTTCAAACTCATGCTGTTGTATTGATGCACAAAGATAAATTGAACATCGTTCATGATCCATAGCACAATCAAATGATTAGAATTGCAGAAACTTTTCCAGAAACACAATGAAAAAATATAGAATCTGAACATTTGCAAATATTACAGAGCAATCAAAGAAATGGAATCAATTAGCGCTGCAAATGTCTAAATTGACTATCCCGAAAAGGCAATTAATGCATCTCATTTCAATTGATTCAGAGAACACACATTTGAACATGTGAATAATAAATGGACACGTTTGTCGATTGATAAGCTGATGTCATCAATCAAAGTCTAGAACAGGAAATACGTTTCTGATATTGAAGAGTAATCTAAGGTTCTATATTCTGCTACATGTCAAATATCAAACTTCATTTCCACTTTCTAGTGAATATATTTAGTTTATTACGGAGCCTTAGTAACTGAGCTATAATACAAATAAAGGAATATTTTTTAATCAACAAGAGACTAGGCTTTCATTTCCTCGATTTGTACTACTATGAATTTAATTTATAATCCAGAGAGTTCATTCGCATTTGTTAACAGAAACTTTGAGCCAGACTTCTCTACTATGAATGTATTTATAACAAAAGAAAAACGTCTTTTTGTTATGCGCATGATGTGTGGCTTTCAAGGAAGCCACAAGTCGGCTGTCTAGATAAGATAAATACAATTTGTTTAATGGCAACAATAGATGACTATTACAACCCACCTGAGAATTGTGCCACACACATTTGTCCTCGATGGTGTTTATGTGTACAAAGTTTCTATTAAAATTTACGACAAGGTGACTCCTCAACCCCACCAAATTTAATTTAACTACACGCAATGGATGTACACCACATATCAGCCTGTCAGTCTAACACTTACAAGGTTCAATATATGCAGCTCCAAATGAAGTCTAGCAAGACAAGTGTAAAACGGACAATTAAAAAAATGGACACCTATCTGTAATCGCTTTGAAATTTAGTTCTCAAACTAAATGCTCGAGACAAACTCATAATTCACTCCCGGGACCGGAAGATAATTAAGATATCTGTATTAATACGACATGGAATAGCTCCAGTAGTACCTAAAAACTAATCAGGGGCCGGGATTACAACGAATACTTACACTCAACACTCAGCACTCAAATATTGAAAATGTTATATAATGAGCTATTATATGTCATAGATTTCAAATCTAGATGTGGAAAATGTATGGAATTGTTATATGAGTGTTGAAAATAACATTTGATACATATTCTATGCCATTGTGTACTACTTATGGGGTATATATGTAACTATTGAGTCTGAGTGCCACACTCAGCACTCAGACTGATGAATTACATTTATAACTCACAAATACACTATATTACACTATGGAATGAGCAAAAAATAATATTTAGCACCTATTTAACATTATAACAACTTCTGGTTGTGAAGAAATGTTGCAATGAACCTCAAAAGAATGAATTTCAATATTTGAGTGTTGAGTGCTGAGTGTAAGTATTTGTTGTAATCCCGGCCCCTGATGTATCAACCAATATATACTTATAATGACGACTGTCTGCTATAGGTAGTCCCTAGCTGATAGAGTGATAGCTTATTGCCACATTTGCTGATGGTAGTTCGTCTGCTTATTTTGTTATTACACTGTTTTAAAGACTGTTACCCAAATTAACTGGAATCCGATCCTGAAGATTTTGCACATTAGCTACTGCCCAACGTGGAATTCTAATTGAATCTACCGGCTGTTCGTCTATAGCTCTACCAACTCTGCTGACCTCCTTGGTTACGCCGACTGTAGTCATGTACGTACACATAGTGAAGTGTTGGCGTATGAATGAAAGTATAATGGTGTATGGCTGTATTACATGGAAATATAGTGGTGTTTTGCCATACTCCTTGTGATAAGTCACCGTATTACGTCATTTCTTTTTTAATTTGAAACGATTTGGTTAACTTACCTCACGAAAGGATCACATGCATTCGGAGTCGCAAACATTCGGCTGGGTAAATTTTTGGCTTTGATAAGTGTGACTAGTAGTTTCTCTGTTTCTCGTTCATATTCCACAGCAAACCACACCCTTCCCAGATGGTCAGGAGGAAGATCGTAGTTATCGTCTTCATCTGATATACGATAAAGGCTGGGATCTATTGATCCTAAGGCGTAGGCACCTAAAATAGAGAATAAGCAAATTTTACTCCACCACTATTTTTACATCGAATATCAGGAAAATGTAGTTCCAGTCACAGATGGGCGTATGTGTTTTTATTTTTACTTGAATTGTAAAATCAGATACGACCAACTGAAGTTCGATCGGCGAGAGTTATATTCTACTGTAATCCTCGATGTAGTACTGTGCTGTACAAAAGTCAATTGCTTTACCAGTGTGGACATACCACCTGGTATATGACGTAAATATTTGCTAAGAACGCAAGTTAAAATCTGTCAACAAACGTGAAAAACTGAAAATATTTTAGTCTTTGGCCGATTTTAAAGAGACATCATCGACGCTTAAGGTTAGGGATGAGTACTATCCATGCAACTCAATATTTTTGTGTAATATGTCACAGCTTTGCCCGAAACCGACTCGGGCAAAAACTGTGACCTTTAGTTGAAACATATTAAGTTGGTATGCCCTCACTGTTTTCGTATGAACTATCAACCGACTGTCTGCTTTAGACTAGTAACAAAGTGTCATGTATATTGTTATCCATGTTTACACGTACCTCGAGCATTTTTAACCTGTCGCTAATTAATCCCCGTGTGTCTTCCGAGAGGGAGAGAGTGAGAGGGAACGAGAGGGGGGGGGGCATTCTAACCCACTGGTACTAGAAAAAGAGGCACTTACAGAGAAAGGTTGTTGTTACAAAGAGGAGAGGGGTAAGTTAGAGTGGTTACATTGTCATATATTCGTACATGTGCCATATTCAGCAACGATTTTAGAACCTTTGATAGCCTTAAAGAAAACAGAACAGTAATGTAAGTTTTTGGACTTTCTAGGACCTGATCAAATTTCATACTCAAGTTGAGGTGAGCATAAAAAAGCTTTATAAGCCAGATAAGTTAATAGTTAATGTTCACGATGCATTTTACGCACGATGTGAATCCCGATACACCGCTTCCCAGTTCCGTGAGATAATTGTTAGTTTTTCATATGGCTCTGACGGAACTGAAAACCGATGTAACGCTGGGACGGAACTCAGATGTCAGGTAAGTATACTACTCATGTATCCTGGGTGTTACATTGGTTTTCAGTTCCGTCAGAGCCATATGAAAAAAAGACACTTCTCTCACGGAACTGAAAAGCGGTGTACATATATCGCGATTCATACCGTGTTTTACGTCGTTTCCATGTCAACAATGTTCGATAAATATACATATTATTATACGATGACGTAAAATACTAAATGTACTTGACAAGCTCTAATGAATAAACATGTCAAATATTGCAACTCATGTCGATTGTAAAAAGACGTGTCAAGAAAATAAGCGCCGTGTGAATTGGTTCCGGGAAACATTCCCATATCAAACTTGGTTGTGCGTGCCACTTAAGGGACACGATAAGACACGCATACTTTAACGTTATAGAAAACAAACAACTCAACAATACTGCAAGATAAATAACATTCTTGTCAGTAAATAAATGAAACACAAACATTATGTAAGAAAACGCTAATGGAAACGCTGACGATCAATTGAGCCTATCTATAAAGACACGGAAACACTTGACGCTCAACAATGGCTTTGAATCCCTGAGATAATTCGGTCATGATGTATATTATCTACGTCCTTTCAAATTATGTCAATAGAAAGAGACGGTATTATCTTCTGTGAAATAACTATGTTTGGTGCTTTAACCCCATGCCAAGTTAGACATTTTTGGTTATAAGGATATCGACAGTTTCTTTATATACGGATTTTTACGAAAGTATTTATAATTTCTCTCCGATACACGTTCGCCGATGATAACACTGTCTTTGATTACAAAATAAAAATTAAAATTATGAGCTTTTTCGAGGTCCATTTTTGTTCAATCTTTTGCAAAATCATATTAAATTTAAATTTAATCAAATTTCAATCTACACTGATAACAAGCGGTCAGTCGACAGTGCAGTGTTTTTATTATCCATATTTGTTTAAACACAATGTTATCTCTAGGGCGAGCTATACACCAAAGACGTGAACGCTCCGCCTTATTGTTGTCGAAGTTATGGTTAACGGATTTAAAAACGCGACACTTGGGTATGTTCGTGTATTTTAGGGAAACAAATTATCATATACAATGTATTTGTATATTCGTGAAGGCTAATTCAATGTCGTCATTTTGATACCACACTTAATAAATCCAACGAATATTAAGTAAATTATCGCACGAAAAAGACATTGATCCAGAAAACAAAAGTAACATGTTTATTGGCGCATTGGTTTTATCGTTGATTCTAACACGATCTGCGGATTAATCCATTAAACAAAGAGAAGACCTGACCATGTTTTATTACCCCCATAAAACATGGTAACAAATTGGCTGTTACAATTTACGTCCCGTATCACATGACCTATTTATGAATGAATGGACGTAACCTTTATAGTAAATATTTAACGGACCGCGAATCCAGTGTTACAGCTATGACGCATCTATTTTTAGAAACTCCAATATACTCTCGAAATTAAGATTCATAAAAATTTCTGATAATCAATTCATTTATATTTTTTATTTCACGACATAGATACACTATGCTCGTGTTATTAAAATTGTTTCAATGTTTAAAATGTGTTTTTTCCTTCAGGAAATTACGAAGGTCGTTTGCATTAACGAGGGAGGTAATTGTACCAGCTAATAAGCCACTCAATTTCAGCGTGGAATTAGGTTCAATGTCAAATGGGTGAAAATGGAATGCGCGCAGTTAAATAGTGCGGAATACTATCGTATTTAGAATCGAAATAAAAACTCTGTTCTTGTATTTTGTCTGTGAATAAAACACGGGCACTCGTTCGGATGCGGAAAATTAAATCACTCGTGCTACGCACTCGTGATTTAATTTTTCCGCATCCGAACTCCTGCCCATGTTTTATTCACCGACAAAATACGCGAACAGATTTTTATTTCTTAAACATAACAGATCGAATGTTTACGGAAGGCTAGTCTAATTTCTATATACAAATTCGAAACTAAATTGAATATGATAAATGACATATCCAACTTTCATTTAAAATGTGTCTATATGACACGGAAACATTGTTGCAGGAAACATACACCGGTGTCTCATAGACCTGCAAATAAATGTTTTTATGGTTAAGGAGAGGTAACCATGTAAGGGATTTTGGTCAGAATGCGACTTTTGTTTTCAGGGTCGACGTATTGATTGTACTATATATTTGTTAATACTCGTCTCATTTTAGTACCAAAATGACGCCAATACGTTTACCTTTAATTTGCACTATTCCACTACCGGCATACACTTGAATTGTCTGCTATAAAACAATATACCCCAGTGTCGCGTTTTTAAATCCGTTTAGTATATTTGTCAAATGCTTTCAAGCAAATCCATTGAACTATGTACTGATATTTTACCGCTAAAATGTATTTGAAGGTAATTGATTGACCCACTAGCGTAATTACAATCATGATAATTATATTAGGAATATCGGTCTAAATTTTGACTTGACATGCAAGTAAATTATCAATGTACGTGGTATGTGACGTAATTTTTGGCTAATAACACAAGAAGGAATCTGTCAACAAAACGATCAAAACAGCCGTAAGTATTTCATTCTTCGACCGATTAACGAGACACCCTCAATGCTCAATCTGAGAATGAGTCCTATCCACGCGACTTAAAAATATTTTGCAACAAACTTTCACAGATTTTTTACGAAACCGGCTCAACTCTGCCTGGACAGCAATTGAGTCGTTTCCGTACAAGAACTATGTGGCATGGATAATACTCATTCTACACATGGTGTGTCTACACATAGGATGCTAGCACACGAATCATCATTCGTATTCGGACTTTTTTGTACGTCGTTAAGTAGCAGCTTTCTCATTGTCTTGATTATATGTGGCACATGGTTATATGGGCAAATCGGTCAATATTTGATCACGTGTTGCTACGATCATTTGTTCTACATTTCTGATACATATATTATAGTTGTTAGTGGCATGTCCTTATGTAGCTTATGTATGCTACAGCACGTCATAAATAACAGTTCACAGTGGCACGTACTAATAATGTGACATGTGCCTGTGGTCTTTTGCTTTACATTTCTGATACATATAGAACACTTCTCAGCTGCATATTAAGTCTTAAGTCAGAACATGTACCGCTAGGATTCGTTAATTATTTCCAGCATTACGGGCATTCAGCTGTTTGATTGCTGAAACTAGTTCGGTCAGCTTTTCGACAGCTGGAACTTGGGGGACAATTTTCGCGTTCGGTTGTGTGTTGGGCATTGTACTTTGTATGTTTTGATGTTTTCTGTGCTCGACTGGTTAAGTTGAGAGCTGCCTTCCCTGTCTAACTTACTGATATCATTTTACGTAACGAAGCGCCGTGATTAACTCGCACATATCATGTATGTAACTAACTCGATATAGACGTTTGTATTTGGGGTGATGGGCAATTCTCAACAATGATTCCATTATATGCGTCGGCTTATTTACCAAGTCAATTTTATTTGAACTAAAGTCGGACTAGTCCATTCACATACTACGTTCATACAGACATAATAGAGAGGTTGCGAAAGGCAACGTGTAAAACGTGTACGTGAATACTATTTTTGGGTATTTCGTCATCCAGGTATGTGTAGTTTCTACAAGTAACGGACGTGTGACAGACGAAAATATAATGTGTACTACGTCACACAGGTATGCGTATGCACGGGAAACTCAAGATTTTACCTCCGGTAGTCTCAGTGAGTTTATATAAACACTCATTATCGAATCACGAAGAAATCATGTAACAACTGCCATGTGATGTCACACGCACAGGTTGTGTTTCGCAAGCCAATTTTAATGGCAACGTGTACGTATACATGTACGGGTAGCTACACGTACACGTAGTCGTTCACGTTCGCATCGCAACCTCTCTACTAACTCATTAACAACGTACACTCATCTTATTGAGGAAAATCGACATGGGTGTCAAACTTTTATGGAAGGGTACTCGGAATAGGCCCATGCTTACCAGGTTACTAATCCAGCACACTAACAGACAGGTCATGGTTTAACAATATATGCATCGTCAAGAATTGGTAGGGCACGAACTGTTTAATCTAGATGTCACTTATAGTCTTTAGTATGAACCATTTTAAATGGAAATGGGTAAAAATTCTTGGCGCTGGCTGAGATAGGAAATATTCCTTACACGTGTCGATCAACTCAGTTCTAAAGTGTGAGACAACTGTGCAATAACAATTATTACGGTGTGAAGTTTAACAGCAATACTTATTTTAAGACATTTGGCATTTACTGTGATGCATTAAAAATCTTTTCAATGGACTGCATTAATCTTTGCAGTTTCCGTTCAATCGATTGGTGTCTACATTAAAATATGTGGGTGCCTTTATTGTATGCAGTTTTACAGTTAATTAGTCTTTGATGCCGATCACAGCCTTTATTTGCCAGTCAGCTTTCTGCTGAAATATGGCAGCCTTCACCCGTGTTTCAACCCGGTCGCCAGATTAGACGGCAAGCGCGCCCACCATTCAGCTACGGTGGCAGTTGTAAAACCTTTGACTTATGAATCACACACATGTATATAAATTATTACAAACACAGCATATGAAAATAGAAAAAATACGTAGATCTAGTACAAAATCGTATTGTATTGTAAGAAATTATTACTTTCATAGCACCGACATAATTATGGCATCATATAAAGATCGAAACAAGTCCTTTGTATGCTTGCAAGATATAATTATAATTCGATAGTCAAACACACAACAATAAATATAATCTGGGAGACACAGTGTTATGGATTATAATATAAATTTATCATATATAATAACATGAAGCCGTCAGAAAGACTAGAAATTGAGAATATAAATCTATAACAGTGGAATAGCCAGACGCATCATTTGGAGATAGGCAACCGTCAATGATTGAATGTCGACGGGATTATGGACTTTTGTAGACTTTTGTCTGGCAGTTATTCGGCGTCGAATAGACTGGCTGTATAAGTTAAATACTGCGGGGGGAAAGTACAATGGCTTTATCATGGACGAAGAGCAACAGCCTTTTAACAACATATGCTCGAGTAGCAATTGGTAGATCGCGGTATAATGCGATACTGTTTATGTGACTGTATCACCCCGTGTACCTATTGGATTTTCCACTACCTAAGACTGCAATCTGTATAATTAGCAGACATGTAAATGAAACATTGAGTGCATCTTTCCAAGGTCTTCTAAAAAACCTTTAGAAAAGAAGCAAGCCCACAGACTCGAGTACAAATTATTGTCAATGACTGGACATGTATAGGGGTGTAAGCGAATATCTTAATGGAGTATAATGAATGAAGAATGAGCTATACTTGTTTCTAGTTTACCCTTAGATACAAGTCTCAGCAATTCAATTAGGATGTAAAAGACTACTGGTCTGTTTCTTTGTATGTGGGCTTTGAATAATACGTTAAGTGTACCAGGAACGACGATTTCGTGTGCTGTGGGTTGCTGTACTTTTAACTGTTCAACTGTTGGTTGGTCGGGCACATTGTTATGACCGTGGTCTAAATACAAAATCTAACGAAACAACCAACACTCAATCTAAATGTCCGTCTATGGTACTTAGATATTGTTGTTGACATTTGACGAAATATCAAACAAAACGTGATGGCATATGCTTAAATAACATCGTTGAATACGTAATGTTTATTTCATATCGATATACTAGTACATCAAAACTTTGTCTCGTTCTGTCTGAAACTTAACATCTTCCGTAAAAGTACAACGCCCTACCCTGACAGCCGGCCGCGTTACATCCCGTTTGCAATAATGAACACACATTGAAATAAAACATTATTATCAAATCATTAAACATGTATAAGTTAGTTATATGTGTCATACATATACATGTATTAACTAAATATTAAACTTTTATATTTTTATATTAAACAAACATAATACATGTATTTTATTGCAATTTGCGTTTTTATTGCAAAACGGGCTGTTACACTGCCACCTTTTAGTGAATCAAGGCAGGGGTGAGAGCCAACAGACAAACACTAATCACAAGGACGACAACACGTCAGAAGGACGACCACACGCCAGAAGGATGACCACACATCACAAGGGCGACCAAACGTTACATGGGCGACCGAACGTCACAAGGGCGACCGAACGTCACAAGGACAACCACACGACACAAGGGCGACCACACGTCACAAGGACAACTAAACGTCACAAGGACAACCACACGTCACAAGGACGACCACACGTCACAAGGACGACCACACGTCACAAGGACAACTAAACGTCACAAGGACAACCACACGTACACGTAACAAGGACAACCACACGTTACAAGGACAACCACACGTTACAAGGACAACCACACGTACACGTCACAAGGACAACCAAACGTCACAAGGACGACCACACGTCACAAGGACAACTAAACGTCACAAGGACAACCACACGTACACGTCACAAGGACAACCAAACGTCACAAGGACGACCACACGTCACAAGGGCGACCACACGTCACAAGGACAACTAAACGTCACAAGGACAACCACACGTACACGTTACAAGGACAACCACACGTTACAAGGACAACCACACGTTACAAGGACGACCACACGTCACAAGGACGACCACACGTCACAAGGACAACTAAACGTCACAAGGACAACCACACGTACACGTTACAAGGACAACCACACGTTACAAGGACAACCACACGTACACGTCACAAGGAGAACCAAACGTCACAAGGACGACCACACGTCACAAGGACAACTAAACGTCACAAGGACAACTACACGTACACGTCACAAGGACAACCAAACGTCACAAGGACGACCACACGTCACAAGGGCGACCACACGTCACAAGGACAACTAAACGTCACAAGGACAACCACACGTACACGTTACAAGGACAACCACACGTACACGTTACAAGGACAACCACACGTTACAAGGACAACCACACGTCACAATGCTTACCACACGTATACGTTACAAGGACAATCAAAAAGCAATACTCAACACAAACAGCATAAATGCTTTATTTGAGATAAACAAAGCAGGCGTATATACGTAGTAACAAAAGAACACATGCCACCATTTGAAAAAGCAAAGTTCCAACATTTATGCCCGAATGTTCTGGACAACGGTGTTTCTCTTTGCCGACTATCAGTATTTCCTTTCGTGAACTGCACATTCGATTCTTCATAATTATGTATTTGTTTTTTTGGGAATTATATCGATGTAAAAGATAATTACATCTCATTTCCGAAACCATCATTTTATGACGATTTATTAGTCTATGAGAACGGAATAGGGTGAGCTGATATGTGCCTAAAGCTAAAACATTCCATAGCTCGATTATTCATTGGTAATAAAACTTCAACCGAATACTAACTTAACATTTACATAATTACAACACCATAACACATTTTTATTTTGATATAATTCATTGTAAAAATATAAGTCGATTTACTGTTTTGGCGAGTGGCCAATGATCGTGTTTTTTCTGTAATAAAAACGCTCGCACACATCCTTGGAGCCATGGAGATGATATTTGCGTTTAAGAAACAGAAATATTCAATAATAGAACGCCATATTGTTTGGTATAAATGCTTATTGAAAGTCTCTAGAGAACAACAAAACGTGCCCATATTGTAATGTACAACTTTTTGTCTGAAAAATACACTCAGTACAAAAAGAAACGCCGATTTGTGTACACTATGTGACTTTAAGATTTTACTTTTGTAGTGATGTTATATAAAATGTTAGAACAATGTGATTTTATGTGAAATCGATTAATTGTCCTTGGTTTATGTTTGTAGAAGTAATTATATTTTGTATAGATATTATCCAATTACCGATAGCACTGCTGCAGTAGACGCAAACCCATTTCCCCCCAAATGTGCGTTTCCTTTCGTGCGGAGTGTAATTAACAAATAAATGTATATGAGAATAAAGGAGGATGCTTGTTTATTACTCATATATATTTGTTTGTTGGGGCCACTCGTACTTCAATTTACTGTAATTATGATACAATTACGAGGTATATAACAGAGCAAACACGTTTAGCCAGCCATTGCGGAAGCAATATATGATAGCTAGGGAATCTTCATAGGAAATTAATGTAGAATCTAGTGGCATCAACTACTAGCTTGACTCGAGCGTATTTGGCAATAAAACGACAATGCCATGCCAAGGCTTTAATGGGCCGGGCGACGTGACCTACAACAGAACGATACCTAAACGCTTCGATATGACGTCACGAAACAACGGTTCCATACGTCTCATACTACTGGAATCACCAATCCATGTGCAATGATTATAAAGTGTTTTCTGTGCTTAAATCGATTCCTTGCTCAAACTTGAAAATGACACAAACAGTGAAAGATCTCGTGTTTTACTGAAGCTGAGTCGGTCGAAAGCTACACATAGCTTATGATTACTTTGTTATACTGTAATCGACAATAAATAAATTTTGACTTTGACTTTCTGTATACATTGTATTACGGTATCTACTTTTACTTTCAGCTCTTGATATAAAGAAGCATCGGACACAATGATGTTTCTATGCTCACCACAACCTAAGTATGACACACTAGATTGGCTCCTCTTCAATGCAACTGTCAAGTCATCTTTACATTATAAATTAAATTACTCTGCTTTCTTAAAGGCTATCCTTCTCAAACATGACTTATCAGCGTTCTAATTTTTGTATCAGCCAGTCTTCGAACCGACCAACAGAATTGACTACGGACTAATATCTTGCACATGAACTGTAATGTAGATTTCTAGTCACCCTTTTTCTTAGTGAGGGTTCACAAATACTATTCAGTATTCACACAACCTTCGATGAGCCAACAAGAATCCGAAATATAATATGACGGAGAATAGAAAACCAATAGCAATACCTTTACACGAACTAGGCTAGTATGGATTACCTCCCATTTTAATACATTACTAAAATACCTGTTCTGTAGTTCGACAGGGAAATTGGCTAGAGCAAGCCAAGTGCAAACACGACAAGGAAATTACTATCACTAAATTGCACCTCAATGCGTATCGGAAATGAAATAAGATGGTATTTAAACTGCACTCGTTAATTATTGATCACATCTAATTGCCATATTACTAGGTATGCAATCATGGCCTTCATTGAAGTATTGCATCGACTAATGATGACATTTAAGTAATGCTTTATCCCTTACCTCAAAGCTCTTCACTAGGCACTGAATTATTACAGTCTCCATAGCAATGTAAATGTTATTAAATGCTACGTTAATTATCATGGGTATCAGTTGTCCTTATAGATAAGCACAGCTTTAAAGGGGTTTGACTTAAGAAAACCATAAAAAGAAATATTTGTAAGTATCGGTACAATGTAGATAGCAACGGAATGATTCAGAGTTGTATCTACATGGCATTAATGCCATTATTAAAACGATAGATATACCAGATTTATACAGCGCCTTTTTCATGCGAACACACGTTCAAAGGCACTTTACATATAGTTTTGAAGCCACAGGGGCACAGGTGTATCCTCTACCAGTGCAGATACAGCATGATCTGACCAGAGGGACAAAGTGAGAGAAACCTCCTAAAGCGAGAGAGATGCATTAGTAACAGGCATGTCCGGCGCAGCAGAAGTGCTCATAGGTCTTATTTCGAATAGACAGTCTGGTTCTGTAATGTAACTAGCCGAGCACAGAAAACAAAACAAAAATCACATACTACAATCACACGGCACATTGCCCAACACTTAACCGAACGAGAAAATGAACTGCTTAAGACCTAGCTGTCAAATTGATATATGTATGTAATGTCAGCTGAAATCATTGACAAAGTTACTTGGATCGAAGATCAGATGATGGATGTTTTATAATTATAATCTTAAGTTACGTAATTGCAGAAAATATCCCAAACCAATATAATCGGTATTAACAAATTAATTTGTTCCTTGTACATGGAATACTGTTACCTTGGAAACGGTGCAAAACTTGAGTATTTGAGGGGGGTTTATTTGAGTTTTGTTTAACTTGTACCAATTTGTTTTAGGTCGGTGAAACACATTCTTACAACTTGTATTAATCACTCTGGACACATTTTCCCCGACGGTATTCATCACCACCACGGTATGAATGACATACATAAGGCAGACTTCCCCTTTATGCATGCTGAACGTCTAACAAGTGAATTATGTGTACCCTTTTTTATTTCGTATTTGGTATGACCCGGCCTAGGATTGAACCCGGGACCTCACGTGCTCAAATGCACTCTCTAACTGGGCTATCGAGACGGTTATTTGCTTATTGTTCAATGCTAGAGATGAACGATTGCCAGTTGACATGGCTTTGGGTGACCGGCTTGGGGTTACAAATCAGTGGATTGATTAATAAATGATTTTTTTCAATAAGGTTTGATCACCCATATAGCGTTACGGTACTCATGCATAATGTGATTAATATTCTTTGCAGTTCGATTAGAGAAAAATCCGTCTGCAGAAACTTTATTGATTGCTGATAATTAATCTGATAGGATAATTATTGGCATTCAATCTGGTAACATGCGGCGCTAACATCACGATCGTCGACATCTCTTTCCATTTACAGATCACAGGCTCGAGAACATTTAATGATTTGATTACACGCCAGGGAAAACTACAAAACTGAAATACGTTTCTTGAGAGAAGTATCGGATCATTGAACGGCTATATATGTTTAATTCTTTAAAACATTCGTTCATATCTACCCGAGTGTTTTGCGTAATACGAATAATCAAAGTAAGTGGTAAAACCATAGTTGGTCGTACATAAACACCGTTTTTGTTCGAAGATATTTACGCTGGTGGAAATCTTAGCAAAAATGTAACATTTTCGCAAAGAAACCCACAAAGATTTCCACGACGCGAATTTAACCACTTCTACAGCATATAAATACATTGTACATAGCAGCCACGAATGAACTTTAGACAGTCGATGCGTATTGACAGACTGCCAATCTGCCTTTATAATACATGAATTGTAAATGTTAGAGCAAAGTGAATGCTTCATTGTAATTGTGCCTTTTCGTTTTTTCTTCTTGTCATCGGGCTATTCCTTTTCTGTATGTGGTTGTTCATGTGGTCCGAGGTTGTGTTTTTACTCCGGTAGAATGTCGCAGTCGAGGAGTAGGATTTTACTTGCCAAAGTCTTTTCAAACTGTTCTTGTTTATTTTGATGGCTGTCTTTCATTGTGATGTTGTCCTTTGATGTGTGTATTGAGTCTTGTCGTTTTTCTTGGTACCCCTTTGATGGGCTTTTTGGATTTTACTGTTTCCGTTGAATGGTGCGCTTTTCCTGTCCGATTTATTATTGCCTATGTGCTGATTCGGACGTGTTTAATAGCCTTTGAATTCTTGAAGGTTTTCAAATCCCCTGTGAAATGGAACGCGGCTGAGTGGTTAGCGCTCTTGACTACTAATCCGGAGGTCCCTGGTTCGAATCTTGGCCGGAGTACTACATATTTCAGAAATGCTTTGAAGTGTTTCCCACCAAACTAAAGATGAACTGGTTGGATACACAGAGGAAGTCTCTTGAATATCGGTTCTATACACCGGACAAGTCGAAAAGAGCTAAGGTCGCACACCCGGATTCCTTGGATCACACAAACCTTCTACAAGTCTCCTCACTCGAAGCCGAAGTTCAATGGCCAATTGGGCAGGGATAAAATGGAATGACCACGTACGCAATACAATCTCTTCTGTTCTTGATTTCTATTTCGTACGAATACACGATTTCTATGTCACTTCTGGCCATCCATAAGTAGAAAAATGCGAAGAACAGAAGCAAAACATGTAACATACCGGAATTTATTATGTCCGCTACAATCTTGGACCAATATCAAAACCTAAACAAACATTTTCCATAACTGCATATAAATTGTTACTGTCGCCATGGCGAGCTTAATGTTGTAACATTCTGAATAAATACATAACATTGGCACACATACCAGATGACGTCGTCTCAATATTAAGGAGTGAAGAGTGCATTGTCTGAAACAATTCTGATCACCTCGGAATATACGCATGGCAACAGAAATTAATCAAAGGAGAACATGGACGTAGATGTAGGGTATCAAATGAACGACCCTCGAAGATGTTTTAAGATTGTATGTAACACAAATCTTTCCATGAAATTAGATATAGAATATTTTTGTAAAATAATTTTTAAGGTTAAACTTATTACACCTCTTTCAAGAAATTTGTTGTACCGTATATATACGGCTGTGTACATGTCGGTCCTTAGTGTTTAATCGGTTTTTGACTGAAATACTGTTTAAACCGAAACTATACGAAATATAAGCAAAACGTAGGGTCAGTAATCGTAACTCATGTGTCCGTATTCCAGCTATGCTTAGAACACTGACTCCAGAAAACAAGATTGCTGTTCGAAATTCTTATAAGATTGACTCCTTACAGCGGTCTTTGCTGAAAATAAATGTAATTAAATTATTTCTTGCTGTAATAATAAGATATAAACATAAGACGCAAGGCAACAACAGCACCATCAAATCAAATCAAAACCCACCGGACTGTGACGTCACATTTATGACGATGTTCTGGGAGAAACATTAATTTCTTACGTGCAAAATCAATTTTTGAAAACTTGTATCATTATTTTCGATATTAATGTAATATCACGGTATTTTAAATATTTCGTGTACATTAGTGTTTTGTTTCCACATACTCGTTAATTAGATAGTTTCAGGAGAAAGGGAATTACATTACACCAAGCCTTCCCCAGGGACACATATAATAGCGAAATGGTGATTGTTTTAAAATGTATACGGTCTTACATTAAGGCAACGACCTCGGGAAAGTGTTTGCACATGTTTTACGCTTTGATTGTCGAAAGAATACCGCATTTCTAACATTTGAATGGACATGTTTATTCATCCTAATATTTGTTTACGTAAATGGTACAATAACAACTTTTAGTCGCGGCTTCTCGAAAAGTACAAATATAAAGCGGCGAATGGTTACATGAAAGAAACAAAACAACATCTATTTACTGAATGTTATCGTGGGAATTATTCAATGCAACCGGCATTGTGTATCTACGTGGTAGTTTATTAAATTAGGTTATATCATGGCTACGACAATTTACATTGATGTTAACTGAGGCGATGTGGCTAAATCCGATGATAATTGATGGGGTGTGTCTTAATTTTCAAAGGAATGAGCGCAATTACTACAGTGCAGGATAATATTATCCTGTACAATAAATAACTGTTTATATACAACTTCATTGTACTTTACTTCGGTCAACGTAACCGCTATCGATTTTCATGGTCGAGATGTATTGCAGTCCACAACTTTAAAATCACAACACCTTGGTATTGATTTTTATTTGACATTAATCGGTCAGCATTGTAATACATTTAAACACGCCTTATGTTTACAAAGTGACAGCCAAAGATATAAGTTATAGTTAGAACATATTAAGTAAATTTTAATGATTAAAAAGGACGCAAGACGTCAAGTCTGTTAAGAGAAAATTTTAATGATTAAATTTTCATTTAACCGCGAAAATTCGGCGTTTTCATTGGCTCATAATATAGGTTATATTCAAAGTTAGAAAAAGACACTTAACGCTTGGTTTTTTTTATCTCGGGCTACGCCCTCGACACAATAAGACAACCACGCGTTTGCGTTCTCTTTCTATAACTTATTATCTTATTCAGTAGTTCGTTACAGGCATCGTTTGCTCGTGTTTTTCGCGTCATCCACTCTTAACCTCCCATCCAGTTTCCGCGTTTTTGCATCATCCTATGACCTCCAATCCAGTTTCCGTATTCTAACATCGTCCTATAGCGACTCCCATCGTGTTTCAGCGTTTTCTAATCGTCCTTTTTTAAACTCCCATCCGTGTCCGTGTTTTTACATTGTCGTATCAGAACTCCCAATATGTGTGTATGTTTTTGCCTAGTCCAATCATGAACTCCCAGCATATTTCCGCCCTTCTTATTGTTGTCATGTCACATCGTGCGTTGCGTTTGCGCATCGTCCAATTGTCACCACCATCGTGATATCGCGTCTTTTCATCGTCATCTCGTATGCTTCTCCTTTACGAATCAATGAGCTCTAAGAGTGCAAACAACGAGGTAACTTCAATACCACAATATTTTTTTTATCTTGATTTAATTCCCGAAACCTTCTATTGAAATTTTGACGTGCGACCAGTGTCACGTCGTATGAATAACCATAAGTTTGATATATCAAACTTTACTGATGATACATTTTCTACTCTTGTTGCTAGTCATTTTAATGAAGGAACTCATAATATGTCTAATTTTTCTTTCTTGCCAATTGATGTTATAGATAACAATATCAATCGTGTATGCAAGGAAACGTTCTGGATACATAAGCTGCAAACGCTTCATCCCAACAGTCTGAATTCAAAAAAATTGTTCACTGTATGAATACATGTATTACTAAATGATCACTGTTTTAGTACTAATACGTTATTTCCTATTGTTGGTTTTTATATATCGTATTGCTATAGGAAACATTTGTATTTTATATCCGTATAGTTCTAAATTTTGAAAGTTCATTACGATAGAATTGTTTGTACAATCTAACATGCTTCCGCCAATTAACGTAACGTCTAATGTGCATGACGTCATCCGTTGTTTGTTTTCATTTATATGTATTTCCTGATGAAGGGAAAATGCCGAAACGTTAAATATACTCTATATAATTAATTTCTACACGTTTTTTTGTTGACATTTATCTTTGCCTTCAATACCACGACACTCTAATATCTGTCATACATTACATATAATATCATCCATGCAGGCGACAAACATAGTTTACAATTAGTAGGCTATTTGACATGTGCCTATTTTGCAAGAACTCGATCACTAGTCTGCTAATTATCCAAGTCACGGAAGTACTCTAAGCCAAATTATATTAAATGTGACACTTACTGAAATGAAACACACGTGAAAAAAACATTTTCAGATGTGTGTTTAATGAAAGTTAATGACATGTCCATGCTCGTAATCAATACTAATAATTTAGAAAATCCGTTCCGATTTGTCAAAATTTCAATAGAAGGTTGCGGGAATTAAATCAGAACAGAGATCTCTTCTAAGTACGATACTACGATAATTATCACATAATTGTTTCTTGGAAACAAATCCTAATATAAAATCAAAAAAACTCGTTAGGGATTATTTTTCGCTTTATTTGCGAATTAGCTTAGTTCGCGGAAATTCATGCAAGTGAACTTACAAAAACAGTTTCATGCAGAAATTAGATATTTCTGAAGATACCAAACGCGAATATTTAACCTTGCGAATTTCTTCAAAATAATGAATTCGCGAAACTTTAACCTCTGGGGAATATTTGATTTTACGGTTCGTGTATTTAGGTGTGCTGAAATAACTAAGAAGTGTCTATTTACCCGAATTGTTTTGAATTTTTATATGAAACTTTTTCCATTGCCACACAGCTTTATTGAGGTCTTATAACAAAAACATGACACATAGAATAAATTAAATATGGTTGTGTACGTTTCAAACATATAAGTCATAAATCAGATGCAAATAACATCATTTTAGTATCCATATATTCCGTGATCAGACCAATAAAATACGTTTAAAACAGCTATACATTTCAAATGAGACATTTATACGATGGCATATAAAGAATTGAATATAATAACACAATATTATGAAACATCAACTCATTTTTATTCGTCTGTGACGAAATGTCCTGGAGGCTCAGTGTACTGTAACCTCCAAAAACTAATTCGTTTATGTCGACGTTCTACTGGTTTGCCCTTTTCTAAGTGGTAATGCACAAATTCCAACTTCTTGCACCGAAGCAGATCACTTAACTGCCCGAAATAACCGCAACAATGATCACGTTTAAACTGCGGACCTTCTATTTGCCTATATAGGTCTGTAAAATTACATTAAATGCCGTTTAGCATTCGTTAAACATGTTTAATCATCGAAACTAAAGACATCTAATCCAGAGCAAATGTGTCTACATTGGATTCGCCTTGTAATAAGCTTTTCACGAAACATCGGACCTTTATCATCAGCTGGACCGTTTTTCCCAATACCCTGCCTGTGAAACAATGGAAGTGTTTGGTATGTAAGTGGACCACCACAGTTCACAGCCGTCTTGCAGAGAAAGAAATTAAACATGCATAACTAGCCCCAGGCCATAAAACTTCTCAAATAATTTGAATATTAGCAGAAAACATGGAAAACAACTGCAATTTGAGATGACGATAAAACTAAAAATGCAAAGAAGGGTGCCATATTACATATTTACAGGACATTCAATATGACAGAAAATTGAAATAAATTTTCATTGTTACCGTCAGCATGTGAAAAACTGAACTTAAATATTATTACAAAATAAATGAGTACAGAAAATTCATATACAATTCAAACTATTGGAAACATGTTTGACTCACTGGATGGTTTTGATTAAGAAAGACTAGGATCTGTGTAGAGCTAGCAGCATTCTTATTCGTCAACAAATATACAGCCAATAATCCATACATATGGGTAAACGTTATATACGGACATTGCGTTACGTCGTATGCATTTACGACGTAGGGAACAATAATGAGCTAGTAATTGTAACTGAAAAAACAGCAAACATATAATCATAACTGTACAAAATTTAAAGATCAAAATATGAATTTTCAGCAGACTAATTTAAACAAATATAAACATTAAAACACAAAATATAAACTTGATTGGCTTCGTAAGCTGTTTTGCCAGTCCGCTCGCACATTACATCTCATATTTGTAAGTATCGGTACATTATAGATAGCAACCGAATGATTCAGAGTTGTATCTACATGGCATTATTAAAAAGATAAATATACCAGATATATACAGCGCCTTTTTCATGCGAACACACGTTCAAAGGCACTTTACATATAGTGTTGCAGCCTCAAGGGCGCAGGTGCATCCTCTACCAGTGCAGACACAGCATGATCTGACCAGAAGGACAGAGTGAGAGAAATCCTCTGAAGGGAGAGAGATACATTAGATACAGGCATGTCCGGCACTGCAGAAGTGCGCATAGCTCTTATTTCGAATAGACAGCCTGGTTCTTTAATGTGCCCGGTGTATAGCACCGATACATAGCTTCCTGGCACCTTTAGCCAGATACTTTGTATTACACACGGTCAGAAAAGCGGAAACTATTTATAAATATTTCAGAAATGTCAAGTTCCGATGCCGGGATTGAACCCACGATCTCTGGATTGACAGCCCAGTGCTTTACCACTGAGCTAAAACCGCTTATTAAAAAAGATAAGAGAAAGTCGTACAGGGAAGGCAGCACTCAACTTAACCAGCCGAGCAGTGAAAACATAAATATACATCACATACTACAATCACACGGTACAATGCCCAACACATAACCGAACGGGAAAATGAACTGCCCAAGTCCCAGTTGTCAAAACGTTGATTGACATAGTTTCAGCAATCAAAAAGCTGAATACCCTTGCTGAATAACATATTCAGTAATACGACTAAAATACCTAGTTCCAGTCGCCCGAAGTCCTAAAAAGTTAAAGAATAACAGTAATAAAAAGCTGAATGCCACAGTTTTCACTGAATATGAACTAGTTTCAGCAATTAATAAAAGGAAAATTCATAAACTAGACATAAATTTCCGCAAGCAAATCGTGCAATATCGGTCCTTAAGATTTGTTTTGGTATTATATCTCGGTCGTCTTCGTGATACATCCCGCTTGTGAAAACATATAACCGGGGTTATAAATATAGGCAATGTATCAGCTGTTGAATTGTGCTAATAGAAGGTGGAGAGTACAGTCAATGTCTCTGTATTCATACAAAGCATTTCATAGTTTAACGATTTAAACCATCGTACTATTCTGGACGAGAAGATATGGTATGGTTTTTATCCACATGACATTTGTCAATGTGATATATATATGTATGTAATGTCAGCTGAAACCAATGACAAAGTTAAAGTCTGGTTACTTGGATATAAGATCAGATGATGGATGTTTTTTAATTATAATATTTAGTTACATAATTGCAGTAAATACCCCAAGCCAATATAATCGGTTTTAACAAATGATTTCGTCCCTTGTACATGACATGCTGCTACTTTGGAAACAGTGCAAAACTTGAGTATTTGAGGGTGATGTCTGTGAGTTTTGTTTAACTTATACTACATGTAATTTGTTTTAGGTCGGTGAAACACATTCTAACAAGTTATATTAATCACTCTGGACACATTTTCCCCGATGGTATTCATCACCACCACGGTATGAATGACATACATAAGGCGGAATTCCCCTTTATGCATGCTGAACGTCTAACAAGTGAATTATGTGTACCCTTTTATTTCGTATTTGGTATGACCCGGTCTAGGATTGAACCCGGGACCTCATGTGCTCAAATACACTCTCTAACTGGGCTATCGAGACGGTTATTTGCTTATTTTGCAATGCTATATATATGAGATGAACGATTGCCAGTTGATATGGCTTTGGATGACTGGCATGATGTTACAAATCAGTGGATTGATTAATAAATGGTTTCTTCAATAAGGTTTGATCACCCATATAGCGTTACGGTACTCATGTATAATATGATTAATATTCTTTGCAGTTCGATTGGAGAAAAATCCGTCTGCAGAAACTTTATTGATTGCTGATAATTAATCTGATAGGATAATTATTGGCATGCAATCTGGTAACATGCGGCGCTAACATCACGATCGTTGACATCTCTTTCCATTTACAGATCACAGGCCCGAGAACATTTAATGATTTGATTACACGCCATGGAAAACAACACAACTGAAATACGTTTCTTGAGAGAGGTATCGGATCATTGAACGGCTATATATGTTTAATTCTTTAAAACATTCGTTCATATCTACCCGAATTTAGCAGCCATTGCTCTGAGTGTTTTGCTTAATACGAATAATCAAAGTAAGTGGTAAAACCATAGTTGGTCGTACATAAATACCGTTTTTGTTCGAAGATATTTACGCTAGTGGAAATCTTCGCAAAAATGTACCATTTTCGCAAAAAAAACTCAAAGATTTTCCACGACGCGAATTTAACCACTTCTACAGCATATAAATACATATCAGCCACGAATGAACTTTAGACTGTCGATGCGTATTGACAGACTGCCAATCTTCCTTTGTAATACATGCATTGTAAATGTTAGAGCAAAAGTGAATGCTTCATTGTCATTGTGCCTTTTCGTTTTTCTTCTTGTCTTCGGGCTTTTACTTTTTTGTATGTGGTTGTTCATGTGGTCCGTGGTAGTGTTTTTATTCCGGTAGAATGTCGCAGTCGAGAAGTAGGATTTTACTTGCCGAAGTCTTTTCAATCTGTTCTTGTTTATTTTGATGGTTGTCTTTCATTGTGATGTTCTCCTTTGATGCGTGTAGTGTGTCTTGTCGTTTTTCTTGGTATCCCCGTGATGTTCGTTTTGTGTTTTGCTGTTTCCGTTGGATGTTGCGCTTTTCCTGTCCGATTTATTATTGCCTATGTGCTGATTCGGACGTGTTTAATAGCAATTAAATCCATCAAGGTTTTAGCCTATTTACAATACACGGATTCACAATTTCAAATCCCCTGTGAAATGGAACGCGGCTGAGTGGTTAGCGCTCTTGACTGCTAATCTGGAGGTCCCTGGTTCGAATCTCGGCCGGAGTACTAAATGTTTCAGAAATGCGTTGAAGTATTTCCCATCAAACTAAAGATGAACTGGTTGGATACACAGAGGAAGTCTCTTGAATATCGGTTCTATACACCGGACATGTTAAAAAGTCTATTCGAAAAGAGCAAGGGTTGCACGCCCGGATTCCTTGGATCACACAAACCTTCTACATGTCTCCTCCCTCGAAGCCGGAGTTCAATTGCCAATTGGGCAGGGATAAAATGGAATGACCACGTACGCAATACAATCTCTTCTGTTCTTGATTTTTTTCTATTTCTAGTCTATTCGTACAAATGCACGATTTCTATGTCACATCTGGTCATCCATATGTATAAAATGCGAAGAACAGAAGCAAAACATGTAACATACCGGAATTTATTACATCTGCTACAATCTTGGACCAATATCAAAACCTGAATAAACATTTTCCATAACTGCATATAAATTGTTACTGTCGCCATGGCAAGCTTAATGTTGTAACATTCTGAATAAATACATAACATTGGCACACATACCAGATGACGTCGTCTCAATATTAAGGAGTGAAGAGTACATTGTTTGAAACAATTCTGATCACCTCGGACTATACGCATGGCAACAGGAATTAATCAAAGGAGAACACGGACGTAGATGTAGGGTATCAAATGAACGACCCTCGAATATGTTTTAAGATTGTATGTAACACAAAACTGTCCATGAAATTAGATATAGAATAAATGTTTAAAATAATCTTTAAGATTAAACTTATTACACCCACTTCCAAGAAATTGTGATACCGTATATATATTGCTGTGTACATGTCGGTCCTTAGCGTCGTATCGGTATTTGACTGACATACTGTTTTAACCCAAACTATATGAAATATAAGCAAAACGTAGGGTCAGTAATCGTAACTCATGGATCGGTATTCCAGCTATGCTTAGAAAACTGACTCCAGGAAACAAGATTGCTGTTCGAAATTCTTTTGGGAATGACTCCCGTACAGCGGTCTTTAATGTTGCTGAAAATAAAAGTTATCAAATTATTTCTTGCTGTAATAATAAGATATAAAGACGCAAGGCAACCGCAGCACCATCAAATCCCACCGGACTGTGACGTCACACTTATGACGTTGTTCTGGGAGAAACATTAATTTCTTACGTGCAAAACAATTTTTGAAAACTTGTATCATTATTTTCGATATTAATGTAATATCACGGACTTTAAATATTTCGTGTACATCAGTGTTTTGTTTCTGAATTCCTACCGCATACTCGTTAATTAGATAGTATAATAGCGAAATGGTGATTGTTTTAAAATGTATACGGTCTTACATTAAGGCAACGACCTCGGGAAAGTGTTTACAAATGTTTTACGCTTTGACTGTCGAAAGAATACCGCATTTCTAACATTTGAATGGACATGTTTATTCATCCTTATATTTGTTTACGTAAATGGAACAGTAACTTTTGGTCGCGGCTTCTCGAAAAGTACAAATACAAAGCGGTGAATCGTTCCTTGAAAGAAACAAAACAACATCTATTTACTGAATGTTATCGTGGGAATTATTTAATGTAACCGGCATTGCGTATCTAAGTGGTAGTTTATTAAATTAAGTTATTATCTTATTCAGTATTTCGTTACATGCATCGTTTGCTAGTGTTTTTCGCGTCATCCACTGTTAACCTCCCGTCCATTTCCCGCGTTGCATCATCCTATGACCTCCAATCCAGTTTCCGTATTCTAACATCGTCCTATAGCGGCTCCCATCGCGTTTCAGCGTTTTCTAATCTGCCTTTTTTTACACTCTAATCCGTTTCCATGTTTTTGCATCATCCTATCAGAACTCCCAATATGTGTGCATGTTTTTGGATCATCCTATCAGAACTCCCAGCATATTTCCGCCTTTCTTATTGTTATCATGTCACATTGTGCGTTGTGTTTGAGCATCGTCCAATTGTCACCACCATCGTGTTTTCGCGTCTTTTCATCGTCATCTCGTACGTTTCTCCCTTATAAATCAATGAGCTCTAAGAGTGCAAACAACGATGTCCCTTCAATACCATGACACTCTAATATCTGTCATACATTATATAAAATGTCATAAATGCCGGCGACAAACATATTTTATAATTAGTAGGATATTTGACAGGTGCGTATTATGCAAGAACTTGATCACTAGTCTGCTAATCATCCAAGTCACCGAGGTACTCTAAGCCAAATTATATTAAATGTGACACTTACTGAAATGAAACACACGTGAATAAAACATTTTCAGATGTGTGTTTAATGAAAGTTAATGAGATTTCCTTGCTCCTAATCAATACTAATAATTTAGAAAATCCGTTCCGATTTGTCAAAATTTCAATAGGAGGTTGCGGTAATTAAATCAAAACAGAGATATGTTCCGAGTACGAACTACTGCGATAATTATCACGAAATTGTATCTTAGAAACAAATACTAAAATGAATATAAAATCAGAAAAAGAGGATTATTTTTCGCTTTATTTGCGAATTAGCTTAGTTCGCGGAATATCGTGCACGTGAACTTACAAAAACAGTTACGTGCAGAAATTAGATATTTCTGAGGATACCAAACGCGAATATTTAACCATGCGAATTTCTTCAAAATAATGAATTCGCGAAACTTTTACCCCTGAAGAATATTTGATTTCAAGGTGTGCTGAAATAACTAAGAAGTGTCCATTTACCCGAATTATTTTGAATTTTCATATGAAACTATTTCCACTGCCCCACAGCTTTATTGAGGTCGTATAACCAAACCATGACACATAGAATAAATTAAGTATGGTTGTGTACGTTTCAACCTGTAAGTCATAAATGAGATGCAAATAACATCATTTAAGTATCCATATATTCCGTGATCAGACCAATAAAATACATTTAAAACAGCACATACATTTCAAATGAGACATTTATACGATGGCATATAAAGCATTGAATATAATAACACAATATTATGAAACATAAACTCATTTTTATTCGTTTGTGACGAAATGTCTTGGACTTCGTAAGACTCAATGTACTTTACCACCAATAACTAATTCGTTGATGTCGACGTACATGTACTACTGAAATGCCTTTTTCTAAGTGACAATGCACAGATTGTAACTTCTTGCACCGAAGCAGATCCCTTTACTGCCCGAAATATCCGCAAAAATGATCGCGTTTAAACTGCGGACCTCCTATTTGCCTATATAGGTCTGTTAAATTACATTAGATGTTGTTTAGCATTCGTTAAACTTGTTTGATCATCGAAACTGAAGACATCAAATCCAGAACAAATCTGTCTACATTGGATTCGCCTTGTAATAAGCTTTTCACGAAACACCAGACCTTTATCATTAGCTTGACAATTTGTTTTCCAATACCCTGCCTTAGAAACATTAGAAGTGGTTGGTATGTATGCAAGTGGACCACAGTTCACAGCCGTCTTGCAGAGAAACACATTAAACATGCATAACTAGCCCCAGGCCATAAAACTTCTCACATAATTTGAATATTAGCAGAAAAAGATGGAAATCAACTTGCAATTTGAGATGACGATAAAACTAGAAAATGCAACGAAGGGGGCCATATTACATATTTAAAATACATTCAATATGACAGAAAATTGAAATCAATTTTCATTTTTTACAGTCAGCATGTGAAAAACTGAACTTAAATATTATTAGAAAATAAATGCGTACAGAAATTCCATATAGAGTTCAAACTATTGGAAAAATGTTTGACTCACTTGGTGTTTGTGGTTCTGATTAAGAAAGACTAGGATATGTGTGTAGATAGCAGCGTTCTTATTCGTCAGAGAATATACAGCCCATAATCCAAACTGCTTCCTCGATAGCCCAGTGGTAGAGCGTCCGCTTCGAGTGCGGGAGGTCACGGGTTCGGTCCCTGGCCGCGTCATACCAAACACGAAATAAAAATGGTACCAGAAAATCCCTTGCTTGACGCTCAGCATATAATGAAAGCTGGCTTCTCTCCTCTCATAACCTCGTGGCGATGGATAACATCAGGAATGAGGTGTCGAGAGTGATTAATATAAGTTTGAAAAACTTGTTTCACAACCGATCTTAAATAAATTAGTGTAAACTAACAACTATAATCTATACATATGAGTAAACGTTGTATACGGACATTACGTTACGTCGTATCCATTACGACGTGGGGAACATTAATGAGCTAGTAGTTGTAACTGAACAAACCGCAAACATTATAATCATAACTGAACAGGGAAGACCGCACTCATTAAAAACAGCAGAGCACGACATTATTGTTATTTATTATTATAATACCATATGTATGTAACACTTTTATTATGTAATTACACGTTCAAACGTGCTGTACACTATCACGTTTAAGACATTGTTATATATATATATAGTGTTATCTTTACATGCGTTTATCTATATATTTCAAATTGTTTTACCAATGTCTTAAACGTGATTGTACAGCATTTCTGAACGTGTAATTACATGATAAAATATATAGGTATCATTTGATAGACAGCATAAATCCGGAATTCAGAGCACTGTGTCTGAACTGTAATATCTTGATATGTAAAACATTGGCAAAGCACCATAAAGCAGGATAATCCGAACTGACTTTATCAAGATGACGTTCCCTAGACTTTAAGACAATCCACTGATGTCATATCAGTCTAGTATAAAAACGTATAGGCCCAAAAATACTCGTTTATCATAACGTTTATTTTGCTTCTGCTTAAACTCACTAAATACATATTTTAAACATATTCCCGGGTGAATATAAATATCATTTTTATTACAAATACCTATTCGGTAATGAAGCTGCGTGCAATTGTCATGAAGTGCGGGTATGTACATGTAGTCCATGTTTCCTCTCTAGCAGCCATTCACCAGTCAAACAAACGGGCGACACGGCTTCAAAGTAATTGGACGCTTCATAAGGCGGTCTTAAAGTTATGCTTAGTAAAGTAAAATAAAACTGCGTGTTTCTATGTGGCCAGCAAATATTTTTGAAAATGTATTTCATGTATATTTCGTTCTCACAACTGTACAATAAACGATATACGAATAAGAACACATTTCTGTTTTCTCTTGTATATATTACAATACAGGGAGTAGAAATGGTAAAAGTTTTATTGTTTCCGGTAGCAGTACAGTTTTAAAACCTTTCTTCACAGACACCGAGACAAGAGAATTCAGTATTAAAACACAAACAAATTGATTTATATTCTCGATTCTAAGTTTGTAGGGAAGTTAAAATGTCTAACGCGTAAAGTGTGGTAAATGGTATCAGTAATTGGAACAGGCAGTCTCCTAGGTGACGGTGACTAAGAGGGTCATTACAAAACGAGTGTGTGTAATGGGGATTATTTAAAGAGTGTTTATCATTTATTTACACCATGACTACGTATTTAATTAACAGACAACGGTCTGTAATTAAACTTGTACTTATTGTTGTTTTGATGCTCTGTGTCATTTATTTCAAGCACGCCATCTTAGTTACGTACGTATATTGCCTTGAACTCTGGAGGAAAAGTACCTATTAGGAACGTGACACTGGCGATATAAAGTAAAATCAAATGGCAACTCTTAAAAGTTACTTTTCTACCTTAAACACGATCGATTAATATCTAAGTCAACTGTTTGGAAAACCAAAGTAAATATGAACCAAACATACATTTTGAAGTGACTTAAAGGAAAGATAGGACGTAAGTGCAAAACTGCTTAGACAAAACTAATGCTACTATCTACAATGTAAGAACATCTCTTTACTTAGAGGAAACAAGCCTTTTCTACTACAGTTAGGTCAACACGTCCTCTTCCGATTTTAAAGACAATGAAATCATAAGAAGCGCCTTGTATGGCAGACTAAATACGTATGAATCAAACGGCAATTATGAAGTGCCTTGTACATAACGGCTAACTGATATCTTTGCCATAGAAGAATAAGGTCATAAGTGCAAGAATGCCAAGAAAATACGGTCTGAAAACTACTCATTATTTTATGGAAACCAATATTTTTCTTAGACAGTATTGTCAATAGGACGAACTCCTTCGTTTTTCATGACAACGGATTCATAAGAAGCGCCGTGTTGTATATTTCTAATATGTAAGAGTCTTATAATCCTTCTAAGGTGACGATATGATCTCGTGAATAGAACAATACTATGAACACATGTTAGACAATGCATCTGATGGACATTAAACAAACAGCGAGGATCTATTTTAAGACAGTCTGTCATATCAGTGATTCAGACTCGCTATAAAACATTAGATGACGTTAAAATTTGATGAAATCTCACGGCTTTAATTACTGTTCCATTGATTTTATGATCGGAAGATATCTAATTTAGACCATATGTGTGAGACGCAATTCCTCTAGTTATTGTTATATTATGAACAACTTGCCATCTTACGACTGATGTGTGTCATGCGCATGTTTGCGTTAGTGTATATTGCTACAGTTAGGTTATAAAACGACGTTTTCGCGATGAAGTTTGCAATATTAGTATTGCATTCTTCCGTCTGTCGCAACTGCAATTCAAAGAAGTATGCGAATTGTATGTGAGTAGGTTCTGCCTTTACGAACATGGAACCTTTATTGAACCAATAAAACATGAGTAAATAACGCACTAGCAATAAATCATGGTTGTGTAGTAGTATAGTCGTCAAGCAGTTACTGACTCTTGTAGTTCGCTTGAACCCATGTTTAGTGGACCTTTAAAGCATACATTTTTCCTGAATTCAATTAGCGTGAGATGCAGTAAGGAACATAGAGAACAGGGGACGAGAAGTAGAGCTGCAATACACTCGATATTTGGTAAGTTAAATAGCCAATATCCACTGATGTTTAAAAAGCTGTTAAGAGAGACAAAATGTCATCAATTATTTTCTGTTATCCATGGTGATATTCACTTAAATAATCTGTAAGTACTGTAATCTTAACATTAATATCGTTTGCTCTTCTATGCATAACAATACATACAAATTTTCTATGGCAATTAAAACAAGATTGCGTGACCAACCTATCATATACACTTCATTTTTCGACACAGCGTGAATTCCAATACGCTATAATTCAGCAATAGTTCTATGATATATATACCGAACTGTCATGGTGAGGGAAAATTTGTTAAACCAATCACTGAAAAAAACAGACGTAATCCTAATCGTGCCAAAACGGAATACGAGTACAGTCGAGACAATATAATAGTGAAAGTTGGTGACCATGTGATCAGGCCACCATCAATGGTGAGAATATTTAGTGCCATACAGAGGTAAGAAATGTTGAAAAGAATTCGATGTGATTAGCAAAAAACAAACAGTCAGTTGGTATTGTCCTTACTTGAACTATAAGTGTGTTCAAGTTTTAAGAATGAGTTCACAATAACGCAAAGAAAACATTTCTCAGAAAAGGTGTGGACATGTCAAGTGGATAATCCAATACAATCAATGAAGGTCTTAAAATAGTACTTTATAAATATATTAATTATCAAATGACCAATTGAGAACTATTAAGTTGATACAATGGTGAAATTGTAACAATATGTTCAATATGATATGACGTACACACCACTAACGTCAATACCAGATGCTTCTACGTGTGTAGTTGTTTACAGACATTAGCATATTGCTACACTTAGTCGACAAATCATCTGATAAATACAGATGGAACAACCAATTGATTGCACAAATCACACACAAATGTTGCCGATATGCATAGCTTTTTGGACATTGGTGAATACAATAAACGTGATAGCAATCCAAGCAAATGTGTAAATGTAATCCGAATAAGCATGTCGTCAATCAGACATTTAGACTTACAGGTTGACAGAACGATATCAACGTCTCCCTCCATGAGAAACATCAAAGCTACCAATATAGACTTCTTTACTAAATCAATAATGTAATGTGACTAAAGTAACAAGAACAATCTGCAACTATTTCTAAAGGTCGGTTTCAACTTAGGTTTAAACGCATCACGAGAAGACAAAGGACAAAATACAAATCAATCACGCTTACAATTTATAGTTAACATGCCATTAAGGAACACACCCTTTTAACATATAATGTCTAGAACAGAGATTACAAAGTTAACAAGTCTCCACAAAGATCACTTAGATAGCAAAAAAACTAAAATAGAATCAGATGATGTGGATATAATTATAGTATTTGTGTTCTTTTAGGATTAGTAGGCGTATGGTGATGCTTATAGAATAATATGTTTATAAATAACCACGGCATAAATTGCTACACCAAAACGGATAATTAAGAATCTGAGTTTATTATAAAATACAGTACAGCCACATGCTCTCCTCTAAATCCTGTCATTTTACATGAATGCTTATACAATTAGCGTCGGAAACGTTTTCGCCGCCATTTTGTTACGCTTCTACTCTAATGCAAAATCGACATTGAAACTTTGTCAAATTATGTGCTGACAGGTAAGATATTCGTTAATTTTTTATCCTTACATCAATAAATATATTTTTTCTTCTTGATTGATCGTTTTGTTTTTTCTCTCCGCCGAATATAAAGCAATAATCGGTCTTTGAATGTGTTCAAAAATTTCATTTCCGGGTTTGCGGCCGCCATTTTACAATTAAGGGGTGTTTGATACATGTAAATAGAAGAACAGAAGAGTGTACATTTATAGCAAAGTGTAGAGCAATTGTCAATTCAATAAACGCAGTGGTCAACAATGAATTGGTAACTTAACATGTAGCGTTATTCAAAGTATATGACCTGATTAATGGCCACATTACAAAGGTCGAAGATACAATTCCACTGCTTAATTCACCATACCTGCATAAGGTACAAGGTCTTGTCAGAAACACAGAGAACAAATGAGAACGTCCACCATAATTAGTATTTACTAGATAAGACGGGCATGAAACATTTAAACAGTTTGAACTTAACGTAATGACTGCAACGTTATCGAAGAAGTCAGCGGGAAGTTGAAAGCGCATAACACAATTCAGCGTAAACTTATCACAAACTTTAACATCTTTATAATAATGAAAACGCATTACAAAACATAAATGAGACAAAGAACAGTTGCCATTATATCATATTTCTCAATTTTAAAAGGCAATAACGAGTTCTCGTATATCTGAAATGATCTTGAAGGTGAAAGTAGCGCATAAACATTCGTTATTGTCACCACGTTCCCTGGAAAGTACGTGCATGTTTTCATTCCACTAATTTTTTTTCATAAAACTAATTGTTTTACTGTAAGTTCCATGAAATATCTAACAAAGCAACATTAATTATATCTATTGAACAGTCAGATAAAATTGATGAACATAAAACTTTCAAAGAAAATGCGAAATTAGAGAATATAAAACGAAACAGCGGAAAATCAATTAGACGAAGGAAGTTGTTTTTCATTTCCTTTAACGTCGTATGTTTAAAGTGGATGTATCGGCACATTTTCATGTCTTGACATTGTCATTTAGCTGTGAAGTGCTAGTGAATACCGTTCTGACAAACCCATAACAAACATTCATGGAACAAAGTCAGATCGTCTGAGTGACAGTTGGAACAAAACGATTGGAAACATGAAGTGTCACATTAACAAATCACTGGCTATCAGAGCTTCCACCGATCGTTCTACGCCGTAGGAGAATGCACACACCTGCAGGACGCATATAACTCACTAAGAGCTGTCCTCGAACAACGCACTCCACTTTTCACAGTACCATGCTAGTATAGTATAATCATTAAATAATTCAAAACAAAATACTTTATATCAGCAGCATTACCCTCTGCTGTGTAGAGGTTGGGGCTTCTACGTCGAAAAATGGAGATAATTTGGACAAAATGCAGGACAGTTACCTATTCATGTGTAGGTTCTCTGCGTCATGAAGGTAAACAAATACTAATACGCATTTATATGTCCAAGAGGTGGCATAATGTCAACAAAATGCTAAATAGTTATCTACTCCTGTGTAGGGTTTGGGGTCATGATGGTGAACAAGTATGCAAAGCAATATGTGAATGCACTTTGAAAATATTTGAGGGGGAAAAAACTGTACCTAAACTTTAACAATTACAGTTGAAAAAGGGGGCATAATTTCACCAAAATGATTGATAGAGTTACTTACCACTGTGTATGGGTTAGGGTTTTGATGGTGAACAGGTATGCAAAGTATCAAAACAATATCAATGCACTTTGAAGATATTAAGAGGTTTAAAAACCTGTATCTAAACTTTAACATTTGCATTTCTAAGTAAAAAAAGAGGGCATACTTTCACCAAAATGCTTGATAGAGTTACCTACCCTGTGTAGGGGTTGGAGTCATGATGTTGAACAAGTATGCAAAGTAATACGTAAATGCACTTTAAATATTAGAGGTTAAAAAACATGTACCTAAACTTTAACATTTGCACTAAGAAAAAGGGAGCATAATTAGGGTCATGATGGTCAACAAGTATGCAAAGTATCAAAGCAATATGTTAATGCACTTTGAAGATATAAAGGTTGAAAAACCTGTACCTAAACTTTAACATTTGCACTTTTAGCACTAAGTAGAAAAAGGGGGCATAATCTAAACAAAATGTCTGATAGAGTTACCTACTCCTGCACATGGGTTCGGGTCATAATGGCGAACAAGTTAGCAAAGTATGAAAACAATATCACAAAGGACTTTGCAAATATATGAGGTTAAAAAACTAAACATTAACAAAAGTATTACGCCTACGCTGACGCCGATGCCGACGCCAACGCCGACGCTCGGGTAACTGCAATAGCTCCCCTTATTTAGCGGAGCTAAAAAGGAAGACAAGCATTTAAAAACAATAAAGAACCAGGGTCCCAGTAGCCGTAACGAAGTGGATACATATGTGAGTAATTTATGTTGTAATATTGTTCTTATAGCCAGGCTATAGCCAGTTCAACATGTATGGTAATGGAGTTGGTCATAGTTTGTTCTTTTTAGTAGAGCTGGTGTCATTCCATTTTCGTTATGGCTAATTTCCTGCCACGCAAGGTGTGTTTCGAACCTATTGCAATGATGGACAAATGATTGGAAGTAGACTGTCATACACACTCAGCCCACGGATGACTAAGTCCCTGGTTATAAAAGATCACACTTAAGTTGACAAATATCCGTTAGACTATATCTAGAAAAACTAAACAGCAGATTTTGAAATTCAAACAGGCAAATACAAGTAGAATGTTTAAAACAAATTAGGCGTACTTCGAAATAGCATTGACAACTACTGCTTACAGTCAAACATGTAGAAGAACATTTGCATAAACCCTCCTGGATCTTCCACGATTACATTTTAATACTCGTACGTTCGCACGCTCTGTATGAACATTTCTTCTGAACGTACTTTGGTTTATAGCATTAAAAGTCCATATCTACAGCGCTAGATGGAGCGGACTCTTCTCATGTAACCGCTATGCCGTTTAAAATATTGATTGCGTTGCCAAGTCAAAACCTCGTATTAATCTACTAAATTACCAACAAAAATGCTGATCACGTTTGTCTCATGTGTGATTCGTGCGCCAAAAAAGAAAAACCCATTTCTGACTCACATCCGTTCAGACAAAGTTCCGGAATCCCGTCCTATAATATTGGTATTTTACCATTGTTAATCCATGGTGAAAAACCAATGTCCATGCAATATTGTGTTTTATTCAATTCAAGTACAGACACTGGGAAGACATTTTCAGCCACGAAACACAATTTCTAGTTTGATATTTGACGAATCAAAGCTTAAAGCGTCCCAGTTTCTAAGAAACATTGACAGATTTCCGAACTGCTTAATATATAATGTCAAGCAATTTCGTATCTTTTTTGTGTAAAGCCAAGTCGCATAATATTATGTGTTGTGTTCTTGCATCGGATTCGCATTCGATACTAAAGTCATTATTTAGCATCCGTTCTGATGTAAATGAGTATTCGCTACGTGTGTCCAATTATCATTATCGTTCAAACTAATTGTTCACATAGATTACTTTTTTGGAAAAGATGTTCATTCCTATTTTAGACACTGCACATAATTGAGTTTCTTGTTTTGACAATTGTTTGATGGTATCAAGGACATACAAATTTTCCGCTTGCGCATCATTGTAGAAAGAGTTGAGTCATATTTGTATGTACATTTATCACATAAAATAGGCTCTGGGAGTTTAATAAACCCATTACATAAAAGTCATAATACACACGTGTAATAAACATGCACATGAGGTATATACAAGGGCGAGTCACTTTATTTATGTATTCATACACGTTGTCAAAAAAGTAAAAGAATACATTTTTAGAATAGAATAAATTCTATATCCGATTAAGAGCACTCTAGGGCATGTTATAATCACACAATAACAGATGTGCAAGAATTTAAGAGATATGACTGTAAGTAAACATGACGGTAGGTCCGTTAAACGTGGGTACGAATAAGATCGGGACGAAATGTACATACCAAATATCTGGCATCTACACAAACACAGCATCGGATGTTGATTTCATTGTATAAATCCGTTAATTTTGAGTATTAAAGACGATTTTCCTTGCTTACCAAGTACTTGCATCGTGTACAATCAGTTATTTTCGGCTATTCAGACGAATCGCGAATAAATTCACGCGGAAAACCTAGTTACTTCCCCTGTCCTTGGTTTTTACTAAAACCCGGAACGGAACACGGAACAGAACAGAATACGTTGTGTTGCTGCGGTCCTAGATTTAATGATTTACTTTGTTAAGCGTAGTTTTACATCTGCAGGATTTTAGATACCCTAAAAATATTATTTTCAAAAGCAGAAAAATTAACATATTGGAGTATACATTGTTGCACTATTTTCTTAGCTCTTTCAATGAACCGCTTTACTCCCATGGAGTTTAACTGCTAAAGGGGAAGTGTGCGCATTCTTGACAAACTTTTACTGTGTATTTAGTTTATGTGATAAAAAGAATCTTACATTCGTGTCATTCCATATTAAATTTATTAAACTCGTTGAATAAAAGTGATAAAATGCTCGGCAGAGCCTACTATGTATGTACTGTTCAACATATTAAAACATAAGAAATATTTACAAGCCCGTATAACAGTTAATCAAGTTCCTACAGTATAACCAAAAAACTACGTGTTAAATTGGGACTAATTTGTTTCTGATGAATAAATAAGTGTTACATGTATATTTGATTGTATACCGTCAGTGTTGTCGGTTGGGAAAATACAGTAGGAATGTATGTATTCAATCCATGTTTTATAAAACATATCACTTTTTGTTTAGGAGTTGATAACACGGCAAAAAAGGTATCCATGGCAGATGTGTACATTAACGTCAATATAGTTGGACAAACCTAAAATGGGCGGGCTAAATTTAGCAATAGTAAATAAACTCTACAATAACCTCCCCAATAAATTAAGCAGAACATTTGATAGAAATTATTAGATAGACAATGTCTGATCCTAATATCTCAGTGGGTTAGTGGTAACGCGTCGACCTGTAGTTGGGATACATGTTCCCGTCATGTCATGTTAAAGGTCGCAGGTTCGAATCCATGCAGTGTCATTATTTTTTATCTTTTTTGTTTTTCTATTACTTATTGCAGTTCAATAAATGAAATCTATAAGAAATATTAAGGAAAACATTGAAAAACAATGAAAACTATATAACATAATTAGGCAAATGCAAAAATTGTAAAAGTGTTCTTGTATTAGGATCGAACTTTCGCAGTATACACATAGCTTTGTTGCGACGGCGAGTTGCCGCATTACCTCCGGAGCTAATTTCTCATAGATTATTGTAATAAAAATATTTCAAAAAATTGGTTTACTTTATGTATAAACGTAAATAAGAATGTTCATGTTCTGTGCATATTTATAGCCCAGCCAATTTTATCTTTGTCTGAATATAGCTGTTCATAGTCACTCAGCACGTTCCTTAAGGATGAATAATTATGTACATGTTACAAAATAATGAGATCAGGAAAGCAGCACTAAATAAACCTCAAACGAAATCAACGGTGCTCATTGAAGCACATTACAAAGGACACGATACATTCAAAAAGAATAAACACACAACACTAGAACATTAACAAGTACACCCAACCAAAAGCGACAGGGCATTTATCAACAAATAAATTGACGAATTATGTACATAGTCAAACAGGATCATAAAAAGACAAAAACAACGCAGACAACCGTCTTTAAATCCCTTTATATAACGCTAAAGGCACATAAATAAGAGAATAAATGCCTGTCAACGACCTAGAACATTGGTGTTTCCAGCAAAGAACTGTAAAAAGAAAATTACAAATCAGACTAGGATATATTCTACAATACAGGAAATAAAGACATGTAGTGTAGTAACACGACAAACTAACACCGGTATATACTAAACGTTGTTTTCTATTGTATCTGAAAATTTACCGAAAAGTAACAATGACAATCTGATGATTGAATAAAATCATCGACTGAATTCATCAACTATATACGGAACTGTTCTGGCAAACGTTATTTGCCCAACCAAAACTAGTACCTTAAAATTAATAGTATCTATAGGTGCTCGATAACCGAGTATCCGCAGCTGTTTTATCTCATACATCACATATTTCTTCCGCGGATAACGTAACCATAAATCATAACAAGCATTTAGATATCTGTAATAGGAACCACCAGAGTATGCATCATGTCAAGTCAATACTAAGTATCTGAGAATTATTGCAAAGTAGATATAAATATATAATTTCGTTGTTAAGGCATATATGACTAAAAGACAATTGATTGTCAAATGAATTTCATGCTTGTGTTCTGTTTATAATGTGCATATAGAAGATAATAGAAAATCGGACAGGGAAGGCCGTACTCGACTTAAACAGCCGAGCACAGGAAACAAAAAATACATACACTACCACAATTATAAGGCACAATGCCCGACACACAACTGACATGAAATGAACAAAACCGCTGAATTTCCAAGTTTCAGCAGTCAAAAGGCCGAAAATCAAAGTCTCAGCTGTCGAAACATCCAGTGGTATGGTGCGAATCATCCTACTATTATGGAATATAGCATTACACGGACAGACATGTAGTGGAAACCCTGTCATTCGGGTTGTCCTTACGGATAACGTTAGTCTGACATTAGTCTCAGTGATATCTTCTGCTATTTAACTACCAAAATATACAAGGGAGACAGCTATGTCGGTGAATAAAAAAATGATTACACATAAAGCACATACTAGCACATAGATGCTTTCAAAAACATTCAAACATTTATTGTGTCGTCGTTACGAAGTCAATAACTCTCAATTTCTAAGAAATATTGACATATTCCCAAACCGCTTAATATCTAATGTCGTTCTAAAGGAAAGCAATTTCCTTTCTGTCTTGTGTTTAGTCCAGTAACATACTTTTTAGGTGTTGTGTTATGCGCTCTTGCATCGGATTCACATTCAATACTAAAGTCATTATTTTGCATCCGCTCTGATGTAAATTATTATTGTTCACATGGATCACTATTTGGACAAGATGTTCATTCCTATTTCTGACACATTATTGAGTTTATTATTTTGTGGAATGTTTGACGGTGTCAAGGACTCACTAGCTCAGTGTAGATTCAATTGAACCGCATTTGTATACACATGCATGTAATTTACTATATATTTTAAAACATCATCATTTTATACAAGCTAAAATACCCAAATAACAGTTATGCAAGTTTCTATAATATAATTAAAATGGTTACTATGTTAAATTGTGACTAATTTCCTTCCGATAGTTCGATAGTTTTCTTGCGTATGCGATCGTATATGGTTTGTTCAAATAATACTAGTGTAAGGGTTGAATGAAATAGTCTTTGTAGGTTGGGATAAAACATATTAAAGTACTCATTTAGTCAGCCTATTTGTAATAAACAAATAACACATTCATACGTACTTTGGTTCAAATGTGTCAAGTGTAATCAATCAAAGACGTGGTCATTCAATACAAACACGTATGAAACTAGTAATGTACGTTATTAGCCATGTTGAGACCTTAATGACACATACAATACATGCTTATGTAGTGACTCATCTTGCTATTAAAGCATTTGTTTCACCAAGTTTTATTTTGAGTCCTAAACTATTTTGACGATACTGGTAATAAAATATCTGTATTTACAGAGTAATCACGAGTTACGCATTAGAGCGAACAACATCCGATTCTGAGTTAATTAATTAATTGCCACTTGATAAGCTCCTAGACCATCTTGTGCATCTTTATTGTTTAAAGTGTAATCAATCAAAGACGTTGTCATTCAATACAAACACGTATGGAACTACATGTAGTAGTGTATGTTATTAGCCATGTTGATACCTTAATGACACATACAATCCATGTTTATGCAGTGATTCATCTTGCTACTAGGGCATAACAATTACAAAAAGTATCACTAATACATTTTGTTTTTGACCCATGTGATGACGATCCGACATCCAGCCAGATGGGTAGCTTACCAATTCTTCCAATGAGATCAGCCAGTTAAGCAAGTTATTTGAAACCAGCAACAATAACAGAGTCCTTAACATTTAGTATGGTGCAACCTATTGTATAGAATCTACATTGAGTGATGCAACTATGATTCATACTAACACGATCTGCGAATTAATCCATATAAACATAGAGCAGACCAGGCCATGTGTTATTACCGCAATAAAACATGATATCAAATTGGCTGTTACTATTTACGCCCCGTATCACGTGACATATTTATGAATGAATGAACGTAAACTTTATAGTAAAAGCTTTAACGGACCACGAGTTGCACGAGTATCCAGTGTTACAGCTATGACGCATCTATTTTTAGAAACTCCAATTTATTCTCGAAATTTAGATTAATAAAAACTTCTGATAATCAATTCATTTATATTTTTCATCTCATGAAATAGATACACTATACTCGTGTTATTAAAATTGTTTCAATCTTTAAAATATGTTATTTCCTTCAGAAAATTACGAAGGTCGTGTTCATTAACGAGGAGGGTAATTGTACCAGCTAATAAGCCACTCAATTCCAGCGTGGAATTATGTTAAATGTCAAATGGGTGAAAATGGAATGCGCGCAGTTAAATAGTATTTAGAATCGAAATTAAAACTCTGTTCTTGTTTTTTGTCGGTGAATATTCACCGACAAAATACGCGAACAGATTTTTATTTCTTAATTATATTTAGTCTTGTCTCAATCTTATTAATAATTGTTTCCATTTCGAATATATGCCGATGAAAAATGTGTCAATGATTTAATAGCAATAGAGTTATTTGATTTCGCGTATATAACAACAATATAACCACACGATGGCAATGCATCTAATGCACATTAAACAATCAGCGAGGATCTATTTTAAGCACGTACAGGCTGTCATATCAGTGATACAGTCTCGCCATAAAACATTAGACAACGTTAGAATTTGATGAAATCTTACGGCTTTAATTACTGTTCCATTGATTTTATGATCGGAAGATATCTAATTTAGACAATATGTGTGAGACGCAATTCCTCTAGTTATTGTTATATTCTGGAAACCTTGCCATCTTACAACTGATGTGTGTCATGCGCATGTCTGAGTTAGCGTAGATTGCTACATTTAGGTTATAAAACGACGTTTTGCAATATAATTTGCAATTCTTCCGTCTGTCTCATCCACAATTTAAAGAAGTATGCTCATTTTATGAGAATAGGTTCTGCCTTTACCAACATGAAACTTTTATTGCACCAATTAAAACATTAGTAAATGATGCACTTACTAGCATAATATATTCTGGAAATGTCGGGAAGGCATAGACGTCGAGCAGTCACTAACTCTTGCAGTGCGCTTAAACCCACTTCAGTGGAACTTGAACGCATACATTGTCCCTATAGTTCGCTCTCCTATGTATAACAATAATATACAACATCTCCTAAGGCAATTAAAACATGATTGCGTGACTTATCATATAGACTTCATTTTTCGACACAGTGTGAATTCCAATAAGCTATAATTCAGCGGTGGTGGTGTGATATATATACCTAACTATCATGGGGAAGGAAAACTTGTTCAAACCAAACAGAAAACGAGACTGCGTTCAATAAACGCTTATGCCCCCATAGAAGCCTTGTCCATAAAATAACTAAGTCATTCAGGGGCCATAATTCTGTTAAAATGTTGGAAAGTATTACATGGCTTTGATAATGTACGGGGCTTATGATGATAAACAAGTATGCCAAGTTTGAAGGCAACGCCTTAATGGACATGATGTAAGACCAAACAGTCAATTTGGGTTAAACAAGAATTGGACGCTTAATAAGTCTTAGTCCAAAATTAGGTCAATGTGAAGGTCAAAATGAGGTTAGGTGATATAGGTGTGTGGAGAATGTTCAAATACAACATCCATGCAAGTATGAAAGCTTTGTAGCAATCCATATTAATAATAGACGAAACGGTCAATTTGGGTTAACTTGAATTTGGCCCTTCAATAAGTCTAAGTCTAAAATTAGGTCAAGATGAAGGTCAAACTGAGATTAGGGATATAGTCGTGTGTAGAGTGTTCATATGCAACATCCATGCAAGTATGAAAGCTTTGTAGCAAGGCATATTAATGCTAGAAGAAACGGTCACTTTGGGTAAACCAAGAATTTGGCCCTTCAATAAGTCTAAGTCCAAAATAAGGTCAAGGTGAAGGTCAAAATGGGATCAGATGATACAGGCTTGTGAAGATTGTTCATATACAACATCCATGCAAGTATGGAAGCTTTGTAGCAGGCCATATTAATGCTAGAAGAAACGGTCAATTTGGGTTAACCAGGACGGACGGACGGACAAACGGACGGACGTTCTAACGAAACGGTATTTTTGTGGCTACAATACGGAATGAAGAGTAGTTATGTGTCTAACCTTAAAATTTGAAAAAAATAGGAATTTTGTGCACCAAGACGATAAATCATCTGGTTAACACAGATGGAACAACTTGGTGTTACGTAATCCGAACAAACTTACTGACAGACGGACATGTACATGAACTAGTTGAAAAAACGATATCACCAAAGCTATTAATACAGACTCCTGTACCAACCAACAGTGTAATGTGACCCAAGATAAAAACATAAATCAGAAACCATTAGGTCAGTTACAACTCAGGATTTAACGCATCACGAGAAGACACATGACAATATACAAATCAATATATAATTACAACTTTAGTTCTTCCAGATGGTTTGTTTGTCGTCAGTACAACTGAAACAAATCGTTCTACATCTCCCGCGAATACTTGCTTGTTCGCCGTGATTATGTTACCAATGGTCTGAGATACGAGAACAGAAATTTTAAACAACAACCGTTATGGCAACAATCATTTAAGATACAATGTCTAAAGCCGTCATTACAATGTTAACAAGAGTCCAAAGATTATTAAGATAGAATGAAAACTAAAATAGAATCAAGTGATGGAATATAATGATATTGCTGGTGTTCTTTCAGGATCAGTAAGCATATGGTGATGTTTGAAAGTGATTAGCATATTTCTACACCAAGTCCATAAATCATCTGGTAAATACAGACGGACCAACTTATTGAAATCCCACAAAAATTTAGACGATACGCATATTTTTTCGAGATTTGTAAATTCACTAAACATGGTAGGACACAAAGCAAAGGTGTGAATGTAATCCGAAATAAGCATGTCGTCAATCGGACATTTGGACTTAGAGTTTCACAGAACTATATCAATATTTTCCTCAATGGGAAACACTAAGATATAGATACATACTTCTGTATCAAACCAATAGTGTAATGTGACCAAAGATATAAAATAAATCAGCAACCCTTTATAAAGATAAGTTACGACTCAGAATATGTTACCCAAGATAAAAGATAAATCAGCAACCATTTCTAAAGGTAAGTAAGATCTCGGACATTTAACGCATTACGAAAGGACAAAGGACAAACACAAATCAATCACAATTAAAACCGTTGTTGCTTGTCGTCAACACAACCGAAACACGTCGTTCTGCCACTTCCGTGATTGCATGCTTTTTTGTTGTGATTAAGTTGCAAATGTACCGAGAAACGAGAACAGTAATTGCGACAGGTTTCATATCATATACGAACACACCCTTTTAAGTTACACTGTCTGGAACAGAGATATTACAATGTTAACAAGTCTCCATAAATATTACTTAGATAGAAAGAAAACTAAACTATAATCAGATGACGTTGATATAATTATAGTTTTTGTATTCGTTCAGGATTATTAGGCTTATGGTAATGCTTATAGAACTGTATGTCCATAAATAGCCACGGCAAAACTTGCCACACCAAAACGGATACTTTTAAAAGATTCAAAGTTTATTATCAAATACTCTATATAGCACAGCTCTCCTACAATATCTGCCATTTTATATGAACACGTATACAATCCCAGAGGGGTATGTTATTAATAGAAGAACAAGCCAAAGTGTGTACATTTATATCCAAATGCAAGGCAAATTTAGATTAATGCAGTGGGCAGAATTTAGTCGGTAACTATAAATGCTACGTTATTTAAAGTATCTGACCTGTTGTATGGCCACATTGCAAATGTCGAAGAAACAACTCTGCCATTAGATTTACCATACCTGCATGATGTGCAAGGTCTTGTTACAGTACACAGAGAACAAATGAGAACAGACAAAATTGGTACATTTTGCACATAAGTTTTTCCATAATTTCTTGTCTTGTCATCATTAATATAAGGATGTTCATGAAAGTGTACTTAATATAAAATTAAAGTAAACCATAGGTTATCATGCTACGTTGTGTGCTATTATGACAGAATTATCTTCCTCCTTTTCTCAATTTTGTCGTGAAGTCGCATTCTAGATAGCAGGGGGCACAGATGGGCCCTGGATCGCTCAACTGAATAGTTTTCGCAAGTTTTTGTCAGGAATCATTAATATACTCCCCATATATAAGTAAAACAGGGTCTATACTTCACGGAAAGTGTTTTAGTATTATGTACTCAGTGACTTAATTTTTATCCCAAATTACCAATATTAGAAGATATCATAAAAAATATTTTGCCCAATTTTCATGACGATCCAGTGCAAAACACGACCTCTATCTCAGTATTAGGTATATTCGCAGAAAGGATGGGTATTAACTACCCATATGAAACGTCCTTAATTGGAATGAACTAGTTGTAATGGGCACGAAATATTTAAACAGTTTGAACTAAACGTAATGACTGAAACGTTATCGAAGAAGTCAGCGGGATGTCGTAAGCGCATAACATAATTCTGCGTTAACAAATCACTTACTTTAAAATAAGTTTAGTTATGAAAACGCATTAAATAGCATAAATGAGACAAAGTACAGTTGACGTTATATCATATTTCTCATTATCAAAAGCAAATAAACGAGTTTAAGTACCGCGAGTGAAAGTACCACAAAAACGATTATTATTGTCACCGCGTTCCCTTGAAAGTACGTAATTGCTTTCATACCACTAATCGTTTTCATTAATATAATAACGAAACTTTACTTTAAGTTCCAAAAAAGTATCGAACAAAACAACTTAAATTATATTTATTTAAAAAAACAGATAAAAATGATGAACATAAAACGTTCATACAAAGTGAGAAATGGGTGGATATGAAACCAGACAGAACATCGGTAAAGCAATTAGACTAAAGTAGATTTGTTTTTATTTATTTTTACCTCGTTTGTGTAAAAGGGGTTGTAGCGAGACATTTTCATGTCTTAACATTAAAATTGAACTGTGTAGGCATCACCAGTGTATACCCTTATTAAAAAAATTAGAATAACATTTTATTATAAGTATTCATCAGCATGTACGGATATTTATTTACCAATACATTTCAAAAGCAAATGGTCGCGCATACTGGTTACAGCATATGCAAATCATATCGAAATCAATTAAAGTATTTAAGCCTTGGTAATTGAAGACATATGTTTTAGCAATATGTTCTTCTGCATTGTTTAAAAAACAGTTTACGGTAGTTATCAATATACAACTAAATAACCAAGTAATTTTACTACATATCCACTTTAAATAGCAACCAATACTAACTTGCTCTTGTGCATGTAAGACAAGTTCTTATTCCATTTCATTGAAGAACAAAGCAAACCATCTAGGGTTGGAATCAAATCGAGATCTTCTGAGAGACATTTAGAGAAAACAGTTCAGAACACGGAGTGCCACATTCACAAATTACTTATCAGAGATACCTACAATCCTACACTAGTGGAAATAACACCACGAAAACGACACAGAAAACGGTCTTCAAATCTTCATATTTTGCTAACCGAACCTCAAAACGCTTAGGACACCGCAAATAGGTGCATTTCAACGACCAACAACATTGGTTTTACCAAAAGAGAACTGTAGAAAGAAAATAACAAATCGAACTGGGGTTTATTCTAAGATACAGGGAATAAATAGTACAATGCTTTATACAGATATGAGTTACTGCTAAAACACCACAAACTAACATCAGTCTATTCAATTCTTTTTCTATTGTATACGAAAATGCCGGGAATGTACAATGACATTAAAGAATGTATAGAAAACCTGAACTACTGAATTAATATACTGTATTTAGAACGGTTCTGGAATCATTATTTGTCCAGTACCTAATACTCAATATTATCAATAGATGCTTGATAACAGAGTTTCCGAAGTTGTTTTGTTATCTCATACATCACATGTTTCGTCCACCGACAACAGAACCATAAATCTTCATAATTATTTAGATATTATTGATAGGAACCACTAGAATATTCCTTCATATCAGGTCAATATCTTAGTATTATTGCAATGTAGTTGATATTAATATAATTATTATATTATATAACTTCGATTTGGACACAATGGATTGTCAAAAGAATTTTATGTTTGTACTGTGTGTTAATAATGTGACTATAACAAAGATCATATACGGACAGACATGTAGTAGAACCATGTCGTTCGGAGACTGTCACTTGTCTTAGTGATTAATCTTGCAAAAATACGCACGGGAGACAATAACGATTATATAAAATCGTACACAAACTCTTATCATAACTATACCAACTGATATATTATGTTGACCACATTTGTCTCTTATGTGTGATACGTTGGCAAACAAGAAAAGCATTTCTGACTCACATCCGTTCTGACGATATTTGGGAATCCCGTCCTATAATATTGGTATTTTAGCATTGATAATCCAATCCAGGGTAAAATCCAAATTCCATGGCATTATTGCGTTTTATTTAATTCAAGTACAGACATAGGGAACTAATGTTTAGCCTACAAACACAATTTCTAAGTTGATATTTGACGAATAAAAGCTTCAAAAGTCCCGATTGCTCAGAAATATTGACGGCTTCGCAAACCGCTTAATATCTAATATAGTTCTTAAGGAAAGCAATTTCCTTTCTGCCTTGTGTTAAGTTCAGTCACATACCTTTTTTGGTGTTGTGTTATGCTTTCTTGCATCGGATTTGCATTCAATACTAAGGTCATTATTTTGCATCCGCTCTAATGTCAATTATAATTCGCTACGTGTGTCCAATAAAATTACGTTCAAATCAATTGTTCACATAGAATACTTTTTGGACAAGATGTTCATTCCTATTTCTGACGCTGTACATACTTGAGTTTATGAGGATTGTTAGATGGTGCCAAGGACACACAAGCATTCCGCTGGCTCATCAGTATGGATTGAGTTGCGCCGCATTTGTATACACATGTGTATACTTTATTATATATATTTAAAAACATCGGAATTATACAACTTAACGGAAATATGTGTTAATTGTAATTAGTATGCATGTTCCTTTGGGATGAAAATGTACAACATACAAAAGATGGAACACGGACAGCAGCACTTGAGCTAATTAGCAATGCACTATGAAGCATATAACAAACTATAAAATACACATTACACATAAAAGCCATGATAGTGTAGATACTCTTCTATCTACTAAGCATAACAATACAAACACTATTACTAATACACTTGTTTTGACACATGTGATGAAGATCCGAAATCCAGTCAGATGGGTAGCTTACCAATATTCAAATTATTTAAATAAAAACTGCAAGCTAAGCAAGTTATTTGGAACCAGCAACAATAACATTTAGTATGGTACAACTTTTGTATATATTATAATTTTAGTGATGCACCTATGATTAAGTCTTGTCCTTATCTTATTAATTATGGTTTCACTTTCGTGTACGCCGATAAAATAATATGTCAATGATTTAATAGCAATAAAGTTACATGCCTTTGATTTTGTGTATATGACAACAACATAAGCACACGTAAGACAATGCATCAGATGGACATTAAACAATCAGCGAGGATCTGTTTTAGCACAGCACGTACAGACTATCACATTTGTGATACAGTCTCGCCATAAAACATTAGACGACGTTAAAATGTGATGAAATATCACAGCTTTAATTACTGTTCCATTGATTTTATGATCAGAAGATATCCAATTTTTACAATATGCGTGAGACGCAATTCCTCTAGTTATTGTTTTATTCTGGAAAACTTGCCATCTTGCGAATATTGTGTCGTGCGCAAGTATGCGTTAGCGTATATTGCTACATTTAGGTTATAAAACGACGTTTTAGCAATGAAAGTTGCAATTCATCCGTCTGTCTCAACAACAATTGAAAGAAGTATGCTCATTTTATGAGAATATGTTCTGCCTTTACCAACATGAAACTTTTATTGCACTTTTATTAAAACAATAGTAAATAATGCACTTATAATACGTCCAGGTTGTGTCGGGAAGTTACAGTCTTCGAGCAGCCACTGACTCTTGCTGTGCGCTTGAACCCACTTCAGTGGAACTTGAACGCATACATTCTCCCTATAGTTTGCTCTTCTATGCATAACAGTACCACGATGGTTGATCAAATTGGAATGCAAGTGATGCTATATCTTTCTTGCATCAATGTATTTATAAAAAGATAGTGAACTGTATATCAAATATCCTTGTATTAGCTTTAAATTGATATGTCACATTTTAAATTCCGTTCAGTGAAATTGTAACAATATGTTGACTAACAATGTCTACTCGTGTAAACTAATGCTTCAATGATTGGTGTAATTTTATTTAGAAATGAACCTCATGCACGCCATTCCAATATCCCCAACATTCTAGAAAAGGGTTGCAAAAATGAAATAATATTTGAAAACTGGTTGAAGATTTACAGTCAGGCAAGTAGCTAAGTGTCTTGTCACATCATTAGGAGCTATTAATACAACTATCAAGCATATTTCAAAATAGGAAGATATGTGCAATTTGGATACCCTTACTGCTTTGAAACGCCAGCACATATGCCCTTTCAAACAGTCCAAAATAGTTGAAACCATTCTGTTAATATAAAAGTCGACGGTTTGCAAATGTAATGACCATAAACAAGACGTGAGTTAATTTTTCTCACAAACGCGACATATGATACATAAACAACTATCGGCCAGCAAAGACAGAACCAAAGGTTGCATTGCAAAACGTCCCATTGGCGCCAAAAGAAATGTACACCCCCACACGCAGCAAGCATTAACGCAAATTTCTAAGAAGCATAAAGGTTCTTGAGCTTTACGGCCATCCTCATTTGTCAAGCATTTCCCTCGTGACCTTTGTTTTCACTCCTCTTAAAAAAATCAGGTACCTTAAGATTTCGGTTCAGTTCTAGTCCAATATTTGACAGTGACGATATGAATGATAATAAAATCGCATTTTATGAATGGATTATCTGATGAAAACTTCGCACATACATCTCAATACTGCGAGGGGATCAAAAGCTTGTTTCATCAAAAATCTATCAATGATACATTTGTATGGGCTTAGTTGCATTCCAACACCCCTCGTATAAAAACATTTTCTAAGGCAATTAAAACAAGATTGTGTGACCAACTTATCACATAAACTTCATTTTTCGACACAGCGCTAATTCCAATAAGCTATAAATCAGCGATAGTTGTTTGACATATATCATCGCGAAGGAAAATTTGTTGAAACCAAACACTGAAAAACCGACGTAATTGTTATTGTGCCAAATCAGTATACCAGTAGAGTTGAGAAGTTGGGGATGCTGCGATCAGACCATAATCGATGGTAGGAAACTATTGTACCGTGCAGAGGTAAAAAGAACCAAATGCATTTAGAGAAAACCAATCATACAGTTGGTACATGTATTGTCCTTACTGGAACTACAAGCGTTGTATACTTTTTCAGATTGAGTTCACAATAACAAAAAGTAACCATTTTTCATTAAAGGTCTGGTCATGTCAAGTGGATAATCCAATACTGTCAATGGGGTCATGTAACACTATTTACATATGTATTTAAAAGAAATGAAAATAATAAAAGACACAACTATTATTTATTTGATACAAAGGTAAAATTGTTACAAAATGCACATTATGATATGATGTGCAAACCACTCATGCATCTACGTGTGTCCTTAATTAAGATTAATAAGGAATTTTGTGCACCAAGTCGACTAATCATCTGGAACAACTTGGTGTTATGTAATCCGAACAAACTTACTGACAGACGGACATGTACACGAAGTAGTTGAAAGAACGATATCACTAAAGCTATCAATACAGACTCCTGTACCAAACCAACAGTGTAATGTGATCCAACATAAATCAGAAACCATTAGGTCAGTTACGACTCAGGATTTAACGCATCACAGGAAGACAAATGACAATATACAAATCAATCATAATTACAACTTTAGTTCTTCCAGATGGTTTGTTTGTCGTCAGTACAACTGAAACAAATCGTTCTACATCTCCCGCGAATACTTGCTTGTTCGCCGTGATTATGTTACCAATGGTCTGAGATACGAGAACAGTAATTTTAAACAACAATCGTTATGGCAACCATCATTTAAGATACAATGTCTAAAGCCGTCATTACAATGTTAACAAGAGTCCAAAGATTATTAAGATAGAATGAAAACTAAAATAGAATCAAGTGATGGAATATAATGATATTGTTGGTGTTTTTCCAGGATCAGTAAGCATATGGTGATGTTTGAAAATGATTAGCATATTTCTACACCAAGTCCATAAATCATCTGGTAAATACAGACGGACCAACTTATTGAAATCCCACAGAAATTAAGACGATACGCATATTTTTTCGAGATTTGTAAATTCACTAAACATGGTAGCACACATAGCAAAGGTGTGAATGTAATCCGAAATGAGCATGTCATCAATCGGACATTTGGACCTATAGTTTGACAGAACTATATCAATATTTTCCTCAATGGGAAACACTAAAGCTATAGATACAGACTTCTGCACCAAACCAATAGACTAAGTGTAATGTGACCAAAGATATAAGATAAATCAGCAACAATTTCTAAAGGAAGGTAACATCTCAGGCATTTAACGCATAACGAAAGGACAAAGGACAAAACACAAATCAATCACAATTAAAACCGTTGTTGCTTGTCGTCAACACAACAGAAACACATCGTTCTGCATCTCCCGTTATTGCATGCTTTTTCGTTGTGATTAAGTTGCCAATGAGAAACGAGAACAGTTATTGCGACAGGTTTCATATCATATACGAACACACCCTTTTAAGTTACACTGTCTGGAACAGAGAGATTACAATGTTAACAAGTCTCCATAAATATTACTTAGATAGAAAGAAAACTAAACTATAATCAGATGACGTGGATATAATTATAGTTTTTGTGATCGTTCAGGATCATTAGGCTTATGGTGATGCTTATAGAACAGTAGGTCCATAAATAGCCACGGCAAAAATTGCCTCACCAAAACGAATACTTTTAAAAGAATCAAAGTTTATTATCAAATACTCCATATAGCACAGCTCTCCCACAATATCTGTCATTTTATATGAACACGTATACAATCCCAGAGGGGTATGTTATAAATAGAAGAACAAGCCAAAGTGTGTACATTTATATCCAAATGCAAGGCAAATTTGGATTAATGCAGTGGGCATGATTTAGTCGGTAACTATAAATGCTGCGTTATTTAAAGTATCTGACCTGTTGCATGGTCACATTGCATACTTCGAGGAAACAACTCTGCCGCTAGATTTACCATACCTGCATGATGTGCAAGGTCTTGTTATAGTACACAGAGAACAAACGAGAAAAGACACAATTGGTACCTTTTGCACATAAGATATTTAATAATTTCTTGTCTTGTCATAATTTATATTTGGCTAAGGATGTTCATGAAAGTGTACTTAGTCTAAAATTAAAATTAAACTTAGGTAACGCTACGTTGTGTGCTATTATGACAGAAATATCTCCCTCCTTTTCTTAATTTTGTCGTGAAGTCGCATTCTAGATAGCAGGGGGCACAGATGGGCCCTGGATCGCTCAACTGAATAGTTTTCGCAGGTTTTTGTCAGGATATTATTAATATAGTCCCTACATATTAGTAAAACAGGGTCTATTCTTCACGCAAAATGTTTTCGTATTATGTACTCAGTGACTTAATTTTTATCCCAAATTACCAATATTAGATGATATCATGAAAAATATTTTGCCCAATTTTCATGACGATCCAGTGCAAAACAGGGCCTCTATCTCAGTATAAGGTATATGCCGCAGAAAGGATGGGCATAAACTACCCTATGAAACGTCCTTAATTGGGATGTGCTAGTTGTGACGGGCACGAAACATTTAAACAGTTTGAACTAAACGTAATGACTGAAACGTTATCGAAGAAGCCAGCGGGATGTCGTAAGCGCAAAACATATTTCAGTGTGAACAAATTACCTACTTTAAAATCTTTTTAATCAACAAAACACATTACATAGCATAAATGAGACAAAGAACAGTTGACATAATATCATATTTCTCATTATTAAAAGCAAATAAACGAGTTTAAGTACCGCGAGTGAAACTACCGAAAAAACGATTGTTATTGTCATTACGTTCCCTTGAAAGTACGTTAATGTTTTCATACCACTAATCGTTTTCATAAAACTAATTGTTTTCATAAATATAATAACGAAACCTTTCTGTAAATTCCAAAAAGTATCGAACAAAGCAACATTAATTATATTTATTTAAAAAAACAGTCAGATAAAAATGATGAAAATAAAACTGTCATACAAAGTGAGAAATGGGTGAATATGAAACAAGACAGAACATAGGGAAAGCAATTTGACTAAAGTAGTTGTTTTTCATTTATTTTTACGTCGTTTGTGTAAAGGGGTCGCAGCGACACATTTTCATGTCTTAATATTATAATTTAAGTGTGTAGGTATCACTAGTGTAAACCCTTATTTCAAAAATGTAGAATAACCTAATAATAAGTATCATCAGCATGTACGGATATTTCTATTCCAATACATTTCAAATGGCAAATGGTCGCGCATACTGGTTACAGCATATGCAAATCCTATCGATATCCATTAAAGTATTTAAGCCTTGGTAATTGAAGACCCGTATATTTTAGCAATATGTTCTGCTGCATTGTTTAAAAACGGTAGTTATCAGTATACAACTAAATAACCAAGTAATTTTACTACACATCCTCATTAAATAGCAACCAATACTTACTTGCTCTTCTGCATGCAAGACAAGTTCTTTTTCGTTTTTATTGAAGAACAAAGCAAACCATCTAGGGTTGGAATCACACCGAGATCGTCTGCGAGACATTTAGAGAAAACAGTTGAGAACACGGAGTGACACATTCACAAATTACCTATCAGAGATATCTACGATCCTACACTAGTGGACATAACAAAACCTATTGCTTACCGAACCTCAAAACGCTTAGACACAGCAAATGTGTGCATTTCAACGACTAACACCATTGGTAGTACCAGCAGAGAACTGTAGAAAAATCCAAATCGAACTGGGACTTATTCTTAGATACAGGGAACAAATAGCACAATGTTTTATGCAGATATGAGTTACTACTTAAACACCACGAACTAACATCAGTCTATTCAAAGTTTTTTTCTATTGTATCGAAAACAGTCGGGAATTTACAATGACATAAAAGGATGTATAGAAAAAACTCAACTTCTGAATTAATATTCTGTATAAGGAACGGTTCTGGAATCATTATTTGTCCAGTACCTAATACTTAATATTATCAATAGATACTTGATAACCGAGTTTCCGAAGCTATTTTATTATCTCATATATCACATATTTCGTCCACCGACAACATAACCATAAATCATCATAATCATTTTGATATTATTGATAGGAACCACCAGAATATTTCGTCATGTCAGGTCAATATCTTAGACTTCTTGCAACGTAGATATTAATTATATATTATACAACTTCGTTTTGGACACAATACATTGTCAAATGAATTTCATATTTGTGTTCGGTTTATTATGTGACTATAACTAAACTAAGACAGGAAAGGAAGTACTCAAATTAATCCGCCGGACACAGAAAAAAAATATCACATACCAAACTTACACGGCACACAATGTCCAATACACAAGTTAACGAAACAAGAGCTGTCCATAAGACAGCGCGCTCGACTAGTTGCAGCTTTTTCTCACTTCAATCTAAATTCAAAACAGGATGAAAGTTTAAATTCAAAACTTAATTGACCAGTACCATTGACTAATGATGATAAACTAGTTTTGTAAGTATCAATGCAATATAATGTATAGTAGGTAAGATATGGTCTTAATAAAACTTACATGTAAATCTTGTTAAAAAGGGCGTAACTCAAACAAAATAAAAATATGGTTATTGCCCTTGACTGGTACCATTGATTAATAATGGATAGCAAATGTTATGAGTTTTAATACAGTGTCATGCATAGTTGCTGAGATATGGCCTGAAAAAAACTTGCTTCCACAACTTTAGCCAAGAAAAGTTGAAAAGGGGAATAACTCCGTTTAAATTAAAAACGGGGTTATTGCACTTGACCAGTACCATTGACTAATGGTGATAAACAAGGTTTGCAAGTATCAATGCAATATCATATTTAGTAGCGAAGATATGGTCTCAATATAACTGGTATGTAAAAATTTAACCACGAAAATTGTTAATAAGGGGCATAATACAACAAACATAAAAATAAGTTATTGCCCTTGACCGGTACCGTCATCCTATGATGGTCAGTAAGTATTGTAAGTACCAATGTCAAAGTACAGAAACTATGTGAGATATGGCCTTATATGAAATTTGCATGCCAAACTTTAACTAAATTTTACCAAAAGGCCATACTTTGCATTACATACACCAAAGTGTTATTTTACATGGTATATTACATGACAGGGGAAGCCAGTGTGAAGTTTCAATCAAATGTTATGCATTGAATGAACTAAACGGCTGAAAATCAGAAGTATCAGTTGTCCCAGCTGTCGAAACATAAGTCACTAAGCATTAAGGGATATGGTGCGAATCATCCTACGATTGTGGAATGTGTTAGCATTGTTTGGACATATACAGACATGCATGTAGCTGAACCCTGTCGTTCTGATTGTCATTATAGATAAGCTTAGACTGTCACTAGTCTTAGTGATTAATTTTGCAAACATATGTAAGGAGGCGAAAACGATTATATACAATCGTATTATTATGAATATGCTTTCGAAAACATTCAAACATTTATTATGTCGTGGTTACGTAGTCAAAAACTCTTATTATATCTATACCAACAGATATAATTATGCTGACCACATTTGTCACTTATTGACAAACAAGATAAGCATTTCTGGCTCACAATCGTTCTGACAAAGTTTAGGAATCCCGTCCTATAATTTGGTATTTTAGCATTGATAATCCATGGTAACAACAACCTACTATATAATGTCGTTCTTAAGGAAAGCAATTTCCTTTCTGTCTTGTGTTAAGCCCAGTCGCATAGGTGCTGTGTTATGCGCTCTTGCATCTGATTCGCATTCAATACTAAAGTCATTATTTTGCATCCGTTCTGATGTAAAATATGATTCGGTACATGTGTCCAATAATCAGTATCGTTCAAACTAATTGTTCACATAGATTTTCGTTTACACGGACATACAAGTAGTCCGCTTGCTCATCAATGTAGATTAAGTTGCGCCACATTTTTATATATATGTCAATTTCTACATGTTTAAAATCATCAGCATAATTTACAAGCCCAAATAGCAGTTAATCAAGTTCTATAATATAATTAAAACAGTTTCTTTGGTTTTATTGTGACTTATTTGCTTGCAATAGTTCGAATGATGTGGTGCATATGCGATCGTACTTGGTTTGTTAAAATGAAAATAGGGTCCCCATGTAATTGTATCATTTGTTTTGCAAATTTTATGTTATCTTAGAAAGGTGAATTGTACTGAATTGGTCAAATTTTCATGGTATCAAAACCAAGAATAGACTTTCGATATCCTCATAAAGTAATTATACTCATACAGAACATTGTTAGAACTACTTCCATGCAAAATGCAATCGAATCTGATCAATAAGTTAAAAAGTTATGCCATGAAATGTATATTACAGTTTCCAGTCAATCACTTAGGTGCATTCAATAAAAACGGTAATGGTATTTTAAACAGGAAAGAAGTGATTTCACGGCCCTAGGGGTTTACTTTCTTCTTCATGGACTGGTTTTTAAAATATTGGTATCAAATTAAAGATGAGGCTCTTTAGTTTCTGATTATGTACATGTATTCAAAATGGCACTAGTATTAACGAAATGTTTATTAAAACAAAATGCACCTCAGTGACATTCTGGTCAATTTCCCATCAAATGAGCCATTCTAAGATAACATACATTTTATAGAAAGTGTGTTATTATGATTATGATTTTATCAATGATACAGTAACCTGTGATAAGGTCTGGATGGAAAGTAGGAATATGGTACGTTGGGATGATACATAATAAATTTCATTTAATCAGTCCATGTGTTATGAATACAGATTGCGTTTGTTTGTGTTTTGTTCTGGAGTGGATACAAAGTACAGCAAATGTATCCATGCCAAATGTGTACATTTACTCCAATATTTGTTCATAGTCTTAAGTTTGCACGTTCCTTTAGAATGAATGTGTACACCGTAAAAAGATGGGACAAGGAAAATGTGCATCTGTACATGTATACATGGGGGTGTCTAAACAGCTAGTTATTAAGGTACACATTAAACACATTGAAGACAAAATACGAAAACAAGAATTTACATGGTACTGTACAGATTCAGTTTGACAACATGCATTGTGTTCAGAGCCAATGATCAATATCAGTGTTCAAAGATGTGTTTTACCAAGTTTTATTTTGAGTATCAATTACACAATTCACGAACCTTTTTGACGATACTGGTAATCAAAACATCTGTATTTACAGAGTAATCACGAGTCACCAATTAGGGCGAAGCAACACCCGCATCTGAGTTTCGTTTAATTGCCAATTGATTAGCTCCTAGACCATCGTGAGTATCTTTATTGCCTGAATGTTGCAAGTGTAATCAATCAAAGACATTGTCAATCAATACAAACAAGTATGGAACTGTAGTTGTAATCGTGTACGGTATTAAACATGCTTAATTAGTATGTAAACACTATCTGTATTGAAACCTTAAAGATACATACACGTCAAGATGGTGCAGTGACTCATCTAGCTACTATGACAAGCAATGTAATTACAAAAGTGCTTCTAATACAATTAAATTGTGTAGAAGATCCGACATTCAGTTAGATGAATAGCTCATACATGTAACACAAAAGTCTTAAAAAGATTTTAAAAATGTATCGGAATGGGATGGTGGCACCCAACAATAACAGCAGAGCACGAACTGTCTCTCAGATAGCAGACTGCTGACGCCTGGCAAACCCATCCGGGAGTTAAGGCCGATCAGGGATGGTTCTCCAATCCTAACGAGAACAAGTTCCCTTGATTTATAATTACAGAAATCAGGGTAGGTAAGAGAAAAAATGGCCAAGCAACGGCGTTAATCGATCTGAAAGCGAGATGTATAAAGGTTAATTGGGCCTACGTAGGAGATTCATGTGTACTAATTGAACTTTCTTTCTAATTCTTTGCTTCGTAAATCAATAGCTTTGTACCAATAAATCAACCGTATTTGGTAAGAGAAAATTAAGCAATATATCATCCGCATTTTCGATCAGCCCAGTTCTTCTTATTTCCTCTCACACGGTTATATTCCAGTCATGTTTTCTAGATGTTTCATCTTCACTAACTAACTTTGTACTTTTGATGAAGTTAAAAGTACTTTTTATTCATAGTCGTCAATTATACTCCGTACACATATGAGTACAAATTCATCGTTTATACCTACTTAAAAGAGTGTGGAGTGGGGCATTTAAAATTATAGAAGTATAACAACTAACTGAAATAAGGGTTGTAAGAAAAAATGAAATTGCATTAATTGAAATCAATCGTGTTGTACTTACTTTTTGTCTTTAACGTTTTTTATTTCCATAAGACATATACACTGTACATAGTATTACATACATACGATATTACATTCACATACAACTATATAAATTGGTTACGTAGTATTTCGTTTTATTCTGTGTATGTCGTTATGATATTTTGAGAATTTATAGTGTATAAAGAGTAAGAAAGAGAGCATGATGAAGGGATGAAGAGAGAAGGAAAGAGAATAGAGGTGGGGGTATACCAACATATTTGAAATATGTAATTAAGTTATCTTTTGCCATTTTCTATTACAGACTTCTACACTATCTTTGAAGATAGCTAAAGTGTATTCAAGCTTCTTCCTATAGTTAACATATTCTTTAAATTGCCGGATTAGCGGAACACTTTTATTGCATTTGTTTTTAAATATAAAATATTTTGAAAGCAGAACAATGTAATTAGCAATAGGCCCATCTTCATCTTTAATGTTGATAATGTTGCAAAATGAAATATTTTGAAATGCAAGATTTATAGTTTTTGAAACTTTGTCTTCTAAAATAACTTTACTTCCAAAAACTTTACAACCAAAAACCTTGCACAATATGACATTCCCAGAACATATGATATATTGAATCTGGATGTATGGTGCAAAAATCACAAAGACTTGATTGGACAAAATGACATTTATGTAGAAATGAGTTGGCTGGTATCATGTTCATGAGATATTTGTAACTGTTTGTACTGGAATTCTCTTAGTTTTGTATCTATTGTAATGTTATATGAATGTGTGAGGATTTTTTCCCATTCTATATCTTCAATTTGGTGATTAATACTTCATTTTATTTTGTATTTTGGTTTAGTTGGTATTTTTCTTTTGATTAATGTGTTATATGATAGTCTATTCATTTTTGTTTTCCCATTTACTCAAGTAGTTCAATCAAGTAGTTAGGTGCATCGTATGTCATATTACAATTATCCAATTGTGTTTTCCATTCCTTTGGTACATTTTTAATGAGAGTGTAGTATTTCAAATAATCGCCATTTGGTGTTGTACTTACTGATATAGCCGGTGCACCAGGGTGCTGTTTCATCAAAGCACTTACGGAAGTATTACGCTCAAATTTAAATACCTGATCTTGCTTTAACAACTACAAAGTTGAAACTGGTATGGTTTCGCCAATATTCATCAACTGAATCATTGTTTATATTGCAGATCCATTGACCATAAATTGAAGTTGTTAAAGAATTATAAAATAGTAAACTTATAAGACAGCACCCAGAGCATTAAAATACAGAATATAGAATTAGAATATAACTTCGGACACCCTCCATCATTTGCATTACACCATAAGTACTATATCTAGTTCTCTAGTCATCTGAACTAATAACGACAAAGTTATGCTCTGGACAAAAAAATGTCCTGATAAAATCAATCAAAAGGGAATCATTGAAACACTTGCGAGTTATGAATCTTGCGAACTGTCACAGCAAGAAACATGCATACCAATTTTGGAGTCATTCATACTTATGGTGACAAAGTTATGCCACGGACAAGAAATGCTTATAAAATCAATCAAAAATGGCACAAAGTAGAGTTATGGTTCTTGTGTACTGCACTTGGACTTTTTGTAAGAAACATGCATACCAAGTTTCAAGTAATTCAATCTTATGGTGCCAAAGTTATCCTCCGGACAAGAAATGCTCTAATTTAATCAATCAAAGGGAAATAATTCAAAAACGATGCAAGGCAGAGTTATGGTTCTTGCGAACTGCACTTTGGTTTATTGCTAGAAACATGCATACATCATCTTGAGTCATTTGAACTCTAGGTGACAAAGTTATGCTCCGGACAGGTAATGCTCTTATTAAATCAATCAAAGGAAGATAATTAAAAAACGATGCATGGTAGAGTTATGGTTATTGGTCACTGCACTTCGGCTTATTGCAAGAAACATGCATACCAAATATGAGTCATTTGAACTTAAGGTGACAAAGTTATGCCCCGGACAAGCAATTTGTGACGCCACCGCCACAGCCGTCGCCGCCGCAGCCGACGCCAAAGTAACACATATATGTCGCCTTTTCAGGCGACACAAACACGGTGGCGTCGTTGACAATAGTACTTAATTTAAAATGCCATTGAGGTATTTGCAATAAGCCTCAAACCGATCATTGCTTCAAAGCAGTAATTTGTATAATTAATTCACAAATCCGTTTGCGGCAGCATTAGAACGAATATCGTGTTTGAATGTCGAACGTATTTCGCAAACAAAGGCTACAAATTACTCATTATATATTGGATTATTCATATTAAAGATCAATTAGACAACGAGACAATACGTGCCTCTTTATTATCTTTACAAGTTCCGCTTAGGAAACATCGGCCGCGAGACAGAAAAATAAATTGCTGTTCTAGGTTCATTGACCCATGGTATTTCATTGTCATTCAGAAATTGTAAGATAATAAAACACCAATCAATTATCACCGTAGCGTCTTTGTCCGTTTTGTCAATATTATCTAGCTGTATCAATGCTTATTGGATGTGTTATATCAATATTTACTTGTTTAAAGTAACAGTTCGTACTGTATGTCTTGCTGATAAATGTTTACCGATCCCATTTTATTTTGAAACCTATTATGATTAATATGAGCTAATTCTTGTGTTTGCTTGTTGTTCCCGTCATAATAGCCAACACCTCCCACACACAGTTGATACCACAAGAGAACCACCTACGAGTGCTGGACGCTCGACTTTTTCGTACTTGATAGTACCCTTGCTCATCTGTGAGTGAACATTCTAAGATAAACAAGGACAGATAACTCATACAAATAGAACACAGGATTACCAGCCTTGTCAGTATGGACTTCCCTAGTGATGGTGAATAACTATGTCGAGTTTCACGTGGATACCTTTGATGGAAAATGACTATGACATTAAACTTAAACAACGCAGACACACCCACAGACGAACCCGTCACAACAATAGCTCGACTTTTTTCTTCGATAAGTCGAGCTAAAAACCGTACGTGTATAAAGTCAGTTTGTGGCCATTCTTGTTTTGCAGTTTTTAGCAATGCCCTTTTTATATTTCCATTGTCTGTTTAGTTAGATAATGGGCATGGGCAATATTTCCAAGGTTTTTACAATAACGAATTCTGTCATAGGTATTTGCATATACACACATACCTGGAGTAATCAGACTCAAACTTCAGGATCATGAATCAGTAACCAGAAAACAAAACAACAGATTAGAAAGAACAACTGATATTAAACAATGTTTTCAGAATATGCGCAGGCATATGCACACACATACATTCGATTGAAAAATACATTGACAACGTATACACTTTGTACCTGGTTAACCTATCTTTTGTTTAAGCTTCTCCACACGCTTCTAAGATAATAGAATAACAGACAACAATAGTGTGTCTCGGATACATTTGATTTTCTGACGAGTCAATTTACAACCAAATCGTTCAATGCCATCATTGTTTATTTCATCTTCGTGTGTTGGCTGATGTTTCTGTACGTATTATGTGTCTATACTTTTATAAGTGTTGGCAGCTGTCTTTATGATAACGACCTTCAAAATAATTCGGTGACATTTGATGCAATGTCAAAACGAATCGCGGATTTTCGTCGCATTTTACATTGTATTTCAACAGTCCAATGTAGCGGTCACTTGACATAAGAACTCATTAGCCCCCTCACAAGCAACTGACGAGTAAGCAATAACTAATCAGAATAACGAAGTCTTTAAGCAAGCTTTTATTTTTTCGAAAAAAGCGATGTTGCTAAAATAGCCAGAACTCTACTACCTCGGACACATTTATGTTTGGCACGCCCTCACTCTGTATATAGTTTCTGTTAGATTATGAATTATGTCAGGGATGTACCTCTGTGATAATTTTCATGTCAAATGCATTAAATATCCTTCCACTTACCACATCCTCTCTAATCAATGATACTAGAATAGTTAAAGGGGCATGCCCAGAAACTGGAGTGTCTTGATTTGCATACAACAAAATTGCGTTTATCACTTGTAAAACAACTATTACCGAAAATTCATAAGCATAAGACTTGAATTTACTCTATAATGCGCGCTTCGATGTTTTGTATATCGATTTGATTCAAAGGTTGTCAGCCTTTTATTGACGACAACGATATTTAGTTATTCTTGAAATATTGTTTTTAAAAAAAAACTAGCCGGATATTTCGTAACTTTTTACAGGGTTTTCACTATTTGACTTAGGTATTAAAATTATACCAATTAGATTGCTATTCAAGACACTTCAGTTCCAGGGCATGCCCCTTTAAGTACGACACTTGTTTTGCAAACAACTAGGAATTGTATATCAGGCAAGAATATGGATAGGTTGGCTTACTCTATTATAATACAATACGTCATGCTATTTTATTTTTGGTTACTATAGTACATCTAAGTATTTGACCAGGGCTATTTTCATGCAGAGCTAGCAATTATTAGGCTGTACTTTAGGAATCCTACTCCAGAATCCTAATCCTAATCTGCTGTTTCTATTGAATGCTGCATTCCCTGTCTAATTCGTTATCACGTTCTAGATTCTAAAACAATATTTTGTTTGGTATTTGTCCCGCTTAAATCTTTGAACAATAGCTACGTTACAATGGTGAACTATTGCAAATAATAACGCTCAGATACGATACTATCAATGACACTACCACCTTATTATATAATATTCTGGGAAAATTGTCATGATATAACCCTTAATGTTCAAGTGAAGCGATAATGTTTCGCTGATATTAAAACCATTACCAAAAAAGCACTTAACAGCATCGATATGATTGTCTGTATTAACTATCTACAGAAACATTAATGTATCAAAATTTATCGTTTTTCTCATATCTCCAGACTCGATTTGCCGCAATCTGATACTGAACTACAATTAGCTAGTCAAAGCAATCACCTAATGTGTGTCATATAAGATATATTGAGTCGTTGAGGATCTTTTGAAAGATTGATGTAAATTGTCAAATGAGTTTCTCCTCGTAAAATAATGTCTTTATTATGATTATTACGATTGAGAAATCAGTTGCCACAAAGCATTAAATGATGACGATAATGCTTACGCCTATATATTGATGTCCTATGATTTAATTGAGTGTGAAAGATAGCGGTCAAAGTGTCCCACAGCCGAGTGGCTTTCGTTTATACTGAGTAGGGAGAAGTGATGTATTGTTATGGAGATAATTATGATTGGTGACAAGACATTGTTTTATTCAATGCTGTTACAGAAATAAGACAGACGACAGACAACGAAGTGTATAATACAGCACATATTGCATGATGTGCCGACGTTAACGCTCATGAGAAGAAAGCGGTGTGATGAACAAAGTGTTACAATTTCATGCCAGTTCCTTCAGCAACGTGCCACACACTATCAAGTACTTCTGAAGGAAAAGCAACACTCAGACTTTGATGGCCATTTCAGGACATTTAAATACGAAACAAAACGATTAAATAAAAGTCAGGAAAAGTAGGTTACAATGACATTTGTACGTACAGTTTGTAATCGTGTATTTTTACGCGATTATGCAATTATTTATACGACCACGTGGTATAATAGATAAAATGCATTTGGGAACCACGTTAAAACCTTATATGGATAACAAACACCTTGTTAGGAGAAAGATAAAAACAAATCGTACCTGGAAGGAAGCATTCAACAGAAACAGCCGAGCATAAAAGGCGCAAAACGGAACAATCAAAAAAGGAAAATCACAGACCATAATTATGCAGACACCAAAAAACGCCCAACACGAAGCAAGTAAAAATGAACCTTAACACGTTTAGTCTTAGTCAACAATACACCATTGCTGCTAAAAAACACTCCATTGAATCATATTAATATGTAAATGAATGTGACACACTGTCTTAAATACGTTAGGGAGAAATGATGAACGGCTAGGGAATACAAACAAAACAGAGAAAAGCATTTGTAACACGTAGAACATGGCGACTGACACACTCTGAATGATTCACAGCGGGAACGCAAATGAGTTAGGAAGCAATTTAATTGCTTTAGTGTTCTCAGAATAAGATAAGGACTAAGGAGTGGATTTGCAAATTATATATAATATAAATATTAAACATTGATTCTAGTTAAGACAGATGTTTGCTAATTGGAACAATGCAATAAAATGATACACAGTGTAAGCTCCATGTACAGACAAAGACCCTTAAGAATACGCTGATTTCGACTGTAGTTGGGCGATTGGTTCAAGCGAGAGGGTAAGAACGAGTAAACATAATTGTGAAGTGACGCTGGTAACAATGCAATAAAATGATACACAGTGTAAGCTCCATGTTAAGACAAAGACCCTTAAGAGTACGCAGATTTCGACCGACTGTAGTTGGGCGATTGGTACAAGCGAGAGGGTAAGAACGGGTAAATATGATGGTGAAGTGGCGCTTGTTTATGATTACTAATTAAATCATTAAATCAGCCTCCGAATAGCGCGTATTGAGTAGAGTGTTAGACTCTCAACAGCTTTTGTCTTACGATCGAAAGTTGGTATAATCAGGTTATACTGACTTGCTCGTACGCAAATAACTTACAAAATGTCTAAGTGTTGAGGAAATGATCTTAGCTGATTCTGCTGAAGCTAAAAGTTAACCAGGATCTATAGAATGACAGCTCCACGCTCTATTTTCCAGCTGCGATATATGGTCGGGTGGGGATAATAAAGGTCAAAAGTAGCCAATAATTTTATGTGTGGAATAAGAATGCCACCTACCTGGTATTTCTACCGACGGTCGCTTTGAGCTTGGTGACGACGGTTCAGATACGTAGTTCTCTTGTCTTGAAGCTGGTGGGGTGGTACATGAATGCTGGGGTACCATAAAAGGGATCTGCTTCATACTGCAAGGAAAGACGATTAGGGAGTTATAACGTCGTAACTGTGTCTGCATCCTAACAGAATGATGTTGACTCAGCCTTGCACTTCTCATTGTCATTGTCAGGATTATATCACTAATTATAAATATTACTTTATTTCAAGAAGCATGTATAGTATTTATCATGATTTACTGTAACTTTATGTTTTCAAATATTTTATGTCAAAAGCGGTAATATGCATTTTTCCACAACGTTATTTACAGTTAAAGTATTATTTCCACAATTGTTTGTAGCTTATCTAAACACTACATCCTTGCAAAAACACTTTATATTAACGTGACTTAACACTGTGTCAATATCTAAAAGAAATGATACAATTTTGTAGTTTTTACGTAAGACAAAAATAACTAATAAATTCTATAAATCATCAAACTATCTTTCTGTTTTATGAATTTCCAAAGTCACATTATTTATTATATATTATTGTAATGCTCATATCCTATATTCCAATTTAAGTTTTCACGTACAGTACTTTATGCAAATATAAAACACACAAGATCATTCCTTTACAGTCCGTTTGCGAAGTGTTCCAAAATTGCTAGCACTAAGACGTTGTTTTTCACGACCACGTCCTCGAAATCGAACTTCACATTTGTACACATGTAAACATCATTAGTTGGCTTAAATACTCATTATACAGTATCAGATATAAGTAGTTGATCACTGACAGCTATAAGCGCTCATCAATTACTTCGAGACGCAGCCAACGAGAAGACCATGTCTGCATGAGCGTACCATAATCCAATACAAGAAATTTACTAGGAAGACTATTTGTGGCTTCAAATTCCTTTTTCTACCACTCACGTCATATTTCCACCAATACGTTTACAGCAGAATCATGCGGGAATAATTTTGTCGTATGTTTTGTTTCTTCTTAGTTTAAACCAAGCGTTTTTAGCGAGCTATGTCTGTTAAATGTCGCATTGGTGCGTTTTTGAGAGGCGATAGCCTCTCTATACTACCATTGCCCATTTCTTAATACAACCTGAACCGCCTTTAGGCTGCTATGTGAATCCGCATTCAAGTAGTTCCAGAAACTGTCAACATTCCCAATACTGCTTCATATGTTTCTCCAAATGTTTAAACTGATTTAATTCAAACAGCAACATTTGTTTATTCTAAGATCAACAATTATTGTGAAACTGTTCGTTAAATCGATATTTGTGCACGTAATCACTACGCCGGGCCGATACCAAACTCGTTTCGTAATATGAAAATGATGTGTTCATCAAATGTCCCAGCTGTATAGCTATTTCTATAAACTACAGACAAGGGTCACGTGATGGTTTTATCAATGAATCGTATACCGTCTGCAAAGTACTGTTATGCAATCATATGGTGTCGCTATACTGTCTCACGCTGTGAAGGAAGTGATTACAAGACGGTACTGCAGAATCTGATAAATAGGCGCGTAGTATTATTTCAAAGCCACTTTTGATATACGCATTCAATACACGTATTACATATAAATTAATATGCCCCTTTTTACAATTATTTAGATACCCAACATGCCTTTATAGTCACATACGCCTATTTTGACATTCAAGACAAGATTGGCAGTAAGAAAACGAACATTAAACGTGTAAAGTCGGTTTAAGCTTTAGTAGCAGCAACCAGATCGCCTCTCATCAGAACTCTCAGTGCTTTGATTATAGTATAAATATTTTTGTGTTGTAATCGTTTAATACAAGTTTGGTGCATCGTTAAACATGCGGTTCATGTATATACATTTCGGCTATCAAATGGTTAATGACAACGCTGGAGCATTGTGTAATGATTTCAATAACTATACGTGTCATTATCACAGAATACAATTGCAACATTCTTAATAATAGAAGTCTCGGTATAATAAAGGGGACCGATGGTAACAAAGTACTACAATGCGAGCTATACTGACTGTTTTCAATCGATATATTATGTCATCAATTTACATATACGAGGAGTGTTCTTTCGCCTTTGGGTCACAAATTAGAAAATCCGTTTATATCTTTAATTATTTTTACATTTCTTGAACCAATAAGATTTCCTCAATATTTCGTGAAAAAATCAATAAAATTTTATTACCGGACTGTTGTTTCTGTTGTCTTTCCAAAGGGTTAGAAAGAGACACTGACTTTTTGCGAATAACTGTCGATTAAAAGGAATTTTGGGAAATTTTGAACAAAATAAGAGCATTTCAAAGTCGCGAAAACAGGTGTCAAAATAGGTCCAAAAAGCATGCTATTTTTCAATGAACATTTTCGATTAGTTTTATTGATTGGATTTCGGCATAGTATACATAGATGTAAGTCGTAAACCATCAACATTGATTTCTGGGAATATTTTGCGATCAGAATACAATTGATATGAAGTTATTGGTGCGTGAACCAACAAGCATCATTTGGTATAAATAAGAGTGATCTCCCTTGTTTTTTACCGTCTTACTCGTCGATAACAAATAATTTCATTTTAATTTAAAGTTCTGGTGGAGACATAAGGAATCAGTTATCGTATCGTATGTAGCAATGTAACGAATACTGACCTTTACTTTTCTAAACAACTACGGCAAAGATGACTCAAATTTTGCTTTAAATGAATATAAGGCTAGTGTTCTCGAGTAAACCCTCTTCCAAGTTAAATAAATTACTTAATTATTGTCGAAAGGCTATGTAATTTTCCAGATATAGAATGGAAACATACACCTTTTAGACAGTAATCGTAGAATCCTTCTAAATATTTTCATAAATAAAAATGACAAGGACAGTACATATCGAACGCTCCTCGTACATTGCTTTCAGAGGTCCTCGAATCGATGACACAAAGAACCGAGACACCGTTTGTCTCAAGTAGCAGAGTGCGGTGTAACTTCTAGTTATGCAAATATTCCAAAAACAATATGTACTATCTTTGTATCAGTTGAGAGAGCATGCAAACTGAGATATTAAAAGCTTCGCAATGACGTTGTGTTTGTTTAGTTAATAAACATTTAACAGCATTAAATAGTACCACATCATACATCCTTTGCATATTATGTTGTTTGACTGCAAAGACTTAAGTTATGATGGTAGATACAACATTCGGTGTTTAGCATGCTTCGATTACATTAGACGATCTCAAAATGTTTTACCACCGTCTTAAACTGGATAAGAATACTATTTATACCAGTCAATAAAAATTGCAAGCAATACAGAAGTCCCTGCCGGTTTAAAGCAATGGCCATTTAAAGTAGTTTCAATGTTTCTGGTGCCTTGGCAAAAACAATTTTTGTCTGAATAAAAAATAATTGTATGTGCATAATCTCTTTCTTGCCCCCCCCGCATACCAAGTTTCATAAACCTAGCTTGGGAACTGTTTGAATTATTGCAGGATCCAGGTTTTTGACGGCCAGGATTCGAACCTTCTCATTCCGCTTCTAAGGACGCCCTGACCACTCTATCATGGTCGCGATATGTGTAAAAAACTATGTTAGTATACGTGATGTTCTTACATACAAGCCCCTCTTCATTTATTGGGAATACCACAACTGATGTGAATGTGTCTGATATTTCGTTCTTACCATAATTTCATAGCTTAAAAAGCTTTCTATTATGAACCCGGACAATCCATGAATAGTCGACTTCGCAAATGCTCTAACATATTCCGGCATTTTTACCGAGAAGATGTAAAATTCGGTTTGGGATACGCGTATTTATCAGGATAAAGTTATTAAATTCTAGAAATTGTATTTTAATATGAAAACAATCTATTGGGAATTTATTTCATCCGCATATTTGAGATTATGTAGCGTTATACTATAGGACGTAAGCTGCAAGTGAGACGAAAGCATGGCAATCGCTAATGGTGCTATTGCGTGTTGGTTTAATTTAACTTCTGTTAAAAAGCTATGAATAAAACATTTGCTTCTTTGTATGACTCTCTGGTTTGTGTACTACAGTATTTAGATACGAGGAGCTCCGAATGATTTGGTTTTACATTGCCTTTCTTGATATGTTCCAAGATATTGTCTATCACGATATAAAGAAGTCAATCATGTTTATCGTCATTAGAAATAATAAGAAACTAGTATTATGTTGGGTTTAACTAAACCGAAATAAGACATTTGCGTCAACAAGAGGCCTCTTTGTATACACCGTAAGGCTGGGGTTGCTTTGTGATCACATTATTTTCCCGGGTGCAAATAGTTTGTGTTTAATCAAATTAGGAGCCTTAATGTTGCCACTAGATTAATATATTTTTGTAGTTACATATCATGCATATTATTGTTTCAAACAAGGTGTGTACATGCTGCACACTTAACTTCATATTCAAACATGTTTCCATGATCAACGACGTTGTGCTCTACATATTAAAAACATTCATAGCGTTTCTTTATATAGTGAAGTTCCGCTAATAAGACCAGTAAAAAAGTGGTCTTATTAGCGAAGTGGTCTTATTAGCGGACCTTTTTTGTTCTAAAGTTAATACTTTGGGACCGAAACATTGCAAAAATCTGCATGATTTCAAAATAATTGAAGTGGTCTTATTAGCGGAACTTCACTGTATTTCGTTTACTTTAAACCCAAAAGACCGGATGTCGCAAGTAAGTATAGAACTAGATTTTAAGAATGACAAGACATTCATAATATAACAAGGAGTATCAAAAACCTTCCACATAATATGAGGATTTTTCATCGATCCTCGAATAAATGCATTTATTCTGCATTAATGGCGGAAACCAACACATAGCCATTCAGAGAAATTAGTTTCCAAAACACATATGGTCGCAAACTATCAAAAACACCAACCTTAATCAAGGACCAATTATTAGTGGCGAGTTTTCCGTTTATTCTATAAGTACTTGTATTAGTTCAAAGTATACCTATTGAGGTCAATCGTGAAACAACTTCAGAATCTACTATTTGTATTAATTTATATAACGTTACCATGGAGCTAATCAAAGATCAGAAGACGCTTACTGTACTACAAGGCTATTGACGACGTAGACACGTGTGTACAACAATACACAATCAACATGTTCGTCGCAATAAGTCGTATATTGTGGACATGAATATGGTTAAAAGTTTTTCATCTATATTTGTTATTACAGGCATTAACGTGGAATTAATTTGTACTGTTAATGTTTCCATAATAACACAATACTTATTATCAATGCTTAACTAAGTTAATGCCCTCGTTAATCTAACTTAAGTACACGAGCTTCCCGGTAAGCGTCGGATAGTGAGGAGACGATTTTAATCAGACTGATTCTCTCCTTATACCGATGTCTATTTATAGTGTTTTACTCGTTAACAATGTACCATAACGACAGGACAATGAGATCTTAATCACAGTCATACGTCCATTTTCTGTAACGTAGACCAGCCGCTTGTACTTTAAGAATTATACAATCATGTCCGCATATTTGTCAATAGATTTGAAAACTATCTATTGATTGCAGCTGCCAGAATTCACTTATTTTGAATGATTTGTAGGCGTAGGAAGGCTGCCTGGTATCTCATTGTTTGCCTGCGAAACCCCATATGCACATTTTAGCATCGTTAATCTGATTTAATAAATCTCTTTATCACATGTTTGAGGTGGCGGTAGCCTAATAAAGCCATTATTTAGTTTTGATAATACACTAGTGTAATAAAGCTATTACGCGACGTCATTCAAAGTATAGCCCCTGCAAGATGTAGTTCATGATTTCATGGACACTTGACTCCAATCAAGAACTGTTCATGAACAGGTACTGATAAGTTCTTGAACCTGGTTCATGAACTTTTGGGCATGAACTGTTCTTAAAATGTGTTCATGAACAGTTCATGAATTTTTGATGGATACTTAAGAGTTCATTAACTGTCCTTGATCCAGCCATAAAAAGTACCTGATGAACATTTCATGAACAATTATTTCTGTTCTTAAACCATTCCTGAACTGTCCATCAATTAATTCATGAAAAGTTCTTAAAGTATTCATGAAAATTGACTTCCTGTCACATGTTGACGACATCACAGACTTTCAAAATGGCTGACTGCAATGACATGTGCTGATGTTTGACAAATTTTAATGGGTGGTTTTATCTTAATATGTGATCTTATAAAAGGTAAGTTGCAGAGTTAAGCATGTCAATTTAAAAGTATCTTGTGTGATTTTAAACATCTAATTTTAAGAATAATTGTGTGAAAAATATAGGAAAACAAATTAGCAAGTGGGTGGGGTACGCCTAGCATGAGGTTTTAAGAATTGGTATTCATGAAGTGTTCATGAAGTGTTCAAGAAACAATGCGTCTTTTTTGTATGTTTATTTATTTATATCATATAAGGTTACTGTATATTGTCATAGATAAATGTAATATTTATTAATTGCTGATTTTTGTAAATCGATAGTTGGTAGTTTTAAACTCTGTTAGTGTAGTCTTTGAAAAGCTATAGAGCATGCATGTAAATATGAAAATGAGATATACCAAATAAAATATACTCAAACTGTTCAAAACAACAATGTAAACAGAAAATCATGTTGCAAAAGGTAGCTAAACTATTAATCTGATTGAGGCAAACAATTGTAATGATAAAATAACAATGTTCCAGTAGGTTTCATCTGATATTCAGGCACATACATCATCCTTCAGCTAATTGTTCCCGATTTGCAACTTTTATGAACATGAATATACATACACAATGATTCTTTTCTTATTTTTAATATCATGAGGCAATCATTGTACCAATAATATATTTACTATTTATACTTATAACACATGTTGGACTTAGTCTTCATACACACAATAGAGCTTCATTTTATGCATTTTGATACACTTAGTTTATTTCATGGGTTGCTCATGAATACCTTTATCTTCTTGAACTGTACATAAAATATGTTTGTCCTTGAATCATGAATCATGAACAGTTCATGTCCAAAATATGAAGCCTAAATGAGACAATAGAGATATATAGCAAAAAGTTCATGAGTTGTTCATGAACATTTATTTTCATGAACTGTACATAAAATCAGTTTGTCCGTCAACAGTTCATGATTTATTGAAGAACATCTGTGCATGATTAGTACTTAAAAAATCCTTGATGGTATGACTCATGCCCTGTTCATGAACCATGCCCAGTTCATGAATCAATATTTCATGGTCACTTCAAGAAAAGTCTCATTTAGAGTTCAAGGATTTTTATGAATTTTTCATAGTATGGAAATGAACTATTCATGTATATTTCATGAAAAATTCATGAACTGTAACAGTTCATTTCACAGGGGTGGCGACGTCGTCAAAGTTGCGCGATTATTATAGTGAAAAATAAGTAGCTATTTTATGTTTCGGCCGGAAAAGGCTAACATGTGATAAAAAGAACATTACATTTGTGACTTTCACCATTGAATTTATTAAACTCGTTAAAAAGAATCGATAAAATGCTCGGCGTTTTATTATTTTATTCAACTCGTTTAATAAATTCAATATGGAAAGACACTCATGTAATATCCTCAATTTACTGTTCTCACAGAACGGGGATATAATATTATGGACGTTCAAAATGATGTTACGTTTACAATATAATCTCAATCATAAAATGAAGTTTTGATAACTGTATCAGGGTTTTAGACTTAAGTTTGCTTTTACATTCGCAAGTTTTATTACCATGCTCTTAGAACATATCAAACGCAGTTTAAAGGCATAAAACACACCAATTAAAGCAGATATAGCGTGCTCTGTGAGACTGAGTATAAAGCTAGCTACAATGTAAAATATCATTCTGTAATCAGATCGCCCACTTCGAAATGCAAGCATTGTTTGTACTGTAGACTGCTTGATCTGTTCGCGAGATTGCATAGACTGCTTGATCTGTTCGCGAGATTTGGCAGATGCTTTTGCACAAGATGACCGGCGTTTCCGGTGTATATGTGATAGGTCAGACATCACCCTATTACTTTCACCTAATACATCAGAAAACAACATGCCTACTTCTTGCAGACAGAGAGCTGGTTATGGAAGGCGTTCTTGCCAGTGAGATGTTTTATCTTGGCATAAACATAACATAGTTCTCAGATTAAACGTTACCGGCTTGATTCCGGGCTATGTACAGAAACACAATAAACATCATGGTGTAATGACTGTTAAAACATGTCCCCTATGTATGCAATTCGAAATGTCTAGAAGCGTTTATGCTTGTTCTCGAACTAAAGCCCAGTCATTGAGGTTTGTTTGTATATTTTCTGTGCTCGGCTGGTTACGTTAAGTGCTGCCGATATTCTATTACATTATTTTTTTCTATCGCGTGATGTACCCAAATGTCTCTTGCAACAGACAGTAGAATGCAATACTCAGTGATTCTCAATTCGATAGAAATTATTATATGGCTGTTTTATATTCGTGAGAATGCTTAAGCACCACTTTACAACTGAAGCTGCCATGAAACAAAGTAAGGAGAATATTGCAGAAAAAAAGCAGGCAGTTGAATTATAAATTTGGCTCTCAAATGTATGACAATGATTGCTCCTACAGAACAAATAACAACCCCAAATATTACCGCAATATCAGTAATCACGAGGTTGTTCCAGGGCTATATACACATTGTCGGATCACTATGAAGTGCATGAGATGCAATCGAATATGGGCAATAACCTCAGTACATACTTGCCTCCCAACTTTGTGTGTTGGTATCCAGTTTTGCGACTGAAAAAATAAATAAACCTATGTTCAAAGCAATCATTTTATTAGATTACTGTTCCATCAGCTAGAGCCTGTGTAGTCTCTTAGAGCTGAAAACCTTATATGTTGTTCATACCATTTAAAGCCGCCTTTATGACAACAATCAACCGATCAGAATCTTCTGATTTGACCCACATGTCAATAAAACCATTACTAAGATATATATGATCATAAATAGTAAGCAAAATATTATGTTTAACTTATTAATATTGATTAAGCGATGATTCCTATTTGTTTATGACCGAGTCAGGCATTATAGGCTTTTTTGTGCGCATCATTTATCAGTATTAAGAAATATATTCTGAAAATATCTTTATATTTTGCACACCATTAGTTTCCGTTTATCTTATGTAATAACATGACTTCAAGACTGCCACATAGAGTAAAACGGATCTGGGAAACGTGTCGGCCAAACAGATTGTATCCCACAATTCTCACAGATGCAACGTGTGTAAAAGAGATTTTCGTTTACCTTATGTAAAACATGACTTCCAAATTGGTGCGAAAACAATACCGGTAAAAGCGGGTTGAAACATACAAAGCTGATGACCGCACGCATTTGCCGACATGTCACATAACTGGAAACTTTATCCAACATACTGTATACTGTAAAGCATTTACAATCAACGAATGTCAGTGAAATTATATGGACAGATAAAAACATAATACACATAACATACACAGTGCATTTTCTCCTGAATAAAAGGACACACATGTAATTTTTCGAAAAACCTTTCCATCGTCAATGAAACGACACTAAAATATGTATCGATCATAGTAATTAGTGGACACCTTACGAAACGAAAGGTCGAAGATATAGTTGTATTGTCATAATTATGTCGACACACAGTCTTAAGTCTGAAGAAATAATAAAAATAGCTTTGCAATTAAATGTCCACAATCTCAGGGAAAATTTAGTCTTTGTGTTTCCGCTTTTACGTTTTTCTACGTATATCGTATTGGGCATCCTTATTTTTGGCGTTAAATCGTCATTTTGAACAAGTTGATAAAAATCATCTGGCATTTATCCTGACTTACGTAAATACAAGTTGCAGGAGTAAGTATGGTCAACAATGCAGATAATAATTAGCATCGTTAAAATTATACGCCATATTAAGATAATTACTCCAGTCTTAGACTGTAATCTATCTATTTATTAAATCGAATTTCATTCGGCTACATATTTTTTATCACATATTACGTAATTAAATAGACACCAATGCTAATTTCAATGTTATACACGACGTCTTGATGAATAAATATGTACTATGGGTTAATACTTGCTTAAAAATACCTTACTAATCATCAGTGTTGAAAAGGAATTATCGTGTCGTATACTGAAAGGAAATGCTATGTACCTGGATGCACAGGTAACTTTATAATTATTAAAGAGTAAACAAAAACATTTTTTTTATAAAATTTATAATATCTTACAAAGGTGCATTTGTACTAAAGTGGTCAGATTTTAATGGTATCATAAACAAGGGTTGACTTTCAGAATCTTCATAAAGTAATTTTATTCATAGACAACACTATGAGAACTACCTCCATGCAAAAATCCCATCGAAATGCATCAACCAGTTAAAAAGTTATACCATGAAATGTATACCACAGTGTCCAGTCAGACACTGAGGTGCATTCAACAGAAATGACAATGCTTTTCTAAACAAGAGAAAAAAAGAAAATGATTGCACGCCCTATGGGTTTATTTTCTTATTTAGGGACGGATTTTTAAAATATTGATATCAAATTAAAGTTGAGCTCTTTAGTTTCTGATTATGTAAATATATTTAAAATAACACCAGTAATAATGAAATATTTATTACAAACAAACTGCACCTCAGTGACTGTGTGGTCAATAAACCTTTCTAAGTTATAGTTAGAACATATTAAGTAAATTTTAATTATTAAAAAGGTCGGAGCGAGCGAAGCGAAGCGAGGCCTTTTTAGTCATTAAAATTTACTTAATATGTTCTAACTAACTTAGAATATAACATTCTGCATTCTGATTGGCCGATAGAAATTAGCGCCAACGCATGACGTCAAGTCTGTGAAGAGAAAATTTTAATGATTAAATTTTCATTTAACCGCAAAAATGCGGCATTTTCATTGGCTCATAATGTAGGTTATATTCTAAGATGAAATAGATTTTATAAAAAAATTATAAAAATTTTGTTTACTCTTTATTAATGATAAAGTTACATGTGCCTGGGTGCAGTAGCATTGAGCACAGAAAACATAAAAACACACCAGGTGTCGAATAACTGACTGAACTAGTTTCAGCAATAAAAAAACACAACACAGGCTATTTGAAAGTCGTTGACATTCAGCCTGGTGTTCGAAGTCGTATATATGACGTATTATGTCGTAACGCCATTTTTGAGTAGATATAAATCACGACAGTAGTTAGATAGAAAGTCTATCTAATGACGACGAAAGCAATAAATGAGGATTTATAGCCACCTGGCGGTTTCTATGATCATTGGTGGGGTATTACTGGCGGCTGTATCTTCGATGTGTACATTTTACATCGTAATAGACGCAATTACAGAGCTCGTACACTGTGTTATAATGAATAATTTATTTCAATAATTAAATTTTCTAATGAAGAAACATATGTCCGTCTCCATATATGAAATAAAACAGAAATTATCATGCCATAAAATCAGCGATAATGCGTAATGACATTGCTTCGTATTTACATTGCGTAGTCGAGTCATATGCAGTTTACGTAACATTAAAAAACGTGAAACGTATTTTTTTTATCCCTGTAAGCCTAATGTTTGCCTTTGTTAGGCGGGGGCGCTGGTCTCTATTCTATCGAAAATCATCGTATATTGATGACGTCACGAGCGAAGAGGTCACCTGAGTTGAGACCTTTTATTGTTAATATGGCTCCGAATATAAGCTTCTGATCACACGGGATTGACTCAATTAATATTCAATTTACAGAAAACCAGACGATAAAATGGACATTTAGGTGATTTCATCATAACATTGATATTGACAGTCATGTCGTTAACATTGTGACTCACTGATTACATAATTATAGTTGTCCTTATTTTATTTTGATATAAGAATACTCTTTTTTCAGTAAACTTAGTTTTGTTTTAGTTGCCTTCATAAACCGACGATACTCGTTTATGATTTTCTTATCTGTACTAGAAATCAGAAATAACGGAAATGGTGGTCTTAATGAGAATACCAAACTACATGTGTACAATACTTCTCTTAGATAATGTCTAAATTGTCATAATCATATGGCCATACTGGACAAAACGATTTAAATAATTTCCCCAAAATGGTGGGACGAAGAACAGGCATTGGCTGTTCAGAATATTTTAAACGAACATACATTACTTACCATGTGAAAGGTTTGGTACACTATCGGTTGAGAGTGTTTTCATAAATTGTATCGTTATAATATAAACTACTATAATTGTTTTTTTTAAAATGTTGATACTAATGATAACATTCTTTATTTAATGTTGAGTTTTTGGAAGATAACTATTATAGAATTTACGGATCCGACTGTAACACAGAACAACAGAAATAGGTAAAGCATTCCAATATGTGACAAGGAACCCTATAAGCCATCTGTCTCAAGTAGCAATGTGCAATGTTATATACAGTTGTACAACTATTGTTTTTATATCAGATAAAAGAGCGTGAAAACTGAGATATTAAACGCTTCTTAATTATTTTAAGTCAATGGACATTATAACACTCTATAATCTACATATCTAGTCTCTTATAGCTCCAGTGTGGAGCGACAAAGTATTTTTACAATTGTTTAAATATGTATTGTAAATATTGCAAGAATGTACATTGATGAGACTTGAATAAAGATTATCTTCTCTATAAACAGCATACACATTGTGTACATATTATATTGTGTGCCATATAGATAGTTACGTTAATAGTTATAGCGATTTACAAGATACAATTTTCACCAGCTTCAACACCTGTTTCAGTGTTCAAGCTTTTCGTTGATTAAATACGGATGTACATATTGTACAAATGGTATTGACGCACATGGTAAAATTTAAGATATTCAGGAAATATATCTATTTAAATGTTTAAAGCAGTAACATTTTACTTTATTTCACTAAACAACATACATCATGTATATTTTAATCCAGCCCGACAAAACACACACGCAACTAAACGATCAAGATAAAGTTCTCCCTTCTCTACAAACAAATCGAGATGCAAATGTTCTATGTAACATCCAAATCACAGAAGAAGAGGTAGAGAGTACACTCAAATCACTTAGTACAGGCAAAGCATCAGGTCCCGACAACATTAACAGTAGGATACTCAAAGAACTTTCACATGAATTAGCAAGTCCTCTCTGTGCACTTTTCAACAGATCTCTGTATATGGCAAAGGTACCATCCCTTTGGAAACTAGCTAATGTCTGCGCTATCCATAAAAAAAACGATCCACATACAGTGTCAAATTACAGACCTATCTCTTTACTTAGCACTATCAGTAAAACACTTGAAAAAATAATTCACAAGCACGCATACAACTTCCTCAAGTCCAACAACATTATTACCCCACTTCAGTCAGGTTTCGTTCCCAATGATTCAACTTCCAACCAACTTGTCTCTATATATAACTCTTTCTGTAAAGCCTTAGATGAGGGCAAGGAGGTTAGGGCTGTTTTCTGTGATATATCGAAAGCATTTGACCGAGTTTTGCATCGGGGTCTTCTACATAAACTGGAAACAAATGGGATTTCCGGTCAGCTTCTCTTATGGTTCAAAGATTATCTTTCTGGTAGAAGGCAAAGGGTCGTTCTTTGTGGTTCCTCTTCTGAAACTGTACCTATAACTGCTGGTGTTCCACAAGGTTCCATTCTTGGTCCCCTCTTGTTTATCCTTTATATCAACGACATCGTTACTGACATCGGTTCTAACATCCGTCTCTTCGCTGATGACACAAGCCTCTATATAACGGTTGATGATCCAATCAATTCAGCAATTGCTCTCAATACAGACCTCAATACTATCTCAAACTGGGACGAAAAATGGCTGGTCGATTTCAATCCAAATAAAACAACTGCCTTGATTATTTCTCGAAAACACAACAAGCCATTTCACCCCCCTTTCTCTATGAATAATACAATTATATCAGAAGTTAGTTCTCACAAACATCTAGGAGTTACATTCTCTCATGACGGAACTTGGCATGAGCACATCGACACAATGAGAAGGAAAGCATGGCAACGTATCAGTATCATGCGCTCACTCAAATTCATCCTTGATAGAAAGTCATTAGAAACTATATACTCGTCTTTCATTCGACCTCTATTGGAGTATTCAGACGTTGTTTGGGACAATCTTTCTCTCCATGATCAAAACGAGTTGGAGAAAATACAACATGAGGCTTGTAGAATCATATGTGGAGCCACGAAACTTATCTCCATTGAGAATCTTCATAAGGAAACCGGCTTTGAAACTCTCAAACAAAGGAGGGAAAAACACAAACTAACACTCTTTTATAAAATGACAAATAACTTATCTCCTCAGTATCCCAATTCTCTAGTACCGGAAATCGTAGGCGATACAACAACGTACAATCTGCGAAACGCCAACAACACGAGAAGCATCCCATGTCATACTCAGCTCTATGCAAACTCATTTCTACCATCAGCTGTTCATGCATGGAATCAACTTCCTCTGAACCACCGCAACTGCGCATCACTCAATGCTTTCAAAACCCAACTCAATGTTAATAAACCCAAGGTCCCTTTTCATTACTACTCTGGCGACCGCAAACAGCAAATTCTACACACTCGTCTCAGAACCCACTGCAGCAACTTAAACGAACACTTATTTTCTAAGAACTTGATACCGAGCCCTCTCTGTGAATGCGGCTTCATCGAGAATACTCACCATTACTTCTTTGAGTGTAACTTGTACCAGCAACAACGCAATGAACTCTTCGAGCTCATTCAACACCTTACTACACCTTCGCTGTCTACCTTTTTATATGGTGATCCAGTTCTCTCGAATGACTCAAACAGCGAAATTTTCGCACATGTCCAAAACTACATTAGATCAACAAATCGTTTTGATGCATAACATTCTTCTTTATTAATGCTATACATGCAACTGAAATAATTTCTAATTATTGGCACAATGTATCAATTCACAAACACGTTTAGGCATGCTCATATTTTAGAACCAACTACACGTCCCGTTGGTATATGTGACCATACCTCTATATATCTATATCTCTCCATCTTTTCTATCTCTATCAATCTGTCAAACACTCTTTTCCATTCTTTTCCCTCCCAAAATCATCATTTATGTACATAATTTCCACTGTTTACAACTTCATAAAGTTACCAATTATTCCCTGCTATTCATAAGGAACGAGTTTATAAATAAGCTTTGCTTTCTACTCAATCCTTAATATGTGTAAATGAATGTTATCATATTATATGTTTATAAAGAAATAAATATTGTTTAAACTAAAACCATACTTTTATTTCCATGGTTTCTTTTTAACAATGCTGTTATATAGTCTAAAAAGCAAGTCATTCTATAACATTTCAATAAAAAGAATCTACGAACCGAAATTATATTTTGCCATTATTTCTCCATTTAGTCAATGTCAACATATCAGATGCCATGACCGAAAACAGTACCCATTATCAATATATTGTGGGATTATACAAAAGTTCACATTCCAGAAAACATTCATGAATTGAGATGCGATGCAGTTATGGTCTGCAATATTTTCTCCCACACGCTTTTCTCTCTATATTTGAAGAAGGAAGATATTATTCGATGTTGTAAGCCACGAGTGTCCACTCCATTTATTGAAGTACCACAAATGCAGTGAACCTGTTTGCTTATATAGAAACCATAACTTCGTGCCTTAAAAAGCTTCCTAATGAGGTCAACAAACGCAAAGAACTATGACAATCCACGACAAGCCGAATTCGCAAATGCTATAATATAGCCTCACACGTTCTGATCTTAATTTGAAATAAGTTTAGGATCAGAGAAATTATCGGAATATATAGGAGTTTAAAAGAAACAAGTTTGATATTACGTAGTTCGGTACCAGTGAAACGACCGCATGGCTACCAACAATGGTGCCATCGCATGTTGGATTAATTTATCTTCTGCAAAGAATGAAATATTTGCTTCTTTGAAAAACTTCCAATCCGATGACACCTGAATGATTTTGTTTTCATGACATATCCTGCTTTGTGCTTATATATTCCCTGTCAAGATATGAAAGAAGTCATCTTTATCATAATAGGAAACCTGCATTCTTTTGGGTTTTAACTAATCAAAAGTCAGACAGTTACGTTTCCATGATGGAATAAATCGCCACGAGAATATGCGAAAAGAGATAACACGGGTCCGCTTTATAATGGCAAGGCACCAAGCAAGGCAACAAATGTGATATCGCCGTTGATAAAACATTTCCGTGAAGTAAACCTCCCAAAGCTCCCAAGGCGAATGTTAATGAACCACTACTAGGTATAAATATAGAAACACACAGCAACAAAATATCTACTTGTATAGACAAACTAGGACTAATATGGATTAATGAACAGGCTTGGTCATTTTACCTGGGATTACTAACTGTTCAAAGTTACTAAGGTCACACGGCTGGGGGCCTAATTCATTTTTGCTTTTGAAACGTGGTTATTATACCTGGGATCACTAATTGTCAAAGTAGGTCACTCGGCTGGGGGCATAATTCTTTTTGTTGCTGTTGTAACGTGGTTATTATACCTGGGATTACTAATTGTTCAATGTTGGCCACTCGGCTGGGGGAATAATTCATTTTTGCTGTTGAAAGGTGCTTATTTTACCTGTGATAACTAAAGTAGGTCACTCGGCTGGGGGCATTCGGCTCATATGTATTGCTGAAACAAGGTCATTTAGCTGAAACCTTGACACTTAGCTTCTTTTTCTTTTGTCTACTTTGTAGGACTTCTGACAGCTTAAACTAGGTATTTAAGCCAATTTACTGTTGGAACTTGGTCATTCAGCTTGGGCATACAGCTTTTTGATTGCTGAAACTGGTTCATTTAGAATAATTTCGAAAGCTTGGACATGGGAGGATTATAACTTGTTTATTTAGGCATTGTGTCTTTTATGTTTTTTATGTTTTATGTGCTCGGCTGGTTAAGCTGAGTGCTGCTTTCCTTGTATGACTTAGTATTATCTTTTTACAAGTGCTTTGTCAACTTTAGCGACCACTTGCATATTTACGCGAAATTAATTTGTATCGTTTATGGTTCCGTACTGTGTATGTTGAATTATGTTAATGCTCTCTTTATGTCAACTGCTATTTCATAGTATTTTTATTCGTTTACAATGTGCCATATAGCCGCGTCAATGATACCTTCAGTGTGTTTTCTGTAGCTTAGACCAACACTTGTATTACTTTGAATAGTTGAGCTAAAACACGACAATGAGATCTTAAGCACGTACGTTCAATTTCTGTAATGTTGGTCAGCTTCAACCATGTCCGCATATTTGTCAATACATTTAGTTGTGTACATGAACATTCTTTGGTTGGTGAATAATAATAAATACTTAATAAAATTACAAAGAGAAGAAAGCAAACACGATACGAGTAAACGTACTTGAGATTATGTCTATAAAATCTTTCTTTTACAATTTAAATACATGTAAAGTCCCATGTTGTGTCCATTTCGTTGCAAACTGTCAAGCTGTCAGGAAACACTAAGTTTGAAGATATATAGGCAGTGGGAGTTACTCTGATATTTTCTTGAATGCTTGCGAAACACCATATGCACGTTGTTTGATCGTCAATCGGATTAAATCAATCATTGCGCTCTCCCAAAGTGGATGTTACGTTTCCAATATTTTTCGATCAATAACAAATGGCTTTAGACTTCTTTTTGCTTTTGAATTCGCAAGCTGTATTATCATGCACTTGAGACATATTCAAAGCGGTTTAAAGGCATAAACATACCGATAAATGCAGATATGGCGTGTTATATAAGACTGAGCTTAAAATTAGCTACGATGTGAATTATCATTCTGTAATCAAATATCACACTTAGAAATGCATGCATCGTTTGTTCTATAGACTGTTTGATCCGTTCGCGAGTTTCAATCAACAATTGGCAGATGCTTTCGCGCATGATGACCGATGTTTCCGGTATAAATGTGATATGACAGCCAACACCTTATTATTTTCTCCAATATGACTGTCATCGGAAAACAGCATGTCTGCATCTTTTAGACGGAGAGCACTGGCTAATGGAATGTGTACCTTTCCCTGAGATGCTGTTTTTATCAATGATGGACTATATCTCTTGGCATAAATATTACATAGCTCTCAGATTAAACGTCAGCGGCTTGATTCCGTGCTATATACAGTAAACCAATTTAAACATCATCGTATAATGACAGTAAGAATCAAATGGTTCCCTTTTTATGCCAGCAGCTCGAAATGTCTGTAAGAGTTTATGCTTGTTCTCGAACTAGAGCCCTGTAAACGTGGTATATTTTTTTTCTGTGCTCGGCTGGTTGAGTGTTGCCGATTTTATATTATATGTATCTATGTATATCGCTGATTTACCCTGATGTCTGTTGCAACAGAGGAATTGGAATGAAATCATCAGAGGTTCTCGATTTTATTGAAATGTTATTATATGGCCTTATATAATTACCAATTTACAACCAAAACTACAGTTATGCAAAGTAAGGAGAATGCTGAAATTAAAATACAAGAGATTGTTTTACAATGGGCTCTTAAATGCACTGTCCATATTGCTTCTACAAAAACATATACCAACTCTGCATATTACAGCAAAGACAGTAATCGCGTTGTTGTTCCGGGGCCAAAGCCATTTTGTCGAATCACCATGTCGTGCATGGGGTGAAATCGTAATAGACATTTTACATCGTAATAGACACAATTACAGATCTGTCTCGAACAATGTATAATAATGAATATTTTATTTCAATAATTCATATTTCTTACGCAGAAACATAGGTTCGTCATTGTATAAGAAAAAAACCCAGAAAGTATCATACCATAAATCAGCGGAACTGCGTAATGACATTGCTTCGTATTTACATTGCGTAGTCGAATCATATGCAAGTGTATGTAACATAAACAAAACGTGAAACGTATCTCCATCCCTGTAAGCAGCGCCAAATGTTTGCGCTCGCTTCTTTTCTATCGAAACTCTTCGTATATTAATGATGTCACGAGAAAAGAGGTTACCTGAATTGAGACCGTTTGTTAACTAATTCGGCTCTGAATGTTGTCTTCCGATCACACGGGATCGCCTCAGTTAATTTTCAATTTAAAGAAAAACATACAATAAAATGGACATTTAGGTGATTTCATCCGCAAAGTGATATTGACAGTTATGTCGTTAACATTGTGGCTCACTGATTACGTAATTATATTTTTCCATATTTTATTTTGATATAAGAAGATTCTATTTTCAGTAACTTAGTTTTTAGTAACGCCTTCATAAACCAGAACGATAATCGATGACGATGTACCTGATCTGTACTATAAATCAGAAATAACGGAAACAGTATTTTTGGAGGATACAAAACTACACGTGTAAAGTACTCCCCTTAGATAATGTCTAAACTGTCATAAACATATGGCCATACTGGACAAAACGATTTACCTAATTCCCCCAAAATGGTGGATCGAAGAACAGACAGTGGCTCATCAGAATTACTTAATAAACATAAATTACTTATTAATGCTTACTTTACATGTGAAATATGTGGTACACTATTGGATCAGCATGTTTTCAACAATTGTATCGTAATATTTTAAACTACTATTTAAAATAAACAAACATTGGTATGAGTGACAACATTCCTAATTTAATATTAAAGGTTTGGAAGATCACTATATAATTGACGGTTCCGACTGTTACTTAGTACTATCAAAATAGGTAAAGCATTCTAATATGTCACAAGGAATCCACTAGGTCGTCAGTCTCAAGTAGCAGTGTGCAGTGTTATATAAAATTGTACAAATATTTTTTATCAGAAGATAGAGCCTGAAAATTGAGATATTAAAAGCTTCTCAATTCCCTTAAGTTTGATTAGTTAATGGTAAATTTACATTTTAACACTATATAAACAGCAAGGACTATATAGCATGTATACACATTGTGTACATATTATGTTGTCTGTCAGACAATGCAAATAGTATCAGATACGTTAATAATTATAGCGATTTACAAGATACAATATTCTCCAGCTTCAACAACTGTTTCAGTGTTAAGCTTTTCTTTGATAACAAACTGATGTACATATTGTACAAATGGTATCGACGTACATAAAAAGTTTACGATATTAAGGAAATAGATCAATTAGAATGTTGATGCAGTAACATTTTACTTGACTTCATTTAAAATGATACAATATGTATATTTATTAAACCTGACAAAACCATACTTGTATTCCCATGGTTTCCTTTTAACAATGCTGTTAAATGTCTAAAAAATAAGTAATTCTATAACATTTTAATATAACAATCAACGAACCGAAATTATCTTTCTATTCTTTTGCCATTCAGTCAATGTCAACATATCAGCTCACATGACCGAAGACAGTACCCATTATCAATATATTGCACATATAGTGGGTTTATATAAAAGTTAACATTCGGGAAAACATTCATGAGTTGAGATGCGATGCAGTCATCGTCTGCAATGTTTTCTCTCACACGCCTTCCTCTCTATATTTGAAGAAGGAAGATGTTACGCGATGTTGTAAGGCATGAGTCCAACTCAATTAATTGAAGTACCACAAATGCAGTGAACGTGTTCGCTAATATAGAAGCCATAACTTTGTGCCTTAAAAAGCTTCAATAAGGTGGTCAACAAACGCAAAGAACTATGATAATCCACGACAAGCCGAATTCGCACTTGCTATAATATAACCACACACGTTCTGATGTAAGTTTGAAATTAGTTTGGGATAAGAGAAATTATCGGAGTATATAGAAGTTTAAAAGAAACAAGTTTAAGATTACGTAGTTTGGTACCAGTGAAACGAGTGCATGGCTACTCACAATGGTGCCATCGCATGTTGGATTAATTTATCTTCTGCTATGAATAAAATAATTGCTTCTTTGAAAAACTTCCAACACGATAACAAAATAGTTTTGTTTTTATGACATATCCTGATATGTGCTTATATATTCTCTGTTACGAAATGCTACGCACTCGTTATTTAATTTTTCCGCATTCGAACTCCTATCCGTGTTTTATTCACCGACAACATACGCGAACAGATTTTTATTTCTTTAGTATTTCTATTTGTTTACAATGTGCCATAACACAGCGTCAATGATATCTTAACTATGTTTTCTGTAGCTTAGACCAACCCTTTGCACTTAAATAATTGTATTACCATTCTGTCCGCATATTTATTCATCGATTTGTTTAAACTCTGCCACAAGGAATCATTATACTTTGTAAATAGTTGAATTAATGTTCAAAGAGGAAAAGCAAACACCATAGGTGCACTTGATAACCTGCTGATAAAACCTTTATTTTACATATGTAGCACCTGCCAAAACCCATGTAGTTCGCGTATAATTATTATCGTTGCAAACATTATTTAAGTTATGATTATTAAATATAAACTATTGATTTCAGTGGTCACTATTAACTTATTACAAATGTACGAAGCAGTTGTAGGCGGTGGGAGGTAGTTCTATCTCTCCTTGTTTGCTCGCGAAACCTCATATGCACATTGTTTGACCGTCAATCAGATTAAATAATACTCTTCATTGTGCTCTCCGAAAGAGGAGAATTTTATGTAGATGATCAGAGAGAGATTATACGTTCATCATATTTCTCATTATCAATCGAAGATTTCATTCAGCTTTTCAGATGTTTTTAAATTCGCAATTTGTATTTCCATGCAAGTAAATTATATTTAAAGCATATAATGCATAAATTAAGATTTCGGCGAGGCTGAAAACTAGCCGTGCGCTTTAAAATTGGGTTGAAATCAACAATGGAAAAGCTCATTTTGCCATCAAAAATGAATGTGAAATTTAGTTTGATTGATGCGTCCGATTATTTTTCTCAACAATTGAGAGATGCCTTTGTACACGATGGCAGGTGTTTTCGGTGTACTGGTAAATGTTATAAGGAAAGGCAGACGTATCACTATCACTTTGATCGAAAGTTCGGTATTTGTCATCGGAAAACGTCTGAATCATGCATCTTGCAGAGATCGACAGAAAGCTATGAGCTATTGGAAAGGGTCCTCACCGGTGAGACATGCATACATACTCGCAAGTACCTATGTATATAAAACAATGATTCAAAACTATAACTGACAACTAATAAATTACAACAATTCAATTGAATCATAGTATGCTTGATAATGTGCTCAAATACACAAAGCATGTTCAATGGTCCAACCCTAAAATGTTAAAGAGACCACCTATGGTATCACGTATAACATAGTTAATACAATTCAAGTTACTCGGTAAACGGAATAAGTACTAGTACTAGTTACGGGATGACATATTGCCTGCTTGTTATTGAACTCGCTTTTTGCGTTTGACTGAGAAAGTCGTAGTTCGTGGCCATTCGGTTGTACATGTATCCTTGCCTAATTGGCAATTACCCCCGGCTTCGAGGGAGTTCGGTTAATCTCAAAGCCATTTTTAATCAACGATATAATATATCTTTACACAAACATTATGTACATTTAGTTCTCAGTCATAAATCGGAGGTTTTATGCCTTGCTATATCAAGTATAACGATAAATATAATCACTTCTTGACAGTTTGAATTAAATTATGGTCATTTTGTCTGCCAGCAGCTAGAAATGTTACGAAGAGTTTATGCTTGCTCTCTAAAGAAATGCTTGCATTGCATGTTGTTGCCTAATAACTATTACAATCGGTGGCAACAGAGGACTTGAAGGTTCATAACCTCAGGTACTAAATTCTATTCAAATGATTATATGGCTTTTTATATTCATGAGATAGGTTAATAAGTCAATAACCAATTTAAAACAGAATATGCCAGAATGGAAATAAGGAGAAATTTCTGGCAAAGTGAAAGAAGTGATATTGCAATTTGGCTTTAGAAGCATGCTTCTTATTGGTTTAACAAAGCAATCAACCACCCTGAATATAGAGATACTAAGTTAATGCCGTATATTACTTGAATTTATTGGGTGAGTTGGAGAAAGTTTATTCAGCGAGCCTTGGCGAGCTGAATAAGCCTTTCGGAGACGAACCCAATAAATTCAAGGATTATAAGGCACTAATCCTAGTGTTCTATTTATCCTGCAAAACTTTTTTAACACAATAAATGATTTCTGCACCTTTAAAATACGAACACAAAACCCTGTGGAACCCGCGCAACGATATTGAAACATCGGCATTCCAATGTCTCCAAATGAAATCTAGTTCCATATTAAAAGGCAAATCTGAACATCTGAACGAGAATTTAGTAACGCGCTTCAATTCAAATACAATCAATAAACACAAACCTTCAAATTAACGTAACATACACTACATGTAAACACATTTTGTGTTTCAACGTCGTATCTCTCCAAAATCTGCCAATGGCATTCTAGAAATTAGAAGTTGTAATGACGTCAAAACCTAAATGACGTCACACAGTACGTGACATTTCCCGTTTTTTAAGTAACAATACGAGTATGTTCCCCTACCAAACAGGATGATTCAGTGACAGGATAAATAGAATAAATCAGGCCCGTGACGTATTTAGGATTCAAATATATCAGACCCCACTCCAATAATTATGTAAAATTCGCCTTCAACACTAAATGACTTGGTTGAACTTGAGGTCGAAAGTAGTCCCATGTTATGTGACCACATCACCTAATAAAGCTCACATGGCATAATAAAGCTAAAATTTACACGACGGGTCGATTTCAGGCTAATAAAGGCCTAATGGTAGGATAAATTAAAGTAGCTTGACAAAATGTTTAACCGCATTGTTGTTTCGGAGTCAAATCCATTTTAGTCGAATCACAACATGTATGAGGCAAAAATGTCAAAACAAATAAGTTTCAGTTTTTGCCGTGCTATAAGACGACTCAAAAATAGAGATAAATAAATGTTGATTGTAATTTACGATCATGTAATTCTAGTAAAGTGTGTAATATAGTAAAGGCAATTGACACAACTATAAACTCTGATTGATACGTATACAGTGCATATAATAAGAATATCATGGATATCAATAACATTCCGTCCTCATACAAATACATACTGTGACACAAACCCATACAATAAACGGCGGCAGCACGCAGCCACCAACGCAATTAGAGTCAGACACAGACCGTCCCAGTCGTATCCTCAAAAATAAATATCGCAAGCAAGCTTATATTCTGAACCCGTAATGAATGACCTATGGATCACGGGCTTACATAGCCATAATGGGTAACTGTGCATGATAACAACACTTCTTACAGTATCTATATGAGCCAGTCTCCAGGAAAACCTGCCTTAATGACATTATGTAGTTACTATACGTAACAAGATTTTGATGAAGTTCTAAAATAAGGAAAAATACATATCTATAGATTCTATTTTAAGTAATTGACCCATATAGTACTTTACCTTAGCTTTAAATTTTCCTACGTCGAAAACACATATGTACTTCGTTGCTATGGTGACCAATTTCAGAAAAGTACTCCGATTGAGAAAAACGAGGATTGAGTTGTTTAAAACAGAAGTAGCCTTTCTCTAAATGCAAACAATTTCGATTTTGATATATATTTTGAAAAGTGAAACATAATTATATAATTTGGTACTATTTTGAACAGTTTATGTCAAGAATTGATCAAATGGTGTAATAATGAAATACTTTTTTCAGTTACGTCGAATGACGTTTGAATGACGTTTGCGACGTCACACAAAAAGCTCCGAATAGGGACTCAACAAAAACAGCTGTAACTTCCTTAAAACTCAAGATATTAACATAATTTCTTTTGCAATTTGCTTATTTTAAAAACATTATCCTGTAACACTATGGAAAGTCTTAAAAACAATAGTTTTGTCAAAATAGCAGGTTTTCCTGGAGACTGGCTCATATGTATTAGTATATTCAACTATGTTGTTAGGTCTGTTTGTTGGGATTAACAAATTAACTCTACATCGGTCAGCAGAAGTTTGTTGACTTAGTCCGAGTTCAGTGGTTACTTATTTGCACTAGCGTAATTTACAGACTAGACTGACTACTTTTGCATTTTTGCCATACCCGTATACATGTACGTCATAATTACCAAGCAGGGTGCTCTAGAATTAGAAAATGACTGACATCTCACAATTTTATAAAGATTCACATGAATGGCCTTTAGTGTAACTGATTCATTCCTGTGCTGAATGTGTGGAGATTATTCTAAGAAACAACATTTAAACTATCTATCCTGCTATGCCTAGTAGACTACACAGCATATTTATTAGGTTATTGCGTAGAAGGCACATAAAGAAAATATCTTGCTCTTACGAAAGATCGATCGCTTATTATCGTCATTAAATGAAAATATTTTTATATAAACAATTTTTAAGGATTTTATTTCTTCCGCATATTTAAGAAAATATAGTTCCATACTAGCGTGCAAGCTGTCTGTGAGACAAAAGCAAGGCAGTAACTAGTGGTGTCATTGCGTGTTGGTTTAATTTTACTTCTGCTAAAAATGCAACGTAAGCTTCTTTGTATGACTTAAATATGAATAAGCCCGAATGAGTTGGTTTTATATTCCTAACTGTAAGCGACACATACTGAGGAGATGATCAAAATCAGACCGATTCTCTCTTCATGTCGACTTCTACTTATAGTGTTTTTCCTCGTTAGCAATGTACCATAACCGTAGCTGCCATAATACAGTCATTTGTCATGTAAATCTTAGTTCAAAACAGGCTATAAGTAATACAACTTATTTTGAATGCAATATCATTGATATTATATGAGATAATAATTGGTCTGAATGTAACTTGCACGTAAAACATTAACGAAGAAACGTCTAAGTACGAAAGGGGCATAAGTCAACTTAAAATGTAAATATAGTTATTGCACTTGACCAGTACTGTTGACTTGTGATGATGAGCAAGTGTTGTAAGTTACAACGCTATATCAATGCTAGTATATTAGATATGGTATGAATGTAACTTGCACGCACAACATCTACCAAGAAAAACTAACTTTAAAATGGGACAAAACTCTTCTTTAACTCAAAAAGGAAGTTTTTGTACTTGACCAGTAGTATTGATTAATGATGGAGAACAACATTTTTAGTTCTTTAGCTAGGATACTATGTAAGATATGGCCTTATAAAGTAGCCTACACCAAAAACATTAAATAAAAAGTCTATGTTAAAAAGTGGCATAACTCAAATCAAAATCAAAATGAAGTTATTACACTTAATCAGAAGTGTTGAATGTTTCAATGCTAAAAGCATGGATACTATGCAAATTATGGACCAGTATGGAAGCTTGCACCAAAAGCATTAACCAAACAGTTAAAAATGGGGCATGAATCAAAATTGAATTATCGCACATGTCCAGTAGTGTTGACTCTTGATGGTCAACAAATGTTGTAAGTTTCAATGCTAAAAGATATGCCCAAATATAGTAGCCTGCACCAAAACCTTATTCAAGAGTTTGACGCCGACGCAACCGTCGACGCCACTGCCGACGAATGTGTGAGTACTACATATCTCCATACTCGAATAGTCAAACAAAAACACGACAATGAGATATTAAGCTCATACGTTCATAGTCTGTAATGTAGGCCAGCTACATTCTACATTCATATCTGCATATTCGTCAATAGTTTTTTTCAACTCTGGTACATGTTTATGAATCATGGGTGAATGATTATAAACACTTAATTACAATCAATTAAAACATCACACGAAACGTATTATTTTATTATTTTCAGACGTCTACAAAACAGGTTTATATAGGCTCACTTAAAACTTATCCAACGTTTCTCATGCAATTATAAAATAGATCACTAGTATGATCGATAATTGTTGGCCTGTGTTGTGTTTATACTTTCTGTGCTTGGCTGTTTTAGTTGAGTGCTGCCTTCCCTGTCCGATGTTTAACCGTCGTCTGCATGTGTCGCCGTACACATCGAGAGAGTAAGCGATTGGTCGATCTCTTTATCTTCGTCCCTGCATTCCTAGATGCAGTGAATATGTTACCGCCGCCTTATCCGAAATCGACTGCTTGCATTCAAATGAGATGGAGGAGTAATAATATCATGTATTCCTTTGTGCATAGTGTTTTATATGCTTTGTATATTCAGTACATCATTAACATTATCTTTACGACGAATAAAAATGACTCAACACTGATTGGGGTTTTATGTCCAAGACTTATCCCAAAAGCATTTTTTCTGCATGCATACGTCTGTTATCTGCTTTAACTGGCACCCTGAGACTACTTAATACTTACACCATATGACATATGAGCCTACTCATACCACATTATGTATGTGTCAGAAGTAGAGTATACATATTGCACCATTGTATATTTCTGTTTGACTTGAATGATCAAAGAATTTTTATCGGGTAATCGAGATCGAATGTTATGATCATGCTCGGTACGATTGATACATTGCCATGATCTGTAACATTCGTACACCAACAGTTTGGAAATACTTTTTTATATTTTGACACTTTCATCTTATTTGGAACGTTTTTACATTGACCTTAATTATTGCTTCTAGTAATACGTTTTAGTTTTACTACTGATAGTGTTGCCTACTCTTTGATACTATTGTCATGGCTTTCACTTATAATATGCAGGAGTGACATTTGATCCGTGAAATGACATAAAGTTTAAAAATCCACATTTTGACCCTTATTATGTCAAAGTGTTGTTTTCCTCATCTAAGAAGTTACTGTTCCGTTATGGAAGGGTAAGTAAGTACTGGAACTTGGACTTTCGACCTTTAAAGCGTTTAAGTTTTATCTCTGTTCTCGTTTAGTTGTGAGTTGGGCATTGTGTCGTGTAATTTTGGTTTGTGTTTTTTTATTGTTATGCGTTTTGTGCTCAGCTGTGTAAGTTGAGTGCTGCCTTCCCTAACCGATATTTAGTATCTGTTTACAGTAAAGTGGTTTGGTGAATTGGTCTTCATAAATAATGAACAATTGTTGAGAAACGTCGTTTAACTCGATAAACCAGACTCTTGAGATTGAACACTTTGGTAGAGCCTCGGTTGTATATGTTTTCAAACATCATTGCCACTTGTACAAATGTTTGTCTCAGCGCGTGTATGTAGCCAAGGAAAGCACGTTCACGAAAACAGTTGGCATTGACTTTTTGACAAAATTATACAATGATCAAATAAAGCATAACATACCAAAATGTTAAGTGCAATTTTCCACACAACATAAGCAATTGCGGTCATAATTCTAAAAAATTAGGTGTATATAACAAATATGATACCATGGTATATTAAAACCCTGTATCGACGCCGATATTACATGTAAGAACCACATGGTTTTGGCCACACTGATCCACTCACTTGAAAGTTGTATTTCTCTTACTAATATCTATTATGTGGAGTCGATATGGTTCTTGGTATCTAATTGATAACGAATACAATTTTTGGGATACGTGAAGCACATACCGACATATGACGAGATCGGCATTAAGAAAACGAACATAAAACGTGTAAAGTCGGTTTGTGCTTTAAAGGTGCTGCCTCACAGATTGGGATAATTTTGTTGTATGACGTAATTTTCCCACCTAACCAAGTATTTACGTAATAGAAAGCCACCGACGGTTGCTTTATGAAAGATTTATGGCAAATAAGCAATTTAAACCACTCTTGATATCGCAGAATCGGTATTTTTCCTTTTGAAATAGCGCTGATCAAAATGCTTTGTGAATTATGTAATTCACACGTAATCGAACTGTAACTTCATCAAACTACAGTGTAAACATTAGTGAGGTATCCGGTTCGTTTTACGATTCGTTTTCATTTCATGCAAACAAACTCCAGGCAATTTAAGTGATAGTAGTATTAATTCTATAGAATACTAATACCCTATAGAATTGTGGATATAATAGCTACAAAATTCCGATGTTTCGCAAGTTATTTTAAATGTCAGTGTGGTTGTTTATGGCATATACTGGCAACTTTTCCAAAATTACGCAAATATTTGATAATTTTATTTTATTTTTGCAATACAGGCAGAAACCTTAATACTTACTTCTTAATAGCAGCGACCAGAACGCCTCCCATCAACACTCTCAGTGATTTGATTTACTTATTTGCCGAAATTATCATAATGAACGTACTATCAGTAACTATCAATGTCCAAACAATTATAAATTTGACAAACTGACACTCAAATATTTCCACAGAAAAAGAGAACTCTTAAGTCTATCTATATTTTAAGAATTCCGATCACAAATTTATAACACATACATTTTCAAAATGCATCTTTCAGCGCTAGTAAGTTAAAATAAATTCCATAAACCTTGAATCTTCTCTACCCTTTATATCTGATAATAATGTTGTATATATGTTTGTTTCCACTGTGTGTGTGTAAAGGCCACAAAATATGGCTGTACCACTATATAATACTTTGTTATACTTGAAGGCTAGAAATCAAATTTAGGCTTATGAAAAATGAATAAATGCTGTTTTTGGTATTGTTGTGTGAATACATGTCAGTCATAGAAAACTAACTAGCAAAATTAAAGCATATATATATCGCTGGCTTAAAATTAGAAGGTACTACTTACGACGTTATAAGACTCATGAATATTTGAAATCTGCATCTCAAAGCGCTTCTTATGAGCATAATTATCATAAACATGTTGACCAAACTGAAGTTATAAAAGCTGGTTATTCCACAAGTAAAGAGTAGTTTTCAGACAGTTGTTTCTTGTTTTCTCAAAATATTAACTTTGTACTTACAACCTTCTTATTCTATACCAGTGATATAACTTCGTTCCCATAACTTACGATTCAACAGGCAGGTCAGACGCAGACACGATCAAACTTCTGACAATAAATTGTGGTTAAATTCACTGGTGTCCATTTTTTGTCGGATAAGGAAATTTACACAGACATAATTTAGCAGTTAGTATTTACCAGACTTAATCACTTGATTTTATTATAACTCTGTGGTCATAAACACAATACAGATATGCTTATCAGAGATGATTTATTATCTTTTTGACGTTCACTCGAATATAATTCGACTACGCATATAGGGTTGTAAATGCTAAACAAACTAAGCATAGTCTGTCTTTTCCCTGTTCAGCAAATTTATGACTTGATAATTTCTGTTTTATTTGAAATGTGGAGACGAGCTTTTGATGTATGGTAAGAAATATATGCTATTGAAATGGATTATTTTGGATCAAGCCAAGCGTATGTCTGCGAACTGCCTTTTATGGGGGTACGGGAGTACAGAAGCAAGTCACTGCGCGAGAAATGCCTTATAAATGATCATAGAAATTGAAATACACTGTCAGGCTGCTATATAATCCACACTCATTGTCTTTGTCTTTGTTATATAATGATATTTTGCCGTGTTTTACTAGTAATAAGAAATGACGTTATGACGGTTGATGTTCCATTTATGCCTATAAAAATCGCGCGGAATGCCAATGACTGCCAAATGTTTCGTGTTTCATCCACGCAGGGAACATGAATGTCACGTGTCTGTGGCTCCTCTGACACACATTTGATGGCGGACTGATACATGGCTGAAACACGGGATACATTTCGGACCGTACCGGGCGTTCGGAGTTTACATCGACGGTCGTCACTGCGGAGAATGACGTCACACAATAGCTTCTCGGACTTTTGTATAGAACGCTGAATGCAATATGGTATTTCTCGACAGTGATGTGTATTTTACAATAAAATTGATATTTAGATATAACCAATCTTCAAAATATTACTATTTAGAAATAAAAATAAACTTTGCAGATGTTTATATTGTTTGATATACTGAGCAATCGTTTAACAAAAATTATCAATATAATTATGGTATTTTTCCATAAGTTTTTTTCATCTATGGGTGTCATCAATTCAACAGAAAAAACAGGCCTTAAACAATGTTTTCAGAATATGTGCAGAAATATGCGCACAAACAACTGTGACGTTTGTCCTTAAATAAGGTTACTTAAAGGCTAACACAACAATCACAGATAATGAACCATGTAAATACATGTAAAATAAATTTGTTTATTGACATTTCTCGTATTAATTAACGTTGGTGACATTTCAATAATTCACATTTAATTAACGTTAACCGCATTGTATTCACATAACTAGGGATATTAGTTAATTATATTTAGAGATAGAATTAATTTGTGAAAAAGAAATATGCAGTCTTCCGGAAATCAATGTTATAAGTAGGTAGATTTATGGCTGCGGCTTTAGTTATTAACTTTGTGAGGCGTATAGTTTTAACGATGCTTTAATTAACATATCTTTTGTTCATTATTTGTAGAGAATTATATGCTTACCTACGAACATCTGGAGAAATGCTAAAATGACTTGTTTACGGAGTCATGACAACTGTACGTGTATGTAAAATAGAGCATTCTATTTTAAAAACACACAACTATTGTTTGGAAAGATAATGGGAAATCGAACAGGGTAAGTAGCACTCAACTGACACCAACGAGCACAGACAACAGTAATAACCCAGACCACAATCGCACGACACAATGCCAATCACACAACAGAATGAGAAAAGGAAACTGTACAAGATGCAAGTCCAAATTGCAGCTGTAGAAAAGCCGAAAGTTCAAGTTTTAGCTTTCAGTAAGTTTAACATCCACGTTTCAGTTCTAATTTAAAAGTAATATCAAGTTAAACTAGCGTATATTGAGTCTTGTTTGTCATTTCCATGTGTCAGTACGCAACCAACTATGTGTCAATCGAACCACACAAAAGTGAAGTGTCATGCTCCCAGCATGGGTGGCATTCAATACGGTGATCAAAGTCATAGACGGTACATCAACCGTCATAAAGACATTCCTGATTAGAAATATAACACGACCAATAAGAGTCATTTTACGGAGACAAAAGCAATAAATGCGTATTATATAGCAACCTGAGAGGGTATTTCAATTTCTATAATCAGTTATGTGAGGCATTTCTGGTGGCAGTGTCTTAGTACCGAATTTTAACATCGTAAACGACTTTTCACAACATACACTTAGCGTGATACAGAATAATTTATTCCAATAACACATATTTCTTGTCATATATGAAACGTTTGTCTTCATAGTTGAAATAAAAAAGAAATTGTCCAGCCATATAAAGTACACCGAACTGGGAAAATACTGACAATGCTTCGTTTGCCTCGTATTTAAGTCCTATACGCGTTGTCAAATTATATTCGAGTGAACGTCAAAACGATTATAAAGCATCTTTGATAAGCACAGTTTTATCTGTGTTGTGTTTATGACCACAAAGTTATAATAAATTCAGGTGACTACGTCTGGTAAATAATAACTGGTAAATTATGTCTGTGTAAATTTCCTTATCAGACAAGAAATGGAAACCAGTGAATTTAATCACAACTTATGTCAGACTTTTGATTATGTGTCTGCGTCCGACTTGTCTGATGAATCACAAGTTAAATGTATATGAGAAGTTATGTGCTTAATATTTTCGCCAGCAGTTTGAGGTATAATTTGTCAATGACTGACGTGAATTAAGTCACCGATTCTTAACAATTCCAGATAAGTATTACTTATACAACTTTACAAATAGTATATAGCGAGTGAGTGGATCAGTGTGGCCAAACCACGTAGACTTTGGTGTTATTGTCAGATGCCACGATACCAAAAAACAATCGACGTCTGTGCTGAGCATATTTTTTGTAGATATGGTATATTCTTATGGAACAGTGACATATTTACCTCATAGTCTTAATATTCTATAATCAGTTATGTGAGGCATTTCTGGTGGCAGTGTCTTAGTACCGAATTTTAACATCGTAAACGACTTTTCACAGACATACACTTAGCGTGATACAGAATAATTTATTCCAATAACACATATTTCTTATCATATATGAAACGTTTGTCTTCATAGTTGAAATAAAAAAGAAATTGTCCAGCCATATAAAGTACACCGAACTGGGAAAATACTGACAATGCTTCGTTTGCCTCGTATTTTAGTCCTATACGCGTTGTCAAATTATATTCGAGTGAACGTCAAAACGATTATAAAGCATCTTTGATAAGCACAGTTTTATCTGTGTTGTGTTTATGACCACAAAGTTATAATAAATTCAAGTGACTACGTCTGGTAAATAATAACTGGTAAATTATGTCTGTGTAAATTTCTATATCATAAATCTCATTAAAATCAGACCCTTATTATGCTTCACCTCTGTACGCTGATATAAGATCTGACGACACCCCGTATGGGGTCATGTCGATGGAACGTCATCCAAACCGATTCTTTCTTTCAATCTGAAAGTGTGGTGAAAGCCTGCTTAGAACAGAGACGTCATTTTAACATGACATCTTACGGAGTGGTGTCAGATCTTTAACAGCGTAAAGGAATGTAGCACATGTTAAGATCTGATTTTAATGAGATTTTCAGAACAGAGAAAAACATGTCAAACAATGGGATGGTTAAGACAAATTTAATTAGAATTATCACAAATGTATGTAATTTGACCCTCACTCAAAGGTCATTTAAAGTGAAGAGTATATTAGGCAATATAATCAGAACATTTATAGCTTTCGTAATTGTACCGTTAAAATGTGTTGACTAGTTAAAATAACAAGTTGAAATCTGATTTGTCGACGGATAAGCACGAATATGCATGGTGCCATGTAAAATGTCATTGACTATAGCTATGACTAGAGACAATGCGATCAACGCAAAATGCAGCGATTGAGATGAAAGTACCACAATACAGGGTGTCCAAAAAGAAAGTATACAGTTTCAGTGTCTATCTATCAAACCTCTTCATTCTACTGTCGCCTGTAACTTTTGTCTGTGACTAATTATAAGATTATAACCCGGATATTTTTTTTAGAAAATGTCAATTTTCTAAAATTACCTTATTTTGTCTGTGACGTCATTTTGTAGTAATTAACGACGTTTTCACGATTCATGTTGCCTTCTGACATTTCCCTTCTTGCACTCGTTCTTTACAACTATCAATTACATTTGTCTAACACGTGTCTTACCTGATCTTCTAACCTACTCTTTTGATGTTCCTCAGAAGCATAGATTTTACCGTTGGCTTTAGATTGTACACTAGCGATATAGATAGCACAATTGAAAGAAATCAACTTAACCCATTACTTGTCTTTGTTAAACCAGCTCATTCCTAAACACCGCATATGATTTATTGTTTTGAATGATGCATAGCTCATGAAAGATGTGCCAGGGCCACACATTTTACATGAGAGGCTGGATGAATTCCTTTAAATAGTTGGATCCAAAGTAATTTCCAGGAATATCACCCTGGTGTGACATGGTCCAACCACAGTCCGGATCAAAATCATTGCAAATTCTTCTGGTGGGGCTATGTGAAATCGCCAGTGTACAGCACAAAGCCAACAGACACGTCTATGCTCATGAAAAACATCAACAGAGAAGGTTAGAAGAACAGTTTAGACACATGTGCAAATGTTATCAATAGTTTAAAAGAAGTGCAAGAAGGAAAACGTAAGAAGGATGGACATCTTGAGAACGTCATAAATTACTGAATAGAGCTCACAAGCAAATTAAGGTAATTTCAGTAAAGTTTCATTTTTCTAAAAATTATTTAAGTTATAATCTTAAAATTGGTCCCAGAAAAAACTTACATCTTTTGTCTACACATGTGTAAATTTTCTTTACGATAGCAGAATGAAGAGATTTTATAAATATACACTGAGACTGTATACTTTCATTTTGGACACCCTTTACACAAAAGGTAGTGGTTGGTACCTGAATGTCATATATTTTGGCAATGTATCCATCGTTAAAAGTATCAGTTTCAATTACACTTCAAACATTCTTTGATCATGCAGAAATACACACATATGCAATGTATGATATATGGTTCTGGCAAAGACATCAAGTGGTTTAAGTTGGCTGATATGTAATATGGTGTTAGTATGAAGTAGCCCCGTGAGACCTCTTCAGACAGATAACAGACGTACTGTATGCAGAATATTACTATCGGGACAAGTCAGAGTTATGTTTGGTTACAATCCCCTATCAGTACAGTGTTATCTTTCCATATACCTCCATATAGATACGAGCAAATTGTTCGAACCGAAACAATATAAAGTACCTACGCACAAAGGAATAGTATGCTCCAGTTGCACAAAGATAATTCCATGATGTTATTATATAGGGTTATTGTTATTCTTAGTCAATTTCGGATAAGGCAATATTATACAAACTGTATATATATATATATATATATATATATATATAAATGACCGTTGATCGATTATTTTTCTGCAGAAGAATGGGTAAGTGACCTAGGGTGGTATTCACAAACTTAAGCACCTTAAGGGAAAAGTTAGAATTTTCTTAAAATGTTAAAATGTCCATTAGAGTAAAAATAAAGACTATCACTTTTTTACATTGTTAAGAAGCATTATATAAAGAGTAACAATAATCTTAAAGAAAACGTGGGTTATTCTTAGTTTCTAGGGAAATATGTGCAGCTCCATTCTTTATCTTAATTCAAAATGTTTAAGTTTTCCTCCCTTAACATGCTTTGTGAATACAAGCTCTGGATTTCAAATGACAACATTCGCGAATTCGTCCTTTACATTTTCATATACAACTGGATATCTGTGATGTTTTCCTTATGACATTCACTCGTATTGTCTCAATGAGCCGGTTTTGTCACCCATCTGGCGTATTACATGTAGATAATGACGATCATAAATGTTCGATCATTCGTAAGAATATGACATTTTCGGAATACTTAAACGCTTAGTTAAATATACGTTGTTCTTTATGTGCCTCTTAAGGAATAACTAATAAAATAGTTGTGTAGTCCACTAGGTAAGGCAAGACAGATAGTTTGGATGTTGTTTCTTCTAATAATCTCCATGTACAATGTAAAGGTGTGTATCATTTACATTGAAGTCCATTCCTGCGCATCTTTATAAATGTGTGACATGCTTGTCATTTTCTAAATCTGAAGGGCGTCCATTCATCATTGTTTATTTGGATTGGTCATTATGACGAAAAGGTACACAAGTATGACACAGATGTATTGTCTGACCACACAAAAACGACACTTAAAACCAATGCTCGTTCATGTTTGGCGAGTCTCAGTTTAATGTGGTTTACTAATAGAAGCTGTCAGTTCAGTCTATAAATTACGCTACTGCGAATAAGTAACTCCTGAACTCTTAGATAACAAATTGATACTAGCTGTAGAGCTGATGCGTACATCCTGGCAAACAGAACTAACAATATACCTAATTATAGACACTGTAAAACTTTGTAAGAGGAAGGAATGTCATTGATATTATTGCATTAATGCTTTTTTGTACTCTATGTACTGTGTACTTATCAATTAGAGCGTAAGTTTTGTTAATTGCCTTTACTATATATTACACACTTTACTAGAAGTGCATGATCGTAAATTACAATCAACATTTTAGGTATCTCTATTTTATGGCTATTGTCATATAGCACGTGAAAATGAAACGTATTCATCTTGTCATGTCTCTCTCGTGCACGTGGTGATTCTACTGAGATGGATGTGACTCCGAACCAACAAAGCGATTAAACATTTCGTCAAGCGTGTTTAAATGCTACTTTAATATTCAGGGAGGTTGATTGCTTTGTTAAACCAATTAGAAACATGTTTGTAAAGCCAAATTGCAATATAACTTCTTGCCTTTTCACAGAAATTTCTCCTTATTTTCCATTATGGCATATTCTGTTTTAAATTGGTTATTGACTTATTAACCCTTCTCATGAAAATAAAAAGCCATATCATCATCTGCATAGAATTTATTGCCAATTGTTACGTATGAACATCAAAGTCCCATGTTGCCACAGATTGTAACAGTTATTAGGAAAACACATGCAATGAAAGCATTTCGTTAGATAACAAGCATAAACTCTTCGAAACATTTCAAACTGCTACATTTGTAGCAGACAAAATGTCCATCATTTAATTCAAACTGTCATGAAATGATTATATTTATTGTGAAAATGTATAAACAAGGCATCAAACCTCCCATTTTAAGACTGAGAACTAAATGTACATAATGTTTGAGTAAAGATATATTCAATCCTTGATTAAAAATGGCTTAACGATTACCGGATTCAATTCCCTCGAAGCCGGGGGTCATTGCAAGGATAAAACCGAATAGTCACGTACTGCGGCTGTCTTAGTCAAACGCGAAACAAGTTCAATAACAAGCAGGCTACATGTCATTCTTTGGACTCCGTAACTAGTACTAATTCTTATTCCGTTTGCCGAGTAGCTTAAATTGTATCAGCAATCAATCAAGTTCTAGATTATACAAATGTTGGTCTCTTTAAGATTTTCGGGTTGGACAATTTAAAATGTTGTATATTATAGTTGTTTTGTGACATATTATGTCAATGCAGTTGTAGAAATCTTATCAGCTGCTAGTTATAGTTTCGAATCATTGTTTTTACAAACATAAATACATACGAGTATGGATTAAGTCTAGTCTCTTTGTGATGTATTCCTACGATTTGAAAAACGTTAGATGTATATACCGGTAAAAGGACATTATATCATGGCTACGGCAATTTACATTGATGTTAACAGAGGCGGTGTGGCTAACTCCGATGATAATTGATGGGGTGTGTCTTAATTTTCAAAGGAATGAGTGCAATCACTACATACTATCCTGCACTGTATACATACAACTCTATTGTTCTTTACTTCGGTCAACGTGACCTCAATCGATTTTCTTAGTCGAGTTGTACTGGAGTCCTCAACTTTAAAATCACAACACCGTTGTATTGATTTTTATTGGACAATGATATAAATCAGAATGAAATCTTAACGCTCGGTTGATTATTTTGTCTCGACAAAATAAGTCAACCTCGCGTTTGCGTTCTCTTTCTATAACATATCACATCGGTTAATATTCCTTCCAATAGATCAGCTTTCTGAAGATCTCTGCAAGATGCAATTATTTAGACATTTTGCGATGACAACTACCAAACTTTTGGAGGAAGTGATAGCGAAACGTCTGCCTCTCCTTATAACATTTACATATACACCGGAAACACATGCCATCGAGTACAAAGGCATCTCTCAATTGTTAATGAAATTATCGAACGCATCAATCCAACTTAATTTCACACTCTTTTTTAAAAAGTTGATGGCAAAATGAGCTTTTACAATATAGTTTTCAACCCAGTCATATAGCGCACGGATAGCTTTCAGCCACGCTAAAATCTTCATTTATGAATCATTTGCTATGAATGTGTTACGTGCATTTGTGGTACTTCAATTAACGGAGTGGGACACTCGTACCTAACAACATTGCGCAACATCTTCCTACTACAAATATAGAGAGAATGGCATCTGAGAAAAACATTGCAGACGATAGCTGTAACGCATCACGTTTTGTTGAATGTGTACTTTTATATAATCCAACTATATGTGCAATTTATTTATAATGGGTACTGTTTTCGGTCATGTGAGCTGATATGTTGACATTAACCGAATGGCAAAAGAATGGAAAAAGATAATTTCGGTTCGTTGATTGTTTTATAGAATTACTTGTTTCTACTGTATATAACAGCATTGTTAAAAGGAAACCACGGGAATACTAGTATGGTTTTGTCGGGTTTGATTTAATATACATGCCGTATCATTTTAGTGAAGTCAAGTAAAATGTTACTGCTTTAAAAATCGTAATTGTTCTATATATAAATACCTTAAACTTTGCCATGTACGTCAATAACATACGTACAATTTGTACATCATTTTATTATCAAAGAAAAGCTGTACACTGGAACAGTTGTTGAAGCTCGTGAATATTGAATCTTGTAAATCGCTATAACTATTAACGTATCTGATACTATTTGCATTGTCTGACACACAACCTAATATGTACACAATGTGTATACATGCTATATAGTCCTAACTGTTTATATAGTGTTACATTTGTAAAATGTAAATTTACCATTAACTAATCAAACCTAAAGTAATTGAGAAGCTTTTAATATTTCAATTTTCACGCTCTGTCTTCTGATAAAAAAATATTTGTAAAATTTTATATTACACTGCCAACTGCTACTTGAGACTGACGGCCTAATGGATTCCTTGTGACATACATGTATTAGAATGCTTTACCTATTTCGACAGTACTAAGTAACAGTCGGGGCCGTCAATTATATAGTGATCTTCCAACCATTTGATATTAAATAAAGAATGTTATCCTTCGAACCACTTTTTTTAAATAGTAGTTTATATTATAACGATACAGTTGTTGAAAACACTTTCAACCGATAGCTTACCACACTTTTCACATGGTAAGTAATTTAGGTTCGTTTAAAATATCCTGAACAGCCACTGCCTGTTCTTCGTCCCACCATTTTGTGGGAACTATTTAAATCGTTTTGTCCAGTATGGCCATATGATTATAACAATTTAGACATTATCTATGAGGAGTATTATACACATGTAGTTTGTATTATCCATTAAGACTGTTTCCATTACTTCTCATTTCTAGTACAGATCTGAAAAATCATAAACGAGTTTCGTCGGTTTATGAAGGCCTCTAAGACAAAGCCAATCTTACTTAAAATAGAATCCTCCTACTTAGTAATCAAATTAAAATAAGGAACAATGTAACTATGTAATCACTGAGACACAGTGTAAATGACATGACTGTAAATATCACTGTTATGATGAAATCACCTAAAGGTCCATTTTATTGTCTGTTCTTTCTTAAATTGAAAACTATCTGTTGTGGTCAAGTCTGATCGGAAGCTAGTTTTCGTAGCCAAATTAAGTCAACAAAAGGTCTCCTCAAAAGGTAACCTCTTCGCTCGTGACATCATTAATATACGATGATTTTCGATAGAAAAGAAACCAGCAAACATTTATTAGGCGCTGCTTACAGGGATGGAAATACGTTTCATGTTTTGTTAATGTTACGTACACATGCATATGATTCGACTACGCAATGTAAATACGAAGCAATGTCATTACGCATTTTCGCTGATTTTATGGCATAATTATTTCTGTTTTATTTCATATACGGAGACGGCCATATGTTTCTTCGTTAGAAATATTAATTTTTGAAATAAAATATTCATTATTACACAGTGTACGAGATCTGTAATTGCGTCTATTACGATGTAAACTGTCTGCATCAAAGGTACGGTCGCCAATGTTACAGCATGGCAGTAAAGACACGAGGATGAATTAAAAACTCCCCATTGTATACGCTTTTCATTTTTGCAATGATATTGTGTACTAACTTGTATTGAATTGTTCTTCTCGGGTTACTTTCCGTACATTATAGAAAATAGTCCAATAAAATTGAAGTTTGTCTAAAGCGTGTGCCCAAAATTTATGACTGTATGGATGTTCTGACTTTTGTTGAATGTATGAAATCATTGTTTTTGTTTTTGGATCGTTTAGAAAAGATAGTTTAAATCATCAAGTTTTAGCTTTTTAACAGCTGGTATTAGGGCGGATTGATTTTCTTGTTCGGCAGTGTGTTGGGCATTTTATGACAGCAAAATCAAGCATTATAGTCGTTTTACTGTGGAACCTTGGTCATTCAGCTAGGACATTCAGTACTTTGGTTGATGAATCTAATAATCTATTATACTTTTCGACAGCTTGGACTTGGGCGGATCTTTACTTGTTTAGTTTGGTATTGTGCCTTGTATGTGTTTTTATGTTTTCTGTGCTCGGATAGTTATGTTGAGTGCTGCCTTCCCTGTCTGACTTAATATAATATTTTTGTAGTTGTACGTTTTCTACTCTCTTTCGCTCCTTCGCAGCAGTTTTTATGCCATGTTTAACAAATTAAGATAAACGAAAAGCCAATGCTTTGTATGTATTTGTGAGAATTGTAGCTTAAAATCTGTTTGATCGACACGTTTTCCTAACCCGTATTACTCATCTGCAGCAGATATGTTATTACATTTGATAAGCGGAAACCAATGGTTTGCAAAAATATCAAGATATTGTCAGAATATATTTCTTAATACTGATAAATGATGCGCACATCAAAGGCTATAATGCCAGGCTTCTTGACTTGGTCATAAAAAACGGCAATCATCGCTTAATCAATATTAATACCATAAAATGTTGCTTCCCATTTGTGATCATTTATATCTTATTAATGTTTTTATAGAAATATGGTCCAATCCGAAGATTATAATTGATTGATTGTTGTCATTAAAAGCGGCTTTAAGTGGTATGAACAGAAACTAGGATTTTTAGCTCTTAAGCCTAGTTCGATGTTTCCCGATTTCTTTCGATACCACCCGATACATCACAATTCCTTCCGATATCACAAACTTTCTCTTGGCTTCCCAGAGGCTTCCCCTATACCACGAGGAACCTGGTTTCGACTTCCTGATAGCTCAATAATATAAATCAGGAGTACATCGCCGAGGCAAAAACTGCTCGGTGGGACCTAGGCTTTAGAGTTTACAAAGGCTGCAGTTGTTAAAACAATAGTTAAATAAGATGATTGCTTTGAACATAAGTTTATATGTTATCTAAATTTCGCAAAGTTGGATACAAACCCACAAAGTTGGGAGGCAGGTATGTACTGTAGTTATTCTCCATGGTCGATATCACCTCATGCACGAAATGGTGATGCGACAAAATGGTATTTGGCCCCTAAAAACACAATTACTGTCTTTGCTGTAATATTAAAGTGGAATACGTTGTGTAGAATCAATAAGGACCATACGTTCAAGAGCCAATTTGTAAAACAACCTCTTGCATTTTAACTTCTGCATTCTCCTTACTTTGCATTATGGTATATTCGGTGGTAAATTGGTATCAAATAAACATTCTCACGTATGTACGGACGCCATATTATTGAATTGAGAATCTCTGAGAATCGCATTCCAATGCCTCTGTTGCAACATACATTTGGGTACATCATGCGATAGAAATATATGCGTGTAATAGAAACTCGGCAGCACTCGACCAGGCGAGCACATAAAAAAACATACCACACTTACAGGGCTTTAGTTCGAGAACATGCATAGACTCTTCTAAACATTTTGAGCTGCTGGGGGATATCATATAACCCTATGAACTATGTAATATTTATGCATATATATGAGCCAGTCTCCAGGAAAACCTGCTATTTTGACAAAACATTTGATTTTGAGATTTTTTATTATCTAAAAGAGTTCTCTTAATGAAGCAACATGCAAAAGAAATTTTGTTAATATCATGATTGTTAAGGAAGTTACAGCTGTTTAGTTGAGGCCCTATTCAGACCGTGAATATTTTGCGTGACGTCACAAGCGTCATTCAAACGTTATTCGACGTCGTTGTAACAAGTACTTTATTAATACTGCATTTGATCAATTCTTGACGTAAGCTGGTCAAAATGGTATCAAGTTTAAGAATGATGTTTTAAGTTTTAAAATATACATCCAAATTGTAAATGTTCACATTTAGAGAAAGACTACTACTGTTTAAACTCCTCGTTTTCTCAATCAGAGTACTTTTCTGATATTGGTCACCAAAGCAACGAAGTAAATGATTTCAACATTATTCATAAGAAATTTTAAAGCTAAGATATAGTAATATATGGATAAATGACTTAAAATTGAATCTATTGATATGTCGTTTTTCTTATTTGAAAGCTTTTTTAAAAGCTTGTTACATGCAGTAATTACATAATGTCAATATAGCAGGTTTTCCTGGAGACTGGCTCATATATATTTTATCGTTAGTACGATGCAGAAATGCTGTTTTCCGATGCCGGTCTTATAGGAGAAAATAATAGGGTGGTGACTGACATATCATATTGACACGGGAAACACCGATCGTTTTCTGCAAAAGCATCTGCAAAAATTGTTGATGGAAACTCGCGAACGGATCAAACACACTACGTTATAAACGAAGTATGCATTTCTAAGTGTGTTTACAGAATAATATTACCCATTGAGCTTTTTTAAGCCCAATCTTACGGAACACGCCATATCTGCAATAATCGGTGTGTTTATGCCTTTAAACTGCTTTGGATATGTCTGAAATGCATAGAAATATAGATTGCGAATTATTGCGAATTCAAGTATTTTGTTATTGATGGAGAAATATTGTGAACGTAAGATCATTTTGGATGTTAACATCATTTTGGACGTCCACACATGTATATCCATTTTGTTTGGGTGCAATGAAGATATTGATTTAATCCGTTTGACGACCAAACAATGTGCATGTGAGTATCGCAAGCAAACAAGGAGATATCACACAGCCTCCCACCGCCTATAATTCTTTCTAAATGAGTGAGTCCTGACAATCTGCAATCAATAGTTTGTTTTCAATAATCATAACTTAAGTAGAGTTTGCAAACAAATACAGTAAGGTCTCGATACAACGACGCTGTTTGTTCCCAAGAATTTCGTCATTGTAACGAATATGTCCATATACTGAATTGATACAAAGAACGTTTAGAAACAGTTGTCCCCATAAAATTGATGTCAGTATATGAATATGTCAGTATATCGGGTGTCGTTATATCGAGAACTGACTGTATACACAACATGGGACTTTACTGGTGTTTAAATTGTAAAAGAAATAGGGTTTATAGGCATATTCTCAAGTACCCGTATCGTGTTTGCTTTCTTCTCTTTGTATTTTTTAAGTGTTTATAATCATTCACCCATGATTCATTAAGCATGTTCCAGAGTTGAACAAAAACTATTGACGAATATGCAGATATGAATGTAGAATGTAGCTGGCCTACATTACAGACAGTGATCGTATGTGCTTAATATCTCATTGTCGTGTTTTTTGTTTGACTATTTGAGTATGGAGATCTATTATACTCACTCATTCGTCGGCAGTGGCGTCGGCGGTGGCATCGGCGTCAAACACTTGGATAAGGTTTTGGTGCAGCCTACTATATTTGGCCATATCTTACAAATTATTGATGCTTTAGCATTGAAACTTACATCATTTGTTTACAATCATGAGTCAAAACTACCAGACAAGTGCAAGAATTCAATTATGATTTATGCCCCCTTTTTAACTGTTTGAATAATGTTTTTGGTGCAAGCTTCCATATTGGGCCATACATCCATAGGTCATTCATTACGGGTTCAGAATATAGGTTTGCTTGCAATATTCATTTTTGAGAATACGACTGGGTCGGTCTGTATCTGACTCTTGCGTGGGTGGCTGCATTCTGCCGCCGTTTTCTGTGTTACAGTATTTATTTGTATAAGGACGGAATGTTATTGATACAATTGTATCCATGATTTTCGTATTCTATGCAATGTCTACGTATGAATTAGAGACTATATTTTTGTCAATTGCCTTTACTTTATTACACACTTTACTAGAATTACATGATCATAAATTACAATCAACATTTATTTATCCCTATTTTTGAGTCGTCTTATAGTACGGCATAAACTGAAACTTATTTGTTTTGACATTTTTGCCTCATACACGTGGTGATTCGCCTAAAATGGATTTGACTCCAAAACAGCAATGCGTTTAAACATTTTGTCAAGCGCGTTTAAAAGCTACTTTAATATGCAGGGTGGTTGATTGCTTTGTGAACCAATAAGAAGCATGCTTCTAGAGCTAAATTGCAATATCACTTATTTCCCTTTGCCAGAAATTTCTCCTTATTTTCAATTATTGCATATTCTGTTTTAAATTGGTTATTGACTTATTAACCTATCGCATGAGAGATAGCCATATAATCATTTGAATAGAATTTAGTATCTAAGGTTATGAACCTCCAAGTCCTCTGTTGCCATCGATTGTAATAGTTATTAGGCAACAACATGCAATACAAGCATTTCTGTAGAGAGCGAGCATAAACTCTTCGAAATATTTCAAGCTGCTGGCAGACATATTGACCTTAATATAATCTAAACTGTCAAGAAGTGATTATATTTATTGTTCCACTTTATAGAGCAAGGCATCAAACCTCCAATTTTAAGACTGAGAACTAAATGTACATAATGTTTGAGTAAAGATATATTCTATCGTTGATTAAAACTGGCTTTGTGATTAACCGAATTCAATTCCCTCGAAGCCTGAGGTCATTGCCAATTAGGCAAGGTTACAACCGAATGGCCACGTACTACGAATGTCTCAGTCAAACGCAAACATATATTCAATACCAAGGCTATATGTCATTGTCTAGACCCTGTAACTAGTAGTAGTACTAATTCCGTTTGCCGAGTAACATAAATTTTATCAACCATGTTATACGTGATACAAGCGTACAAGAGGTGGTCTCTTTCACATTTTAGGGTTGGAACATTGAAAAGGTTTAATAGTTTTAGTTACTTTGTGTATTTGAGCACTTTATCCAACATAATACGATTCAATTGTTGTTATTTTATTAGTTGTCTGTAATAGTGTGGAATCATTGTTTTATATTATAGGTACTTACGAGTTTGTATGCATGCCTAGTATCTTTGCGATGATTTTTTAGGCTTGCGTAATCAGTTAAAAAACGTTATATACTGGTAAAAGGAGAATATCTCACCGGTGAGTTCCCCTTCCAATAGCTCATAGCTTTCTACCGATCACTGCAAGATGCATGATTCAGACGTTTTCCGATGACAAATACCGAACTTTTGATCGAAGTGATAGCTATACGTCTGATTCTTCTTATAACATTTACAGGTACGCCGTAAACACATTCCATCGTGTACAAACTCATCTCTCAATTGTTGAAAAAAATAATCAAATGCATCAATCAAATTAAATTTCACATTCATTTTGAAGACAAAATAAGATTTTCCATTGTAGATTTCAACCCAGTCTTACATGTATAGCGCACGGCTAGCTTTCAGCCATGCCGAAATCTTCATTTATGCAGTATATGCTTTAAATATATTTTACGTGCATGGAAAATCATCTGAAACGCTGAAAGAAATATTCGATTGATAATGAGAAATACAATGAACGTATAATCTTTTTCTGATCATCTACATCAAATTTTCCTCTTTCGGAGAGCACAATCAAGAGTATTATTTAATCTGACGGACGGTCAAACAATGTGCATATGAGGTTTCACGAGCAAACAAGGATATATCAGACAGCCTCCCACCGCCTACAACTGCTTCGTACAATTGTAATAAGTTAATAGTGACAACTGGAATCAATACTTTATATTAATTAATCATAACTTAAATAATGTTTGCAACGATAACATACACGAACTACATGGGTTTTGGCAGATGTTACATAAGTGTATATATAAAATAAAGGTTTTATCAGCAGGTTATCAAGTGCACCTATGGTGTTTGCTTTTCCTCTTTGAACATTAATAAAACTTTTGACAATGTATAATGATTCCTTGTGGCAGAGTTTAAACAAATCGATGAACAAATATGCGGACAGAATGGTAATACAATTATTTTAGTGCAAATGGTTGGTCTAAGCTTCAGAAAACACACTAAAGGTATCATTGACGCGACTATATGGCACATTGGAAACGAATAAAAATACTATGAAATAGCAGTTGACATGAGGAGAGCATTAACTTAATTAAACATACACAATACGGAACCATAAACGATGCAATCTTATACTGCGTAAATATGCAAGTGGTCGCTAAAGTTGACAAAGCACTTGTAAGCGTGTTCAATAATCCATATAAGTTCTAATTTGTCTATACAAGTAGATATTTTGTTGCTGTGTGTTTCTATGTTTTTATATAGTAGTGGTTCATTAACCTTCGCTTTGGGAGCGGCTGGTTGGAGGTTTACTTCACGGAAATGTTGTATCAACGGCGATAACATAATTGATGCATTGCTTGGTTCCTTGCCATAATAAAGCGGACCAGTGTTATATATTTTCTCATATTCTCGTGGCATTTGATATCATCTTGGAAACGTCATTGTCTGACTTTTGATTAGGTAAAACTCAAAAGAATGCCAGTTTCCTATTACATGTATGATGGCGATGAAGATGACTTATGTTATATCGTGACAGAGAATATACAAGCACATATCAGGATATGTCATAAAAAACAAAACCATTATGGTGTCATCATATTGAAGTTTTTCAAAGAAGCAAATACTTCATTCATAGCAGAAGATAAATTAATCCAACATGCGATGGCACCATTGTTGGCAGCCATGCGGTCGTTTCACTTGTACCAAACTATGTAATCTCAAACTTGTTTCTTTTTTACTCCAGCCTATATACTCCGATAATTTCTCTTATACCAAACCAATTCAAATTTACATCAGAACGTGTGAGGTTATATTATAGCATTTGCGAATTCGGCTTGTCGTGGATTGCCATAGTTATTGGCGTTTGTTGACCACATTAAGGAAGCTTTTTAAGGCACAAAGTTATTGTTTCTATTTTAGCAAACACGTTCACACTGCATTTGTGGTACTTCAAATACAGCATCGCGTAACATCTTCCTTCTTCAAATATAGAGAGAATGGCGATTGTTCTCTCGAATGTGAACTTAAACCCACTATAGGTGCAATATTTTGATAATGGGTACAAAGTACTGTTTTCGGTCATGAGATCTGATATGTCGACATTAACTGGATGGCGAAATAATGACAAAAGATAATTTCGGTTCGTTGATTCTTTTATTGAAATGTTATAGAATGACTTTATTTTAGACTATATAACAGCATTGTTAAAAAAGAAATCATGGAAATAAAAGTATGGTTTTGTCGAGTTGGATTAAAATAAACGTGATGTATAATTTATAGTGAAATAAAGTAAAATGTTACTGCTTCAAACATTCAAATAGATATGAGCCAGTCTCCAGAAAACCCTGCTATAATGACATTGTGTAATTACTATATGTAATAAAGCTCTAAAATAAGGAAAAATACGTATCTATTGATTATATTGTAAGAAAATGGCACATATAGTACTATATCTTAGCTTTAAATTTTCCCATTAAGTATGTCGAAATCACATTACGTCGTTGCTATGGTGACCAATTTCAGAAAAGTACTCCGATGGAGAAAAACGAGAACTAAGTTGTTTAGAACAGTAGTAGCCTTTCTCTGAATGAAAACACTTTCAATTTTGATATATAGTTTGAAAAGTGAAACATAATTATAAAATGTGGTACTATTTTGACTAGTTTATGCCACGAATTGATCAAATGGTGTAACTATGAAACACTTGTTTCAGTTACGTCGAATAACGTTTGAATGACCTTTGCGACGTCACACAAAAAGCTCCGAATAGGGACTCTACAAAAACAGCCGTAACTCCCTTAAAACTGAAGATTATAACATAATTTGTTTTGTAATTTGCTTACATAACATTATCCTGTTACACCATGGAAAATCTTAAAATCAATATTCTTGTCAAATAAGCAGGTTTTCCTGGAGACTGGCTCATATATTTCCTAAATATCTTAAACTTTACCTTGTGCGTCAATACCACACGTACAATTTGTACATCCGTATGTAATCAAAGAAAAGCTGAACACACTGAAGCAGGTGTTGAAGCTGGTGAATATTGTATCTTGTAAATCGCTATAACTATTATAGTGCGCCCAGGATAACGTGATATTTACAAAAATTAATCGGTTTGGTCAACTGTTGCAAAATTGGTTTTACAAATTACTTATGTAAACAGATAAGGTCAGTTTAGTACTAAAACATCATTGATAAATATTGCACGTATGAATAATCCATCTTTGTAGATTATACCAAATGTGCCCGCCTTTCTTATTATCCTGGGCGCACTGTAACGTAACTTATACTATTTGCATTGTCTGACACTCAACACAATATGTACACAATGTGTATAGCCCATGCTGTTTATGTTTTGTTGAAATGTAAATTGATCATTAACTAATCAAACTTAAAGTTTTTGAGAAGCTTTCAATATCTCAGTTTCACACGCTTTATCATCTGAGTTCTATCATCTGATATAATAACAATATTTGTACAATTTTATATTACATTGCACACTTGATACAGACGGACTAGTGGGTTCCTTGTCACATATTGGTATGTTTTACCTATTTCAATTGACCTATGTTACAGTCGGATCCGTGAATTCTATAGTGATCTTCCGAACACTCAATATTAAATAAAAAATACTATCATTCGAATCAACATTTTGTTTTAAAAATACTAGTTTATATTATAACGATACAATTGTTGAAAACTCTCTCAACCGATAGCGTACCAAACCTTTCACATGGTAAGTAACCTGTGTTCGTTTAAAATATTCTGAACAGCCACTGCCTGTTCTTCGTCCCACCATTTTGTGGGAATTATTTAAATCGTTTTGACCAGTATGGCCATATGATTATGACAATTTAGACATTTTTAAGAGGAGTATTGTAAACGTGTAGTTTTGTATTCTCCAATAAGACCGTTTCCGTTATTTCTGATTTCTAATACAGATCAGATACATCGTCAACGATTATTGTTCTGGTTTATGAAGGCCTCTAAACAAATTTAAGTTACTGAAAATAGAATCTTAACTTCTTATATCAAACTAATAAACGAATCATATAATTATGTAATGAGTGAGCCACAATGTAAACGACATGACTATAAATATCACTTTTATGATGAAATCACCTTAATGTCCATTTTATTGTCTGTTTTTCTTTAAATTGAAAATTAACGGTGGAGATTCCGTGTGATCGGAGGACAACATTCGGAGCCGAATTATTCAACAAAAGGTCTCAACTCAGTTAACCTCTTCTCTCGTGACATCATTAATATACGACGAGTTTTGATAGAATAGAAGCGAGCGCCCCCGCCTAACAAATGCATACATTTGGCCTGCTTATGGGGATGGAAATACGTTTCACGTTTTGTTAATGTTACATACACCTGCATATGATTCGACTACGCAATGTAAATACGAAGCAATGTCATTACGCAATTCCGCTGATTTTATGGTATGATCATTTCTGTTTTATTTCTGATACAAGGACGAACCTATGTTTCTGCGTATGAAATATGAATTATTGAAATAAAATATTCATTATTATACAGTGTTCTAGACAGATCTGTAATTGTGTCTATTACGATGTAAATGTCTATTACGATTTAACCTCATGCACGACATGGTGATCCGACAAAATGGCTTTGGCGCACCGGAACAACAACGCGATTACTGTCTTCGCTGTAATATTCAGAAATGGTATATGTTTTTGTAGAAGCAACATGGACAGTGTATTTAAGAACTAATTGTAAAACAATATCTTGTATTTTAATTTTAGCATTATCCTTACTTTGCATAACTGCATATTTGGTTGTAAATTGGTAATTAATCATTCTCACAAATGTAAAAATGCCATATAATATCATTTCATTAAAATCGAGAACCCCTGATGATTGCATTCCAATTCCTCTGTTGCAACAGACATCAGGGTAAATCAGCGATATACATAGGTACATGTAATAAAAAATCGGCAGCACTCAACCAGCCGAGCACAGAAAGCACCACATACAACACTTAAGGGCTCTAGTTAGAGGACAAGCATAAACTCTTATAGACATTTCGAGCTGCTGGCATAAAAAGGGAACCATTACTCTCATTATACGATGATGTTTATTGGTTTACTGTATATAGCACGGAATCAAGACGGTGACGTTTAATCTGAGAGCTATGTAATATTTATGCCAATATATATAGTTTATTATTGATAAAAACAGCATCTCAGAGAAAAGTACACATTCCATTAGCCAGTGCTCTCCGTCTGCAAGATGCAGACATGCTGTTTTCCGATGACAGTCATATTGGAGAAAATAATAAGGTATTGGCTGTGATATCACATTTACACCGGCAACACCGGTCATCATGCGCGAAAGCATCTGCCAATTGTTAATTGAAACTCGCGAACGGATCAAACAGTCTACAGAACAAACGATGCATGCATTTCTTAGGGTGAGATCTGTTTACAGAATGATATTTCACATCGTAGCTAGTTTTAATCTCAGTCTTACATAACACGCCATATCTCTGCATTTATCGGTGTGTTCACGCCTTTAAAATGCAAGGTGCAATTATTTAGACGTTTTCCGATGACAACTACCAAACTTTTGCAGGGAGTGATAGCAAAACGTCTGCCTCTCCTTAAAACATTTACAAGTACACCGGAAACACATGCCATCCTGTACAAAGGCATCTCTCAATTGTTAATGAAATTATCGAACGAATCAATCCAACTTAATTTCACACTCAGTTTTAAAAGTTGATGGTAAAATGAGCTTTTTCAATATATAGTTTTCAACCCAGACAAATAGCGCACGGCTAGCTTTCAGCCACGCAAAAATCTTCATTTATGAATCATATGCTATGAATGTGTTACGTGCATGGAAATACATATTGTGAATTTAAATACATCTGAAACGCTGAAAGAAAATTTTCAATTGATAATGAGAAATATATTGAACGTATAACATCTCTCTGCTCATGTACGTAACATTTTCCTCTTTCGGAGAGCACAATGAAGAGTATTATTTAATCTGATTGACGGTCAAACAATGTGCATATGAGGTTTCACGGGCAAACAAAGAGAAACCAGACAGCCTCCCACCACCTACAATTGCTTCGTACATTTGTAATAAGTAAATAGTGACAACTGTACAATGTAATCAATAGTTTATATTAATTAATCATAGATTAAAAATAGTTTGCAAAAACAATATACACGAACTACATGGGATTTGGCAGGTGTTACATATGTAAAATAAAGATTTTATCAGCAGGTTATCAAGTGCACCTATGGTGTTTGCTTTGTCAGCTTTGAACACCAATTTAACTATTTGCAATGTATAATGATTCCATGTGCTAGAGTTTAAACAAATCGATGGACAAATATGCGGACAGAATGGCAATACAAGTGTTGGTCTAAGTTGTAGAAAACACACTTAAGATATCTGCAAATTGTTGATGGAAACTCGCGAACGGATCAAGCAGTCTACAGTATAAACGAAGCATGCATTTCTAAGTGTGATTACAGAATGATATTACACATTGAGCTTTTTTAAGCTCAATCTTACGGAACACGCCATATCTGCAATAATCGGTATGTTTATGCCTTTAAACTGCATTGGATATGTCTGAAATGCCTAGTAATATAGATTGCGAATTCAAAAGCAATAAGAAGTTTTAAGTGTTTGGTTATTGATGGAGAAATATTGTGAACGTAACATCATTTTGGATGTTGACATCATTTTGGACGTCCACACATGCATATACATGTACACTTTGGTTTGGTGCAATGAAGAGATTTATTTAATCCGTTTGACGATCAAACAATATGCTTGCGAGTTTCGCAAGCAAACAAGGAGATACCACACAGCCTCCCACCGCCTATAATTCTTTCTAAATGAGTGAGTCCTGACAATCTGCAATCAATAGTTTTTTTTTAAATAATCATAACTTATATAGAGTTTGCAACCAAATATACGAGGGTTGTTCAAATTGGAATGCAAGTGATGCTATATCTTTTTTGTATCAATGAATTTTTAAAATTAATGATCTGTATATTAAAGATCATTGTATTAGCTTTATATTGATAACTCACATTTGAAAATCCGTTCAGTGTAGCTGTAACAATACGCCATTTAACACTGTCTACTCGTGTATACTAATGCTAAAATAATTGGGAAATTGTCAATTTTGTCTGACCAAATTCGGTCTCATTTAATAATCGTTGTTTTCTTAATGCAGGAGCAAATACAATATTTAAAATAACTTGTATGGTAAAATGGTGTCATGTAATGTCATATTCATCAAGTTTTTGATAGTTTAAGAAATTCAAAAGTGGTGTAATTTTATTTGGAAATGGACCCCATGCACGCAATCAGAATACCGCAACATACTAGAAAAGGGTTGAGAAAATCAAATATTTTTTTGAAAACTGGTGAAGTATTTACAGGTAGGCATATAGCTCAATGTGGTGGGACATCATTAGGAGCGATTCATACAATTATCAAGTATATTACAAAAATTAGGACGATTAGTATAGTTTGGGTACCCCTATCTGCTTTGAGACGCCAGCACATATGCCCTTGCAAACTGTCCAAAAATAGCAAAAACAAGTTTCTAGATAACAAAAGTCGACCATTTGCAAATGTAATGACTACAAACTAGACATGGGTTCATTTTGTCACCAATGCGACAGATCCATAAACAAATATGGGCCAGCAAAGACATAACAAAAGTATGCATTGCAAAACGTACCATGGACGCCCGTAGAAATGTACACTTTTTTCCATTTAAACCAAGTTTTACCATTACATTTGGTGTATAAAACGGAGAATGAGTAAATGCCAAGCTTAACAAAGGTAAATTCCTTCAGAAATTGAAGCAATACTCCGACAATTGCTATCAAGCCAAATATTTAAAGGATGGCATGCTATTGCAGAGCAAATGGCCTCCACCTGCAGCAGCCATTAACGCGGCGTTTTGAGAAGCGTGAATGTTTTTGAGCTTTCCGACCATCCTTATTTGTCAAGCATTGTCCCTTGTGATCTTTATTTGTTTCAAACGACTCTTAAATCGCATTGTCAGAAAAAATAGCAGGTACGTAAAGATCTCAGTTTGGCTCATGTCAAGTATATGCATAGTGTACCTAGGAATGATAACAAAATCGCATTTAAAAAAAGGAATAACTGAATGAAACTTCGCATACATATCGGAGATGAATACTGCAATGGGATCAAAATTTTGGTTCATTAGAATCTATCAAGGATAATTTTTTATGTGCTTAGATGCATTCCAATTTGAACAACCCTCGTACACAACATGGGACTTTACAGGTGTCTAAATTGTATATGAAAAATGTTTTATAGGCATATTCTCAAGTACCCGTATCGTGTTTGCTTTCTTCTCTTTGTGTGTTTTTTAATTCTAGGTTGTGTTTTACTAGCTAGCGCCAGACGGAAGGAACATAATCGTCACACATACTTGGAATGGCTTGGAAACATGCGCGCTTTTGACACATACGTTTCCATATATATATAACTCGATATGTGATGCTTTCTCTCTCTCTCGTGTTTTCTGTTTAGCACAGATATATTGTTTCTGCAGTGAGCCGGTTTTGTCACCCATCTGGCGTGTTAGATAATGCCTATAATAAATGTTCTATCTTTCGTAAGAAAATGACATTTACGGACTACTAAAACACTAATACAGAATGTTCTTAATGTGCCTTCTAGAAATGTAGTCCCCTAGGTTAAGAGGGGTTTGGACTAAATTGTATACAAAGTACATGCTGTTTCTAGAATAATCTCTCCATATACTGCACAGGAATGAAGAACTTATGTTTATATTGAAAGTTAAATCCATAAGTTAAATAGTTGGGCGCGAACGAAACCTGTTAATGGACGGACCAAACTGAAGCATGTTCTAAAATACTAGTAACCAAGTAACCACTGCTCTCAATCAGCGAACTGCTGATGACAGATGAACGATGAGTAACATGAACAATCAAACAACACTATCAACATATGTTAGTACATACAGGGTATTGTACTTGACTTTGCATGAGGAAGAAAGTTATCCGTACAATTGATTTGTGCAATTTATAAGTTGTTTGCGTATGCATTAGAGAAGAGCATGTTTTTGTCCATTGCGTATACTTTGTTACATAATTTACTTGAAATGCCTGATCGTAAATTCCAATTAACATTTATCTTCCCTCGTAAATTCTAAGTAATTGAATACCTTTAAGATATATGAGCATGCAGCGGTAACTTAAAAAAACGTTTTAATTATGCACACTACGAGCACTACATACTTAGATTTGTTCGTAAAATCACGGCAAAGCACAACCATGCGCGTGACGTACGTTGACGTATACCTTCCGTACTCTGCTCGTTTTCCGAACCTAGATCGAACACAGCCAAAGTTCCCCATACACGAAAGGTGCTATATCGTGTCTGTGTGCTCCCAAAATACATTCGGAGGTGGTACTCACCGCAACCGGATTCCAAGTTTTGCCCACGTTTTTTGCACGTAGACCGGGGTGTGACCGCCGTTTAAGGTAGCGCACTTGAGGTGATAAATGCCCAGTACAATGACAAAAGGTGAAAGGCAAAATATTACAGATCGATAACCGATTTTGTCCGAGAAAACTATTTAGGTCAACATACAACAGGTCAACATACCACCATTAATTGGCGAGTAATACGCACGGTTTCATACGTGGTTGGTGGGTGGGAATAAATGCCAAGAATCATGAAATAATAAAACAATTGAGTAATGCTATGTGAACTTAAAACATGTATTGCCAAAATCATAGACACACATTCTATCCGGACACTACTTCCCGTCAAGCGTGGAAATACCACACAGTATATGACGTAATATTTGGCGAAGATCGCAAGAATGAATATGTCAATACAACCATTGTAAGTAGTTAATCCTTGGCCGATTAGAACTTCCTCGACGCTGTTACTGAGAATGAGTGAGTATTACCCGCGCAACTTAATATTGTTCAACAAACTGTCACTTTTTTGCCCGAAGCAAAACTCAACTGCCTGACAGGAGCAGACAAATTTATTCTTACGTTCCTAGCCACAAATGACGTCACATACTATGCGGTTATATAACAACGTCCATACTGGTCCCTTCCACCAACTTGTATGTATTATTCGTACAGGACGAAAGCAAGATTGACTACAACATAAAATCCCTTTGCTTTTAAAATGCACAAGTGTATCAATGTTTTCTAGTTTGAGGATTGAAAAACATTAATTTACTAACAAACACGAGCTGTCCATAAGACGATTCGCTGCCATCTGTCACATAAATCTAGGTTCAAAACATGCTATAAGTTATAAAACTTAGTTTCAATGCTATCATTGATAGTATATGAGATAATTGGTCTGAAAGTAACTTGCATATTAAACTTTGATCAAGAAACTTCTAAGTAAGAAAGGGACATAACTCTACTTAAAATCAAACTGGAGATATTGCACTTGACCAGTACTGTTGACTTCTAATTAAGAAATAAAAATCTGTTCGCGTTTATTGTCGGTGAATAAAACACGGGCAGGAGTTCGGATGCGGAAAAATTAAATCACGAGTGCGTAGCACGAGTGATTTAATTTTCCGCATCCGAACGAGTGCCCGAGTTTTATTCACCGACAATATACAAGAACAGAGTTTTTATTTCGATTCTAAATACGATAATATCCCGCACTATTTAACTGCGCGCATTCCATTTTCACCCATTTGACATTGAACATAATTCCACGCTGAAATTGAGTGGCTTATTAGCTGGTACAATTACCTCCCTCGTTAATGAAAACGACCTTCGTAATTTTCTGAAGGAAATACCACATTTTAAACATTGAAACAATTTTAATAACACGAGTATATGGTATCTATTTCATAAAATGAAAAATATAAATGAATTGATTATCAGAAGCTTTAATAAAACTTGGTTTCTAGAGTATATTGGAGTTTCTAAAAATAGATGCGTCATAGCTGTAACACTGGATTCTCGTGCAACTCGCCTTGTCATCGTGACTCGTAGAAAATTTACTATAAAGTTTACGTTCATTCATTCATAAATATGTCACGTGATACTGGGCGTAAATAGAAACAGCCAATTTGATAGGTATGTTTTATGGGGGTAATAATACATTGTTAGGTCCGCTCTATATTTAAACGATTAATCCGCAGATCGTGTTAGAATGACGAACATGTGCTAAACGTTACAGTGTTATATCATTGAAAATATATGAGATACGGTTGAAATGTAACTTGCACACAAAACTTTAACCAAGAAAAGTCCAAGTTAAAAAGGGGCACCACTCTACTTAAAATCAAAATGCAAAATGGCTGGTAGTGTTGACTAATAACAGTGTACAAGTGTTGTACGTTTCGGTGCTATAGCATGTATACTATGCAAGATATGGCCTTGCACAAAAAAACTGAACCAAAAAGTTAAAAAGGGGCATAACTCCAATTAAAACAATATGGAGTTCTTGCACTTTGAGTAGTGTCCATCTTTGATGGTAAACAAGTGTCGTAAGTTTCAATGCTATAACATCGATACCATGTAAGATACAGCCAAATATAGTAGCCTGCACCAGAACCCATAACAAGAAAGTATACGTTAATAGGGGGCATAACTCCAATTAAAATCGAAATGGAGTTATTTCACTTGTAGCCAGTAGTGTTACTAATGCTGGTTAATAAGTGTTGTAAGTTCCAATGCATATAGCATGGATATTAAAATTAGTAAGATATAGCTTAATATAACAGTCTGCACAAAAACCTCAACCAAAAAAGTATAAGTTAAAAAGGGACATAACTTAAATTTAAATCAAAATGACGTTATTGCACTTGATCAATAGTGTTGCATAATGATGGTTAATTAGTGTTGTAAGTGTCAATGCTAACGTATGAATAGTAAGTATGATATAGCCAAAAAGTAGCTTGCGCCAAAAATATTAACCAAGACACCGAAGAATGGTTGAGTATAATAGCCATTCACATTCTTCAAATAGACGAGCTAAAGAAGCTTCTTATGATAAAATTCAATTACATGTTATGCTTATGCATATAAATGAATTTGCAAAGTTGTAACGTATCTTTCTACAAATGCAAAATTGGTTGAATAATGCAACAAAATAAAATACGGTAACCGTACAATTACTTTACAGAATTCAACCTTAACAATCATCATCAATAAAAGACACGTCTCATTACATAAGGTAAGAAAACACTTACCGGAACATGGCTGTATACTAAATGGTTTGAATAAAGTCATCCAAAGCAACGACCACTACCAACCACAGCCGACAGAAAATGTTGTATACTATGTCGCCATTCTCCTATTTATTAATATGGCAAGAAAAGGCATACTAATGACGGCTAGTTTCCTTATTAAAAGCAATATAACTAGCACCGTTATACTGTATCATTTCCAAGGAAACATAACATACGTATAAATCATGACTAGTAACTTGATTCTGGTGTACATAATTAACGTATAAATTTGCGCCATTTGGCAGCATAATAGTTTACAACTATACGGATACCATATTAACGAAATATATATTGAAATAATTGCAAAGACATGAAGTTGTCTGACACCTGCGCATATATTCTTAAAATATTATCTTTAGTTTTATTATGTCGTCGAAGCCGATATAAAGCAGATATTTAAAATTCCAATGAATCATTGTAGTAATTATTAAATACTGTGCATGAACAGACAAATCGAAGCGTTACAGAAACGGCGACAGCTCCAAACAACCCACGCGCAGAACGTACCATTTGTATCCCCCCTTAACGACTGTAATTCTTCCAGATGCTTCGGTCGGTTATATTCTGTACCAATTGACAGTTTTGTGTCACATTTTATCAAATTAGGAATCGATGTATTGTTTTTAATTTGCAGTCTTCCGTTTTAATCTCTAAACTGTAAAATTCAATATGCCCTAATGTATTAATAATTCTAGTTTTGTTTTAGATAACCATCTAGGGATCTGAAATAAACGTTTAATACCAATTAGGAGAGAAACCACATAAATGTAATTGCAAAATTATCAGAATTTACATATTTATTACAAATCCCTGACGTATTTAAAAACAAATATTGGAAATTTAGTTTGCAAATTCTTAGTGCGAATTCAGAGAGCACTGCCGCCTTAACTTTTTTCATTTTAAATGTTCAAATATTCGTTTCCATACTACAATAAAGGCAATCTGATCATTCCAAAAAGTGAACAAAAATAAAAACTAGATCCATGTTCACATGGCCACCCCCCGCCGTATATGTTTGCTTCTAACAGGTGCTTCTATACGAGGGATGAACTCATCTATAAAAGTTTTAAGTTGCAAGACAATAAATTATATGTATAGTTATGGAGTTGTTCTTGACAAAAAAGAAGAACAAGTATATTAAGGAAATCAAATAAAGGGAGATAATTGATAAAATGGAACCAGAAAGAGTTATCGTTCTTTGTCATTTAACATCCGTAGACCTTATGAGCTTATATTTTGAGTTTTAAGTCAATAACTCTCATAGTTTCGGATTTCAATAGAAGGAAACAAAATAAGAAATTACATCAAGGTAAATAGTTATCATAACTTTTTTGGTTAAAGTGAAAAAATTCAAGAATGGTTCCAGCTAGAGCAAGGATTCTTAGTCACATCACTTCTCCTAGATGCCATCTACTTATATTTTTGGTTAAATCTACGTATTGAATACTTCTGAATTTTTGCTGTGAACAAAATATAATCTAAAATTAAACAAAGAAGACAATTTAAAACTGGGCTAAGTGTAGTTATGGTTTTTGGTCACTGTACTTGTACTTGTCCTAGTTGCCACATTTTCAAGTCAATACCTTACAGAATGTTAGTATTATGCTATGGACAAACATTTATTCTGAAATTAAATAATGGGAGATAATTTCAAAACTGGACTATATGGAGTTATTTTTCTTGGTCACTGCACTTAACTTAGTTGCCACCTATTTATATATCAAGTTTAAAGGCAATACCTCAAATAGTTTTTAGTTATGCTCTGGAAAAAAAAGTATCTTAGAATAAAAAAAGGACTAAATAAAGTTATGGTTCTTGGTCACTGCACTTCTCCTAGTTGCCATCTATTTATATATTAAGTTTCAAACCAATACCGAGAATAGTTTCAAGTTATGCTTTGGACAACAAATGGTTAAAAATGGAATAAAGGGGAATACGTTCACACTGGACTGTATAGAGTTATTGGCCTTGGTCACTGCTCTTCTCCTAGTTGCGATCTATTCATATACGGACGTTGACTATCACTATATCCCTTCGTCATTCGACTGCATACGGAGTTCGACTCGTTTGTAGGATATTTTAGGACTATTGTCCTGCACATGAGATTTTATTAAAAAAACTGTCTTTTAATCAAAATATAGTTTCAGAAACTGAAATGGTTAAAATGATTGTGTAAAAATCTAATTAAATATTTGTTTTAAAAAATGAATAAACTACTGAGCTTTGATCCTATGATTTCAATCTCAATTTCAATGAATTTTTCTCGGCCACCCTTTTGTTGCATCAATACTTGTCTTATATATAGAGATGTTTACGAGCGTTGATGTCATTTGGTACACACTTATATGTAAGATCAATGGAACAGAAACATGAAACCAGCTGTTTACTGTATGTACACAGTATTTTTCCTTGAAAGATCCATTCATTCCTTCAACGTGCCATCTTACTTTAGAAAAAACGTATTGTAGTTCGGATCTTTATTATTTACACAACAATCGCCATTGAACGGGACAATATTTAAACAATTTCTTTATTTTCATTGTAGGTATTGTATAAACAAAACTTGTCCAATAGTTTACATGTCTTTAATTATTACAGCGCATGAAGTTATTAAAGAGAGGTTGATCTTTGTTATCATCGGAAGAATTTCAACAGTTTATAGTCACAAAGTACACTGCCGTCCAAAAGTTCCTTCACACTGCTCAAATGATACGATTTACTTCAATTGACTTACACCTTATTCAAAATTTACATAGGTTGTTTGTGTTAAATGATTACATAATATCACACAAAATAAGAACATGATAAAAAACAATTAGTTTCAAATTTTTTGATGTGTAGGTAAATAATAACATAATATTAACCAAATAAGATTTTTTAAAAAATGAAAATTACTGAGGAAACATGAAGCAGATGATATTATTTGAGGAATGTGAGGGAACTTTTGGAGGGCAGTATATATTAAGTTTAAATTACTGGTACATGACATTTTTAGGAGACCTTAAGACTTTTGGCAATCTAAAATTTGGACTAAATAGGAATTTCGCGGAGCAGGTTATAGTCTGGTTCTCGCCCACATTATTTAGTAATAGTACTATAGTAGTGCCGTAAGGTAGCAACGGGAACCAGACTATAGCCTGCTCCACGAAACAGCTCAGTCGAAAATGCATACGTAGCCCTCGTATGTCTGTGACAAGGTAGGTATAGGTGCTAAACGAAGCAGAATAGTCGGAAAGACAAACTACTTCAAAATTCCGCAACCGGATATAAACATCCCAGCCTCATGTGCTCGGGGGGAGGCTAGTTAAACCATACAGAGAAAGATAAATGAAAACAGACGAAAATAAAAACGTTTATATTCTCTTCAGGAAAACAAACCAATGAAGAATAAAAGAAAACATGCAGGTGTCTGGTGTCATACATGTATGTATGTCCTTGAATAAACGATGTATGTATGTCCTTGAATAAACGGTGTATGTATGTCCTTAAATAAACTATGTATGTATGTCCTTAAATAAACTATGTATGTATGTCCTTGAATAAACGATGTATGTATGTCCTGGAATAAACGTTGTATGTATGTCCTTGAATAAACGATGTATGTATGTCCTTGAATAAACGATGTATGTATGTCCTTGAATAAACGATGTATGTCCTTGAATAAACGGTGTATGTATGTCCTTGAATAAACGATGTATGTATGTCCTGGAATAAACCATGAATTGAGACATATGTCACCTTATATAAATTCATTAATATTTAGAGTAAAATAGTTATAATCGTATGTTCAATCGTTAAATGAAACAGAACATGATAATTCTATGTAACTCATATGGAGTAACTATAAAGATGATAGCATATGTATCCAAACGTTTTTACCTTCCCTTGTTTTTAGAGTAATATTATATTTTATACTTTTAGGCTACTTACGGTTGCATACTGTGATTAAATATTGCACTAATCCACGGTCATAATATGTGACGCATCAACACTGTGCGAAATGATCAACACGTACGTATATAGAACATAGTTCATAATATCCCTGCTGGGTGACAAGAGAAAATAATTGATCAATATTGCATTATTATCAAGAATATAATGATGAATAGACTAGACTGCAAGTGATAATATCACAGACGTCGTTACAATAAGGTACCTTTAGTTAGAAAACATCACCGTGACAGTGTTCTGGTAACAGTACATCTTACGATTCTTGGCAACATCTTGGTACTGTTTTATGAAAGCAAACTTTTTTACGAAAATATTAAGCTTACGCTCAAATTTAAATTTCTTTTACAGCTTTTACAACTACACATCGGTGACAAAAGACGTTGGTGTGAATTCGTTTAGTTAATTCGTGTTAATAAGTTCTGATTGCGTTGCCGAATTTTGTAGTATAGCACGGCGAATTTGACATGATCCTGACCTTTATGCATGAATATTTTACAAGGTTCTTGCGTTGAATATACATTATAAATTTCCGCGATCAAATCGTGCAATATCGGTCCTTTAGATTTGTGTTGGTATTACACCTCGAGTGTCTTCGTGATACTTTCCGCTTATGACAACATACAACTGGGGTTATAAATATAGACAATATATCAGCTGTTAAATTATGCTAATTGAAGGTCGAGAGTCGTGTCACATTATCTGGGCTATAGTAGTTAAATGATTATTAAAGTATTAAATGAACGTAATTGTACGATTTCCGTAATAAGTGCTTTGAAAATACAGTACCCTGGATCCTCTTGTTATATACGTTGGAAAATGGATAGTTGACCAACCTATTTTTAGGACAAACAACCAGAATCTTTGTACACTTTGAGTACGTGGTGAGAGTACAGCTTACCAATTGAAATCAACAAAAATACCTTAATGTGAATTCAAAATTTAATGTCCCCAAGTAAATATCAAATCACCGAAATTAAGGATCAAAGGACTTGCATACGAATACATTATCCATAAAATAGGACTTTAAGATATATTTTGTGCTATTAAAGTTACGAAACCGCGTCCGATAGAGTTGAAATCAGCAAGGAGCCAGCCTCACAAGTTCCAGTTGAACTTGAAATCAATTATGTCCTCTAAGATGAATTCGAAGTAAAACATAACGAACGTTCAGATGAATTTAAAATCAACAAACATGCTAAGCCTTTCAGGTGAATCTGGAAAATACTGTTTGCTATAAAAAATTACAATTATCTCCATTATTAAGCGCGCGACCATGAAAAGTATGTTACGTTACGCAGTATTAAATTGTTAATTACCCTATTTGTACTCATTTCGCAATATTCAGGATGCGATAGAGAATAATGAACGTATTTTAACACATCGCACGAACTTGGCATTGTGATAAATAATCACATTATGATGTGCGGCACAACACTTCATATAAAACTTGACTTTAAATACAACTAAATCGATACTTAACAAGAAAACAATCGTTCTCATCTAGTTATATAGCATGTCTGTAATAAGATAATTCTACATTTATAAGGTAATAAACCCTAACTGCAGGAAATTTGGGGAAACGTGCAACAATTGAGCACCTAATAAGTAGTCTATTTGCAACTCACGTCTTGCGTGCAATTATCGTTTCAGCATTAATGTTGCAGTAATGTCGCAGCAGTTTTCTTAGACTTTAGGAAATGGATGTTTGGATACAAAGATACCGCAAAATTACATTATTGTTTAAATTAGAAATAAATATTCTACAGGAGTGGTGTAAGTTAGGATTTTTGTGGGAGTTTGAAGAAATGCGAACTGAAGCTAAGGGCATGTGGTGCATGGAGAACTGTTGTATTTAGTAAAGGGGCGATGCTGTGGGGTTTTCACAATTACTGAACTTGTAGTTATGCAAGACATATAAAACATTACACATCAATCATGCAATTGCCGATATCTAATCCTGGTACGGTTGTAGAACATAATGTCACCTATTATATCTACGACAGATATGAATATTTCTAGACGCAAATTTTACATCCACCAATTTATTTAAATGCATAAAACATGAATCAATGCATTGGATTGGTGATTGAGAAAACGTGCAAGACAGAATTGTGCTTCCACTCACGCACGCTGTTTCGAAGATGAATATGTTTTGACGAAATATTACTTTCAGAAATATGCATTGGTATGATGGAAAGATAAAACTATGTTCGTGTTAAAAATAATTTTTTATATTGTTTTGTCGTGTGGTAGAAGTTCCGGTTTATACATTATAAATTGACAAAAAAGGCTTCTCAACCTACAAGGGTACGAAAGTTTAATCATATATTCAAAACAAAATACGTTCTAGCTGCAGCATTACCGTCTTCTGTGTAGAGTTTGGGGTTTTGAAGTCGAAAACGGCAGACACTTTGTATATAATGCTTGAGAGAGTTACCTCGAGGGTTAGAGATCTGATGGTGAACAAGTTTGCACAGTACTAAATCAATATGTCAATGGACTTTGAAGATATTAGATGTTACAACACTTGTACCTAAACTTTAACATTAGCATTATGTCGACGCCGACGCTCGGGTGACTGCAATAGCTCCCGTTAATCTTTGAATAATGCAATAGCTCCCCTTATTCTTCGAATACTGCACTAGCTCCCTTTATTCTTCGAATACTGCAATAGCTCCCCTTATTCTTCGAATACTGCAATAGCTCCCCTTATTCTTCGAATACTGCAATAGCTCCCCTTATTCTGCAATAGCTCCCCTTATTCTTCGAATAGTGTACCTAAAATTACCAGGAAAAAATACAACTGAACAGCTACAAAACCCGACATCTTACTCTGACATTACTATATTTCCTTTATTAGTTTTACGCCATGGGGTCTACATGTTGCTTTATACTAATTTACATTCACAGGGGTTTGTCGTAAACATAAAGATATGTTTGTTACATGCCTGAACTCTACATCATCAATCATTGCTATATGATTATTTATAGGATGTCTTCACAATGGCCTATCAGATTGATCAACGTGATGTATGATAGTTGCAGGATTCCGATAATAAAGGGAGCACAGACCTTGTGGCCGTTCCATTAAAATTAATTAACATTATCTGTACTGCTGTTCAATATGATGGATATACGTGTAGTACATTGTTACCCTCATTCAATGTTCTGTCACAGTCAGATTTTTCTTAAATGAATACTTTCAGTCGTATACGTCTTACTGTTGTCCAGGGCTGGTATTTATACAGCTGAAAAACTTATAGTTTGACTTAAGTCAAACATTTGTGGTGTGCATATTTTCTACAAATTAAGACATGACTGTGTCATTAAGATGCTTTGCTTTATAAATACCGACCCAGGAGTTATTTTGACTAGTTCTTACCACAGGAGACGTACCATGAAGTAAGAACAAAGTGTTTCATAAAACGTGTAATGAGAAAATGCTTGGGTTCGTTGGACTTTGTCATTCATCAATAGCAAGCTAACATTATAAAGTTCTATTCAATATATAGCGTGACAATATCACTATCAATACAACACACTAGTCATGATTTTTTTTAAATACGTGTGTAAAGCATAGGTCCTACTGAGCATGTTTTGCCTCGGCAATGTACTCCCGATGTATATTTATGAGTTATCAGGACATCGGGAACGGGTTATTCTTGTTTTAAAGGAAGCTTCGGGAACGTCATATGACTATTGTAATATAGGAAGGAATTGTGATGAATCGGGTTGAATCGAAAGATATCGGGAGAACATCGCCAATGAGATATTCCTCAGTGGGACCTAGGCTTAAACGACGTACATATTAAATGTGTTTCCTTAGCTCATAACATTCGGTTTGTTATGGTAACACACAATATGGGACACCCTGTACATTGTAAACAAGTATCAGAAAGGTCATACAGATATAGTTTAAAGCTCGTATACCACGTCACACTCCAGAGTTATATAAAAAAATATATCCGTATAAGTCAGCTTCCAGACAACTATACATATTCCCTTGAGGTATTATTTTGTGGTTCATACATGTAGGCGAAAACCGCGTAAACATCGGTCGCATTATAAGCGAGATATCACGTGTTATACTTTGACGAGGATGTTTTGTCTTACTTATATAAGTGTTGCTGGTCACTCTACGGTGCATCAACGAAAAGTGCCCATTTGAGTATTTTTTAAAAAGTTTGGATACGAAACGGGTGGTGACGGTGAATGTACAGGGTGTCAGCATAAGGAAACATCAGGTGTCGTCGTCAAAGTATAACATGCGCTATCTCGCTTGATTAGCAACTGCTTAATTTTTGACGCATTTTTGCGAGTACACCATTCCTATAGAATATGTTTCTCTACAAAGAACATCGATCCACAGATTTAATTTTATGACGTCTGATCGTCTTAAAATGAGCTAATGGTGGGATTATTACCGTATGTATACTTCCTTTATTTAAATAACTAAGTGCACATGAGGACATGAGGAAACGAGGACAAAATTATTAAAATACTATTTTAATTACCTATCGGGTATTAATCTCGTTGAATAAAAATAATTTTCCAGTTGAAGACAATTTTATAGAATAAATGTAGTTAAGACAGATGTGTTCAATTACATCTTAACAACGTCTTACTTGTTTCCATGACAACAATACAATATCACGCGTAGATTATTATAGTGCTTGTTAATAATGCAATATATATGTGTTTGTTTTATAATTCAAACATATTTTCACGTTTTCTTGGTGATGTAAACAAGTGCAGTACTCGATGTTAGGACAATGCTCTGAGTAAACTGGGGGCAATGTTCTTAATTTCAAATGTTGCTAAACTCTGTTATATTAAACTTATACCATATCTACTGCAGGAAACATTACACAAAGACCATCACAATAATAATACTACACCAAGTTCTCTTAGTTCTTCAACCTCAAATAAAGGACATATCTCCTGAAGTATCTGAGTCTGAGCAAAATCTCATCTCGAATATTGGCAGAAGTCTACTTGTATATGTTAATGGCCATGCGGGGCTAAAATCCAAATCACCAACTAGAAACGTTGTTCTGAGTTTATTTCAGTATAATTTCAAGAGCTCGAATTTCAGATTGATCTTTTATTCCGATAGTGATTTAGCTAAATCCTAATTTGAGTTGATATTTGTATTTGAGATGCTTCGGAAGATCGGGGCCAGATTGCGAATGTCAAAAAGGATCTTACTAGTAAGTGGTATGGTACTGCAAAATTGATTTTACAACAAAACCTGTTCATTAAGACATACCCAAGGGAACAGCAAAAACTGGTCTTTGTTGAAAGGTGGTCTATTATCTAAACAGATAATATATCATAGAAAATGATCACAGTCACACTGTGTCGTCAATTTTAAAAACCTTCATACTAGTATGAACTTTTTTTCCGAGTACCTTCTTAAATACCAGAAGGTCGCTCAGCTGACATTTTTTCAAGCACCGGAAGTAGAAATAACTTAAATACAACCGTCACTATCACAATACAGTGTGTATCTAGAACTTTCTTTTCAAAGACCAACAACCTCTAAACCGCAATTTGAACGATTTAAACCAGTGACAGAAACAGGTAAAAACTAATTTGAATGTATTACAAGCTGTGTCTGTAATTGCAAGATGGTATCTGCTTTCTTGTTGAGCTAGTCTAAAAGGAACATTAATTTTGAATGTATTCATTAACTTATTGCCTAGAGATCCGGTGCAAGGTTACATTCAGACTTTCTAACAACGTCCCTCGTATGAAGGTATTTTCAATATTCTCAACTCTAGTCTTAATGTACAACTTGTACTTCACTATACAGTAATTTACTTGATGCATAGAATACCACACACGACGTGAGAGCAGTCAGGGCAGATATTCAATGTAATTAGAATTTTATCAAGGAGAATAAAATCGATGTGCCTGACATAGGAATCAGCATGTCGTCATATATTTGAGATTCTGATACATTCTATAGACAACTTCCTTGTTACAGGTGGCAGTCTTGCAGTCAGCTGTGAAAGTAATTTAACACTGTCGTAGGTCAATCGATCTCAAGGAGTCACACTTTCACAGTTTTACTATTTTCAATTCGAGACAGATCGAAGATAATATCAAGCTTAAATCTTAAGCCTGTTTCACATCTGCAACGCGGTTTATTACTCCCGAAAATAAAATTAAATTTAGTCAGACCGATGACAAGCTCGCAGCCAGCCAGACATATTGCAGATGTGCATGTGAAGCAGTCCTTATCAATGCGTTTATATTGTAGAAAATTGCACCCGAAACGCCAGCAACCGTGGAAGAAGTCGACATGTCGATATATTATATCTATGCGATTTCCCCAAAATGGTGCACATAAAGTGCTCGTACACAAGAAGGCAATAGGCTGATTTGATATATGCTTTAATTAGGTAACAACATAATAGTGATAAAAGCAAAATAAATGATCCGGTATTTCAGTGATTACATGTACAAGGAACGGGTGATTGTATGTTCGATCCCAGACCGCGAGACATACGTATTTCCTGGCCTACTCGACCGAGATACATGACAATGTGACCTGATATCTCTCATATGACTGGTAAACTCCTGGGACTTCAACCCATGACAAAAAGACGCTATTAGATATTCGCAAAGTCCATTAAAATACGCTGATTTGTTTCGTGCTTTCGTAATAGCAATACATGTACATGTTTTGTACAGACGTTCTTTTCTCTGCAAAGTAGCTTATTCACAGCATTGGTATAAACACTGTTGGAATCCGCTAATACAATGATTTAACATCTCTGTAAATGACAAGCTGTAATACATGTACGGATTTTAGAACAGTATAAGCAAACTTGGTGACACTTGGAACTGATTTCATAATAGTTCGGTAGGTCATTTGATTCAGATATAATATGATGTAAGCGTAACTAAAATTCCGCAGTTCGAATTTCAGTAATCTTAGAGACTTGTTCTAATACAACCGCTACATCGACGGAGCCACTACCGTTTGTGATCAAGGCCATATATAGGTTTATATGACAATTTCATATACCAGTAATGAAATCATTATATGGGGGAATAATGCTTCAAAACGCTCTTTGTATCAATTCAGCATATTGACATATTCGCTACAACGCAATTTTGTTTGAGAACAAAGAGAGTCGTTTAATCGAACTACCGTATATACCATCTTATAAGTGGACTTTTGTTATTAGACGCATGTAGACAATTGACCAGACCATTCGGATTTTGATAGGTCGCCTTATGAGCGGATAGCCAGTACATCTGCAAATTCGTGCATCTTAGTTTTGAAATAGGCATATCTGCACAAAGACAAATACACAGGCATCAACCATGTGATAAACAATGTCAATTATCTATTTATAAACAAAATTCCAACACAAATTGAATTTAAAACTGAAAAAACATGAAAAAACGGCCTCAATGTAACATGCAGTCTGCAGTTTTGATATAAACATTTGTGACCTTTAAGTTCGTGCACATAAACTGATGACGTCATTAGAAGCACATGGGAGTGATTTTGCAAATAAAAAGTTTTGTAACACAAAGTTTAATCTTTTGTCACTAAGTTAGCACCTTTTTTCCGCTCGTAAATATATCGTATCTTATGCAAATTGTAAGGAAATAAAAAATAAAACACGGTAACCGTTAAATTACTTTATAGAATTCAACCTTAAAATCATCATCAATAAAAGACACGTCTCATTACATAAGGTAAGAATACACTTACCGGAACATGGTTGTATACTAAATGGTTTGAATAAAGTCATCCATAGCAACGACCACTACCAACTACAGCCGAAAAAAAAATGTCGTATACTATGTCGCCATTCTTCTATTTATTAATATGACAAGAAAAGGCATACCAATGACGGCTAATCCTTATGAAAAGCAATATTTAACTAGCACCGTTATACTGTATCATTTCCATGGAAACATAACGTATAAATCATGACTAGTAACTTAATTATGGTGTACTGTACATAATTAACATATAAAGTTGCGCCATTAGGTCGCACACTATTTTACAACTATACGGATACCCTATTAACGAAATATGTATTGTAATAATTGCAAAAGACATGAAGTTGTCTGACAGCTGCGCATATATTCTTAAAACATTAACTTTAGTATAATAATGTCGTCGAAGCAGATATTTAAAATACCATTCTAACACGATCTGCGGATTAATCCACATACACATAGAGCAAACTAGGGCATGTGTTATTACACCCGTAAAACATACCCATCCAATTGGCTGTTACTATTTACGCCCCGTATCACGTGACATATTTATGAATGAATGAACATAAACTCTATAGTAAAAACTTCAACGAGACGCCATGACAAGGCAAGTTGCAAGAGTATCCAGTGTTACAGCAATGACGCATCTATTTTTAGAAACTGCAATATAATCTCGAAACTAAGTTTCATCAAAACTTCCGTTTATCAATTAATTTATATTTTGCATTTCATGAAATAGATACCCAATACTCGTGTTATCAAAATTGTTTCAATGTTTAAAACGTGTTATTTCCTTCAGAAAATTACGAAGGTTGTTTTCATTAACGAGGGAGGTAATTGTACCAGCTAATAAGCCACTCAATTTCAGCGTGAAAAAAATGTTCAATGTCAAATGGGTGAAAATGGAATGCGCGCAGTTAAATAGTACGGGATATTATCGTGTTTAGAATCGAAATAAAAACTCTGTTCTTGTATTTTGTCGGTGAATAAAACACGGGCACTCGCTCGGATGCGGAAAAATTAAATCTAATTTGTCCGCATCCGAACTCCTGCTCGTGTTTTATTCACCGACAAAAAACGCGAACAGAGTTTTTTATCTTAAATGAATCATTGTAGCAAGTATTATGAACAGACAAGTTAAAGCCTCACAGAAACGGCCACAGCTCCAAACAACACACGCAAGAGACAGGAGCAGAACGTACAATTTGTATCCTCCCTAAACGACTGCAATTCTTCCAGATGCTTTGGTCGGTTATATTCTTTACCAATTGACAGTTTAGTGGCACATTTTATCAAATAAGGATTCGATGTATTGTTTTTAATTTGCAGTAGTCCGTATTAATCTCTAAACTGTAAAATTTGATATGCCCTAATGTATTAATGATTCTAGTTTTGTTTTATATAACCATCTAGGGATCTGAAATAAAAGTTTAATATCAGTTAGGAGAGAAACCACACACAGGAAATTGCAGAATTATCTGAATTTACATACTTATTACAAATCCCTGACGTTTTTAAAAACAAATATTGGAAATTTAGTTTGCAAATTCTCAGTGCGAATTTAGAGAGCACTGACGCCTTAACTTGTTTCATTATAAATGTACAAATATTCGTTTCCATACAACAATATAGGCACTCTGAACTTTCCAAAAAGTGAACAAAAAAAAACTAGATCCATGTTCACATGGCCATCCCCCGCCGTATATGTTTGCTTTTATACGAGGGATGAACTCAAAGTTACCATCTATAAATGTTTCAAGTTTCAAGACAATCATATGTATAGTTATGGAGATGTTCTTGACAAAAAAGAAGAAAACATATATTAAGGAAATCAAATAAAGGGAGATAATTGATAAAATGGAACCAGACAAAGTTATTGTTTTTAGTCATTTCACATCCGCAGACCTTATGAGCTTATATATTGAGTTTCAAGTGAATAACTCTGATAGTTTAGGGGTTCAATAGAAGGAAAAATAATCAGAAATTTCATCAAGGTAAATAATTATCATAACTTCTTTGGTTAAGTTAAAATAATTAAAGAATGGTGCCAGCCAGAGCAAGGATTCTTATCACAGCACTTTTCCTAGATGTTATCTACTTATATTTAAAGTCAATCTACATATTGAATACTTTTGAATTTACGCTGTAAACAAAAAATATTCTAAAATTAAACAAAGGAAGATAATTTCAAAACTGGGCTAAGTTTAGTTATGGTTTTTCGTCACTGTACATGTGCTTGTTCTGGGTGCCACCTTTTCAAGTCAATACCTTACATAGCGTTAAGATTATGCTCTGGACAAAATATTATTCTAAAATTAAGTAAAGGGAGACAATTTCAAAACAGGACTACATAGAGATATTGTTCTTGGTCACTGCACTTTCCTAGTTGCTACATATTTATATATCAAGTTTAAAGTCAATACCTCAAATAGTTTTTGGGAGGCGTTAAGCCTCTCATTACTACCATTGCCCATTTCTTATTTAGTTATGCTCTGGACAAAAAAGTTGCTTAAAATTAAAGAAAGGGAGATAATGCTAAAACAGGACTAAATATAGTTATGTGTCTTGGTCACTGTACTTCTCCTAGTTGCCATCTATTTATATATTATGTTTCAAACCAATACCTTAAATAGTCTTCAAGTTATGCTCTGTGATAATTAACCGAGATATGAGTTCGACTTGTTTGAAGGATATTTAGGACCATTGTCCTGCTCAAGAAATTTTATTCGATAAACTATCTATTAATCAAAATATAGTTTCAGAAACTGAAAATTGTTAAAAAGATTGTTAACACTTTCTATAAATGATTATACCTTTATTTACAGTTTTTTAAGTCTACGTATTTTTAGTGAGCTTTGATCCTATGAGTTCAATCGAACTTTTCTCGGCCACCCTTTTGTGCTTTGCATCAATACTTGTCTTATAAATAGGGATGTTCACGACCCTTAATGTCATCTGGTACACACTTATAAGTAAGATCAATCGAACAAAACATGGAACCAGCTGTTTATTGTATGTACACAGTAGTTTTCCTTCAAATATCTGTTCATTCTTTCAACGAGGCATCTTATTATAGAAATAACATATTGTAGTTCGGATCTTTATTATGTACTCAGCAATCGTCATTGAACGGGACAATATTTAAACAAACTCTTTATTTCCATAGTAGGTATAATATAAACAAAACTTGTCCAATAGTTTACATGTCTTTAATTATGATGGCGCATGGAGTTATTAAAGAAAGGTGCACCATTTTATCATTTGCAGTACACTCAACAACTTTAAAAACGCCTCACCTAACTAAAAGTCCAATATCGCTCAAAGTATGTATGTTATTGCAATATAATTGCAGATGTTTATTAATTGAGCTTTCATACGTGTAAATCAGTTCAGTTTGTAATAAAATGTTGTCTTATTTTTTTCTAGGAATCCTGCAAGCGCACTCACCGTAGGTAAAAGTGTGGGATTTTCAACACAGGCTATGCGAGGCATTATACTCTTAATCTGCTCGTATTTGTGAGATGGTGTAGGCACCCTAATTCGTCGAATACACTTGTCTGTTAATCGTTTTCTATCCTTTTATTTAAGCATCTGCAAGTTTTCAGAATGCTGGTTTACTTTTACACACGCTCTAACCTACCGCATTTTAGCATGTATAAATGGATAGGATTGTGTATTTGCCAATTGTTGTTATAAAACTAAAACTTTTGAATTTGAATGTCTGTGAAATGCTTGGACATTCTTTTGTTATTGACTTATTTATGTTTATTTTAAACAAAATGACAGGTTATTGTTGAATTTGAACACGCGTAGAAACTATTGTGAAAATCTTATATGTGACACGGGGTTCGTTTTAGGACTTCAAAGATGAGTATTGAAAATCCCACACTTTAATTTGTCTAGGTTGAGTGCGTTTACAGGATTTATTACAAATTCTAACACGATCTGCGGATTAATCCATATACACATAGAGCAAACCAGGCCATGTATTATTACCGCAATAATACATACCTATCAAACTGGCTGTTACTATTTACGCCCCGTATGACGTGACATATTTATGAATGAATGAACGTAAACTTTATAGTACAAACTTCATCGAGGCAAGTTGCACGAGTATCCATCGTCAATTTCAGCGTGGAATTATGTTCAATGTCAAATGGATGAAAATGGAATGTACGCAGTTAAATAGTACGGGATATTATCGTGTTTAAAATCGAAATAAAAACTCTGTTCTTGTATTTTGTCGGTGAATAAAACACGGGCACTCGTTGGGTGCTCATGTTTTATTCACTGACAAAACACGCAAACAGATTTTTATTTCTTAACTAAACTGATTTACACGTAGGAAAGATCAATTAATACACATGTAAAATTATATTGCAATAACATAAATACTTTGAGCGATATTGGGCTTTGAATTAGGTGAGACGTTTTTTGAAGTCATTGAGTGTATTTCAACATTTCATGAGGTTGATTTACAAAATATATTAAGTTTTAATTACTAATACATTGCATTTTTCAGGAGACATTTTGGCACTAAAGACTTATTGGCAATTTAAAATGTGGACTGAATAGGAATTTTGCGGAGCAGGTTTTAGCCTGGTTCTCGTCCACATTATTCGGTAATAGTATTATAGTGGTGCCGTAAGCTTGCAACGGGGACCAGACTATAGCCTGCTCCACGAAACAGCGCATTCGAAAGGTCTACGTAGCGGTCGTACGTCAGTAACAAGGTAGGTATCGGTGCCCAACGAAACAGAATAATCAAAAAGGCAAACGACTCCCAAATTCCACAATCGGATATAAACATCCCAACCTCATGTGCTCGGCGAGGTGGTGGGGGCTAGCTACTCACAGAGAAAAAAAGAAAACAGACGAAATTAAACACATTTATATTCTCTTCAGAAAAACAAACGAATGAAGAATAAAATAAAACAAACAGGTGTCTGGTGTCAAACGATGTATGTGTGTCCTTGAATAAACGATGTTACGAGACACATGCCACCTAATGTAAATTCATTAATAGTTAGAGTAGAATAGTATTAATCGTATGTCACATCGTAAAATGAAACAGAACATGATAATTCTATGTAACTTATATGGAGTAACTATAAAGATGATGACATATGTATCCAAACGTTTTTACCTTCCCTTGTTATTAGTGTAATATCATAGTTACCTAGCACTCTACGTATCGAGTAATTCGTTATATTTAACTGTTCCATGCCTTAATGTTTATTTTTAGACGCAGGTATGAAACTGTTCATTGCCGGGAGGGCAACAGTTTTGACTGTTCCATCCCTGAATGAACTGTTACCTGCGCACTACGATACGCAATAAATTCCTGCAAAAACACCTTGCTAGATATTTAGCGTATTTTTAATAAAATTTGTCAATTTCACACGCTACGTTTAGTAAATTGTGTCAATTTTAACAGTCAAAGCATTAGCGTATCAGCCTCGTGCAACAGTTCAAAGGTCTTCCCGATACCTCGGGTTAATTGCATTGACTTTTAACCAAACAGGTATGAAATAATTGTATACTATTACTTACGGTTGCATACTTTGATTCAATATTACACTAATCCACGAACATTTTAAAACATCGCACGAACTTTGCATTGTGATAAATAATCACATTATGATGTGGTGCACTATACTTTATATTAAACCTAACTTTAAGTACAACAACATCGATACTTAACAAGAAAACAATCGTTCTCATCTAGTTATATAGCATGTCTGTAATCAGATAATTCTCCATTTATAAGGTAATAAACCCTAACTTCAAGAAATTTGGGGAAACGTGCAACAAATGAGCACCTAATAAGTAGTCTAGTTGCAACTCACGTCTTGCGTGCAATTATCGTTTCAGCATTAATGTTGCAGTTATGTCGCAGCAGTTTTCTTAGACTTTAGGAAATGAATTTTCGAAAACAAAGATACCGCAAAATTACATTATTGTTTAAATTGGGAATAAATATTCTACAGGGGGGTGTAAGTTAGCATTTTTGTTGGAGTTTGGAGAAATGCGAGTTGAAGCTAAGGGCATGTGGTGCATGGAGAACTGATGTAATTTGTAAACGGGTGAAGCTGTGGGTTTTTCACAACTACAGAACTTGTTGCTATGCAAGACATATAAAACATTATGCATCAATCATGCAATTGCCGATATCTAATCCTGGTACGGCTGTAGAACATAATGTCACCTATTATATCTACGACGAATATGAATATTTCAAGACGCAAATTTAACATCCACCAATTTAATCAAATGCATAAAACATGAATCAATGCATTGGATTGGTGATTGAGAAAACGTGCAAGACAGAATTGTGCTTCCACTCAAGCATGCTGTTCCAAAGATGAATATGTTTTTGACGAAATATTACTTTCAGAATTATGCATTGGTATGATGAAAAGATTAAACTATGTTCGTGTTAAAAGGTATTTTTTTATATTGTTTTGTCGTATGGTAGAAGTTCCGGTTTATACATTATAAATTGACAAAAAAGGCTTCTCAACATGCAAGGCTACGAAAGTTTAATCATATATTCAAAACAAAATACGTTCTAGCTGCAGCATTACCGTCTTATGTGTAGAGTTTGGGCTTTGAAGTCGAAAACGGCAGACACTTTGTACATAATGCTTGAGAGAGTTACCTCAAGGGTTAGGGGTCTGGTGGTGAACAAGCGTGCAAAGTATAAAAGCAATATGTCAATGTACTTGGAAGATAAATTCTGTAAGATTAAACACTTGTACCTAAACGTTAACATTATGCCGACGCCGACGCTCGGGTGACTGTAATAGCTCCCCTTATTCTTCGAATAGTGCATTAGCTTCCCTTATTCGTCGTATAGTGGAACAAACATGATCAGGAAAAAATGAAACTGAACATCTACAAAAAACCTGACATCTAACTCTGACAGCCTGTCTTTATTAATAATATTACTACATATACTTCCCATGTTTTACGCCATGGGGTCTACATGTTGCTTTATACTATTTTACATTCACAGAGTTTTGTCATAAACATAAAGATATGTTTGTTACATGCCTGAACTCTACATCATCAATCATTGTTATATGATTATTTATAGGATGTATTCACAATGGCCTATCAGATTGATCAACACGATGTATGATAGCAGCAGGATTCCGATGATAACGGGAGCACAGTCCTTTAGGCCGTTCCATTAAAATTAATTAACAGTATCTGTACGGCTGTTCAATATGATTGATATACGTGTAGTACATTATAACTCTCATTCAATGTTCTGTCACATTCAGATTTTTCTTAAAACAGTATATTCAGTCGTATACGTCTAACTGTTCCCAGGTCTGGTATTTATACAGCTTAACAACTTATAGATAGTTTGACTTAAGTAAAAAGTGTGATGCGAATATTTTATTATGTGACCTTAGTAATGGTAGTAGCTCTCTACATAAAACTATGTACTAAGCAGTGAATAATCTTGATTATATTACTTAGTGATACACTTAAGGATTTGTTAAGATTTTAAGAAAATTCTTAATTTTCTACAACCGTTACGATGCTTTGTTTTATAAATACCGGCCCAGGAATTAGTTTTACTAGTTCTTACCACAGGAGACGCACCATGAAGTAAGTACAAAGTGTTTCATAAAACGTGTAATGAGAAAATGCTTGGATTCATTGGACTTTGTCATTCATCAATGGCAAGCTTACATTATAAAGTTTTGTTCAATATATAGCGTGACAATATCACTATCAATACAACACCCTAGTCATGCTTTTTTAAAATATGTGTAAAGCATAGGTCCTACTGAGCATGTTTTGCCTCGGCGATGTACCCCCGATGTATATTTATGAGTTATCAGGACATCGGGAACAGGTTAATCCTGTTTTAAGGGAAGCTTCGGGGACGTCATGAGACAATTGTGATATAGGAAGGAATCGTGATGAATCGGATGTAATCTGAATATATTGGGAGAACATCGCCGATGAGGTATTCCTCAGTAGGACCTAGGCTTAAACGACGTACATATTAAATGTGTTTCCTTAGCTCATAACGTTCGGTTTGTTATGGTAACACACAATATGGGACACCCTGTACATTGTAAACAAGTATCAGAAAGGCCATACAGATATAGTTTAAAGCTCGTATACCACGTCACATTCCAGAGTTATATAAAAAAATAAATCGCTTTAAGTCAGCTTCCAGACAACTATACATATCCATTGAGATGTTATTTTGTAGTTCATACATGTAGGCGAAAACCGCGTAACATCGGTCGCATTATAAGCGAGATATCACGTGTTACACTTAGACAAGGAGTTTTGCCTTACTTATATAAGGGTTGCTGGTCACTCTACGGTGCATCATCGAAAAGTGCCCAATTTGAGTATTTTCTAAAATGTTCGGATACGAAACGAGTGGTGACGGTGAAATTACAGGGTGTCAACACAAGGATACATCAGGTGTCGTCGTCAAAGTATAACATGCGCTATGTTTCTTGTGAGCAACTGCTTTTGACGCATTTTTGCGAGTACACCATTTCAATAGAATACGTTTCTCTACAAACAAAATCGATCCACAGATTTAATTTTATGACGTCTGATCGTCTTAAAATGAGCTAATGGTGGGATTATTACCGTATTTATACTTCCTATATTTAAATAACTAAGTGCACATGAGGAGACGAGGAAACGAGGACAAAATTATTAAAATACTATTTTAATTACCTATCGGGTATTAACCTCGTCGAATAAAAATAAGTTTCCAGTTGAAGACAATTTTATAGAATATATGTAGTTAAGACAGATGTGTTCAATTACATCTTAACAACGTCTTACTTGTTTCCATGACAACAATACAATATCACGCGTACATTATTATAGTGCCTGTTAATAATGCAATATATCTGTGTTTGTTTTATAATTCAAACATATTTTCACGTTTTCTTGGTGATGTAAACAAGTGCAGTACTCGATGTTAGGACAATGCTCTGAGTAAACTGGGGGCAATGTTCTTAATTTCAAATGTTGCTGAACTCTGTTATATTAAACTTATACCATATCTACTGCAGGAAACATTACACAAAGACCATCACAATAATAAGACCACACCAATTTCTGTTAGTTCTTCAACCTCAAATAAAGGACATATCTCCTGAAGTATCTGAATCTGAGCAAAATCTCATCTCAAATATTGGCAGAAGTCTACTTGTATATGCTAATGTCCATGCGGGGCTGAAATCCAAATCACCAACTAGAAACGTTGTTCTGAGTGAGCTCGAATTTCAGATTTATCTTTTATTCCGATAGTGATTTAGCTAAATCCTAATTTGAGTAAATATTTGAATTTGAGATGCTTCGGAAGATCGGGGCCAGATTGCGAATGTCAAAAAGGATCTTACAAGTAAGTAGTATGGTACTGCAAAATTGATTTTACAATAAAACCTGTTCATTAAGACATACCCAAGGGAACAGCAAAAATTGGTCTTTGTTGAAAGGTGATCTATTATCTAAACAGATAATATATCATAGAAAATTATCACAGTCACACTGTGTCGTCAATTTAAAAAACCTTCATACTAGTATGAACTCTTTTTTCGAGTACCTTCTTAAATACCAGAAGGTCGCTCAGCTGACATTTTTTCAAGCACCGGAAGTAGAAATAACTTAAGTACAACCGTCACTATCACAATGCAGTGTGTATCTAGAACTTTCTTTTCAAAGACCAACAACCTCTAAACCGCAATTTGAACGATTTAAACCAGTGACAGAAACAGGTAAAAACTATTTTGAATGTATTACAAGCTGTGTCTGTAATTGCAAGATGGTATCTGCTCTCTTGTTGAGCTAGTCTAAAATGAACATTAATTTTGAACGTATTCATTAACTTATTGCGTAGAGATCCGGTGCAAGGTTACATTCAGACTTTCTATCTACGTCCCTCGTATGAAGGTATTTTCAATATTCTCAACTCTAGTCTTAATGTACAACTTGTACTTTACTATACAGTAATTTACTTGATGCATAGAATACCACACACGACGTGAGAGCAGTCAGGGCAGATATTCAATGTAATTAGAATTATATCAAGGAGAATAAAATCGATGTGTCTGACATAGGAATCAGCATGTCGTCATATATTTGAGATTCTGATACATTCTATAGGCAACTTCCTTGTTACAGGTGGCAGTCTTGCAGTCAGCTGTGAAAGTAATTTAACACTGTCGTAGGTCAATCGATCGCAAGGAGTCACAATTTCACAGTTTTACTATTTTCAATTCGAGACAGATCGAAGATAATATCAAGCTTAAATCTTAAGCCTGTTTCACATCTGCAACGCGATTTATTACTCCCGAAAATAAAATTAAATTTAGTCAGACCGATGAGAAGCTCGCAGCCAGCTAGACAGATTGCAGATGTGCATGTGAAGCAGTCCTTATCAATGCGTTTATATTGTAGAAAATTGCACCCGAAACGCCAGCAACCGTGGAAGAAGTCGACATGTCGATATATTATATCTATGCGATTTCCCCAAAATGGTGCACATAAAGTGCTCGTACACAAGAAGGCAATAGGCTGATTTGATATATGCTTTAATTAGGTAACAACATAATATTGATAAAAGCCAAACAAATGATCCGGTATTTCAGTGATTACATGTACAAGGAACGGGTGATCCCAGACCGCGACATACGTATTTCCTGGCCTACTCGACCGAGATACATGACAATGTGACCTGATATCTCGGATATGACTGATAAACTCCTGGGACTTCAACCCATGACAAAAAGACGCTATTAGATATTCGCAAAGTCCATTAAAAGACGCTGATTTGTTTCGTGCTTTCGTAATAGCAATACATGTACATGTTTTGTACAGACGTACTTTTCTCTGCAAAGTAGCTTATTCACAGCATTGATATAAACACTGTTGGAATCCACTAATACAATGATTTAACATCTCTGTAAATGACAAGCTGTAATACATGTACGGATTCTAAAACAGTATAAGAAAACTTGGTGACACTTGGAACTGATTTCATAATAGTTCGGTAGGTCATTTGATTCAGATATAATGTGATGTAAGCGTAACTAAAATTCCGCAGTTCGAATTTCAGTAATCTTAGAGACTTGTTCTAATACAAACGCTACATCGACGGAGCCACTACCGTTTGTGGTCAAGGCCATATATAGGTTTATATGACAATTTCATATACCAGTAATGAAATCATTATATGGGGGAATAATGATTCAAAACGCTCTTTGTATCAATTCAGCATATTGACATATTCGCTACAACGCCATTTTGCTTGAGAACAAAGAGAGTCGTTTTATCAAACTACCGTATATACCATCTTATAAGTCGACCTTTGTTATTAGACGCATGTAGACAATTGACCAGATCATTCGGATTTTGATAGGTCGCCTTATGAGCGGATAGCCAGTACATCTGCAAATTAGTGCATCTTAGTTTTGAAATAGGCATATCTGCACAAAAACAAATACACAGGCATCAACCATGTGATAAACAATGTCAGTTATCTATTTATAAACAAAATTCCAACACAAATTGAATTTAAAACTGAAAAAACATGAAAAAACGGCCTCAATGTAACATGCAGTCTGCAGTTTTGATATAAACATTTGTGACCTTTAAGTTCGTGCACATAAACTGATGACGTCATTAGAAGCACACGGGAGTGATTTTGCAAATAAAAAGTTTTGTAACACAAAGTTTAATCTTTTGTAACTAAGTTAGCACCTTTTTCCGCTCGTAAATATATCGAATCTTATGCAAATTGTAAGGAAATAAAAAATAAAACACGGTAACCGTTAAATTACTTTATAGAATTCAACCTTAAAAGCATCATCAATAAAAGACACGTCTCATTACATACGGTAAGAATACACTTTCCGGAACATGGTTGTATACTAAATGGTTTGAATAAAGTCATCCATAGCAATGACCACTTCCAACTACAGCCGAAAAAAAAATGTCGTATACTATGTTGCCATTCTTCTATTTATTAATAGGACAAGAAAAGGCATACCACTGACGGCTAATCCTTATTAAAAGCAATATTTAACTAGCACCGTTATACTGTATCATTTCCATGGAAACATAACGTATAAATCATAACTAGTAACTTAATTATGGTGTACTGTACATAATTAACACATAAAGTTGCGCCATTAGGGCGCACAATATTTTACAACTATACGGATACCCTATTAACAAAATATGTATTGTAATAATTGCAAAAGACATGAAGTTGTCTGACAGCTGCGCATATATTCTTAAAACATTAACTTTAGTATAATAATGTCGTCGAAGCAGATATTTAAAATACCATTCTAACACGATCTGTGGATGAATCCACATACACATAGAGCAAACTAGGGCATGTATTATTACACCCGTAAAACATACCAATCCAATTTGGCTGTTACTATTTACGCCCCGTATCACGTGACATATTTATGAATGAATGAACATACACTCTATAGTAAAAGCTTCAACGAGACGCCATGACAAGGCAAGTTGCAAGAGTATCCAGTGTTACAGCAATGACGCATCTATTTTTAGAAACTGCAATATAATCTCGAAACTAAGTTTCATCAAAACTTCTGTTTATCAATTCATTTATATTTTTCATTTCATGAAATAGAAACCCAATACTCGTGTTATTAAAATTGTTTCAATGTTTAAAACGTGTTATTTCCTTCAGAAAATTACGAAGGTTGTTTTCATTAACGAGGGAGGTAATTGTACCAGCTGATAAGCCACTCAATTTCAGCGTGAAAAAAATGTTCATGTCAAATGGGTGAAATTGGAATGCGCGCAGTTAAATAGTACGGGATATTATCGTGTTTAGAATCGAAATAAAAACTCTGTTCTTGTATTTTGTCGGTGAATAAAACACGGGCACTCGCTCGGATGCGGAAAATTAAATCTAATTTATCCGCATCCGAACTCCTGTTCGTGTTTTATTCACCGTCAAAAAATGCGAACAGAGTTTTATTTCTAAAATGAATCATTGTAGCAAGTATTATGAACAGACAAGTTGAAGCCTCACAGAAACGGCGACAGCTCCAAACAACACACGCAAGAGACAGGAGCAGAACGTACCATTTGTATCCCCCCTAAACGACTGCAATTCTTCCAGATGCTTTGGTCGGTAATATTCTTTACCAATTGACAGTTTAGTGGCACATTTTATCAAATAAGGATACGATGTATTGTTTTTAATTTGCAGTAGTCCGTATTAATCTCTAAACTGTAAAATTTGATATGCCCTAATGTATTAATGATTCTAGTTTTGTTTTATATAACCATCTAGGGATCTGAAATAAAAGTTTAATATCAGTAAGGAGAGAAACCACACACAGGAAATTGCAGAATTATCTGAATTTACATACTTATTACAAATCCCTGACGTTTTTAAAAACAAATATTGGAAATTTAGTTTGCAAATTCTCAGTGCGAATTTAGAGAGCACTGATGCCTTAACTTGTTGCATTATAAATGTACAAATATTCGTTTCCATACTACAATATAGGCAATCTGAACTTTCCAAAAAGTGAACAAAAATAAAAACTAGATCCATGTTCACATGGCCATCCCCCGCGGTATATGTTTGCTTTTATACGAGGGATGAACTCAAAGTTACCATCTATAAATGTTTTAAGTTTCAAGACAATTATATGTATAGTTATGGAGATGTTCTTGACAAAAAAGAAGAAAAAATATATTAAGGAAATCAAATAAAGGGAGATAATTGATAAAATGGAACCAGACAAAGTTATTCTTTTTAGTCATTTCACATCCGCAGACCTTATGAGCTTATATATGGAGTTTCAAGTGAATAACTCTGATAGTTTCGGAGTTCAATAGAAGGAAAAAAATTCAGAAATTTCATCAAGGTAAATAATTATCATAACTTCTTTGGTTAAGTTAAAATAATTAAAGAATGGTGCCAGTCAGAGCAAGGATTCTTATCACAGCACTTTTCCTAGATGTCATCTACTTATATTTAAAGTCAATCTACATATTGAATACTTTTGAATATTTTTTGTTCACAGCGTAAATTCAATTACGCTGTGAACAAAAAATATTCTAAAATTAAACAAAGGAAGATAATTTCAAAACTGGGCTAAGTTTAGTTATGGTTTTTCGTCACTGTACATGTGCTTGTTCTAGGTGCCACATTTTCAAGTCAATACCTTACATAGCGTTTAGATTATGCTCTGGACAAAATATTATTCTAAAATTAAGTAAAGGGAGACAATTTCAAAATAGGACTACATAGAGTTATGGTTCTTGGTCACTGCACTTAACCTAGTTGCCATCTATTTATATATCAAGTTTAAAGTCAATACCTAAAATAGTTTTTGAGTTATGCTCTGGACAAAACGTACCTTAAAATTAAAGAAAGGGAAATAATGTCAAAACAGGACTAAATAAAGTTATGGTTCTTGGTCACTGCACTTTCCTAGTTGCTACATATTTATATATCAAGTTTAAAGTCAATACCTCAAATAGTTTTGGGAGGCGTTAAGCCTCTCATTACTACCATTGCCCATTTCTTATTTAGTTATGCTCTGGACAAAAAAGTTTCTTAAAATTAAGAAAGGGAGATAATGCTAAAACAGGACTAAATATAGTTATGGTTCTTGGTCACTATACACCTCCTAGTTGCCATCTATTTATATATCATGTTTCAAACCAATACCTTAAATAGTTTTCAAGTTATGCTCTGGGATAATTAACCGAGCATATGAGTTGGACTCGTTTGAAGGATATTTAGGACCATTGTCCTGCTCAAGAAATTTTATTCGATAAACTATCTATTAATCAAAATATAGTTTCAGAAGCTGAAAATTGTTAAAAAGATTGTTAACACTTTCTATAAATGATTATACCTTTATTTACAGTTTTTTAAGTCTACGTATTTTTAGTGAGCTTTGATCCTATGAGTTCAATCGAATTTTTCTTGGCCACCCTTTTGTGCTTTGCATCAATACTTGTCTTATAAATAGGGATGTTCACGACGCTTAATGTCATCTGGTACACACTTATAAGTAAGATTAATCGAACAAAACATGGAACCAGCTGTTTATTGTATGTACACAGTAGTTTTCCTTCAAATATCTATTCATTCTTTCAACGAGGCATCTTATTATAGAAATAACATATTGTAGTTCGGATCTTTATTATGTACTCAGCAATCGTCATTGAACGGGACAATATTTAAACAAACTCTTTATTTCCATAGTATGTATAATATAAACAAAACTTGTCCAATAGTTTACATGTCTTTAATTATGATGGCGCATGAAGTTATTAAAGAAAGGTGTACCATTTTATCATTTGCAGTACACTCAACGACTTTAAAAACGCCTCACCTCACTTAAAGTCCAATATCGCTCAAAGTATGTATGTTATAGCAATATAATTGCAGATGATTATTAATTGAGCTTCTATACTTGTAAATCAGTTCAGTTTGTAATAAAATGTTGTCTTATTATTTTCTAGGAATCCTGCAAGCGCACTCACCGTAGGTAAAAGTGTGGGATTTTCAACACAGGCTATGCGAGGCATTATACTCTTAATTTGCTCGTATTTGTGAGATGGTGTAGGCACCATAATTCGTCGAATACACTTGTCTGTTAATCGTTTTCTATCCTTTTATTTAAGCATCTGCAAGTTTTCAGAATGCTGGTTTACTTTTACACACGCTCTAACCTACCGCATTTTAGCATGTATAAATGGATAGGATTGTGTATTTGCCAATTGTTGTTATAAAACTAAAACTTTTGAATTTGAATGTCTGTGAAATGCTTGGACATTCTTTTGTTATTGACTTATTTATGCTTGTTTTAAACAAAATGACAGGTTATTGTTGAATTTGAACACGCGTAGCAACTATTGTGAAAATCTTATATGTGACAGGGGGTTCGTTTTAGGACTTCAAAGATGAGTATTGAAAATCCCACACTTTAATTTGTCTAGGTTGAGTGCGTTTACAGGATTTATTACAAATTCTAACACGATCTGCGGATTAATCCATATACACTTAGAGCAAACCAGGCCATGTATTACATGTATTACCACAATAATACATACCTATCAAACTGGCTGTTACTATTTACGCCCCGTATGACGTGACATATTTATGAATGAATGAACGTAATCTTTATAGTACAAACTTCATCGAGGCAAGTTGCACGAGTATCCATCTCCAATTTCAGCGTGGAATTATGTTCAATGTCAAATGGATGAAAATGGAATGTGCGCAGTTAAATAGTACGGGATATTATCGTATTTAAAATCGAAATAAAAAATCTGTTCTTGTATTTTGTCGGTGAATAAAACACCGGCACTCGTTCGGTGCTCATATTTTATTCACTGACAAAACACGCAAACAGATTTTTATTTCTTAACTAAACTGATTTACACGTAGGAAAGATCAATAAATACAGATGTAAAATTATATTGCAATAACATAAATACTTTGAGCGATATTGGGCTTTGAATTAGGTGAGGCGTTTTTTGAAGTCCTTGAGTGTATTTCAATATTTCATGAAGTTGATTTACAAAATATATTAAGTTTTAATTACTAATACATTGCAAGTTTTAATTACTAATACATTGCAAGTTTTAATTACTAATACATTGCAAGTTTTAATTACTAATACATTGCATCTTTGAGGAGACATTTTGGCACTAAAGACTTATTGACAATTTAAAATTTGGACTGAATAGGAATTTCGCGGAGCAGGTTTTAGCATGGTTCTCGTCCACATTATTCGGTAATAGTATTATAGTAGTGCCGTAAGCTTGCAACGGGGACCAGACAATAGCCTGCTCCACGAAACAGCGCAGTCGAAAAGGTCTACGTAGCGGTCGTACGTCAGTAACAAGGTAGGTATCGGTGCCCAACGAAACAGAATAATCAAAAAGGCAAACGACTCCCAAATTCCACAATCGGATATAAACATCCCAACCTCACGTGCTCGGCGGGGTGGTGGGGGCTAGCTACTCAAAGAGAAAAAAAGAAAACAGACGAAATTAAACACATTTATATTCTCTTCAGAAAAACAAACGAATGAAGAATAAAATAAAACAAACAGGTGTCTGGTGTCAAACGATGTATGTGTGTCCTTGAATAAACGATGAATCGAGACACATGCCACCTAATGTAAATTCATTAATAGTTAGAGTAGAATAGTATTAATCGTATGTCACATCGTAAAATGAAACAGAACATGATAATTCTATGTAACTTATATGGAGTAACTATAAAGGTGATGACATATGTATCCAAACGTTTTTACCTTCCCTTGTTATTAGTGTAATATCATAGTTACCTAGCACTCTACGTAACGAGTAATTCGTTATATTTAACTGTTCCATGCCTTAATGTTTATTTTTAGACGCAGGTATGAAACTGTTCATTGCCGGGAGGGCAACAGTTTTGACTGTTCCATCCCTGAATTAACTGTTACCTGCGCGCTACGACACGCAATAAATTCCTGCAAAAACACCTTGCTAGATATTTAGCGTATTTTTAATAAAATGTGTCAATTTCACACGCTACTTTTAGTAAATTGTGTCAATTTTAACAGTCAAAGCATTAGCGTATCAGCCTCGTGCAACAGTTCAAAGGTCTTCCCGATACCTCGGGTTAATTGCATTGACGTTTAACCAAACAGGCATGAAATAATTGTATACTATTACTTACGGTTGCATACTTTGATTAAATATTACACTAATCCACGAACATTTTAAAACATCGCACGAACTTGGCATTGTGATAAATAATCACATCATGATGTGGTGCACTATACTTTATATTAAACCTAACTTTAAGTACAACAACATCGATACTTAACAATAAAAACAATCGTTCTCATCTAGTTATATAGCATGTCTGTAATCAGATAATTCTCCATTTATAAGGTAATAGACCCTAACTTCAGGAAAATTGGGGAAACGTGCAACAATTTAGCACCTAATAAGTAGTCTCGTTGCAACTCACGTCCTGCGTGCAATTATCGTTTCAGCATTAATGTTGCAGTTATGTCGCAGCAGTTTTCTTAGACTTTAGGAAATGGATTTTTGAATACAAAGATACCGCAAAATTACATTATTGTTTAAATTGGGAATAAATATTCTACAGGAGTGGTGTAAGTTAGGATTTTTGTTGGAGTTTGAAGAAATGCGAATTGAAGCTAAGGGCATGTGGTGCATGGAGAACTGTTGTAATTTGTAAAGGGGAGAAGCTGTGGGGTTTTCACAATTACTGAACTTGTAGTTATGCAAGACATAAAAAACATTATGCACCAATCATGCAAATGCCGACATGTGATCCTGGTACGGCTGTAGAACGTAATATCACCTATTATATCTACGACGAATATGAATATTTCTAGACGCAAATTTAACATCCACCAATTTAATCAAATGCATAAAACATGAATCAATGCATTGGATTGGTGATTGAGAAAACGTGCAAGACAGAATTGTGCTTCCACTTAAGCACGCTGTTCCAAAGATGAATATGTTTTTGACGAAATATTACTTTCAGAAATATGCATTGGTATGATGGAAAGATAAAACTATGTTCGTGTTAAAACGTATTTTTATATTGTTTTGTCGCGTGGTAAAAGTTCCGGTTTATATAAATACATTATAAATTGACAAAAAATGCTTCTCAACCTGCATGGCTACGAAAGTTTAATCATATACTCAAACAAAATACGTTCTAGCTGCAGCATTACCGTCTTCTGTGTAGAGTTTGGGGCTTTGAAGTCGAAAACGACAGACACTTTGTACATAATGCTTGAGAGAGTTACCTCAAGGGTTAGAGGTCCGATATTGAACAAGCATGCAACGTATCAAAGCAATATGTCAATGTACTTTGAAGACATTAGAGGTTACAAGACTTGGACCTAAACTTTAACATTAGCTTCATGCCGACGCCGACGCAATGCACGTTAAAGATAAATTCTGTAAGATTAAACACTTGTACCTACAGTAACGTTAACATTAATTAGCATTATGTCGACGCCGACGCTCGGGTGACTGAAATAGCTCCCCTTAATCTTCGAATACATATACTGCAATAGCTCCCCTTATTCTTCGAATACTGCAATAACTCCCGTTATTCTTCAAATAGTGGAACTAAAATGACCAGGAAAAACTGAAACTAAACATCTACAAAGACCTGACATCTAACTCCCTGGCTGTCTTTATTACTAATATGACTACATAAACTCTCCATGTTTTACGCCATGGGGTCTACATATTGCTTTATTCTAATTTACATTCACAGAGTTTTGTCGTAAATATGAAGATATGTTTGTTACATGCCTGAACTCTACATCATCAATCATTGTTATATGATTATCTATAGGATGTATTCACAATGGCCGTACAGATTGATCAACATGATGTATGATAGCAGCAGGATCCCGATGATAAAAGGAGCACAGACCCTGTGGCCGTTCCATTAAAATTAATTAACAGTAGCTGTACTGCTGTTCAATATGAAGAATATACATGTACTACATTATTACTCTCATTCAATGTTCTGTCACATTCAGATTTTTCTTAAAACAGTATATTAGTATATTCAGTCGTATACGTCTACCTGTTCCCAGGTCTGGTATTTATACAGCTGACAAACTTATAGATAGTTTGACTTATGTCAAAAATTGTGATGCGAATATTTTATTATGTGTCCTTAGTAATTGTAGTAGCTCTCTACATAACGCACAAAACTATGTACTAAGCAGTGAATAATCTTGATTATATTACTTAGTGATACACTTTGTTAAGATTTTAAGAAAATTCTCAATTTTCTACAACAATACTTTGCTTTATAAATACCGGCTCAGGAATTACTTTTACTAGTTCTTACCACAGGAGACGTACCAAGAAGTAAGTACAGGGGTCCCATAATACGTGTAATGAGAAAATGCTTGGGTTCATTGGACTTTGTCATACATCAATGGCAAGCTAACATTTCGAAGTTTTGTTCAATATATAGCGTGACAATATCACTATCAATATAACACACAAGTTATGATTCTTGCAAATAGTCATTTTGAAATAAGTGTGTAAAGCATAGGTCCTACTGAGCATTTTTGGCCTCGGCGATGTACTCCAGATGAATATCAATGGGGTATCAGGAGACATTGGGAACAGGTCAATCGTGTTATTAGGAAAGCTTCGGGACGTCATGAGACAATTGTGATATGGGAAGGAATCGTGATGAATCGGATGGAATCTGAAGATCTTTGGAGAACATTGCCGATGAGATATTCCTCAGTGGGACCTTGTCTTAAACGACGTCCATGTTAATTTTGTTTCCTAAGCTCATAACATTCGGTTTGTCATGGTTACACATATTATGGAACACCCTGTACATTGTAAACAAGTATCAGAAAGGTCATACAGATACAGTTTAATGCTCGTATACCAAGTCACATTCCAGAGTTATATAAAAAAAAATAATCCCGTAAGTCAGCTTCCAGACAACTATACATATCCCTTGAAGTATTATTTTGTAGTTCATACATGTAGGCGAAAACCGCGTAAAAATAGGTCGCATTATAAGCGAGATATCACGTGTTATACTTAGACAGGGAGTTTTTGTCTTACTTATATAAGGGTTGCTTGTCACTCTATGGTGCATACTCGAAAAGTGCCCAATTTGAGTATTTTTTAAAAAGTTTGGATACGAAACGGGTGGTGACGGTGAAATTACAGGGTGTCAATGTAAGGAAACATCAGGTGTCGTCGTCAAAGTATAACATGCGCTATCTCGCTTGATTAGCAACTGCTTAATTTTTGACGCATTTTTGCGAGTACACCATTCCTATAGAATACGTTTCTCTACAAACAACATCGATCCATCCACAGATTTAATTTTATGACGTCTGATCGTCTTAAAATGAGCTAATGGTGGGATTATTACCGTTTTTATACTTCCTTTATTTAAATAACTAAGTGCACATGAGGACACGAGGAAACGAGGACAAAATTATTAAAATACTATTTTAATTACCTATCGGGTATTAACCTCGTCGAATAAAAATAAGTTTCCAGTTGAAGACAATTTTATAGAATATATGTAGTTAAGACAGATGTGTTCAATTACATCTTAACAACGTCTTACATGTTTCCATGACAACAATACAACATCACGCGTCGATTATTATAGTGCCTGTTAATAATGCAATATATCTGTGTTTGTTTTATAATTCAAACATATTTTCACGTTTTCTTGGTGATGTAAACAAGTGCAGTACTCGATGTTAGGACAATGCTCTGAGTAAACTGGGGGCAATGTTCTTAATTTCAAATGTTGCTGAAATCTACTGCAAGAAACAATACACAATGACCATCACAATAATATGACTACACCAAGTTATTCTAGTTCGTCAACCTCAATTAAAGGACAGATTTACTGAAGTATCTGAATCTGAGCAAAATCTCATCAGAAGTCTACTTGTATATTTAATTTCTATGCGGGGCTGAAATCCAAATCACTAACTAGACATGTTGTTCTGAGTTTATTTCAGTATAATTTCTAGAGCTCGAACTTCAGATTTATCTTTAATTCCTATTTTGATTTAAGCGAAATCCCAATTTGAGCCATATTGCAAGTGTCGAAAAAGATTTAACTAGTAAGTATTATGGTACTGCAAATTTGATTATACAATAAAACCTGTTCATTAAGACTTACATGTACACAATGGAACAGCAAACATTGGTCTTTGTTGAAAGGTGGTCTCTCTAAACAGATACTATATCATAGAAAAGGATCACAGGTACACGGTGTCGTCAATTTTAAAAACCTTATACTTGTATAAAAAAGCTGAGGACCTTCTTAAATACCTGGTATTTAAGAAAGTGCTCGGATTTGTTTTAATTAACGACACCTTGTGCCTGTGAAAATGATCGGATGGTCTTAAACACTGGTTTGGTTGTGCATTAATCTTAATTCTTTGAATACAAAGACATTATATATTTTATCAATAGTGCTACATCAATGGACTCTAAGGTTATAACTTTTAGCATCCCCATTTAAAGATAATTTTGTTTAACACATTATGTTATCGTACCTTGAATAGTGTATAGTCTTATATTATTATCATGATAAATGACTTTCATATATCAGTTTACTTCAACAACGCTTCGTTTTCAACAATTAGAGAAGACCACATCTTATTGACAATTGGAAGAAGATAAAAGAGCTGTATTACTAGAACAATGTATCCCCGTGACAGAAATAGGTAAAACATATGTTTATGTATTACAAGCTGTAATTGCAAGATGGTATCTGCTCTCTCGTTGAGCCTAAAAGGAACATTAACATTTGAATGTATTCATTAACTGTGACGAAGAAATCCGGTGCTAGGTTATGTTCAGACTTTCTATCTACGCCCCTCATATGAAGGTATTTTCAATATTCTCAACTCTAATCTTAATGTACAAATCGTACTATACTATACTATACAGTAATTTACTTGATGCATAGAATACCACACACGACGTGAGAGCAGCCAGGGCAGATATTCAATGTAATTAGAATTTTATCAAGGAGAATAAAATCGATGTGCCTGACATTGGAATCAGCATGTCATCATATATTTGAGATTCTGATACATTCTATAGACAACTTCCTTGTTACAGGTGGCAGTCTTGCAGTCAGCTGTGAAAGTAATTTAACACTGTCGTAGGGCAATCGATCTCCAGGAAACACAATTTCGCAGTTTTACTATTTTCAATTCAAGACAGATCGAAGATAATATAAAGCTTAAATCTTAAGCCTGTTTCACATCTGCAAAGCGATTTATTACTCCCGAAAATGAAATTAAATTTAGTCAGACCGATGACAAGCTCGCAGTCAGCTAGACAGATCGCAGGTTTGCATATGAAGCAATCCTTATCAACGCGTTTATATTGTAGAAAAATTGCATCCGAAACGCCAGCAACCGTGGAAGAAGTCGACATGTCGATAGGTTGTATTTATGCGATTTCACCAAAATGGTGCACAAAAAGTGCTCGTACACAAGAAGGCAATAGGCTGATTAGACATACTTTTGTATGCTTTAATTAGGTAAGAATATAACATTGATAAAAGCCAAACAAATGATCCGATATTTCAGTGATTACAAGGAACGGGTGGTTGTAGGTTCGATCCCAGACCGCGACATACTCTGCGTATTTCCACGCCTACTCGACCGAGTGACATGACAATGTGACCTGACATATCTCATATGACTGATAAACTCCTGGGACTTCAACCCAAGACAAAAAGACGCTATTAGATATTTGCAAAGTCCATTAAAAGACGCTGATTTGTTTCGTGCTTTCGTAATAGCAATACATGTACATGTTTTGTACAGACGTATTTTTCTCTGCAAAGTAGCTTATTCACAGCATTGATGTAAACACTGTTGGAATCCGCTAATACCATGATTCAACATATCTGTAAATGACAAGCTGTAATACATGTATGGACTTTTTCTAGTACAACCGCTACATCGACGGAACCTATACCGTTAGTGATCAAGGCCATATATAGATTTATATGGGGTCTTATTGCCATGGTACAGTAAGGTATTAATATAATGAAATCATTCTTTTGGGGACAAATGATTCAAAACGCTCTTTGTATCAATGCAGCATATTCGCATATTCGCTACAACGACATTTTGCTTGAGAGCAAAGAGCGTCGTTTTATCGAACTACCGTATATACCATCTTATAAGTCGACCTTTATTATAAGACGCATGTAGACAATTGACCAGCCAATTCGAATTTTGGTAGGTCGCCTATAATGAGCAGATATATACCGATACGTTTGATAATTATGTAATTGGTATAATATAGCGGCTTGGCATCTAGCCAAGAACTTCCTTTGACGAGGTGGGGGCTGTAACAACAAAACAGGTCGGGCGCACTCAGGTTTCCCATGATACACTACTATAGTATGTACCAACAAGTCTGTCTAGATAATTAGATAACCCTGAAAATGGACAGGTTGGTTGCATTTTTGTAAGGTCGCATTTATGGTATTACAACAACGAATTTCAGCTTCGTATAGGTGTACTATGGTAGTCGTTGTGCATAGACTGATGGCACAGTCTACCTATTCGATTCGACCTTTTATTGAGCCGAACCGATGTGCGACACTTTTTCAAAACGTATCACCAAATATTACAATGTATGTTAAGAAAAAACAACGAAAAACATCAGGTGGTGATATATCTAAAAAAATAAATATAAAAAATTACATACGCTGTTATTCCGTCCCGCATACTTCCTATTTCCACTCTAGAATGAGTTTTGTGATCAGATACGATCTTTTCATAACTAGACGATCTTTTTCGTTTCTTTGTTGTACAAAGTCTCCATACTACGACAAGAATAATGGCTAACACCAACACACCAAGTACCCCACCCACTATTGCAAGGGCCAGAGAAACTGAAAATAGAGAAAACATTTTATCAATAATTTATTTAGTGACATGATACGGCAATTTACTAGTAAATTTTACTTGATATAAAACATTTGAGAAGCGGTTCAATGTCTTAGAATCAAGACAATCTCGAATGAAGGTTAAAAACAGAGACATCCTTACAATCTTCAAGTACTTGAAACAAGAGCCATTACTTCAATTGGACATTCGTTTAGGCAGATATGAAGACACAGTTTGGACAATAATACTGCAAAACGGGACAAAAGTTCCTGGTTTTGATCATTTTGAAGGGACTTAAATTCAAAGATGTCTTAATTTCACGAAAAAATGGCATTGTCAAAATTCACACAATTTATCAGAAATCATTCAAACACTATAATTGCCTTTCTCCATGTAGACATATGTTAGAACTTCCCAAAACTCAGTCTGATTGTTATTTTATTTCAGTAATTCTAATTATACATGTTGAATGAGAGTGTATTTGCTGACATTATGGGAATGGAAATATGCACAGCAAAGCATAGAATGCAAACTCTGAATTCGTGCATGGGTTATTATGAAAGAACATGCCAAAATTCTAAGTATCTTTTGTTTCCATCGTGAAAAATGTCGCACAACAACATAATTATGCTAATTTACATAATACATTTTGACATTTATATTGATTGGTTATAGGAGACCTTTGAAAAGTCCATCAAATTATAATAGTCATTTCATTGGTTATACCTAAAAGTTAGGTGTACCCAGGCACGTGCATAGTTCCAGGCTTATAAAATGTCATGCAAGTCCCAGAAGGATAAAATGTAAGATCGAATTAGAAAGTGTAAGAACGTATGAAAATGTTAGAACGTATGAGAAAAGTTTAAACGAGAACAAAAAGTGTGAAAAGAACTTATTTTTGATCAACAAATATTATAAAACATTAAATGTTAAAAAAACTGAAATTTGTTAGTTGATTTTGAAGTTTTACTATACGATCTCAACCACTACGTCACACCGTGAACTTGACAAATTTAGTGGTATAATTATTCAACCGGACTTTTGATTTCGTGGTTGACGAAATCCATGAAATTAAATCCGCACGAAAATTAATGAAATTACAGTATTTAATAGGAGAAGATAGAACGCTGACCCAACATGTCATAGAATCAAAGCAAAAAAAATATCTTACTGGATTTCTCCATCAGAGCCTAATGACACATTGGAACACAGTAGTAAATCAACACATATCATTGACATATTGTCCGTGGTTAAATTTGCAAACGGCTACAATCTGGGGCAATAAATAGTTTAAAGTTACTCTCGCCATTGTCACATGGAGTTGAGCACGTCACCAGTAATTACGTGGACAGGGCGTGGTAGAGTTATCTTTGGTAGATAGGATCGCCGAAGGTAAATGTTCTGTTGTCTCAACAATTTGTAAACCGTTAACCGCTATACAATTATCAAATTAAATGTCATGTATTAAGTTATTACATGACCATATAGCTATAGAGGAAATGATGTCGTATCACCAAAAAATCGCTCAATACATTATAATATCCTTATTACAAAAAAGTTTAATGATAACCGCCCCAGGGATCAATGCTAAGTTGTAAATAGTCCATCCCAGTTTGTTTTACGTTTTAACTTATCTACATATGACTGACATCTTGCAATTGACTTTTGTTTGCTAGTTGACTTCTACAATACACATAATGTCATTGTTCATGCTGATCGTACTGTATGTGAGATTCTACATAAAAGGGACATAACTCTTTCAAGTATTTCGATTCATTATCTTCATGATTTGTCGTTCTTGCAAAATAGTGTTATCCTTTTTTATATAACCCTGCTACAGGTGTGGCCTTCGTAGCTCAGTGGTTAGCGCGCTTGCCGTCGAATCTGGCGACCCGGGTTCAAATCTGGGTGGAGACACACATACGTATATATGCTTGCCATATTTCAGCAGAAAGCTGACTCGCAAATAAAGGCTATGCTAGGCATGGTTGGGTAATTTAATTTGATACAACCTTTTTGCCCAGCCTTTTTGCGTGATGTTGCGATAGCCGAGTGGTCTAATTGCGATTGTACCTCGCATTGCCAGGGCTTGTGGTGACGCTGTGCAGTACGGATTCGAGTCCCTGGATAGATGCAAACTATTTATACACGTATACAGTTCACTATATGTGTTACATAATATAATGCTAAATATCTGTGAAGTATTGTCGAACTTGCCGCGTTTTGATTTGTGACTAATCTTCTGATTTCTTTTCTGTAGTGCGCATTTTCGGTTTTCTCGTTACATCTGTGATATGCCTCTGTGTCCATGCTGTTCAAGTTCTACTCCCTTCCCTGTCTGATTTATGTCTTTTTTGCAACGACATTGTTTTGATAATATGCTTTCGTGATTCGTTCGTTAAACAAATGGACTAAAAATAATGCAATATTTTAATATTTAATTTCCTTGTAATATCAGCATGATCACTGAGTTTTATCGTAGTAGTTACAAACTGTCTCGGTTCAGTCAACCGAAAACCAAAATAATTATGTTTTATTTTCTTCCTATTCTGTTTTATTCGTTTTTGCTGCATGTTTTTGTATGTGAAAACATAAAATTGTGGTTTTTAATTATGAAATCCCGCGAATTCAAGCAATAACTAAACAAAAATACTCAACTGATGTTCATATATATGACGCATAATGTAAACGTTTGGTGCAATGTAACTTTAAGTTACCCTTACTACCGCCATCATTTGATACAGTTTAGTTGCGAGCACCAAGATGTGAAGATATGAAATGCGTCATTTCACAACCATATTTCAATACAAGTACACAATTAATGGATTTATTGAAACGTAACGTTTGTACGTACCAAATCTAATAATATTGTTTTGTGGGGAAATAAAAAGCCCCTAGTATTTAAATGATTTGTTTAATCAAGGAAGAGTTCCTGTTTTAGTCGAGAATATAATTGGTTACAAAGATGCCCGATATGCATTTGTTCAGGCGAAATTATTCTATTAATTCTATTATATTATTAGATCTATCGTATATTTCGCGACATCATACAAAAACATAAAAACGACATTTTTAATCACGTGACTGGATGTCAGTAACCTGATTGTAGGTTCGAATCTCAACGAGGCGGGTTCTCTCTATGAAAGTTTTTTAAGATATCTAGTACTAAATGTCTTGAGCAGCCAGCTCAATTGGTGCATCAAATGCGATTGCTTAAATAGATGGGTGTTATATAGTGCAACTATATTTAATATAAAATATTGAAAATGATGTGCTTAAAGATGTTTCGGTAATAGTAGTTGCTTATAACAGTAGGTTACATAATCTAAGAGGCCCTTAACGCAATATCATGCTGTTGCTACAATGTTACTTAAGATTATATTCAGGGGAGGTAACGCATATATAATGTTTGTAACATTCTTGTATTGATTGTCGCCCTTTATGTTATTTTAAATTCCGCACATTCACCATATTTGTTGAAACACATCCGACGATTTCAAAATTTATTAACTTGACATTCTTTTTGAATTCATACATGACATGTAACTTAACACAATGCATCTGAAACCTTCCGGTCATTATATTTGTTAAGACAGCATTAATGGATACTCGCTACCAAAATTCTATGAAACATATTATTCTTTTTTATTCTTTCCAGATGCAATAAGCTAACCCTTAAGATGCAAGTTATTAATTATTACTTTTTCAGTTTGGTCATTAAGTTAAATGAGACATTTTCTATTTTAAATGAATATATAGTCTAAAAGTTTATTTTTGTAAGATGTAAAATTAGAAAATACAGTCGCCATATTAATCATCCATTCTGAGACAAGTTATATCGTACAATCTGGGAGCTGTGAACCAACATTCTAAAACATGAAAACACCATTTGAACTGACAAAAAATCTATGCATCATTGGAAACTACATTGCACATCCGGGACTGTGGATTGATATTGGATGATTTGTATTGATGTCAAGAGTATTTGAATGGTATAACGATGGTTCCGAACCGACTAATTCTTAAGGTTTATTTTAAGAAACTGGATGGAATATCCCCAAACGACGATTAACTTTTAACGTCCTAAACACAGGTTTGTTTTCTTTACTTTCAATTACGGAATGCCTAATGTTGGTTGTTACCCAATAGGAACTGTACTTTAGTAAACCCAGTTTTCATTGAAAAGCGTTTGGCAAAAATGTATTTAATTTATATGAACCAACAGCCACCAATAACGATGCAAATCACTTTATTTGATGGCCAGGAGCTGGAAATAATATTCTGATATGGTTTAATCAATAAGATTAATTACATATCTGCGTTCTCGAATTTTACTGCATAGCTGTAGGCAAAAATGTTGACAAATTACTGTTAGCATACTGTGAATTGACTGTTTACTATTTTCGTGATCATTATATGTTGTGCAATTTGCTGAATTGATAATAATGTTGGATCGTAAGCTCATGGATTTCAACGAAAACCGACTGTTTGCTCTTATCGAGCTCATTAATTTTCTTGGAATTTGTTTGGAATTAATAATTTTGTGGGGTCGTAAATTCGTTGATTCCAACGAAATGGAATTGCGACCATTTGATTATTTCTACATATAACTATATTCCTACATTGTTCCGAGCTATGTATTTCAACTAAACCTCATGTATTGGAGGTGAACGACGTATGCACTTTTGGTACTTCATGAATTTAGCACGGGGTGGATTATTTTTACATTGGATATCAGAGTTCGCGCTCGTGTTTATCATTGAAAAACACGTAATAAAATCTAATACCGAAAGTCACAGTATCAAAACACAGACAGACGTCCATAAAAAGATAATCCCAAAGGTTATAGAAAACCAAAACTGTGCAAACTTGTCAAATTACAGCCATAGTTTACCTTATATTTTTGTATAAATTTTTTGTTCTGTTTTGTTTTTAAAAAACTGGTGCCAGAACTCAAATTTCTTGGAATAAAGATGGCTAGCATGATAAAGAATGAGGTCTTTACAAATAAGGTAATCGAAACTTTCTTTCCATTTCCATTTCGAGAAAACACTGAGTACCAAATGTGCTTTAAATTTCTTTGAAAATCAAATACAATGTAATTCAGCTAAATGATCTGGGTACTGTATCAAAGCACTTACAGAAATCGTAAAGTTATGTTCCAGTTTACATTCTGTATGATTCTTAACAGCTACACATTTTGGTAGAAGGTTATTCATTCAATTATAAGATTCATTTATGAAATATGTCATTCAATCTTTATATTTTGAAGAGTAATCAACTCGGAAATTTAAATTCGAACACAAGTTTAAGATTTCCATAAATGCTTTGATAATACAATACCAAGGTCTTTGAAATATAAAATGATATAATAGGGTTTTACCAATGAAAAAGTCCACAACTCTATATTGTGATGTTATGATCAAAGAAAAAATAAAAAAGATCATATTAACAGACAGGGAAGGCAGCACTCAACTTAACCAGCCGAGCACAGAAAACATAAAAGCACATACAAGGCACAATGCCCAACTGAACACGTGATAATCCGCCAAAGTCCAAGCTGAATGAACTAGTTCCAGCAATAAAAAAGCTGAATGCTCCAGCTGAATGACCCAGTTCCAACAGAACAACGACTAAACTACATAGTTTAAAATGGCAGGTTTTACTGTATCTACACAACCTGATGCAATATATTGACATTAGTTGTTTACAGTCTGGCTGTTGGTTATGAGCTCTCCGTCTAGATGATGATCCATCAAACCCCAAGGACATTCCGCTATGACATTCTTGATTGAAACACGTTCAATTTAATTTCATACAAATTGTTGCAGAGCCGTTATTGTCATTTAATACCCAAAGGCAAAATATTATTGCAAACATAATGCAATTCATAGAAGTAGAACCAATCACTGTTTATTATTGTGCGCATATCTATTTTACATTACAATGAATATTCATCTGGTTTCCTCTTTAATGACAATATCTAATCATTGAGCTTTTGTTCATGTGTCATGTTGAATTGGTACTCAATACGTTCTGAATTAAAACAATACAAACCGTATAACGCTGAGCGCTTTCAAGTTTAAAACAACAATATAGCTATATTTGTTCATGTCTGATAAAGGTCTTTGCCTCTAGACTGTCAGGATACAGGAATTAAATGAACTACATCAGGAACTTCTCGATCTGTATTAAAGAGCATTATATACTCGACCAGCTTGCCAACGGGGGTCACACGCGTCGTATGAGTCCATCTATTTTAGTACCCTTACAGTCATTGGAACGCCTGCCTACAAAGGTACCCGTACCATCTTAAGGCGTCGCACCGTATCTTATGGTCATCACAGACAACTTGTCTACGAAAAACTCATGACCGTAACTTCAGAATTCGTCCAACCAGTATAACACTCATTTATTATGTGCAGTGGTGTATACATCGGACCATGTTATAAATTATACACGAAGCTAAATTACACAAAGTGTTAACATACGCATACAACCGCCTTCCCAACAGACTGCCCGTCGAAATATTTGTATTTGCTGAAGTCCCTGATTATTGCCCCCATCTGTCTGACCACATCGGTTTTTCTGATAATGCTCTCTCATTCACTTTGTTTCGCTAAAACTATCCCTCAACTTTCTAGCTATCCTCCTTTCTCAAACTCATCCTCGTCTCTTTTTCTAATTCCCATCTCCCTTTAGACCCACTCCAAATTTCTCCTCTCTTCCTCTCCCTCCCACTCTCTGTCTCTCCCTCTCAAACTTAGTATTTTTCTCGCCACCCCTCACACACTCATTCCAACTATCCCTCCTCTCATCCCTTACATTCATACCCACCGCTCCGCTCCTCTCTCAACCAGACTATCCTTATTTTCCTCTCTCCATACTATTCCTTCTCCCATTCTCCTTCTCATATTCGCTTCCACTCTTCATCTTCTCCAAAAGCCCCTTCGTACGTCCATTAGTATAAACCATTACGTACATATGATAGATGGCGGAGGGCGTACGATACTGGATCTTTACACCACTGACAACTTTAAACGATGGTATACAATTATTAAAAACTAGTGTAGATAAATAAAAAATAAATGGTTTTCTAAGCGTGTGCATCAACATTTGGTTAATAGTTACAATGTTGGGGTTAGTTTTGCTTAAATGGTCTCGTCATTTCATGCGTAACAATGTACTTTAACACAGCGACAAATTACCAAGATGTTAAATGTCGGTATAACATTCCATTTGTGGCCATTGTTAATTGAAACATATTACGGTATATCGGATGTTTTATTGCATGTTAAACACGATTTGTAATAAAACATTTTTTATTTGCAGCACTGCATCTATTACCCATGTACCAGACAACTACTTTTGTATACTTTCTTCTAATTTACCTTGTAAGGTGGATGGCTGCTGTTGCGTCAATCCTAGTTGAACACATGCACAATGTATTGTTATTGGCGGTGTACTAGTGACATATATATATATAGCTTTTCCAAAATCTTGGAATAAAGAAGGTAAGCATGATCAAGAATAAGGTCTTAGAAAATAGGGAATCGAAACCCTCTTTCCATTTTTACCTTTTTGAAGAGTAATCATCAACTCAGAATTTAAATTCGAACGTAAGTTTAAGGATTCCATATTTCCTTTGATAAAACAGAACCCTGGTCTTTTAAATATAAAATTCATATACTAGTAATAGGGTTTTACCAATAGTCTATAACTCAACATTGTGATAATTATGGTGATCAATTAAAAATATAATATTAAGTCAGACAGGAAAGGCAACACTCAACTTAACCAGCCGAGCACAGAAAACATAAAACAATACAAGGCACAATTCCCAACTAAACCAGCCAAGCACAAAAGGAATAAAAACACATAAGACACAATGCCAACTGAACACGTGATAATCCGCCAAAGTACAAGCTGTCGAAAAGCTGAATTAACTAGTTTCAGCAATTAAAAAGCTGAATGCTCAAGCTGAATGACTCAGTTTCAACAGTAAAACGACAACTACCTTGTTTTAAAAGTCAGGTTTTACTGTATGCACACAACATTATATTAACATGGGTTGTTTACAGTCTGGCAGTTGGTTATGAGCTCTCCGTCTAGATGATGATACATCAAATCCCAAGGACATTCCGCTATGACATTCTTGATTGAAACACGTTCAATTTAATTTCATACACATTGTCGTAGAGCCGTTTGTGTCATTTAATACCCAAAGGCCAACGATTATTGCAAACATAACGCAATTCATAGCAGTAGAAGCAATCACTGCTTATTCTTGTGCGCCATATTTTTTGTATTACAATCTCAATTGAGTATTCATCGGGTTTCCTCTTTAATGACAATATCTAATCATTGAACTTTTGTTCATGTGTCATGTTGAATTGGTGCTCAATTCGTTCTGAATTAAAACAATAAAAACCGTATAACGCTGAGTGCTTTTAACTTTAAAACAACAATATACAATGTGGATACATTGTATTTGCCTGGCAAAGATCTTTGACTTGAGCCTGTCAGAGTAAAGGAATTAAATGAAATAAACCAGGAACTTCTCGTTCTGTGGTTAAATGCATTATCCACCCGACCAGCAAACGTGGGTCACACGCGTCGTACGAGTCCCTCCAGTTTAGTACCCTTACAGTAATTGGAACCCCTACTCACTAACTCTTACGGGCTAACATCTTAAGGTGGTACACCCTATCATATAGTCGTCACAGAAAACTTGTCACAATACTACGAATAACTCATGACCGTAACGTCAGAATTCGTCTAACCAGTACACTATATCAAAACGTTCAACAGGACAGACAGCACTCAATTCAACTGGTCGAGCACAAAAAACATAAAAACCGTCAGATGGTCAATGTCAAACATACAACCGAACAAGAAAACGTACCACCAAGTCTCAGCTGTCAAAAAACTGAATACCTAAGCTAATAAACGGTTGAAAAACCCAGTCTTAGCTGTCTGAAATCCTTAAATGTTAATGAATAACTTTACAGTATTAAAATGTAACACTCATATTATACAATATTGTATACACTGGACCATGTAATAGATTATACATGAAGCTAAATTAAACAAAGTGTTGACATACGCATACAACCGCCTTCCCAACCAAATATCCGTCGAAATATGTGTATTTGCTGAAGTCCCTGATTACAGTCTCATTGCAATTACATGACCACAAATTTAGCCTCTCTCTTACAACGGTCTTTCTCATAATGCTCTATCCTTGTTATTTTTTCACTGAACTATCTCTCAACTATGCAACAATCCCTCTCTCTCTCTCTCCAACTCACACTTTTCTCGTCCCCCTCCCCCTTCTGACCACTCCACTTTCCTCTCTCTTTCTCTCACTCTCAATCTCTCCCTCTCTCTCTATTTTTCTCGCCCCCTCACACCCACTCCAACTATCTCTCCTCTCACCCCTTACACTCGTATCCACCATACCCCCTTCTCTCTCAACCAGACTACCCCCTCTTTCCCTCTCTCATTACTCCTCCTTCTCCCACCCTCTCCCTCTCGTATTCACTTCCACTCTTCATCCTCTTCAAAAAAACGACATTACTGCAATTTGTCTTGACACCCTTTGATAAAACCCATGACGTACATACATTAATATAGATATGATAGATGGCGGAGGGTGTAGGATATCGGATCATTACACCGCTGACAACTTCAAACGACGGTATACAAGTATTAAATTCTAGTAGTGATAAAGATATAAATAAATGGTTTTCTAAGTCTGTGAATCAACATTTGGTTCATAGTTACAATGTGAGGGAAACTTTTGCTTAAATGGTTTCGTAATGTCATCCGTAACAATATACTTCAACACAGCGACAAATTTCTACGATGTTAACTGCCGGTATTAGATTCAAGTTATGGCCATTGTTAATTGAAACATAATACGGTATATTGGATGTTTTATTGCATGTATTAGAGTAACACTATCACTGCTAGAAATAATTGTAATGCACGACTTGTAATAAAACATTTTTATTTGCACCACTGTTTGTTTATTTATTTATTGCCCATTTACCAGACAAATACTTATAAAATACGTTCTACTTGGTTTTTTTGTAAGATGGATGGCTGCTGTCAGAACATCGATGCCCTGCGACTGTATGCGTCAAGTTGCGACAACGATAGTATTATACAAGTACAAGTCGTTGGCTTAGAATAAGAAGTATTTATACGACTCGTGCGTATATGAAATCTGCATCTCGAGGCGCTTCTTATGAGCATATTTTCATGAAAATCGGAAGTAGTCGTCTTGACCAAACTGAAGTTTAAATAGCTTGTTTTCCCATACGTAAAGAGTACTTTTCAGACAGTTTTGTTCTTGTTTTCTCAAAATATTGATTTTGTACTTACAACTGTCTCATTCTAAGCCAGTAAAGTACATGTACATGTATTGAAATCATTGGTGGTGTACTAATATCTGCCAGGAATGCGTCGCAAATTAACCAAGGGGACTACATCCAATCAAACTTCCGGGTAGGGTACTAGGATCTCTGGATAGGGACGCGAATCAATCATTTTCTTATCGCGATTAATAAGTGAGATATGAACCAAATCGAGAATGTGGTGAAAAGACGGACCAAAAACATGTAGATGGAAATTCTTCATGTGACAGGTGCCAGCGACCTCCTAGTTTGAATTCCGAAAAATAATTAAAAAAAATAATAAACTCGAACATAGACTAACTACTTGCAGGAAAATCCGAGGTATCGAATTCCTCCAAAATCATTTTAAATATGAAAGGCCCTTTCAAACGTGGTACTAACGACGACAAAAATGGTTAAGCGTTTTCCTTGCTCGGCACATTTCAAACAACAAACCCTCATGTCAATGCATATGCTTAACTTCAACTGTTGGGAGTGTTTCAAATATTATGCATAACTTATTCTTTATAATCGACCTATTGTAATTAGCATAAATTAGAATACCGTATAGCTGGTTATTTCCGTGGGTGTACTATGTTGCGATTATGCGACTTGATCTTAGACTGCAGAATGGCATAAATTTACACCCCGTAGAAATAACTAGCTATGCGGTTTACTGAATGGTATCATTTAAAACTTTTAACGCTTAGAGACCCAAACACTTAAAGGAGACGACTATCTATATACCATCATCTGTAAGTAACATATGCCTAGTTAATGTATACTATGTGCTTTGTATATGCATGTTTATTGTTCAATGATATCACAAGTATGCATATTTATGTACTAGTACACATTACTTAAAATACAAAAACAGCATAATAATGTTGAAAACGTGTTCAGAGTACCTAATACAAATAGTATCCATTATAACGACAATGTAACCTTCTGGAAAGGCCTATACAAACTTACACATATCGTCCCCTCAGTGAAATAGTGTTATGTGTCCATTTTATACAAGTTTGAAAGTTTGATGCAATTTTTAAACTTAACTATTGATCCAATCAACTGTGATAAGTTGTTTCATACAATCTGGGAGCTGTGACCCCACATTTTAAAACATGAAGACACCTTTCAAACTGCAATAAAACTCCCGTGACTGTGGATTGATGTAAGATGATTTTGTATTGATGTCAAAGATTTTGAATGGTAAATCGGAGGTTTGGAACCGAACGTTAAGGTTAATTTAAAAAAACGTCAAGGAATATCCCAAAACAACGATTAACGGTGTAAACACATACTGTTTTCTTTACCTTTAATTACGGGGTGTCTAAATTTGTTTGTTCGCAATAGGAACTGTACTTTATTAACCTTAGTTTTCATTGAAAATAGTTTGGCAAAAATGTATTTAATCTAAATGAGCCAACAGCCACCAATAACAATGCTAATCACTTTATTTAATGACCGGGAGCTGGAAATAATATTCTGATATGGTTTAATCAATAAGATTAATTACATATCTGCGTCCTCGAATTTTACTGCATAGCTGTAGGCAAATTTGTTGACAAATGAATGTTAGCATACTGTGAATCGACTGTTTACTATTTTCGTGATCATTAACTGCGTGAAATTTGTTCGGAATTAATAATTTTGTGGGGTCGTAAATTCGTTGATTCTTCGTGACCATTTGATTATTTATACATGTAATTATATTCCTACCTTGTTCCCCGCACCAATGTAATGTATTTCAACTAAACTTTGTGTATTGGAGTTGTGAATGACGTATGTACTTTTGGTTACTCATGAATAGAACCGATTGTTTACTATTTTGGTAATCATTATATTTCGTGGAATTTGGTGAATTAATAATTGTGTGTGGTCGTAAATACGAAACGGATTTGTGACCATTTGATTATTTCTACATAATATTTATAATTACAATCCTACATTGTTCCCCGCACCAATTGAATGTATTTCAACTAAACCTCTTGTATTTGAGGAGTGAACGACGTAATGTACTTTTGGTACTTCATGAATTTAGCGCGGGGTGATTATTTGTACAATGAAGATCAGTTGATCATTGATATAAACAATACAATTTAAAGCCAAATGTCACAGTTTCAAAATACAGACAGACGTCCACAAAAAGGTAATCACAGGGGTTAATATATATACCTTTACAAAGTTCCTGGCATAAAGATGGTAAGCATGATCAAGAATGAGGTCTTAAAAAATAGGGAATCGAAACCCACTTTCCATGTTTTATTTGAAGAGTAATCATCAACTCTGAATTTAAGTTCAACTGGAAGTTTTAGGTTTCAATATGGGCTTTGATAAAATAGTACTCTGGTCGTTTAAATATAAAATTCATAAAATAGGGTTTTACTAACGAAATAGTCTAAAACTCAACATAGTGATAATTATGGTGATAAATTAAAAAAGATAATATTAAGTTAGACATGAAAGGCAGCACTCAACTAAACCAGCCAAGCACAAAAAGCATAAAAACACATAAGGCACAATGCCCAACTGAACACGTGGTGATCCGCCAAAGTCCAAGCTGTCTAAAAGCTAAATGAACTAGTTTCAGCAATCAAAAAGCTGAATGCTCAAGCTGAATGACTCAGTTCCAACAGTAAAACGACTAAACTACCTAGTTTTAAATGTCAGGTTTTACTGTATCTACACAACTTGACCCAATATATTGACATTAGTTGTTTACAGTATGGCTGTTGGTTATGAGCTCTCCGTCTCGATGATGATCCATCAAACCCTATGGACATTCCGCTATGACATTCTTGATTGAAACACGTTCAATTTAATTTCATACACATTGTTGCAGAGCAGTTTGTGTAACTTAATACCCAAAGGCCAACGATTATTGCAAACATAACGCAATTCATAGAAGTAGAAGCAATCACTGCTTATTTTTGTGCGCCATATATTTTGGAATTACAATCTAAATTGAGTATTCATTTGGTTTCCTCTTTATGACAATATCTAATCATTGAGCTTTTGTTCATGTGTCATGTTGAGTTGGTGCTCAATTCGTTCTGAATTAAAACAACAAGAACCGTATAAAGCCGAGTGCTTTTAACTTTAAAACAACAGTATACAATGTAGCTACATTTGTATTGGCCTGGCAAAGATCTTTGACTTTAGTATGTGATTGTAAAGGAATTAAATGAAATTAACTAGGAACTTCTCGATCAGTAGTTAAATGCATTATCCACTCGACCAGCAAACATGGGTCACACGCGTCGTACGAGTCCTACCATTTTAGTACCCTTACATTCATTGGAACGCCTGCTCACTAATTCTTACGGGCCCCGTAACATCTTAAGGTCGTGTACCTTATCTTATGGTCGTCACAAACAACGTGTCACAATACTATGGCAAATAAATCATGACCGTAATGTCCGAATTTGTCCAAACAGTAAAATATAATAATAAGTCCGACCGGAAAGGCACCACTCAAATCATCTAGTCGAGCACAAAAAACTTAAAATCGTACAAAGCCCAATGCCCAACATACAACCTTACAAAAAAACGTTCCACCAAGTCTAAGCTGTCAAAAAGTTGAACGAATTAGGTTCAGCAATCAAAAAGCCGAATGCCCAAGCTGTTAAACGGTTAAAATACCGTGTCTTGGCTGTCTGAAGTCCTAAAATGTTAAAGAATATTTTTACAGTATTAAAATGTTACACTCATTTATCATATAATATTGTATACATTGAAACATGTATTAGATTATACACGAAGCTAAATTACACACAGTGTTGACATACGCATACAACCGCCTTCCCAACCAACTATCCCTCAAAATATGTGTATTTGCTAAAGTCTCTGATTACAGTCTCATTGCAACTACATGACCACAAATACAGCCCCCTCTCTCTCTTACAACATCTTTCTTTTTCATAATGCTCTCTCCTTCACTCTTTTTATCTAAAACTATCACAACTATCCAACTATCCTCCCTTCTACAACTCACACTCGTCTCTTTTTCTAACTCCAATCACCCTTCAGACCTACTCCACCTTTCCACTCTTTCTCCTTTCCTCTCACTCTCAGTCATCACCCTCTCTCCCTCTCAAACTCAAACTCTCGCCCCTCACACCCACTCCAACTATCTCTCCTCTCACCCCTTACATTCATATCCACCACTTCCCTTCTCTCTCAACCAGACTACCCCCGCCCTCTCCCCCCTCTCTTTACTCCTCCTTCTTCCACCCTCTCCCTCTCGTATTCACTTCCACTCATCATCCTCTCCAAAAAACTACTTTACTGCAATTTGTCTCGTACATCCATTGATAATTAAATCACTGTGAGTGCTAATGGAAGGCGATTTGGTTGCTGCTACTAAAGCTTAAGCCGACTTTACACGTTTAATGTTCGTTTTTTACTGCCGATCTTGTCTTGAATGTCAAAATAGGCATATGTGACTATATAGGCTTGTGTGGTGTCTAAATAATTGTAAAAAGGTGCATATAAATTTATGTGAACTACATGTATTGAATGCGTATATCAAAAGTGGTTTTAAAATAATACTTCGCTCCTATTTATCAGAGTCTACAGTACCGTCTTATAATCACTTCCCTCACAGCTTGAGACAGTCTATAGAAATCGGCTAGTATAGCCACACAATATGATATAACAGTACTTTGCAGACGATATACGATTCATTTATAAAACCATCACGTGACCCTGGTCTGAAGTTTCTAAAAATAGCTATACAGCCGTGACATTCGATAAACACGTCATTTTGATATAACGAAACAATTTCGACATCGCCCCGGCGGAGTGATTATCTGCAAAAATATCGATTTAACGAACAGTTTGACGATAATTGTTGATCTTAGAATGAACAAATGTTGCTGATTGCATTAAATCAGTTAAAAAATGTAAAAATATATGTAGCAGTATTTGGAATGTTGAACTTTTTGAATGCGGATTCACATTGCAGCCTAAATGCGGTTCAGGTTGCATTTAGATATCGGCAATGATCGTATTGAGAGGCTAACGCCTCCCAAAAACCATGACGTTCATACAGTATTATAGGTATGATAGTAGGCGGAGGGCGTAAGATACCGAATCTTTACACCGCTGACAACTTCAAACGACGGTAAACAATTGTTGAATACTATATAGTAGTGATAAAGATATAAATAAATGGTTTTCTAAGTGTGTGAATCAACATTTGGTTAATAGTTACAATATGAGGGATAGTTTTGCTAAAATGGTATCGTAATTTCATCCATAACAATGTTCTTCAACACAGCGACACATTACTACTTGGTTAACCGCCGGTATAACATTCCATTTATGGCTATTTTAATGGAAACGAAATACGGTATATTGGATGTTTTATTGCATGTTTTAGAGTAACACTACCACTGTTAAAACTAATTGTAATACACGATTTGTAATAAAATATTTTTTATTTGCACCACTGTTTGTGTATTCATCTATTTTCCACTGACCAGACAAATAAATATTCATTCCACTAGTTTATCTTGTAAGATGTGTGACTGCTGCCAGAACATCGATGAAATGCGACTGTATGCGTTAAATTAGTGTTGCGTCAACCATAGAATACAAATGAGTACAAGTACGTGTATTGAAATCATTGGCGTAACAATCATTTTCTGATCGCGAATAATGGTGGGAACCAAATCGAGAGTGTGTTGCAGATACGGACTAAAACAATTAGTTGAAAATCCGTCAAGTGACAGGTGCCAGCAACCTCCTAGTTTGAATTCCGAAATAAAACTCGGACATAGACTATCAACTTGCAGGAAAATCCGAGGAATCGAATTTCTAAAAGATCATTTTAAACATTAAAAGCCCTAAACCAAGGTTGTCATGTAATATCATGTGCGGCTGTAATGATGTGATAAATTGTCCTGCTGCGTGTCCTACACACAAGTTGCTTTTCTTTATCTTTAGTTTACTATCACTGTCAAAATATCAATACAACCTATTCTGGACAACTATAACTCGCCGATAATTCTCTCTGACTTAAGTACACCATGCTCAATCTTTTTTCTGCACACACGTACAATATACTTTGGATTAAACATTTAATAATATGTAAACAGTTCATGTACATGGACAAGTGTACAGGGAATTCGGGTTTCCATCCGTATGCGCGTTATATAGGCTGTCAAAGATGCAATAAAATGGTTTATGCGTTTCCCTTGCTCGGCACTTTTCAAACACCATACTAGTACTGTCATGGCAATGTATAGGTCTAATGAGTGATTAAGATATGATGTATAACTTGTTTTACAACTTATTTTTATGATCGTCCTAATGGAATTAGCATAAAAATAACGTACGAGGGTCGTTCATTTAATACCCGGACGATCGCTATAGCGCTTGATTGAAACATGCAATTGTAATAATTTTTCGTTTGATAAGACTTACTCGTCAACTTGATCATTTGACAAAACTTAATAAACTTTCATCCAACCGAACACAAACTGTGGTTACTATAGTTACCTAACTAAGGGCTACCCGGCCCAGCCCAATTTTGTAGTGAAATGTCGAGTGTTGTTATGGCACGGAGCGTGGTATAGTTGCCTATTTTCAACGGAAAACATCATATAACGTTATGTCTACATCTACGTTGTGTTATAAACCTTTAATGTCATTTCTGTACTGTTACTGTGCGTGAAGCATGTTTGGTGACAACGGGCGTGTTTCCCGTTTAATATCGCAATGAAATTGAATTTGTTTGGAAAAAAACGGATTTTGATACAATTCCTAAGTATTTGTCATACACCTGTAAAACTAAAGAATCTATTTAAGAGAAGCCTTTTGTAAATATTCGTATCGGTGGATTTCTGCTTATAAACGGTTTTTTGATGACAAGAGTCATCTCGCGATGATCCGATGCCGGGTCAATCTAACGTCAGAAACAGGAAAGTGTATTCAGCTAAACGCTTGTTGAACGGTAAACATTACTTGAAGAAAAACTACTATAATAATTACGGAATCATGCGAATTATCGTGGATACAGTATATAACATCACTACCAAACATTTTTAAATGCTAAATTTGTTTGCTCGCGTGACTTTATGGCTCCAAAACGATGATCAAATAGAGAAAAAGTGTCACATTTAACAAGCGAAAATGAGGTAACGTCACAATATTTTGACGTCGCCTTGGGCCGACTCGCGTTACATGTACTAATTAAAACACTGATATTATGTAGACCCTTCATCGTAACAAGTTGAAATTTAGAATGTTAATAAATTAATAGCGTGAATGTATTTCTGTACATTTTCATCTATATCAGTCCATTGGTTTTTCAGCATTATCGATCGTCCGGGTATTAAATGAACGGCCCTCGTATAGCTGGTTATTTCTGCGGATGTACTATGTTCGTTTTTGCGACTGGATCTTAGACTGCAGAATGACATAAATTTACACCCCGTAGAAATAACCAGCTATAAGGTTTACTGAATGGTATCAATTCAAACTTTAACGCTTAGATGGGTCACATACACTTAAAGAAGATTACAATCTATCTAACATCATATGTAGGTAACATATGCCTAGTTAATGTATACTATGTGCTTTGTATATGCATGTTTATTGTAGCAATGATATCACAAGTATGCATAGGTATGTACTAGTATACATTACTTAAAATACAAAAACAGCATATGTAAATAAACGCATGTTAAAAAAGTGTTCAGTGTACCAAATTCAAATAGTCTCCACTATAACGACGATGAAACCTTCCGGAAAGGCCTATACATGTACTAACTTACATGTATCGTCGCTTCAGCGCTATAGTGTTATTTGTCCATTTAATACAAGTTTTGAAGTTTGATGCAATTTTTAAAATTAACTAATAATCCAATCAACTGTGGTTAGTTGTTTCATACAATTTGGGAGCTGCCACCCAACATTTGAAAACATGAAGACACTTCCAACAGACGTAAAAACTCCCGTGAAAGTGGATTGATTTAAAATGTTTTTGTATTGACGTCAGAGATTTTGACTGGTATATCGGAGGTTTGGAACCAACAGTAAAGGTTCATTTTAAGAAACTGCAAGGAATATCCCAAAACAACGATTAAAGCCGTAAACACATACTGCTTTCTTTACTTTTAATTACGGAGTTTCTAATTTTGTTTGTTACGCAATAGGAACTGTACTTTAATAAACTTAGTGTAATTGAAAATCATTCGGCAAAAATGTATTTAATCTAAATAAGCCAACAGCCACCAATGACGATGCTAAAAACTTTATTTAATGACCGGGAGCTGGAAATGATATTCTGATATGATTTAATCAATAAGATTAATTGCATATCTGCGTCCTCATAGCTGTATGCAAAATTGTTGACAAATTACTGTTAGCATACCGTGAAACGACTGTTTACTATTTCGTGATCATTATATTTCTCGGGATTTGCAGAATTTATAATTTTATGGGGCCATAAATGCTTGGACTTTAACGAAAACCGACTGTTTACTCTTTTCGTTATCATTATTTTTCGTGGAATTTGTTGAAATTATAATTTTGTGTGGTCGTAAATACGAAACGGATTTTGGACCCATTTGATTATTTCTACATAATATTTGTATTCCTGCATTGTTTCTCGCACCAACTGAATGTATTTCAACTAAACATCATGTATTTGAGGAGTGAACGACGTAATGTACTTTTGGTACTTCATGAATTTAGCTTGTGGCTTGATTATTTCGACATTAAAGATCAGTTAACAGTGATATAAACAATACAACCTAACACCCAACGTCACAGTTTCTAATTACAGACAGACGTCTACAAAAAGATAATCACAGGGGTCAACGAAAACTGAAAATGTGTACATTTGTCACATTACAACCATTCTACCTTATATATACAGTGAAGTTCCGCTGATCAGACCAGTCAAAAAGGTGGTCTTAATTTGTTCTAAATTTAATACTTTGGGACCTTAAACTGGCAAAAATCGGCATGATTTCAAAATAATCAAAGTGGTCTTATTAGCGGACCTTTACTGTATATATATAGCTTTTCAAAGTTCTTGGAATAAAGATGGTAAGAATGAGTTCTTAAAAAATAGGGACTCGGAACCCTCTTTCCATTTTCATTTTTTTGAGTAAGCATCAACTCGGAATTTCAATTCAAACGTAAGTTTAAGGTTTCCATATGTGCTTTGATAGAACAGTACACTGGTCTTTTAAATATAAAAAGGCATAAGGGTTCTACCAACGAAATAGTCTGCAACTCAGCATTATGGTAATTATGGTGATCAATGAAAACATATAATATTAAGTTAGACAGGAAAGGCAGCACTAAACTTAGCCAGCCGAGCTCAAAAACATAAAAAACACATATGGCACAACGCCAAACTGAACACGTGATTATCCGCCAAAGTCCAAGCTGTCTAAAAGCTAAATGAACTAGTTTCAGCAATAAACAAACTGAATGCTCAAGCTGAATGACCCAGTTCCAACAGTAAAACGACTAAACTACCTAGTTTTAAAAGTCAGGTTTTACTGTATCCACACAACCTGATACAATATACAGTCATTAGTTGTTTACAGTCTGGCAGTTGGTTATGAGCTCTCCGTCTCGATGATGATACATCAAACCCTAAGGACACTCCGCTATGACATTCTTGATTGAAACACGTTCAATTTAATTTCATACACATTGTTGCAAAGCAGTTTGTGTCACTTAATACCCAAAGGCCAATGATTATTCCAAACATAACGCAATTCACAGCAGTAGAAGCAATCACTGCTTATTCTTGTGCGCCATATTTTTTGTATTACAATCTAAATTGAGTATTCATCTGGTTTCTTCTTTAATGACAATATCTAATCATTGAGCTTTTGTTCATGTGTCATGTTGAATTGGTGCTCAATTTGTTCTGAATTAAAACAAAGAACCGTATAAAGCTGAGTGATTTTAACTTTAAAACAACAATACACAATGCAGCTACATTTGTATTAGCCTGGCAAAGATCTTTGGCGTTAGTCTATCTAAAGAAATAAACCAGAAACTTCTCGATCTGTAGTTAAATGCATTATCCACCCGACCAGCCAACGTGGGTCACATGCGTCTTACGAGTCCCTCCATTTTAGTACCCTTACAGTCATTGGAACACATTCTTACGGGCCCAGTACCATCTTAAGATGGTGCACGTTATATTATAGTCGTCACATACAACTTGTCACAATCATACGGCTAGTAAATCATGACCTTAACGTCCGAATTTGTCCAACCAGTAAAATGTAATAATAAGTCAGACGGGACAGGCATCACTCAACTCATCCAGTCGAGCATAAACAACATAAAACCTCCAACGACCCAACGCCAAACATACAACGGAACGAGAAAACGTTCCACCAAGTCCCAGCTGTCAAAAAGCTGAACGAATTAGGTTCAGTAATCGAAAAGCTGAATGCCCAAGCTTTTAAACGATTGATATTACCAAGTCTTAGCTGTCTGAAATCCTAAAATGTTAAAGTAACTTTACAGTATTAAAATGTAATACTCATTTCTCATACAAGATTGTATACATTGGGCCATGTAATAGATTATACACGAAGCTAAATTACACAAAGTGTTGACATACGCATACAACTGCCTTCCCAACCAACTATCCGTCGAAATATGTGTATTTGCTGAAGTCCCTGATTACACTCTCATTGCAAATACATAACACAAATATAGCCCCCCCCCCTCTCTCTCTCTCTCTTACAACTTCTGGTTTTTAACTTTTTTATTTTCATAAGACATATACACAAAATAATACATACATTTATACTTACAATAATACTTGCACATAATATAGTCCAACTGTATAAAGTTGTTACCTAATATTGCATAAATGTTAGTGTATGCCGTTAAATTTTTTATAGAGTATAGGGAGTAAGGAAGATAGAAAGATAGTGATGAAAGGGGGGAAAGGGATAGGGGTGGGGTATACCAACATCTTTAAAATTTGTAATTATGTGATCTTTTGCCATTTTATGGTACAGACTTCTTCTTTATCTTTAAAAAGAGCTATAGTGTGTTCAAGTTTTTTCCTAAAGTAAACATATTCTTTAAATTGCCGGATTAGCGGAACACTTTTGTTGCATTTGTTTTTAAATATAAAATATTTCGGAAACAATACAATGTAGTTAGTTATTAGTCCATCTTCATCTTTATTGTTAATAATGTTGCAAAATGAAATATTTTGAAATGTAAGATTTATAGTTTTTGAAAATTTGTCTTCTAAAAATAACTTTACCTCAGACCAAAAGCCTTGCACAATATGACATTCCCAGAACATATGATATATCGAATCTGGGTGCATGTTGCAAAAATCACACATACTTGATTGGATTAAATGGCATTTATGTAGGAATGAGTTGTCTGGTATTATATTCATGAGATATTTGTATTGGAATTCTCTTAGTTTAGTATCTATTGTAATAATATATTGTTGTATGTTGATTTTATCCCATTCTAAACCTTCAAATGCGTGATTTGTATTCCAGTTTCTTTTGTATTTTGGTTCAGTTGGCATTTTTATTTTAATTAGTGTTTTGTATGATAGTCTATTTATTTTGGTTTTTCCATTTATTGTATCAATCAAGTAGTTAGGTACATCGTATGTCATATTACAATTATCCAATTACCGTTTCCATTCTTTTGGTACATTTTTAATGAGAGTGTAGTAGTTTAAATAATCGCCATTGGGGATCTCATACAGAAATTTCATTTGCTCGAAGCTATAGAATGTTTTATGCCTGAAGTCAAAAATGTGCTCTAAAAAGATAATTCCTTTTCGTTACCAAGTTTTGTAACAGAATAGTTTGTTATTACTTAAATTTCTTATATTCGAATTGTTCCAAATGATTTGTTTTGATATTTGGATTTCCGTGTTAAATGTGTTAACCTTAGACCATGAGATTAATATATCTTTTAAAAATTTAGATTTTATATCAAGACATTTGCAGTCTTGTTCTGTTATAGTACATTTAAATAATAAAAGTCCTTCATATTTTTCTAACTCATTCTTATACTGAGAACTCCAATTTGCATTTGAATAAATTATTCTTTTTATCCAGCTTATATTCAGTGAATCTAAGAAACATTCAATGTCAATCTTTTTGAGGCCACCGTCTTTGTATTCTTGAATTATTAATTTATGTGATATTTTATCAGGTTTGGAATTCCATAAAAAATCAATGAATATATCTTTAATTGATTTAACAAAAACTGATGGTGGATTTGGAAAAACAGTTAAAGGATAAATTAATTTTTGAAGGACAAATGTTTTTAATTCCATTGTTTCAACACGTCTGATGAAGTCCATTTGAATTCGTTATCATAGGCTGTATCTGTGTTTATCAAGTTACCAATGCGCATTACTGAACATTTGCTTCTGTTGAGTTTGAGTCCCGAAGTGTTCCCAAAATCATCGAGGTTTTTTATTAGAGCTTCAAATGATTGTTGAGATCCGTTTAGTAAAAAGCGAGCATCGTCTGCGAATAAAGTGTGTTTGGTACAGTTGTTATTTATAGAAATACCTTGAATATCTTCATTGTTTTCTATCGATGTAGACAAAAATTCAATACATAGTATAAATAGGTAAAGTGACAAAGGACAACCTTGTCGTACTCCATTCTTAATAGAAAAAAAGTCTGAAAAATGACCATTATTAGTTATACACCCTTTTGCATTATCGTAAAAAACCTTAACCCATTGTACCCATAAGTAAGTCACTTAAATTTAGTTCTTTTAGACATTTGAACATAAACTGTCAAAAGCTTTCCGAAAATCGGAGAAGAAAATTAAACCAGTTTCTTACAACTTCTGTTTTTCTCAAAATGCTCTCTCCTTCTCTCTTTTTCACTTAAACTATCTCAACTATCCAACTTTATCCTCCCTTCTACAACTCACACTCGTCTCATTTTCTCATTTGCCTCTCTCTTCAGACCTACTCAACCTTTCCTCTCCCTTTCTCTCCATCTGACTCCCAGTTACTCCCCCTTAAACTCAGTCTTTATCTTACCCCCTCATCCCAACTCCAACTATCTCCTCTCACCCCTTACACTCATGTCCACACATTCCCTTTTCTCTGTACCAGACTACACACTCTTTCCCTCTTTACCTCTCTCTTTACTCCACCTTTACACACCCTCTCGCTCTCATATTCACTTCCACTCTTCATCCATTTCAAAAAGCCACCTTGCAGCAATTTGTCTCGTACATCCATTGATAAAAACATGACGTACATACATTAATATAGATATGATAGATGGCGGAGGGCGTAAGATATGGATCATTACACCGCTGACAACTTCAAACGACGGTAAACAATTATTTAATACTAGTAGTGATAAAGATATAAATAAATGGTTTTCTAAGTGTGTGAATCAACATTTGGTTAATAGTTACAATGTGAGGGTTAGCTTTGCTTAAATGGTCTCGTAATTTCATACGTAACATTGAACTTCAACATAGCGACAAATTACCACGATGTTAAATGCCGGTACAAATGTATAACATTCCATTTATGGCCATTTTTAATTGAAACATAAAACGGTATATTGGATGTTTTATTGCATGTTTTAGAGTAACACTATCACTGCTAAAAGTAATTGTAATACACGATTTGTAATAAAACATCATTTATTTGCAGCACAGTTTGTTTATATTCATCTATTACCCACTGACCAGACAAATAAATAACACATTCCACTAGTTTATCTTGTAAGATGTGTGACTGCTGCAAGAACATCGATGCAATGCGACTGTATGCGTTAAATTAGTGTTGCGTCAACCATAGAATACAAATGAGTACAAGTACGTGTATTGAAATCATTAGCGGAACAATCATTTTCTGATCCTGAATAATGATATGAACCAAATCGAGAGTATGGTGCAGATACGGACCAAAACAATTAGTTGAAAATCCGTCAAGTGGCAGGTGCCAGCAACCTCCTAGTTTGAATTCCGAAATAAAACTCTGACATAGACTATCTACTTGCAGGAAAATCCGAGGACTCGAATTTCTAAAAGATCATTTTAAATATTAAAAGCCTTTAAGCAAGGTTGTCATGTAATATCATGCGTGGCTGTTGTGATGTTATGATAAATTGTCCTGCTGCGTGTCCTACACACAAGTTGCTGTTCTTTATCTTTAGTTTACTATCACTGTCAAAATATCAATACAACATATTCTGGACAACTAGAACTCGCCGATAATTCTCTCTGACTTAAGTACACCATGCTCCATCTTTTTTCTGCACACACGTACAATATACTTTGGATTAAACATTTATGTGAACAGTTCATGTACATGGACAAGTGTACGGAGAATCCGGGTTTCCATCCGTATGCGCGTTATATAGGCTGTCAAAGTTTATGCGTTTCCCTTGCTTGGCACTTTTCAAACACCATACTAGTACTCTCATGGCAATGTATAGGTCTACCGTCAGATGTTGGGAGTGATTAAGATATGATGTATAACTTGTTTATACAACTTATTTTTATAATCGACCTAATGGAATTAGCATAAAAAATAACGTATAGCTGGTTATTTCTGCGGATGTACTATGTTCGTTTTTGCGACTGGATCTTAGACTGCAGAATGACATAAAGTTACACCCCGTATAAATAACCAGCTATAAGGTTTACTGAATGGTATCAATTCAAACGTTTAACGCTTAAAATAGTCCCATACACTTAAAGAAGACTACAATCTATCTAACATCATATGTAAGTAACATATGCCTAGTTAATGTATACTATGTGCTTTGTATATGCATGTTTATTGTAGCAATGATATCACAAGTACGCATATTTATGTACTAGTATACATTACATAAAATACAAAAACAGCATATGTAAATAAACGCATGTTAAAAAAGTGTTCAGTGTACCAAATTCAAATAGTCTCCACTTTAACGACAATGAAACCTTCTGGAAAGGCCTATACATGTACTTACTTACATGAATCGTCGCTTCAGTGCTATAGTGTTATTTGTCCATTTAATACAAGTTTTAAAGTTTGATGCAATTTTTAAAATTAACTAATAATCTAACGAACTGTTGTAAGTTGTTTAATACAATTTGGGAGCTGCCACCCCACATTTTAAAACATGCAGACACTTTTTCAACTGACATAAAAACTTCCGTGAATGTGGATTGATGTAAAATATTTTTGTATTGTCGTCAGAGATTTTGAATGGTATATCGGAGGTTTTGAACGACAGTTAAGGTGTATTTTAAGAAACTGCAAGGAATATCCCAAAAAACAACGATTAACGCCGTAAACACATACTGTTTTCTTTACTTTTAATTACGGAGTGCCTAATTTTGTTTGTTACGCAATAGGAACTGTACTTTAATAAACTTAGTGTAATTGAAAATCATTCGGCAACAATGTATTTAATCTAAATAAGCCAACAGCCACCAATGACGATGCTAATAACTTTATTTAATGACCGGGAGCTGGATATGATATTCTGATACGGTTTAATTAATTAGATTAATTACATATCTGCGTCCTCATATCTTTAGGCAAAATTGTTGACAAATATTACTGTTAGCATACCGTGGAACGACTGTTTATTATATTCGTGATCATTATATTTCTTGGAATTAGCTGAATTTATATTTTTTGGGGCCTAAAATGCTTGCATTTTAACGAGAACCGACTGTTTACTCTTTTCGTGATCATTATTTTTCGTGGAATTTGTTGAAATAATAATTTTTTGTGGTCGTAAATACGAAACGGATTTGTGACCATTTGATTTTTTCTACATTATGTTTATAATTGTATACCTGCATTGTTTCCTGCCCCAACAGAATGTATTTCAACTAAACCTCATGTATTGGAGGTGTGAACGACGTATGTACTTTTTGTACTTCATAAATTTAGCTTGTGGCTTGATTATTTCTACATTAAAGATCAGTTTATCATTGATATAAACAATACAACCTAACACCAAATGTCACAGTTTCAAATTACAGACAGACGTCCTCAAAAAGATAATCACAGTGGTCAAAGAAAACTGAAAATGTGTACATTTGTCACATTGCAACCATATTCAACCTAATATATACAATGACTCAGTTTCAACAGTAAAACGACTGAAATATCTAGTTTTAAAAATCTACACGACCTGATACAATATATTGACATTAGTTGTTTACAGTCTGGCTGTTGGTTATGAGCTCTCCGTCTCGATGATGATCCATCAAACGCAAATGCTATTCCGCTATGACATTCTTGATTGAAACACGTTCAATTTAATTTCATACACATTGTTGCAGAGTGGTTTGTGTCGTTTTATACCCAAAGGCCAACGATTATTGCAAACAAAATGCAATTCATAGAAGTAGAAGCAATCACTGCTTATTCTTGTGCGCCATATTTTTGCATTACAATCAAAATTGAGTATTCATCTGGTTTCCTCTTTAATGACAATATCTAATCATTGAACTTTTGTTCATGTGTCATGTTGAATTGGTGCTCAATTCGTTCTGAATTAAAACAATAAAACCGTATAACGTTGAGTGCTTTCACCTTTAAAACCACAATATAAATTGTAGATACATTTGTATTGGCCTGGCAAAGATTTTTGACTTGAGCCTGTCAGAGCAAAGGAATTAAATGAAATAAACCAGGAACTTCTTGATCTGTAGTTAGATGCATTATCCACTGGACCAGCCAACGTGGGTCACACGCGTCGTACGAACCCCACCATTTTAGTACACGTACAGTCATTGAAACGCCTGTTCACAAATCCTTACGGGCCCCATACCATATTAAGATGGTGCACCTTATCTTATGGTCATCGCAGACAACTTGTCACAATACTAAGACTAATGAATCATGACCGTAACGTCCGAATTTGTCCAACCAGTAAAATATAATAATATGTCCGACATGACAGACAGCTCTCAACTCAACCAGTCGAGCACAAAAAACATAAATCCGTACAAGGTCCTATGCCGAACATACAACCGAACGAGAAAACGTTCCACCAAGTCCCAGCTGTCAAAAAAGTGAATGCCCAAGCTATTAAACGGTTGAAATACCAAGTCTTAGCTATATCAAGTCCTAACTGTTAAAGAATAACTTACAGTTATAAAATGTAACACTCATTTATCATACAATATTGTATACATTGGACCATGTAATATATTATACACGAAGCTAAATTACACAAAGTGTTGACATACGCCTTCCCAACCAACTATCCGTCAAAATATGTGTATTTGCTGAATTCCCTAATTACAGTCTCATTGCAACTACATGACCACAAATAAAGCCCCTATCTCTCTTACAACATATTTCTTTCTCATAATGCTTTTTCCTTCTCTCTTTTTATCTAAAACTATCACAACAATCCAACTACCCTTCTACAGCTCACACTCGTCTCTTTTTCTCACTCCCATCACCCTATAGACCCACTCCACCTTTCCACTCTTTTCCTTCCCCTCTCACTCTCAAACTCTTTCTTTATCTCGCCCCTCACACCTACTCCAGCTATCTCTCCTCTCACCCCTTACATTCATATCCACCACTTCCCTTCTCTCTCAACCAGACTACCCCCTTCCCCCTCTCTTTACTCCTCCTTCTCCCACCCTCTCCCTCTCGTATTCACTTCAACTCTTCATCCTCTCCAACATCTTACTGCAATTTGTCTCGTACATCTATTGATAATCAAAGTACTGTGAGTGCTGATGGGAGGCGATCTGATTACTGCTACTTCAGCTTTAACCGACTTTACACGTTTAATGATCATTTTCTTATTGCCGATCTTGTCTTGAATGTCAAAATAGGCATATGTGACTATATAGGTGTCTAAATAATTGTAAAAAGGTGCATATTAATTTATGTGAACTACATGTATTGAATGCGTATATCAAAAGTGGCTTTAAAATAAAACTACGTTCCTATCTATCAGATTCTATAGTACCGTCTTGTAACCACTTCCCTCACAGCGTGAGACAGTCTATAGAAATCGGCTAGTATAGCCATACCATATGATTGCATAACAGCATACGATTCATTGATATAACCATCACGTGACTATCACGTGCCCCTGGACTGAAGTTTCTAGAAATAGCTATACAGCCGGGACATTTGATAAACACGTCATTTTCATATTACGAAACAAGTTCGACATCGCCTCGGCGGAGTGATTATCTGCAAAAATATCGATTTAACGAACAGTTTGACAATAAGTGTTGATCTTAGAATAAACAAATGTTGCTGATTGAATTAAATCAGTTTAAAAATTTGGAGAAACATATATGGCAGTATTGGGAATGTTGACTGTTTGTGGAACTACTTGAATGCGGATTCACATTGCAGCCTAAAGGTGGTTCAGGTTGCATTAAGAAATAGGCAATAATCGTATTGAGAGGCTAACGCCTCCCAAAAACCATGACGTACATACAGTATTATAGGTATGATAGGTGGCGGAGGGCGTACGATACCGAATCTTTACACCGCTGACAACTTCAAACGACGGTAAACAATTGTTGAATACTAGTAGTGATAAAGATATAAATAAATGGTTTTAAGATATAAATAAATGGTTTTCTAAGTGTGTGAATCAACATTTGGTTAATAGTTACAATATGAGGGACAGTTTTGCTAAAATGGTCTCGTAGTTTCATCCGTAACAATGTTCTTCAACACAGCGACACATTACTACGATGTTAAACGCCGGTTTAACATTCCATTTATGGCTATTTTAATGAAAACGAAATACGGTATATTGGATGTTTTATTGCATGTATTAGAGTAACACTACCACTGTTAAAACTAATTGTAATACACGATTTGTAATAAAACATCATTTATTTGCAGCACTGTTTGTGTATTCATCTTTATCCCACTGACCAGACAAATAAATATACATTCTACTAGTTTATCTTGTAAAATGTGTGACTGCTGCCAGAACATCGATGCAATGCGACTGTATGTGTTAAATTAGTGTTGCGTCAACCATAGAATACAAATGAGTACAAGTACGTGTTTTGAAATCATTGGCGGAACAATCATTTTCTGGTCGCGGATAATGATATGAACCAATGTATGGTGCAGATACGGACCAAAACAATTAGTTGAAAATCCGTCAAGTGACAGGTGCCAGCAACCTCCTAGTTTGAATTCCGAAATGAAACTCGGACATAGACTATCTACTTGCAGGAAAATCCGAGGAATCGAATTTCTCAAGGATCATTTTAAACATTAAAAGCCTTTAAGCAAGATTGTCATGTAATATTATGCGTGGCTGTAATGATGTTATGATAAATTGTCCTGCTGCGTGTCTTACACACACAAGTTGCTTTTCTTTATCTTTAGTTTACTATCACTGTCAAAATATCAATACAACCTATTCTGGACAACTATAACTTGCCGATAATTCTCTCTGACTTAAGTACATCATGCTCAATCTTTTTTCTGCACACACGTACAATATACTTTGGATAAAACATTTATTACATGGACAAGTGTACAGGGAATCCGGGTTTCCATCCGTATGCGCGTTGTATAGGCTGTCAAAGATGCAGTAAAATGGTTTATGCGTTTCCCTTGCTCAGCACTTTTCAAACACCATACTAGTACTCTCTTGGCAAGGTCAACCTTCAGATGTAGGGAGTGATTAAGATATGATGTATAACTTGTTTTACAACTTATTTTTATATCGACCTAATGAAATTAGCATAAATAAGAATGCCGTATAGTTGGTTATTTTCGCATTAAAAATTGTGTAATATGTTGCTGTTTGTGCGACTTAATGATCTTGAACTGCAGGATGGCAGAAATGTTCATCCCGTAAAAATAACTAGCTATACGGTATACTGAATGGTGTAAATTGAAACTTTAAATACATAGATGAGTCCCGTACACTAAAAAGAGACGACTATCTATCTAACATCATATGTAAGTAATACATGCATATTTATTGTATAATATGTGCTTTGTATAATATTTTATGCATGTTTAATGTAGCAGTGATATCACTGGTTAACATGGCTATGTACACATTATACATTACTTAAAATACAAAACAATATTCACATGTTGAAAACGGGTACAATGTACCCAATGCAATTAAGCAGCCTATGTCATTGAATATCGGCGGATCTGACGATGTTAACCTTCGGGAAAGCCGTATACTAACTTAAATAAATGTTAAAGTAGCGGAATATAGAGTTTTTGACAGTAATTTCTGTCAAATATATTTGAACTGTTAGTGAGTGACTAATTTCGTAATTTTCTTGATCGAACTCAATCATGCAATCAAATTTGGATGATGAGGGTTATCGTTCTATTTTTGTCTCGAATAGCTTGTACCTATAATGGGACTCGCACCTATACATAACGGCGGCGTCGTTCTAGCAATGCGAAGTACGGTCGCACAAGGTCACTCAACAATCGCAACCACCCCAAAATAACTAGTGTCATTATATAACTACATCACACCATTACAATAACTTGTCGATATACCATGCCATTTATTTAAAGCAAATCGGCATATATACATACCTTTAACCATTTACGTAAATCAGAAAAATATGGCCTAGGTAAACATAGACACATACATATAGCAAAGATATAGATACCATTACAATTGAAACTAAGCACTTTACATCCGTACAGAAATGCGTTTTACCACATTTCCGACAGGCTTTGGACAATGTCCACAAATGTAATTTTTCTTGACAGCATCTCTGAATTGAAACCAGACAGATAAACAGACGTTGATCTATTGTAATGCTTCCTTTGTTTGACAAAACAAGAATAATGACATTAGTGTATTGGTCTCAACCGTGATATTAGCAATAAATTGATAATAAACTTCCCAACGCTGGAGACACAAATCATACAATTACAAGTATGCGTAAGATTATTCCACATTGATTGTTTATGTCTCACTTCGCGGTGAACCTACAGAAGATGACCCAGTCTAAAGTATATTAAGCTCTCATAGGGATTCTATGAAGAAGTCAGATAAATTTATTGGTGGTAACGTACAAGTCATTTGCCAATTATAATACGGTACTATGAACAATGACCTAGACCACATAACTTTTGTATAAATAGGTTGTCTATGATATTTCAAGGACCTGTGCCATGAACCCAAATGACACGGAAGTAATCCCGATGTACAGCTACTCCGTGCCGTCACATATACTGTTTTCCTATAACTCTGGCGGAACTGAAAACCAATGTACGCTCTGACGGAACTCACATGTCATGTATCCGTCAGAGCGTTACATGAATTTTCTGTTTCGTCAGAGTCAAATAAAATCAGTACAATTCTCTGACGGAACTGAGAAGCTGTTTATCTGGATAACTTCCGTGTATGAGTTAACTCCATTTTCATTTTTTGTACAACTACGCTGGACATTTCTTACGCTTGATTGCTGCCTTCCCTATCAGACGTTCTATTATTCTTTTACCACCAACCACATACCTAGAATATTACCATCCAGCACTAACAAGCTATAAGGAAAGCAATTTGACAACGGTTCTAGATGTTGTTGAGGTATGGCCTGTAACCATCGTCACAAAAGAACTTTACCGCCTTACCTTGGAGTTGAATATTGTGAATTGAATATCTGTCAATAAGTATCACACGAATAGATAAACTGTACTGCACAATTATTGATATTCGCGATGGACAAATCTTCGTTGATTTCGCAAATGAGTTTGATCGCGAAATTAAATCCCCTCGAACAATTGACCTTGAAATACGTAACAAAACATTTGTCTTTCAAATCCATGAATTAAGAAACCATAAATTTACCATTTTACCAAAATTCGTGAAAATTAATGTAATAACCGCGAAAACCCAATGATTTCACAGTACTGGCCGAAAGCGCTTTATGGACACTCGAAACATGACTATCGTAAAAAGACAAATGAGTTAACCTACTGTTTCAGCCCTTCTTAATATTCCCCAGCTGAGTTAGGTTAGCGTAAACAAGTTCATTAAATGGCATTGGTTGTATGTGATTGCCAGATCTTAATCATGTTAGCTCCATAATTCCTTTATTCTCTAGGCGATCACGCAGGTCTTGACTTGAGAAATGTAGAAAAAACAGGTGACGGTTTCTGAACATTTGGCCATGTCGTGTAAATATAAATAAATTATGTATCCTGATTTCATGGTGTGAAATTTTCATGAATTATTAATTCAACTAATGAGTTCCTCGAGATTCATACTACATGTATATTTTTTAACAGACTCATCATTCGTATACTTTCGGTACTTTACTCTGTAAATCATAAACCAAATACTTGCATGTACCTACTTTTATATACATGTACTTGTAAAAACATTCGACTGCTTATGAAAACATACTAATGGTCTTTGACATGTTTGTTAAATACACATTTTAAAACGGAATTCACTCGGTTTATTTTAAAGTCTTTATTTTGTCGTGCATACGTACTTTTATATTACAGTCTGATTTAATACTAAGTAACTATTAAAGGTTAAATACAGAGTGCCCAATATCAAGCGTGGTTAAAATTGCTTATTTGCCGTAAATATTTCATAAAACAATCGTCAGTGGCCTTCTATTACATAAATACTTGGTTAGTCAGGCAAATCACTTCATACACAAATATTAGCCCGATCTGTGAGGCAGCACCTTTAAGTACTATTTAAATAATAATTATATAAACGTAATTGATATTCAACACCTTCACATTCTAGGTGCAAATTTAGTAATCTTGCAAAACTTATTTTATATTCTTGAAAACTCATTGTTTCGTCCCCTTAACTTACTGGACATGTAATATATATACGAAATTATCTGCATTTGGTACTTCCCCCGTATGTTCTACATATAAGCAGGTACAGTACTGTCATTTACTAAGCGGCTGTATTCTTGTAGAAGTTAGAGGGATCAGCAGAAAAAACTCAGTGGTCAGGGTATGGCTGCAGTCATTTCCTTGGTCCGTAGGTTAAGGGTTCAAATAATCAAATTATCTAATTAAACCAGAGAGGTGGTTAGAAATCCGGGTAGCAACAGCAGACATCGATCGATTGTTATAAACAAATGAATGTAAAACCGTTGCTTCTAAAGCGACGTAAAATGATACTTATATCTATTTCATATTACATAGACTTTGTAGTTTATCGCGAAATTATTCTGCTTACCTTTTGTGTTCATATTAATCCAAGTTATTCACTTAATCATTTAACACATTTATTATAGCCACCATCCTTCGTATAATCCCATTCATTTATCATTTTATTGAACACACATTTTCACAATGGACCAATTTAATGCACGGTAAATTATCCAACACACTATTAAAGCACAAGCATTATTAAAGATTTAAACACATATCACTGTAATGCTTTTGAACAAACATCACTTCTGGGAAATAAAATAATTTTGCCGTATCGATTCACTCACACAAGTACGGCATTATTTTAACAATAAAATATTGCGACTACAGATAACGTCTACTCATAGGTAAGCAGGAAGATTAACGTGTATACACAACTTCTGTATATATCTTAAATTCGAAATACATGTATCAACGAACTAAGTACATTTGTAAGAATAAGCCAATATTGACTTTTAAATTTAAGTAATTTGAATATAATATAAAACACTTAGACTTAACAGTAGAACATAGTTTATTATCAATAATATAACAATGGCAAATGGATTCGTCGATTTAATGGCTTGAAAAAGAATTATTCAAGCCGATTGCTAATTGAAATTTGATGGTCTTACACAAGTGTTATGATTATATCTGACAATAAATACATTTTTACGTTGACTTTGTGTCTATATAGTGTCCATTTCGCCCCATAAGCTGGACATCCCTAAATACCCTTAACTGACTTGACTTCAATTTCCAAAAAAAATTTCTAATCTGACCAATATGCCCATTCCCACCCGACCTACATTGTGTTATTGCATACTGGCTTAAATTATAAATATGTTTTCTGATGACTTAATACTGTTTATACTAATGGTCATAGAAAATACGTAAACATTGTATATTTATAAACGGATGTACGCTTAGATGATTCATATTAACTTGTACATGTATTTCACGTAAACTTTACCATCAAACACGGTTGGTTAACCATCATTAAACCATTAAGTGCATCCCCTGGGGATGTACAACTCATCTTATTGTTATTATTATTTCAAAACTGTGAACGCGACGATGATCTTATCATATATACGAGTTAAATAGTAGACGTTACTTAATTTTAGAACGCATATACGTGTATTTAAACATCTAAACGAAACTTCAAATTGTTTAAATGGTTGTTCGGGTGAAATAATCGCCGAGTGGTTAGCTCTCTCGACTAACAATCCGCATTTCCTGGTTCGAATCTCGGCCGGGGCACTGGTAATTTCAGAAACGCTTTTTGAGTGTTTCCCGCCCAAATAAAAATGAACTGGTTTGAAATGAGCGATAGTCTCGCGTGTATCGGTGCTATACAATGGACACGCTAAAGAACCACCAAGAAGTCTATTCCTTGTACCACACAAACGTTTTGTCGCCTCCCTCGACGTCCGATGTCATTGACTTATTCGGCAGGGATAAAATGTACACACCCTGTCTCAGTCAAAGATATAACAATGCTCAGGATGCGCGATACATGTCGTCACGACGTGTGAGTCCTTAATGACACCATTCATGATAATTTAAATTAAAAATAAAACAAAGAAAAAATAGTAGGCTCATATTAACAAAGCATCTAAATAGAAAATTTACAATTTTCGTAAAAGCAAAATATATGTTACCAAAACATGGAATTGTGTCGTGTTATTGTTTTCTGTGCTCGGCTGTTTCGGTTGAGTGCTGCCTTCCCAGGCCGAGTTTTTACTATCTTATGAAAATCAAGATTATTAATTTGTTTACATTAGATTATAACATTTTGTACAGAGCAATTATAATCACTAGGAAACATGAATTTTAATTCTTCAATTTTTGAATATATGCGCTGCACAAATCTTTAACTTAAGTCAAAATATGCAAGGGTTCCAAATAGATGCATTGTGATTACCAGCCCTGGTTCTAATTAGATATTCGCGTCATTATTAAGGGGAAGTGACAAGCGTATTAAGTGCCATGATTATACTAAACAGTTATCAGGTATCATCTAGGGTAGCAATGTTCGTCATTCGTGAGATAACAAGTAAATCTAAATCGGTTTACTCAACCAGTGTCTCTGCTTACGTAAGTTTGTGCTGTAAAAGTATAGAAAACCTCATCTAGAAATTCGATTTAAGGACTTAAATGAATTGCGGTAGTAGATGCTTGTTAAAGTAATACATTTTTAGTAGACATCAGTAAATTTCTGTTTTAATACGCAAGCTTATTAGTTGTCACGACCATGCATTTTGGCAATGATGGATTTAGTAACATGCAAATATATCCTACAATTGTCGACATATCACGTGTTCTGTGACGTCATACTTAGTACTTAGCGGTGAAAAACAAAATAATCGTTGTTAACATCTTGAAAACGTGTTTACTAATAAATCACCCGAACATTCATCACAATTTGCTATCTAGGGAGCGCGTCGTTATTACAATTGCTGAGAACGTTTAGAAAAGGCATACCATTACTGTTTAACCATTTTTATATAATTTATTATATATTATTTTGAAATATAATATGTTTTCCCCAATATCATGTTAAGTTTTAATCAATATTATTTTATGTTTATTGCTTAAAGGTACAAATGTAATTGGCAAAACCTGTTTTCTAAAACTGGTGACATATGATACTATATTCCAATATGTTGGAGACAGAGAAGCTGGTAAAGGGGAAAAACAAGACTAATGACTGTGTTAATATTAAACATAAACTCAAAAACAGGCAGAAACTGTGAGTACATGGGCTTGGATTAATCTAACATTGAGACGCTTTGTGACGTCATCGGGCTATCATAGTCAAACTATTCACAGTATTCACGTTACGCGATGCACACCGCGAAGCGACAAGGGAGGCAACTGCGTAGAAGTTTGTATCTTAATAAGCAGCCCGTCAATGAGACAAATACTATATGCCTCTATACATCGATCGGTGTCAGTTTTGTATGACCATACACAGCACAATTAAAATTGGTGTTTATTTTTTGTAAAGTTACGCAGATGATTTAAATTACAATAACGAGCAAAGCTAGAATAGAAATGCACTGAAGAAATATCTCAAAATAATACAGAACAATATTTTAGGAACCGTTAATGTCTTAAACTAAAAAATACACTTAGTTTAAAATCCGATATACACTCTTTACATAAATGCATGACTTTTTAATAACACATACTTCAATTCGATATACCCCACACAAAGAAATAAATCTATACCGTCAATGATATGAGCCGTTTTCCAGGAAAACTGGGTTTAGTGACAAAATTATAAAAACATGATAATATAGCATTAGAAAGACAAGACTCCTTTGAACAGTTTCTGAAAATTTGAGCTAAATATAACATCAAATTACAAAGTGACATAATTTGAAAACTAACCACTCACGTCTACTTTGTTAGTGACGTCGCACATGTCATTCAAACGTTATTTGACGTAACGGCAACAAGAAGTTCATAAATCCAGTATTGGATGAGTTCTTGACGTAAACTTTTCAAATTTGTATCACATGTTAGAATTATATTCCCTTTTTAATAAAACATATCTAAATCGTGAATTTTAGGTTTTAAAGAAATGTAGCTTCTGTTTTTAACCACTAACCCTCGTTTTTCTCAATATGGGTACTCTTCAGAAATTTGTCACCATAGCGACGACAGAAGATATTTAACATGATTCATGAGAAAAATTAAATCTAAGACATAGTTTTATATCATCAAAGAACTTAAAATTAAATAAAAATGCATGACTTTTTTCTTATTTAAGAGGGTTTTCTTAACCTTATTACATAAATAACAATACAATGTCACTAAGCCCGGTTTTCCTGGAGAACGGCTCATATATTTTTACTGCGGTGGTATGATCAGACTGGACACTCTCTATATATCGAACGAATAAGAAACTACTTTAATTCGTTAAGACTTAAAGGTTTTTTATTGCTCGTCATCCAAACATATTTAGAGTTTTTTCACTTCCACCAATATGTAATTCCTACCAAGGAAAACAGAGAACAGGGGAGATTGGGCGGCTTGTAGAAATGAGAATCACTCAATGTCCGGATAGAGCGAATTCGTGACACAACGAGAATATATGCAAATGAAGGTGACGTTTATTCCAACTGATGTAAATAGTACGTCTCAAAGCAGTTCATATGATCATAACCGTCGCAACAAAAGCAAGCATCGGGACAGCCCGTGGCCACTTTGAACAAATAATTCCACGATATATTTTCCAAGAATGTCGTGAATTACTTCATATACTGTGACAGGTTTGACAGAAGCTATTGTCAAGAAAGGCAAAAATAAATACATAAATATTATATTATACATTAACGGATACAGCTTTCGGTTTTGTATGCAAACTACAATGTTGTGTTAAACAGGCAGTGATATGTTAAATTCAAGAGGTATCTCACTATCACTTGAACCGTGTTTGAGCATCCGATATTTTCATGAGACTAAGATTATAAGAAATAGCTCTTTTGAATCGCAAACTAGTGATGTGTCAGCAAACATAAATAATATACATTCACTGTTTTTTTGTTAGATGGTATGGTATCAGATGTTCAACACTGTCAAATATAAGTATATATAGTCCGCCCAGGATAATGTGATACTTAAAAACATTAATCGGTTTGGTCAACTGTGGCAAAATTGGTTTTACAAATAACTTAAATAAACAGATAAGGTCAGTATTGTACTCAAAACATCACTGATAATTGGTGCACATAATTGTAATCCACCTGTGGACTATACCAAATTTTTCCGCCTATCACCTTATCCTGGGCGCACTATACAGTGTACATTTTTATAGTGGATGGCATACATTTGTATTTGGTTCAAGTCTAATTTTCAATATGGTCCGCATTAGCATGGAATATATACAGTAACTTACAGTAATACCTGGTAAATACATGTATGAAAATATAACACAATGACTCATTGAGCCAGTAATGAAGAAGGAAAACAAAGCAAAAACACAACAGTATGATGTTAAATCAGAAAACATTCGACTGTATAATTGCAAGTTAATATTGAAGCAGATTCTCACGAATACAAATTAATTAAAGTTGACACCTCCACGTCGACGGCAGTGTTCGATCCGTAAGAGCTTTTAAGATTATCGAATTCCAAAAAAGTCTGCAGTCAGATCCGACTCAAATCAAGGATATGTTGGTTCTTCACGAGTTCTACACTTTTGGATATCGCTTGTGTAATGTTAGTTTGCATACATTTGTATGTACGCAGTGTCTAAAAGCGTTATCCCCGATAAACATGACAAATGAGATGTGTTCAATTTATAGTATAAGGTAGCTTTGTGCCGGGTTAGATGTTTAGGTCATTGTTATATCTTACATTTTATAACAGCATCGAACCCTCGCCTTAACAGCGATGATCTGGCCCCGATCTCCCGAAACATCTCAGTTTGAGTTTAATCTCAACTCAAAGTTTGCCACCCATTGTTTGAGATTGTTTTCATGCGAAATTGTTTTCTAAATTAGAAGTATTGTTCTGAGTTTACTACTGTGACAGTACAATTTTGAGAGCTTGAGTTGAGATTTCTCCTTGAGATGCTTCGGGAGATCGGGGCCAGATCATCGCTGTTTATTCGACAAAATGGTTGATTAAATTGTGAGCACACACACAATTAAAAGTTTTTTATGTTGTGTTGTTAAAAGCAAAATTTCTTTCTACTGATTTATAAACCCAGAGGGAAGTTATTAAGTAAGATCATTTCCTGTAATTATCCTATATTCTCATTATATGAGGTCACGACATTTAAAATTCAACGGAAGTGACAATGACTTAGGATTTCACTGAAACACGAAGTTAATTGCGAAGATTTATCGCAGCATTTCGTTAGAAACATTCGTTAAATAAAATGTAATATTACATAAGAAATATAGACAGGAAATGTGTCGTGAATCAGCGACAAAATCGTAAAACTAATTAGGTTGAGTAATAACTAATCTCACAGACATTTTATCATCGTTTTTTCTTGATGTATGTACTAATTTCAATATAATTTAGTTTAATTTGAAGATATGAGGTACATGCTTCCATTTGATGAGTCTTCCGGTTGGGTTGGTATTCACAAAGCATCTAAAGAGAAAACTGAATTGACTGGCTTCTAGAATAGCTTACACGACATAACATCACTCATTGATTAACACAGATAGATAATATTAAGTCAGACAGGAAAGTCACCACTCAACTTAACCAGCCGAGCACAGAAACATTTAAAACACACAAGGCGCAATGTCCAACTGAACCTACCGAGCACTGAAAACATAAAGCACATACAAGGCACAATGTCCAACTAAACAAGTAAAGATCCACCCAAGTTTGCGAAAAGTAGAATGAAGTAGATTCATCAATCAAAAAGCTGAATTCCCTAACTGTCTATTCAGTCGTATAGTTCAAAAGACACGTGCAATCAATAAGGCGAAATAGGAACATGGGCGTAGTTTTATGCCACCATCACCTATCTTTATTAAACTTTTTTATCTGTATACAAACTTCATTAATTGGAGATGATATGTCAAGGCGAAAACTCTGCATATACGCATTTGATATTTTGTGTGTAGTTTGTACTTTTTTTATTTTAGGTCGATTGCGAAATACATTCCTGGTGGTATCCGTATACGATATACACCAGGGTATGAGAGAGATAGACACGCATTTTATATTAAAATCGTCATTTAGTAGGGACATTATTAGCGCTATTACAGAACAAACACTGTCGCTGATATGTCGGTGTCAGCTTGAATTAAATTGCATTCGTGAGAATCTGCTTCAATATTAACTTGCAATAATTCAATCAATTGTGTTTAAATGTGTTGCTATGATGTTGGTTGGTCCTGGGGAAACAAATCGCATGCAGGAAGTCGTGTCTGATTTTACTACAATGCTTTGTAATGTTTAATGGAACTGTCATTTGATTGCCTACAGTCCCGTAACCCGTTTGTCCTGAAGATGACACATTTGCAACAAGTATACGCTGTCTTAACTGGTAATGGCACAGGACTTGTCGTTTTTGACTGTTATGCCATAAAATTATCGGCTTCAATTCGACACTACGGTTTGCATACAAAGCAAAACGCTCATCCTTGAATATATGCATTGAAATCAATAGTTATTGGCTATAGTTGTTGTCAAAACATGTAACACACTCACAGTACATCGGGTATTTTTCAAATACATCGTGAATTATTTGTTCTAAGGGGCCATACTTTGTCCCGGTGATTGCTTTTGTTGCGACTGTTATAATCATACGAACTGCTTAGAGACGTACTATTTACATGAATTGGAATAAACGTCACCTTTATTTGCATATTTCGTTGTTTATCAGGACAAGTTGTGATTCTCCTTTCCCTAAGCTGTCCGATCTCTCCTATTGTCTGTTTTCCTAGGTAGGAATTACATATTTGTGGAATCGAAAAAAAATATGATTAATTATGTTTGGATGACGAGCAATAAAGGAGTCCTACGCCTTAACCATCTGAATTAATTTCTTATTCATTCGGTATATAAAAAAGATAATAAGACAGTGCTTAGGTTGATCATACGCATGTTAAGATGCTGTACGTCCGCTATAAAATTGCAATATACTTTCAATGTCAGTCACCGATCGATCTAGAACAATTATCTAGTTTTATGAGGGTATCATAAGAACGACAGTCAGAGAAGTAGAATGCAGTTATGGTGAAACCAGGTGTTTTACTCTCCTTCCGTCAGTAATAAATAATATATAATAAAATAGTGGTAAACTTTATTTGATCTTTAGTCGTCTAAATAAAACAGCCAGCAGTCTTCATGACCATGTCATCGTGCAAGCGCGACGATGTGTAAGTCAGGGGTACTATCGAGTTTTACACAAGTTAAGATCACGCTGTGATACGAGTGCATACACTTTCGTATGGTAACACCGGCCAACAGAGATCGTCGCAAAACGAAATAAGATGCTGTGTATACGATTGGCATTAGTTAGAATAACGTTGTTCATAAGTTCCAAACAAGTCATGAATGGAAACCCGCAGTTTGGATATGTTGTACTGTTTATGCTTATATACGCATAATTTAGAAAGTAAGCCACGCCTATGTAAACCATAGGTAATATATGTATATATAGTATACAGCTACAAAATAGCATCATATGTTTACAATTTCAGTGAATAGGATTTGTCAATTACCTTTATGCAATAAACAGGTAATACTATTGATCAAACTATTGCAGAAAGCAGATTATAATTATTTTCAAATAATATATAAAAATGATTGAACATTAGTTGTATGCTTTTCATGCTTCTCCAAGCGTTCTCGACAATTGTAAACCAATGGTGTGCTCCGGTGGTAGCAAATTATGACGAGTGTTCCGAACAAAAAATACAACATGATTTTAAGATACTTATCAAAATTATTTTGTTTCTCACGGTTGCTAAGTATGATGTCATAGAGCACATAGCATGAGAATGTAGCTAAATTTAGCATTGCCAATGCAAATTCAATTCGTGCGCGTAACTACTAAGTAAACATTCTTGCTTATTCCAACCGATATCTACCGCATTGTTCCTATGCCTACTAGATAGTTCTTGTTTAATGATCTTCTACCGCTTTTGATTTTAACAATACAGCAAAAATTATAATAGTTACAATACTAGTCGTTCAAGACAATTTTTCTTACACAATACCAAATTAAGTAAGCAACATTATTAGTGATTGCATAAACATCGTATACTGCTTAACATAGTTTATCATGGACTACGTACATTGCTACCAAGTTTATTTAAAAAATAGATTGTTTCTTGAACATAACGGTGATATTATATCTTATCACATAATAGTTTATCCCCACTTGATAATGACGTGAATTTAAATGCAGCTGTAGACCCTGTTTTATTTAGTTTTAAATTTACATTCTCATGAATGAAGTCATTCTTGACTCACACGACATGAATGTCAACGTCACTGGACCATATTGAAAATTTGTCTAGAACCAAATATGTTATCCACAATAAATAAAGTCGTTATTATTATTATTATTATTACTCAAAGTTCAGCTATGTACCTAACCCAGCATACCACTCGTACCACTCGTGCGTTTGGAATATTATGATTTGCTGCATGTAAAGGGTGTGGTTAAAATGTACAAATATATTTTCCAAGTATACCATGATTTACTTACTGTACTGTGACAGATTTGACAGTAGCTGCTGTCAATAAATAATAATATATAATTATATTCTCGGATAACGCTGTCTGCTTTATATTCAAACCATTTCGTTCTATAAATCAGTCAGAGATATGTTATGAAGCATGAGAGGAGGCCCACGTGAAACATCCGATATTATCAATCAAAATTGCGAACACAATATGGAATAAGGAATATCGCATTAATACATTCTACTAGTACATCAAATTTTAAGACAAAAAGGTCACTAGACGATAAACCATCAGATGACACAATCCCATTATCGATACAAAATAATGTCTAATCAAAATTAGGCAAAACTTCCACATTGCAATTTGTTCTCTGTGGCTCTACAAAACAGCAACACATTTTAAACAAATTCGAGCAGATTCTCACGAATGCAATTTGATTCAAACTGACACCGACATGTCAGAGACAGTGTTCATTCCGTAAAAGCGCTAATGATTATTTACACGAGCAAATAAATTCTTCTGTCAGAAAATCAACAAGATCTAGCATGGTAGCTGTTGATTCATGTTCTGCGCTATTATACATTGTATATAGCTCGTTTAATGTTTGCATTACGCGGTTCAACAACATTCCTCTCATGAAAAAACGTCACAATTAAGCTGCGACTAGCGATTCGTCAATTGACAGCTAATTCACCTGGGCTGGTATTCACAAAGCATCTTAGTGGAAAACTTAAATATTTTGACTTAAGTCAAAAACTTGGAGTGCGCTTATTTCACACACGTTGAAGATTAACCCATGTTTTCTTAGTGATTATTGTAGCTCTTACTACAATGCTTTAAACCAATGTCAAAATTCAAGAATTTTGAGTATCTTGTTAGGCTGACACACTTAAGGAAATTTGATGGTTTTAAGAAATTTCTAAGATTTCTACTAAGATGCTTTATGAATACCAGCCCAGATTGTTCTAGTATTTAAATACGTATGTACGACAAATTGGTGACAAATATTACACTAGCTTCACACCCAGCTGTCAGTTCACTTGAAATTACCATTATTCCAGCGTATATCATCATTTTGCATCTGGTAACTAACATAAGAATCAGGCTACATTTCGAGATTCCATTACATAAGCTATATCATCCACTGCTGACTTCACGTCCCGGTGCCAATTCAAGATTTATAAATGCTGACGCTTTACAAAATGATTTTTCAGCAAATCCTTGAGTTGTCTAGTCTATATATTGTTAATGTTATATAATTATTAAGGGGAGAAATCAGAAGTAATATGTAATCATTTAACGCAAAAACTTCTTCTGCTATCTAGGTGTAGCAAATGTCAAATCCCTGAAGGTGAGCTGTGAAGATTAATTGCGTTTTTCAATGTAAAGTAAAGTTAAGATTGTTTGCCGATTCGGTATATAACGAGTGTCAGAAAAAGTATAAAAGTGCTTTACATTAATTTATAACTTCTCGTGAAGAATTGTTTACTTGATTTAAGCACAATTATCTTTCTGTTGTGTTAAAGTTCGGTGATTAAAGTTACTGACGTCATAAAGTCTCTAAATATGGATAACAATATTTGTAACCGAATGAACAGGATTACATCGTTTATGTTCATAATTCTTAACATTGTGTCTCAAGATAACGCTATCCCCTCCTTTAGTAAACAGGTCAACATCAAATAGCCGTTATTCTTGAACCACGAGAATGTTCACCACTTTGCCAAACGGTATCTTGAAAAGACCAGTTTGTTTTGACAGATTTTTGCTAAATTGTAATAGATCTAGTATTTTTTTAATGTTTTTTTTCTTTTTTTTTATTATGCAAGTTCCTGTGATTTGACCTAGGACCGATATGGGCACTTTACCCTTAATACAAGTACAAGTTGCAGTTGCAATACGAAGAACAAATCTTGTGAAATTATTTAAACATAATGCGGAAATCATATACATTGTATATGTGTTTTAAATATCGTGCACTATCATAATCAATGCAGACAAGTTGTACATACTGGGTAGTGGTACGACCGACAGTTTGCCTGGCTGAGGTGGCATACTATGGGGTGTCGTGATTGTGTGTTTGCGCTAGGCCGTGTATGTGTCTTTTTGTGATAAAGTCGTCTATTAGTAGGGTTGGGCATCGGGCCGTGTAATTGTCGGAGTTGGTGTTTTTTCTTTTTTCTTTGTTTGGCTGTGTAAGTTGAGTGCTTCCTTCCCTGTCCGAATATCTATTATCTTCTTACATAGCGCGTATTGTTGTAACTAATTGGGACACTTTTCATATCGTGTAATATTATCAATGGCGGGATGTTTAACATATTGTGCATAGTAACGGCCAATGTATGGTTGTTTTCTACATTGGTGAATGCATGTATACACAATACACATTATTTGCAGTTCGTAGAGTGCTTGCAAATGTACAAACCATAAATAAGATGGTTTGAAAGTTCAATTTGCGGTCACGTGGTGTATTGTATAACAATTTCCAACACAAGGCCTAACAGTGTTGCTCTTGGTTTATTCGACAAAACGCTCAATTATTATACATTGTAATCTAGAACATGCTGAAATACTGAAATAGTGAACAATAGCACAATTAAAAAAAATCATATTCATTTAGGAATGTTTTGACATATTCAACCAATATGACACAACTATGTTTCTACTGATTAATTGCCCTGGAGGGAAGCCATTCAGCAAGATCCTTTATTGTAATTATCCTATTTTCTCATCGGGTGTGATGTCACGAAATTCGAAGATTGAACGGAAGTGACGATGACATCAGGTTTCATTGAAACACGAAGTTAATTGCGAAGGTTCATCGCAGCGATTCGCTGAATAAATTCATTCGATACAATGCAATATTATACCGTCAGAACTCGATACAACGACGCTGTTTGTTTCCAAGAAATATGTCGTTATAACGAATATGTCGGTATAATGAATTGATACAAAGAGCATTTTAATACTTTTGTCCCCAAATTTGATGTCAGTATAATGAATTTGTCGGTATATCGGGTGTCGTTATATCGAGATCTGACTGTATATGGAATGTAGGCAGAAGATTTGCCGCGAATCGGTGATAATGTTAAGAAACAGCGATCTTGGCAAACTTATTTATAATTTGACTTCTTGATTTAATGCTGTTTTACTACACGTTAGTTTGATCTGAAAATATTCGATTCATGTTCCAGTTTGATTAGTCAATGTGTGGTCTGAATTTGAGTTTTTGCTGAAAGGCATGCTGCATGTTAAACACGATTGTAGTAGATCTGTGTACTTTTCTACTTCCTTGGACGGAACAAAGTCAATATGAAGTCGAGTGGAGTAACTGAATATATAATAATCCTTCCGTAAAAGTGTGAACGTGATTTCGAAATAAATGATTAACACAGAAGCCATAGTAAGCACTCATTTAAGTTCTATTATTTGCGAAATTGAAAAATTGCTGTGGCTTTTTTCATCTTTCACTCATCATTTTTAACCTCTTTTTGTTGTTCCATAAGCGCAATATGTTGAGTGGTACGGGATATCAACACGAACGGTTTGTAAATGTGTTTGTATGTTATTTTGGGATGTACATTTTGTATTAATTTACATTAAATCTCATTGGACATCATATTCCTGATGATATTCAACGCGACGTGAAATGAGGTAGAGAGAATCAAGCTTTTCTTTTTTATACTTACCGTCTAGCAAGGAAATTACTCTTGCAAGTTGTATTTTATCATAAACGTATGACACGATCAAGGATCGAACCCAGGACCTACCACACTCTAACCGGACAGCATGTATTTATAATGTATAATGGGAATATTGCCCTAACGCTTGCATATTTAGTACTTCATTTGTGTACTTCAGTTAAGATGCACACACACGCCAAACAATAGAGCTCATCATAATGTACACGTAACGAATCGAGCATGTAGCGGAGTGGGACTGAACCTCGACACGCAGTTCACGAATTAGACACTTTATACCCTAAACCATCGTGTCCGGATATCAGGCTTTAAACATACCAAATATATGCAATATACATTATTATTGGAGTCTTCTGAAAGAAACACAAACAAAGGATGGTCAAAGAAAACATAATTATACGGCTTTATTGATCATATTTCGTATAAAGCAGATCATTCGTTGTATCATTTGTCAGTTAGAAAGCCTCAACATAGCAATTATCTTCTAGGTTTACATTTTACAAAACAAGCCCGCCGTGTTAGAAGAATAAAGTGACTGCATCAGTCATTGTTTCAGTCAGAATGTCAGAGTCGTTGATGTTTTGTCCAGTCTAAAGATTTCCAGAACCACGATAACTTGTATTCACTGTAACAATTCCTGAGAAAATGATGTTAGAAAAAACATACAACTAAAAAAATGACATTTTTATATATCGGAAACACTATACAATATAGTCTCTTTTCCACAATGCCATTTAATTTTGATAACTATAATATTTGAAAAAACATGTTTAACGAAACTGTACAAATGTACTGTACTACATTCTAATATACTGTCGACAGTGGAACCTGAACAGAACAAAACATAACGCAGGACATTTTAAAGAAGAAGGGTTTGATAATGCTTAATTATGGTCATTTCGCTGGCTTACTTACGACCTTATATGACTGATACGTATTTGAAATCTGCATCTCAAGGAGCTTCTTATGAGCCTATTTTAATAAAATCGGAAGTGGTCATGTTGACCAAACTGAAGTTGGAAAAGCCTGTTTTCCCATAAGTAAAGAGTAGTTTTCAGACAGTCTTTCTGTCTTTGTACATACGACCTTCTAATTCTAAGCCAGCGATTTGTTATTTCATAATACAAATATACCGGCTGCTTGACCCTTTCACACTATAAGCTGTACAACGTATGCCAGACATATGCAATGTTAATCCAAAATTATGGCGATGAAATACGCTGTTGGTTTATTTAAAGACACTCTCGTTTCTTCCTCATGAAACTAGATATTGTTTGTCAGGCCTTGTTTCGAGTCGATTGTGTGGACCATAATAAAATTTGGTCAGCCAAATATGTCATCCACAGAAAATAAATTCGTTACATGATTGTAATTGTATTATTAATTATGGTTAAAAACGTCCTGATATATAAAGTTAATTGTATTGCATAAGAATGTTGTGATTGATAATGATATTTCTTCTTGATAATGTTTTGGGATAACAATTGTGAATACGGGGTTGCAAGGTAAATAACTCGAAGACAAGTGACAACTACTTTAATCTGAGATTCGTTCAAATAGAGACACTTTGTGAACGGAATCATTATAAAAAACAGCTATTACAACTTCCAAATACAATATGTACGCTTACAGTAAAACTATTTTGTCAGATATACATTATTCTTTACACCAAAATTATAATTGGTATTCTAACATAGCACGTGAGATTTGCCTACTTTGCGTATATTGAGCTTACCATATTTTATTACTGCGATAAAATATAGCTGATTGATGACGTCACGTTTGACGTCATATAGTTTGACAAATGACGTAACGGTGACGGTAACGTTACAAGGAAAGAAAGTAGTTTGTCGCCAACCTGTCTTGTTGTGCTCTAAATGGTAAAGCATTGGCGATGTTAGAATCGAAATAATAAATAGGAGTTGTGCTTTGTTGTGTTATAAAATATTCGCACTCGTGATTTAATTACTACGCATACAAACACGTGCCTATATTTTAGTACGCAACAAAACATAGCTACGTATTCATTATTTCTTAATTAATGTATAGGTCTTTTGTAAAACAAATCGTATAAAACGAAGATTGCTCAGTACCTAGTGAACGTACAGTTATAATATATTGCAGGAATAAACGAAATACATCTTCCTACTCAACATATAAATCTCAGCAGTAAAGATTATTTAAAAAAATGTTTTATCGATATGGTAGATACCAGATATTTACATATAACAGTCAGAAATCATTTAAGAACATCCAATACATGCAATTGCCTATTTTACGGTCATGTACTTATAACATACACATTATCATCCCCGTATATGTAGGCGTACGGGCCTTACAATGTTGATCATACGGATTACAGCACGTAAATCCCATGCACGAGACATTCAAATGGTGAATAAATTATAGTTAATCATCAACGTATTGCTTTATTGCCTTCCTGCATTAAGAGGTCCAAAATCAATTGATTTTAATGCACATCAAAGAACAAAAATTTCTTAAAAATTATTGAAAACATATAAAACTTGGGGTAGGTAGGGTGTAATCATTGTGCTATGCCAATTTTAAGCAAAAGCTGGTGATTAAATGTTGAGTTATTTAAAATTTAAACAATTTGTTATCTCGACCTATAATGTGTATTGTTTTAGACAGGGAATGTCAGTTAATTCAGAGCACGATATATAGCAAACTAGAATATGACACCGACGAAAGAACTCCAAAGAATACAGAATAATATTTTATTAAAGTCAATGTATTTAACAAAATAATAATAAAACAAGTTCCAAATCCGATTTACACTCGAAACGAAGTCGATCAATACCGACAATGGTATATGTTTTATAGAAGACGTAAAACATATTTACACGCGTATGATTAGTGAGAACGTGACCAAATTATCTTTCTATTGTATGGAACTAACAAGAAATTAATTCTGATAGACATGAATTCTTTTATTGCTTATCATCCGAACATAATCCAAGTCTTTTCATTTCCACCAAAAGTATATTCCTCCCAAGGAAAACAGAGAACATGAAAGATTGAACGGCTTGTAGAAATGAGAATAAGACTACATGTCCGTATTGACTGAATGCGTGACACAACGAGAATATATGCAAATGAAGATGACGTTTATTCCAATTGATGTAAATAGTACGTTTCAAAGCAGTTCATATGATCATAACCATCGCAATCATCGGGACAGCCCGTGGCCACTTCGAACAAATACATTCACGATATATTTTCCAAGTATGTCGTGAATTACTTCTTATACTGTGACAGGTTTGACAGAAACTATTGTCAAGAAAGGCTAAATAAATACATAAATAGTATATAATATATATTTACGGATACAGCTTTCTGTTTTCTATGGAACTATAATGTACTGATCAGCCGATAGAGATATATCAAGGTCGCGAGGTACCCTCTATTTTGAATGCGATAAACATCCAATCTATTCATGATTAATAATTTAATATACGAAAGATATAAATTAAATACCTCTAGTACAATTGGGTCATGCAACGACATGACAGCATTCCATTAAAGATACTAATTAATGCAGGTTGAAAACACCAGTGTGCATTTTAGAATCAGACAGAACTTCCACCGTAAATGCGATATGTTCCCTGAGGCTCAACAGTACAGCATCACATTTAAAACCAATTAATTTGGATTGTATAATTCCAAGCTAATATAGGCGAGTTTCTCATGAACGCAATTTAATTTAAGTTGACACAGACATGTCAGCAACAGTGTTCGTTCTCCAATACCTCTCAAAGTGATCCTATTTGAGGAAAAATTATCAAGGTAGTTGATTCCATTGATGCGCTATAATATTTGAAGCTCGTTAAAAGATAGTTTTATGTAATTTTAACAGCATTCCTGTCATGGAATAACGTCTCACTTAAGCTGCCATCAGAAGCGATTCGTCAACTGGCAGCTACTTCTATGTCCAGATTGTATTAGTACATATATTCGAAGGCATACTAAACATTGATTACTAACATTGTTCTAGCTTTACACCCAGCTGTCAATTCAGTAGATGTTTCCACTATTCATGTGTATATCGACATTCTGTGTCCGGCAGCAAACATCAGAATTCTGCCCTCATTCAAGTTTCCACTTCAAAAGTGTATTGTCAACTGCGGACTTTATAAATCGACTACACATTCCTGGTACTAGTATATATTTCTGCTTACTTAAAATTATTTCAGCAAATCCTTCTGTTTGAGGTATCTGATCTACGTCTTTTTGAAAGAAATCATTCATTTGTAATCAGTCTTTGTTTGCACAAAAATGTTTTACAATCTAGATGGTTGCAAATGTCAAATCCCAAAAAGTGTTCTGTGAAATTTAATTACACATTTCAACGTAAGTAAAGTTCAGCTTGTTTGCCAATTCGACATTAAATGAGTAGCAATTCGAGTGTGAGAAATATTTTAAAATGCTTTCCATCTTGATCTTTTCGTTGGGAATTAACTATATGTCCGTGTTTGCGTTCGGTGATTGAGCTTGCTGACGTAAATAAATCTCTAAAAGTGGATAACATTAATGGTCACTGATTTAACGATGGGTGTGTTAATGATTCTTCACATTAACGGTTTGTAGTAAGATGACACTACTCCCTCTTCTAATAAAGTAAGACCTTGGCCCGTAACTATCATAGTTTCTTATCAGACAGGGCATGATGTCATGGCATTCGAATGTTTAACGGAAGCTTCAATGATCCAATCCTTTGAAACACAAAGTTAATTAAACTTTATTTTATCAAAGAACATTTCAATGTCCTTGAACGAAATACATTCTAATTTTGAGTGTGAAAGTGATTTCGACGTAAGCGGATTAGTTTGTCTCCGTCTAACATATTACTAAATGTTTGATCTTACCCACATTACTTGTTTGGCTTCACAAAATATCTTCATCGATATAACAGCTATTATCGCTTAACACAATAACCACAATTCCACTGCTGTCTAGTTTACAATTCACGAGTAATTGATAAGGCGAAATAGGGGAATGGGCGAGGTGTTATTAAACCAACTTCTATGCTTATCAACCTTCATGATCTACATGTATATATACTGTGCATGGTGGTGCAATGCAAAGATGAACTGTATTATATATGTATTTGTTAATGGGGTTTCATTATGGTGTATATTATACTAATTTATCTTAGGTTGAATGGTGTGAAATATGTTCTGACAACCTGTAGGAATCTATCTCGACAAGACTCTCCTGATGGTACATTAGGGTATGAGCAGCTGAAGAAATAATTTCATTTTTATGCTTAGCATCTAGGTACCAGTTTTATTTTGTATTCGGTACATTTGCATTACGCGGACACGAATCTTGGACATACCAAATTCAAAGCTTGCAGTGTCTGCGTTGTGACATTGCGACAAATGTAATTCATATACAATCTATATCTGTATAATACCCATTCGCATTAATCTGATGATGGCCCAATCAATCCGGGATCCAACTTTGTATACAAGTACATATATGGACAAATAGGAGAGTTGCAACAGTATATGCATGTAATGATTAAAACATGTTGCATGGCGAGTAGAGCAGACTCCGAAATTACTGAACGACCGGCTGTTTCTGATTTTATACATAAATGTAATACTCTTTAATTACGATTGAATGCTTGGAGTTGTCCCGAAGAAACACAAACATCAATTTTGAAGGATGGTCAAACCAAACAAAATGATACGCAATAGTTTGATTGACCGTGTATCGTACGTATTTAGCAGATCATTTGTCATATCATTTGTCAGTTACAAGGTCTCAGCATAGCAATTACCTTCTATGTTCACATTTTACAAAACAAACATCGCCGTATTTAAAGAATAACAGAGACTGTATCCATCAATGTTAGGGTTAGAATGTCTGAATTGTTGATGTTTTGCCCAGCATAAAGATTTCCAGAACCACAATTTCTTGTACGATTAAAAGTTTCATATTGCATATTGACTGGAATACATCTTAAAAGAGTCTCAGTGGAAGCGTTGAATTATAATCCTACAAAACGCAGACAGTTTCTTGAAAATGCAAATTAAGTCAATCATAAAGAAGAGTAAAGTTGGATGTACCAAGCGAATAAGCGATATCTGTCGCATGCATTCAAAGAAGAATAGGCCAAAAATATAGGAGATTAGAAATAGAACAAAAACTTTGTCAGTGTTATATTTATAAGAAACACGATGTAGTACCGACGAAGAGCGTTCCTTTATTTATTAATGTTTAACTATTCTTTACTCTGTACACAATAATTACAAAATCAGCTTCCGTTGAAATTATTTTACTGACGTCGAATAGGGAGTGAATTATGTAAGTCATTTCCGTTCGACAAAGAAAAATATTAATTGTCTATAATTAACAGAATATACTATTGCTTTAATGGTAAATGTCAAATGTATTGAATTTCGACATTTCTGCAAAAATAACATCAAATATGAATTATCACCCCACTATTACGTTGACCTGGCGACAAATAAAGTTAGCTAAAGCATCATACTTAATTAAGAAATAAAAATCTGTTCGCGTTAATTGTCGGTGAATAAAACACGGGCAGGAGTTCGGATGCGGAAAAACTAAATCACGAGTGCGTGGCCTAACACATGACTGTTCATAAACTGGTTACTGAAACATCTGTAAAACTACATACATCAGGAAAACATACAAACTATTGACTGTTTTACTGCGGATATCTTTATTATTAGAATTCTCAACATCGCTTCTAAAAGCAAACTATGCAATTAAATACCGTTCTAATACTTTAACTAGACTGTGCAAATGGTATTGCGCTCAGTGCTGCCAATAAAAATGAGATTAAATTGGATGCGCTTCGTACATTGTAGTGTAGCTATTTTGGAATTGAAAATGTAAACGATTATATTTCTGTGGCATAATCTAAAGCTCAAGGGACTGCAAACAGTCTAACAAAACATTGATAAAAATACCCAGTTGTACATTATAATACGTGGCTTTTTGATATAATGGCTTATGTTGATTCATTTAATTTAAACACATACAAAAGCACCGATGGGTTTGGTGTGTTTAATCAGAGATGCTTAGATAACTTTGGAGTGTTTAATCAGAGGTTTTATATTAGATGTACCACACTCGTCACAATCTGATTTCCCCGCACAATAAAGGCTTCATCCTCTCAACAACAAAGTATTGAAACGCTTTGATATTAATATTCTTCATATTCAATCCATTTTATTATTCAAATTACAGCTTCATCTGGGAACCATAAGTTTATGATATGGATTTAAATGAAACAGCGGCATACTTTTTGCTCTAAATTTATTAAACACGACTCTGTGAACTCCAAGCGGCAGTGTAGACACATTACAATGTTAGAGGTATCTGATTCTGTAATTGAATATTTAAATTTTCATGAAAAGCATTGATCATATTGACATGAACGGTGTTTCGTAGTCCTTTTCATCACTTCATATTCGTAGTTTTATTTTCCTTGACCTCGTCCAAGCGAGATTTGTACATATCATGTCAATCAGTTCCCTGTGTATTTTTATATTTTTAAGATATATTGTTTCTTTGTTTTCATCGAACGTGGCTTGTTTAGCCTCATGTTTACATGTACCATTTTACACACGTTTCGGCGTCGTTACATGTGTTTGGAAATTCATGTTTTGTGTAGTGTGTTGAGTGTCTTATACGATGATAAGTTGACATAAGTGGTTTTCCTGGAATTAGGTTTCAACCAGTACTTACTTGCCATCGTTCGTAATTAAGTTACTGACAACTTTTCCACATTTGTACCCATAGCCACGGAAGAGCATAACATGTATGACCCAGTATTTGTTCCCGGATCGCTCGGTGACAGTATGTGTTCTGTCTACTTTATTAATCAGACGGACTTTGAGATGATCTTCTTTACTGCCTTTGTAGAATCTAGATGTCACAATGGTTTTGTCTCATTTGACCGCTTAAAGTATGTCAATGGCTTCGTATCACCCATACGTATGTCACACTAGTTTTATGTTTTCATATGTCTAACGAAATTACAAGTTCTTATTCATGGCGTTCAAGATCGTTATTGGATGTCTTCAATCAGTTTTGCTTAATGTTTTCTGTGTTCAGCTTTTTAATTTGAATCCTGCCTTCCCTGTCCGAATTTTTTATTTATCTTTTTCGCTATATATTGTAATGTATACTGTATTATTTGTAAAGATTCGTCGATACTTTCAGGTAAATTGTAAGAACAATTTGTATCAAGCTAAAATATTTGACACTATAAAGTACATGCATAGTTCTTGTTTTCTGAAATGTATTGATCAAAGTCGTACGACGGATTCCTTTTTTACTATTTAACGCCCTCATATAGGAAGCCATATAAACATAGCGTCGAGTAAAATCTAATCCGATGTCCATTTATTCTTATGGTACAATGTACAAATGTACTTGAATGGGTTACTCTCTTTAACGAGTCCGTCTCGACTTTCTACATTCAACGGAAACTGATTTAATCGTAAGTTAACGAATTCGTGTGATGTTGTACACATTGTAATATACGGTTAAAACATTAATTGTCCATTTGGCATGAAAATAACTCAAATACAAGTGATAATAATTGAGCTAGGATTTGACTCAGAAAGAGATCACTGTATTAAACAGCTAATCAAACTGAAAAGTACAAAATGGATGCTTATATTACTGTTGTCTTGTCAGATTCGCGTAATTCTTTACAGCAAAATTAAAGTTGGAACATTTGTATTTATGTATTATGTCTGATTTTAGACGGGTGTTATGCAGCTTATGTTGACAACCATAGTGGGCAAAGGGCAAAGTTAGAATTTTACAACGAAGAAGGATCTCCAATGAATACATTATAGTATTTCATGAACATTAATGTATTTAACAAAATAATAAACAAGTTCAAAATCCGATTTACCAACGAAACGAAGTCGATCAATACCGACAATGGTATATGTTTTACAGCAGACGTAAAACATATTTACACGCGAATAATTAGTGAACAGGACCAAATTATCTTTCTATTGTATGGAACTAACAAGTAATTAATTCTGTTAGACATAAAATCCTTTTATTTCTTATCATCCGAACATAATCCAAGTTTTATTTCCATCAATAGGGAATTCCTACCATGGAAACACAGAACAGGAAAGATTGAACGGCTTGAAGAAATGAGAATAAGTACATGTCCGGATAGAGTGAATGCGTGACATATCGAGAATATATGCAAATGAAGGTGACGTTTATTCCAATTGATGTAAATAGTACGTCTCTAAGCAGTTCATATGATCATAACCGTCGCAACAAAAGCAATCATCGGGACAGCCCGTGGCCACTTCGAACAAATAAGTTGTTTCCAAGTATGTCGTAAATTACTTCATATACTGTGACAGGTTTGACAGAAGCTATTGTCAAGAAAGGATAAATAAATACATAAATAGTATATAATATATATTTACGAATACAGCTTTCTGTTTTCTATTGAACTATAGTGTACCGATCAGCCGATAGAGATATATAAAGATCGCGAGGTACGCTCTATATTTGAAGACGTTAAACATCCGATCTATTCATGCTTATATACGAAATAAATTAAATATCTCTAGTTCATAGCAAACCGTCTAGAAAGGCAAATCCTATAGCAAGGTAAGGAAATTTTGCAAGACAATTGGGTCAATAAATTGTATGCCACGACATGAAAGCATTCTATTAAAGATACTAATTAATGCAGGTTGAAAACACCAGCGTGCATTTTAGAATCAGACAGAAATTCCACCGTAAATGTGATCTGTTCCATGAGGCTCAACAGTAACAGCATCACATTTAAAACCAATTAATTTTGATTGTATAATTCCAAGCTAATATAGGAGCAGATTCTCATGAACGCAATTTAATTTAAGTTGACACCGAAATGTCAGCGACAGTGTTCGTACTCCAATATCTCTCAATATGATCTTTTTCGAGGAAAAAACGATCACGGTTGTTGATTCCATTGATGAGCTATAATATTTGGAGCTCGTTAAAAGATAGTTTTATGCAATTTTAACAGCATTCCTGTCATGGAATAACGTCTCACTTCAGGTGCCAATAGAATGGATTCGACACATGACAGCAACTTCACTGTCCAGATTGTAGTAGTACAAAAGTTTCTATTACAAAAGTGTATTGTCACCTGCGGACTTTATACATCGACTACAAATTCCTGGTACTAGTATATATTTCGCTTATTCTGAATTATTTCAGCAAATCCCTTTGTTTGAGGTATCTGATCTTCGTATTTTTGAAAGAAATCATACACTTGTAATCAATCTTTATTGACACCAAAACGTTCCACAAATCTCTTCCAGACATAAGTAGTGTTCATTTTAGGTAGTCTCCTAGTTTAAGAGTGAAACCCAATTACAAAATATTTACTTGCTCAATATATCGTCATTAAGTGAATATTGTTGGCAGGCATGCTGCCTTTCACAATACTTAATTATATCAGTTCAATGTCCTTGGACTGAATACATTCAAGAAGAGTGGAATCTTTCAAGACCACAAATTTCGATTCCATAAAAATGTGCAAGTGATTTCGAAATGTTTAATCAAACCCACGTTTATTTGTTGGCTTCACAAAATATCTGCCTCGATATACATCAACTATTATTGCTTAACACAGAAGCATTCATTTCCAGTGCAGTCTAGTTTGCCATTCACGTGTAATTGATAAGGCGAAAAAGGAACATGGGCGTGATTTTATCCAAGCTACATCTATGCTTATTAATCTTCTTGATATGTTTACGCACTACTGTGCATGGGGGTGCAATTCAAAAACGAATTGTCTATATTAAATGTCAATTTGTTGATGGGTTTTTATTTGGGTGTATATTATGATAATTTATCTTAGGTTGAATGTTGTGAAAATATGTTCTGACAACCTGTAGGAATCTATCTCGATAAGATTTATCCTGATGGTAACCATCTAGTACACGAGGGTATGAGCAGCTTAAGCAATCGTTTCATTTTGATGCCTGAGCGTCAAGGTACCAGTTTTATTTCGTATTCGGTACATTTGTATTACACGGACACGAATCTGGGACATAAACAATTTCAAAGCTTGCTATGTCTGCGTTGTGACATTACGACAGATGTATTTCATATACAAATAAATACTGTAGCACATAGACAATCCAAAGTCACACAGAAACGACGGCAGTTCCTAGCAAGTGGCAAACGATATCTGTATAATGCCTAGTCGCATTACTCTGGCGATGGCCCAAGCAACCTAGGATCAAGCTTTGTATACATGCACACATATGGACAAACAGGGGAGTTGCAATTGTACATGTATGTAACGATTAAAACATGTTGCACTGCGAGTACAGCTTGGAGTCCTGCCGAAGAAACACAAACAACATTTTGGAGGATGGTCGAACCAAACAAAATGATACGTATTATTTTGATTAACCGTTGATTGTACTTATTAAGCAGATCAATTGTCATATCATTTGTCAGTTATAATGTCTCAACATAGCAATTACCTTCTATGTTCACATTTTACAAAACAAACATCGCCCGTATTTGAAGAATAACACAAACTGTATCAACCACTGTTAGGGTTAGAATGTCAGAATTGTGGATGTTTTTTCCCGCATAAAGATTTCCAGAACCACGATTTCTTGCACGATTAAAGGTTTCATATTGCATATTGACTGTAATACATTATACACGAGTATCAGTGGAAACGTTGAATATGAATCCTACAAAACGCAGAAAGTTTCTTGACAATGCAAATTAAATAAAACATAAAGATGAGAGAACGTTAGCTGTACGAAGCGAATAAGCAATATTCTTCGCATGCATTCAAAGAAGGATAGGCCAAAAATATAGGAGATTAGAAATACAACAGAAACTTTATCAGTGTTATATTTATAAGAAACACGATGAAGTACCGTCGAGGAGCGTTCCTTTATTTATTAATATCTGAATAGTCTATACTCTATAAACAATAAATACAAAAGCAGCTATCTTTGAAAGTATTTTACTGACATCAAATAGGGAATGGATTATGTAATTCATTTCTGTTGGACAAAGAAAAATATCGACTGTCTATAATTCACAGAATATATTATTGATTTAATGGTAAATGTCAAATGTATTGAATTTCCACCTTTCTGCAAAAATAACATCAAATATGAATTATCATCCCACTATTAAGTTGCCCTGGCAACAAATAAAGTTAGCTAAAGCATCATACTTAATTTTAATTATAAGATGGAAGCAATATAATAACTTAACACAGTCTAAAGACATCTAATATCAGCAATTACAGTCATCAACATGTGTGAAGATAAAAAGACAAAAAAATCGTTTTAAGGATACATAATCACTGTGCAAACTGATAATACTATTTGATAGTATGCAGTTGTGTTTTAGTAACTATGTTTTTGTTTCATGCATTTGTTAATTGTATGGCTATTAGCCATGAGAAATCTCCTTTAATGGCAAATGCACGCAATGATTGCATATGGTGAGCTTATTCTATTTTCGCCATCTACAAACATAATGACAAACATGTCTACGTACTTCGCATCAACATAGGGTCAATTTTGATTCCAGATACAATCATACAGAGAAAACACAAGAAGGTGCTATTGAAGACAAATGAGTCTCAGTTAAATTGAATTTTCAAAAGGTTGATATGGTGAAGAATAGACTAGTACTACGTTTCCTACTATAAAATTTTGGTGTAGACAGTGTCGGAAAATGGGACACGTGGTACCAGTCTAGTGTATACCATACTCTGAAATAGAGCGGACACTTCAATATTTGGCCTAACACATGACTGTTAATTAACTGACTACTGAAATATCTGTAACACTACATACATCAGGAAAACATGCAAACTATTGACTGTTTTAGTGCGGATATCTTTATTATTACAATTCTCAATATCGCTTCTAAAAGCAAACTACGCGATTAAATACCGTTCTAATACTTTAATTAGACTTTGCAAATGATATTGCGCTCAGTGCTTCCAATAAAAATCAGATTAAAATTGGATGCGCTTCGTACAACTGTAGTGTAGCAATCTTGGAATTGAAAATATAACCGATTATATTTCTGTGGCATAATCTAAAGCTCAAGGGACTGCAAACAGTCTGACAAAAATTTGATAAAAATACCCAGCAGTACATTATAATACGTGGCTTTTTGATATCATGGCGTATGTTGATTCATTTAATTTAAACACAAGCAAAAGCACCGGTGAATTTGGTGTGTTTAATTAGAGATGATCAGATAACTTTGGATTGTTTAATCAGAGGTTTTATATTTAATGTACTACACTCGTCACAATCTGATATATCCGCACAACAAAGGCTTCATTCTCTCAACCAACAAAGTATTGAAACGCTTTGATATTAATATTCTTCATATTCAATCAATTTTATTATTTGGATAAAAGCTTCATCTGGGAACCTTAAGTTGACAAGTGGGATTTGGATGAAACAGTGGCATATTATTTGCTCTAAACAGTAATCTGTGAACTACGTGCAGTAGTGTAGACACATTACAATGTTAGAGGTATCTGATTCTGTAATTGAATATTTAAATATTCTTGAAAAGCATTGATTATTATTGACATGAACTGTGTTTTGTAGTCCTTTCCATGATTTTTCATATTCATATTTTTAAATGTACTTTAAATTGTTTTTGTCATCGTGAAGGCGAGTTTTGTATATAGCATATCAATCATACTTAACTTTGTACAGTTATCTGTGTCTGTCCATATGTGTTAAGATACATTGTTTGTTTCTTAGTTTTCGTCGAAAGAGGCTTGTTTAGCAGCATGTTTAGCAGCAATGTTTGGCAGCATGTTTACCATGTTACACAATGATCGGCGTCGTTACATGTGTTTTCGTATACGACGATTAGTTGACACAACTGGTTTTCGTGGTATTAAGTATCGACTAGTACCGACTTGCCATCGTCCGCAAGTTATTTCCAAATCGGTAGGATTGGCGGCAACCGTAGCATAACCTGCATGTCCCGTGTTTCTTCCCGAATCACTCAGCGAAAGCATGTGTTCGGTCTACTGTGTCAATCGACGGACTTTGAGATGATTTTCATTACTTGTAATGTACGAGAGTTGTTCAATTTATATTTGAACAAAACTGAACGTCAGATTTTGTCATACTAACACAATAAAGTCGATTTATTTCTATTGAACCATGTACGAAAATGTGTTAACTAGTAAATACACTCATTTTGTATCATATTTGCATTATTTTCATAACCAAAAATAACCTTTTTGGGGGCGTTGTCTTTTAGTTTTTAAGACAAATTGCCCATATAGAAGCATAAAAAAATGTTGGTATATTATGAATAACCCTTGTCCGTGAAGACAATCTGATTCAGTAATATTTGTCATATCAAGGGTGATATGCGTTCACATTCTTGTTTATGCGAAATGGCATTAAGTAGTATAAAAATCTAAATATCACCAAACATGGTTGAAACCTGCAATCGAAATGCCCATCGGTTCTGTGATATCTAGGACGAATACAAAAACCCAAAGTCGGATGGTAGCGAAGTTGTAAGTATCGGTACATGTAGCAACTTTCAATCGAATTATTTCAATGTTAGATGACGGACTTTAGAAAAATGCGGTGTTCATTAGCTCAATGTCATGTAAAACGAAGAGCACAGGCACATGTCTTGGGGCTTGTATAAGCGACAACGGAATAGTGATTGGAAAAAATGTGTCGCCCATGAGGATACTGTTTATCTTAGAGGAAATTCTAACAAAGACAGTGTCTGCTATTTTAGTGTCTTAATGATAGGCATAAGTTGGAGTTAGTTAAGCTTGGTGTGTTCGCGGCCGCTTTCATAACATGGTCTTGTTTTTTACACAAGAAAAAAACGGAACTCAAAATGATTGAAAATGAGACAAACGTGAACACATATTTTATTTAGGCAAAAGGTTTATAAGTTTTTTGACAAAAATGTGGCACGTCCTTGTCCTGGTGACATGCCAAAGACAATGTGTTTCATAAATACTGAACTTCCTGTCGCATACAAAACAAACATGTCATAAAGTACCTTATGAATTAGACGGGGAATTATATCATACACAAACAGTGGATTCAGAAGTTTCCTGATGAAGAATCAATATAATTTTAATCTGGAGAACATTGAAACGTCGATTAGAGAAGGGAATTGCAATCATCAGCACTTGGAGGTTTTTGGCCTTCAAAAAAGCAAAAACAACACCATTAGATCCATACACAAGTTTGTTTTGTTCTAAGGATATTACATTATATACATTCTACAATGGTTGTTTATACCACTTGATACATTACTATACACTATTGGATAAACACAATTTGATTTCGTTGTGAAATTCATGAAAATACAGAATATCAATTTTGTTCAAATATACTAGTAAGTTGAACACCTCTCGTAGAAGCTAGTTGTCAAAATGGTTTCGTCAATTTTGACCGCCCAATGGTGCATAATTATATAGAATGTCAAAGACTTCGTGTCACCCAAATTATGTGTCTTGCTAGTGCCAGCTTTACACATGTCAAACATAGTTCTGAGTTCTTACTGTTGGCGTTCAAAATCGTAATTTGATTTAGTCAATCAGTCTTGTAACTTTATGTTTTCTGTGCTCGGCTGTTTAATTAGAGTGCTGCCTTCCCTGTCCGATTTTCTATTATCTTTATTATTTTTTACTAATAAATGTTAATGATTTTATTATATTGCCTACAATACTTAATCAAATCACTGTACGAGAGCATTTACAACAATTAGTAAACTACTCGTATAATGTGTTATTTATAAAGATTCATCGTTATATTCACAATCAATTAAGAACAGAGGGTATCAAGCCAAATTGTTTACACTGTGAACTAAATGCATATTTCTTATACATGTTTTCTCAAATTTATTGAACAAAAACGTACTGTAAAATTCTTTTTTTTTCTAGTACACATTCAACGCCCCTATTCAGGAAACCAGGAAATAGCATCGAGTGCAATCTAATCTTATACGCATTTATTCTTATGATACAATATACATACATGTATTTACTTTGAAAGGAGTGCTCACTTTTATGGGTTCGTCTAGAGTTCCTACTTTCAATGGATTCAATCCCACATTTCAGAAACAACTGATTTAACATTGAGTTTACGAATTCGTGTTATGTTCTTTCAATTTCCCCATTGTAATAAAAAAGCATTTAAGAACGGTAGGTAATGTTCTATGTCAAAATTAAGCTACACGAGCTACTGTTTAGCTGTGACGGACATAATAGAGATCATGTTTGTATACAAAGGTATTCATACCACCAGCTAGCTGTTGGTGAATGACAGGTTTTTATTGTCCATTCATTCAAAAGATTGCTGGTGGGCATTTTGCATAATGAATATGGTGATCTCTCCTATTGGCAGTCTGACGTAATCCATTTACGTTAGCCTAGGACGTTTACGTTGGTAATGCCAGAGGGACCCGATTCGTATAAACGGAGGTTTACTGATGTGCAGGGATTTGCTGACTTTGGAATTATATATGGTAAACGGTCAGTTCACGCTTAACAATCATTCAAGGAATTAACGACTAGTGATCAAATGGATAATAAAACTTCGGACAAGGTCGGCAACAATGGACATACTCAGTTGAGCACGAATGGTACAATGAAGAACACAGACAAGCGGTTAACAACCTTCCTTGTATACGTGGGACTGGGGCCCTTACGGCTACAGTTTTCAATAATATACAAATATTATTACATTATATGGAATCGCAATTCAATTGCGAAAATTATATTTCTGATTTATCAAGTTGCACAATCACGTCCTCTCATAACAGTCTATTTTGAAACCATGGTAACACACACCCGGCGCAGCCCAACAATTACCATTAATGGCGATTACGTAATGGGGTGTATCTTTAATATTATCAATTCGTTTGTTTTCAAACCTCGCCGTATCATTACATGTTACATTCTGGACGATGTCTGCAAAAATGAGGACATTTGGACATTTGGACGTTAGGTACTGAAATAAACAGAAGTTGAACTCAAAAGTGTGAAAAATTCGTGACGCAAAAATGACGAGACATTTTCAAAATACCAACGTTTCATGGTACGGATTTTCGCGCATATATTCGATGTAAGATCCCGAAAAATACATGCGATTCTCGTCAACGCTTTACTTGTGTGACTCATTGTTGTACTGGAATGTATTCATCACCCTGTATCACTATAAACGTCGTATTTCGTAGCCCTATGCGAAGCACTAACGCCGTGTTAAATAGCGCGACGTCATTTTGTGCGCCGGGTCAACGTTAGTGACCTTGTTTAGTCACCTGTAACTCTCGGACCGCGTATTTGTTTTAGTTAATATCTTTACAGTATGTAGAAAAAGGATTCCGATTTCTGATGGTATATAATTTGATTTATTTCGTTTGATCATGCGGGTTTTGTGGCAATAGTCCTGTTTATTTTTGAACGTCCCACGTACTAGATAACATCTGTAATTTTTTTGTCGTATTTTAACATCAAAGTTTAATGATACAATACACAGCACACCAGTTCGTGCAGTACCAAGAAAAAATTAAGATTCTGACGAGGCGTCAACAGCATGTAACGCATTTGCAAATCCAATTCTAGATGTTCGAATTCGAGCTTGGTGAATCGTAAACACGTATTTAAATTCCACCCACGTCGCATTAAAGCTAAACAGCGCCGGGAGAAAGAACAAGCTTTGGTGATTACGAAATTTCATGAAAGTTGCATCCTTGACGAGCAAATATCCTAAATTATGCACCAGCATGTGATAGAGAAACTCTTGAAACGTTCTACATGTTGTTAGGCAGAATGCTAGGTGCGTCAGACAAGCTAGTCATCAAACAGTATTGTTGTCTGGAACTTATATCGCCAAGTACGTGACTGTCAATCTAGTCTAACCATGAACTCCTTTATAGTCTCCTTTAAGCATGAACTCGACTCTTTTCTAGATAAATCTCCAGTGCAGTACTTAGCCCTTGATTTATACATGTTTTATTGTTTATACATTCGTAACATATTATTACAAACAATTTAAGATTTGATTTTAAGCATGACACTTTTTGTGATAACCCCTCTCCACTGAAATAAAGTTTACAATTTAAAAAAAATACTTGGCTTTGAGTAAAATGTGACTGCAGCCTAACCCGAGACAGCTATGGCAAGGGAGATTACTGCGTAGGCGTTTCTCTCTAACTCTTGGTTATCTCCCCTCACCACTACGGTACGATACTTACTTACTATTCATTTAGAATGTTAAATTTAATTTTTGTTAAACCAACAAATGTACAAAGTAGAACATGAATATAGGAAAACATTTACATATATTAAAATGTGTGTACAACCGTTGAATGTCATAAGTTTGCTTGTAAACATCAACAAGGCTAATCGGGTTCACTGGTGTAATCCGTACTCGCCCATACTCAACTAACTAATATTAGCTGTGCTATATATAGAAGGCGAACATTAGCAACACCGAGTTGTTACAGTGCCTGCCCTACGAAGGTTATGGGTACGATTCCACGTTGCGGCCTTTCACAATCGTTAAAACTTGTATAGTTCTACCTTGCTTTACTCAGAGAATTTGACTGTATACTGTGAATTGTTAACCAAATTATATTCGGGAATACAAATAAAAAAAATCCCGTTTTGTTGATTGTCGGCATATTCGCGACTACAATGTTTCGCGTATTTAAGTCAACCGCGACTCCGCGGAAGTTATGTTGATTAGTGAACAAATCAAACTTGCAAAATTGTCTGCTGGATATTTATGTTTTGAGCCTATTTTTGCACTAATTGTATCAATGTGCCAAGACCATGTGACTTGACAGTCTCCATATAACTGAACTATTGTTGACCAGTGGAATTTATACGAACTTAAAGGGTAACCGATGAACTCGAAAGCATTAAAATCACGGCAACATTGCCTTTTCACCATCACACAAAAACGTTAATTAACTTTGTACCCGCCAGCACAGGTAACTGTATCATTGATAAAGAGTAAAAAAAAATATTTTATAAAATTTACGTTTTCTAAGATATTATAAACTTTATAAAAACAATGTTTTGATTGTTTTCTCTTTATTAATGATACAATTGGCCGCATATCTGGATGAGTGTAACAACGCTTATCTGCGCTTGTTCTCCTTAACCACTGTTCTTATTAAAAAAACTTTGCATGAATCAAACTTGACCTAGATTTCATAGAATCAAACATTCTGACCAAGTTTCATGTAGATTGGGCTATAACTGCAGTTACCTGTGTCCGACAGTATAGACGAGTGTGTGTTATTTGTCGTTTATTCCTTCACTGAATATATTTCCCCTGAATAAGTAAAACATACGTATACATAGGCCTGACAGAACCGGTGACAACACGTAATTACCTATGCAAGAGTCAGACATACAACGAACCATCCATATCCCTAAAAACCAAAACATATTTTTTCAAGCAAGCCTATATGCTCATTTCGCAATGAATGACATGCTGTGGACTTTGAATTTGCGCAGAGCTAATTATGAATAATGAATAACTGCGCCAGAAACATATACTTATACACCCGATACGTTTGAGGTTACACGCTTGAAGAGGGTCTTAAGTTGTCGGGTTACGCGGCTCGAAAAGAGACATGGTAATACCATGTTACCATATGGTATGAGGTTACTCGCTTGATATTTACCATGTAACCTCATGGTATGGGGTTACTCGCTTCGTAAGGACAACATAATACCACGAGCCAGTATACATGCTGTGCTGAACGTTATTGGTATGGTATTCGGGGTTCCTTCTGAGGCGACTTACCCGGTATGAGGTAATGGAAGGGTGTCAATTATAATTTGATATCTATCATATACTGTCATATACAAAATTTAACGTATGTGACAAAGTATAAATAAAATTCGTAGCATAAACACTGAAAACAAACACTTTTTAAATAACGATGTTAAAGTTAGAAACAAATAGACGCGCTCTATGCATGTAGGCCTGCAACGCAGGAAATTTAGAACTGTTGAGAAGACATATTATATGTAATTTTAATTATATTTCCGCCACACTGTGCCTAAATTCACCAGCTAATTATGTATAACCTCGCAATACAGTTCATAATAAATAATAAATTATTAAATGTGTAGCATTATATAACATTTAGGTAGTGCCTATCATAAATTCGATTTTTCAGAAACCTAATATTGTTTATCAACTTTGTCAAGCTCATGCTAGCATACTAGTGGTTAAATGTCGTGATAAACATTGAGAAAGATATAACTTGTTGTAAATGTGCATAGATCAATATATATATCCATAGTATTTGTGTTCTAAATTGCCAAAAAAATGACATTTTCGTCCAATCCAGATTGGGCTGATTTGAACTATTTGAATATGATCGTTTTTGTCATGCAGTTTAAACTAAAAATTCTAGAGGGCCTGCTGTAACCCATATCTGAGTAAGTAAATTAGTTAATTTCTCCTTTTTGCTTGTAGATCTAGTCACAGGAACCTGATATTTTTATTTACAGTCCAAAACACTATCCAATACTCCGATACTGACCAGCACTTTCCGATTCTATAATCTCTTAAAGTTCTGATCAGTAACGCTCGGGTCTTGGAAATTTCTATACTTGTATAGTGTTTTGGATCACCTACACATGTACATTATACATGAAAATATCAGGTTTACCATTTCTGTGATAGATGTAGTCTACTAGCTAGTATATTATCATGTTTGGGGATCAAATGTGAAAGATATAAGCCATACTCCAGGAAAACCTGTTGTTTAAAAAAACACCAATACTATATTTTTCTACAAAGCCTACATGTATTGTAAGCCTACGTACATAATAATATATGATTATCTGATATATGGGAGATCAACTACATATTTCGTATTCATATGCAAAGTGACCACCGGCAATCTATTGGATGAATAAACAATAAAACCTAGCTAACTGATGGGCACGTATGCATATGAATACCTCTGTATAAAAACATGATCTCTCCTATATATCATTTTAAATGACCTACTTCGTTACCTATGGTGACATAATTCTCAAAAGCCGATCTACTCATGTTGAGCATTAAAATAGATCTATGGTTTAGTTGTTTAAAACAGAAATAATACTATCGATCCTAATAGGCCCGTTGATTTAATTGACTAGGTAATAACACGCATGCTAATTATTTAACGTGCGTGGTAATAATCGTGTCTTTTTGTAGCCTATTCAATACTAGATCAATTCGTCACCTTCGAATATTGGTATTTTAGAATGTGGTTGTTAGATCGTTGACATATCATTGTAATTGACAGGTAGCTACTGGACGCCTAAATTAAACTCTTCATGTGCTGTAATCATCTAGCACTGAATGTGACCCCTGACGGGCATGGCCATACACTGATTACACTCACTAGAAGGATGGTCCAAAATGGGCATTTCTAAAATTAGTAACAGTACTGGGAAAAACCAGGTTTACGGTTGCAGTGCGCATGTGCGGCTGAACTGCTAGAAGCAACGAATTGTGGGATTTTTTTTCATGAAATGCCGCCATATTGTCTGCTAGAATCGGTGATTTTTTTTTCATACTTTTTTTCCTTCATACTTGACCTCAACGACGGTGCTTATTGATGCATAATGTTTATACATCGATTACTTGATACGTTTTCCACAAACAATTGACCTAGATATCTTGCTGTGCGCTTGATGAACCGAGCGGTTGAAGTTCACGGAGTGGCAGTTTTTGAACGTAAGATTTTCATATTATGGCATGAATTATCATAAACCTACATCCAGTATGTCGAATAAATACTTGCGGAAAACATCAGCGTATTATCCATTAGTCATAGTTTTTTTTATTGATGTCTAATATTTATCCTTTTTATATTCAATACAGAAGTTTCGTCCTTAAAACTGTTCGACCCATTGGGATTGAGAAGATGTGTAAAAATGTTTTATCACTACTTAGTACTATATGATATTCAGTCTCGTTATATTGATTGATACATGTACTGTTTTGTTCAAAGCCTTCAGTCATACACCAGTCTTGATGTTATTATTTTGTTAATGTGTTTATAAAGCTTTATAACAAATTTCTACATTTTAATGATTTATTTGTCTTTTTTGGATGAATGACTTTATGTGTAAAATTATGTGTCACCCTGTAACAGTCAGCAGGTGTATGATGTAGATATCAATCATTCAATGCACCCGTCAATAGAAACCACGCCTCGCCCGACCCTGGCATAGCTGCCGGGGGAACAGTCCGATATTTTTACGTTACCATTCTACATGAGTGCAGGGCTTTTGTTTCGCGCAAAAATAAAATATAGCCATGACTATACCTGACTATATATAAAATTGCGATGAATTACCATAGAACTGTATGCCCCGGGGGAGAGGATTTTACCAAGGGTTTTAAGTAACAAAAATTAAAAATCCCCATCATTCCCTTTGGTTTCAATTGACTTGCATATTACCAACTGAGACAACCAACATAGACCAACATAACTATACACCTCACTCAAAGTGAATCACTTTCGTCATTGTTGTTGTTTGCGTTTAACAGAGACAGTTGTGAGTTTATGGTCAGTCATTTTTTCCCTGCTTAAATTACCAAAATGAGACAATAACCTTAGGCTTCGAAAGGTTCGAATAGACTGAAACTGTGTGTGATATAAGGTATCCAGTGCCTCACAGGACTACCTCTTAGTTGACCAATTCGATCATTGCTAGTTGGGTGGAAAACACTGAACATGAACAGGTACCCTGGCCGAGATTCGAACCAGAGATCTCTGGATCTGTAGTCAAAAGTGTAAATTACTCGACCAACATTCCACTATACTTTCACCATGGTCATTAGTAACAGAAGAAAAATGTGCCGGTGTGCGGTTCAAACCCACGCAAGGCTCCAGTATTGTGCTGTACATGCTAAATGGGTGGCCTTCTAACCCCACCACAATACAGCTCAGTTAGAGCCTGAAAGTGCTTTGATAGTATGAGCATGATTATATGACTTTTGGCTAGCTGAGTGTACCATCAGAGCACAAACCTAGTTAAAAATGTTTGTAACTTCTAACCAGGTAACCAGGGAAACCTTGAATTTTCTCTGAACATTACTACAGCTAGAACTTTATCAACTGACTTACTGAGCTATATGCGTGACCTAAACTTATGTGACTTACAGTCTGATTCACTGATCGCCTCTACTGGCAGCATTACAAGCGCATGAAATTATGTATTTTAAAGAAAATTAAAATTAATAATTTAAATTAATTACTAACATAGTTCTATAATTATTTTTTCAGTTCTTCAATGCTGTGAATGCTGACATATGTTGGTTCTGTTAATTTCGACGTCAGTGTCCCTTCCTGGTGTGTAACAGTCAATGATGAGCCAATCATAACGCATGGGTGAAGTTGATAATACCATTTGCATGATGCATGGGCACTTTCAAGGTAAGAGACAATAATTGACTGGGTCTCTGATTTATACCTTGGTCATAAATGACCTGAACCATGTTCACTTGGAACTTTGAACAATATTATGTTAATGTTTCCAATGTGTATATGCTGTTTAGGTGCTATGTACGCTGAATTCAACATTAAATCCAGGACAAATAGAACTGAAGGACAATTCCGTCAGTGGTCGGCTCAACATACTGCCAACGCTTAGAGCATTACATACTGCCGACACATTGGGCATTACAAATTTCCGACACATTGAGCATTGCATATTTCCGACACTTTATGCATTGGATACTGCCAACATATTACATTTATAAGTCGAACACATTGAGCATAACATATCGATATGTCCAACACATGAGCATTACATATTGCTAACACATTTAGCGCTAACACATTTAGCATTACATATTGCTGACATATTGAGTATTACTTACTGCTGACACTTAAATTGTTATACATTACTGAAACATTGAGCACTACATGCTGCAGACACAATCAGCATTACTTTACTGCCAACACTTTGAGCATTGCATATTTCATATGTATTGAGCATTACATACTGCCAGAGATGGGTATTATTATTTTAAAAAGTAATCAATTACAATAATATTGAAAACTTTCCAATTAAATTTCAATTAACATTACAGTTGGGAATAACTCGACAACAATTTAATAAACATTACACAAATTTAAAGAAAGTAATTAATTAAAAACAATCCTGTGTGTTGAACTTGGGCAATATTTCTTCAAACCTTTACAGATTAACAATGACCACAGAGGGCGGAATATTTTGCTGTCTTTTTACCTACAAATATAGTCCACAAGAATAGAGATGTTGAACAATGATGTTTTACGGTTACCTCAACCTGCTATTCCCCTCTTGTTCCCAATTTAAAATGATAAGGTGCTATATTGGGGGCTCCTGTGTCCCATTAACACATTTTCTAGTTGTACCAGTCTTTCCTTTTTTATTTTACAGATTTTGTATGGTAAATTATTATCATTTTTGATCTATTATGTTTCAGTATCAAATTGTGAAGAAAAATGTTTGTCTGCTGTATTCAATGGTTATACTGCCAACACTGCACAATGGTGGAGGATTGAAAAGACAAACAGGGGATTACTTATATATGTAAGTATTTTAACAGGTTATAAAATATTATCGATCAACTGACGACTGACTGACTCCACTGACTCACTCCACTGCAGACTGACTGACTGACTGACTGACTGACTGACTGACTGACTGACTGACTGACTGACTGACTGACTGACTGACTGACTGACTGACTGACTGACTGACTGACTGACTGACTGACTGACTGACTGACTGACTGACTGACTGACTGACTGACTGACTGACTGACTGACTGACTGACTGACTGACTGACTGACTGACTGACTGACTCCACTGTCTGACTCAACTGACTCCATTCACTGACTGACTCCATTGACTGACTCCACTGACTGACTGACTCCATTAACTGACTGACTCCATTAACTGACTGACTGAGTCCACTGACTGACTCCACTGTCAGACTTACTCCACTGATTGACTGACTCCACTCACTGACTCCACTTACTGACTTCACTCACTGACTTCACTGACCGACATATGACTGACTGACTCCACTCACTGGTTGATGAATGACTGACTAGACTCCACTGACTAATTAGACTCCACTGACTGGCTGATCTCTTTTTTACTGATTGACTCACTGACTGACTCCACTGACTGACTCAACTGACTGACTTCGCTGGTTGATGACTTCACTGACTGGTTGACTGACTGACTCCACTGGTTGACTGACTTCACAGACTCAACTGACTGACTCTCCTGACTAACTCCACTCACTGACTGATTGACTCCACTGACTGACTGACTTCACTGACCGACTCATGACTGACTGACTCCACTCACTGGTTGACTGACTGACTGACTCCATTGGTTAATGAATGACTGACTCCACTGGTTGACTGACTGACTAGACTCCACTGACTAATTAGACTCCACTGACTGGTTGATCTCTTTTTTTACTGATTGACTCATTGACTGACTCCACTGACTGACTCAACTGACTGACTTCGCTGGTTGATGACTTCACTGACTGGTTGACTGACTGACTCCACTGGTTGACTGACTTCACTGACTGAATGACTCAACTGACTGACTCTCCTGACTAACTCCACTGACTGACTGATTGACTCCACTGACTGACTGACATCACTTACCAACTCATGACTGACTGACTCCACTCACTGGTTGACTGACTGACTGACTCCACTGGTTGATGAATGACTGACTCCACTGGTTGACTGACTGACTAGACTCCACTGACTAATTAGACTCCACTGACTGGCTGATCTCTTGTTTTACTGATTGACTCAACTGACTGACTCCACTGGTTGACTGACTGACAGACTGACTCAACTGACTGACTCTCCTGACTGACTCCACTCACTGACTCCACTCTCTGACTGATTGATTGCTTCCACTGACTGACTGACTTCACTGACCGACTCATGACTGACTGACTCCACTCACTGGTTGACTGACTGACTGACTCCACTGGTTGATGAATGACTGGCCCCACTGGTTGACTGACTGACTAGACTCCACTAACTTATTAGACTCCACTGACTGGCTGATCTCTTTTTTTACTGATTGACTCACTGACTGACTCAACTGACTGACTCCGCTGGTTGATAACTTCACTGACTGGTTGACTGACTGACTGACTCCACTGGTTGACTGACTTCACTGACTCCACTGACAGACTGACTCAACTGACTGACTCTCCTGGCTAACTCCACTCACTGACTCCACTCACTGACTCCACTCACTGACTGATTGACTCCACTCACTGACTGACTTCACTGACCGACTCATGACTGACTGACAACACTCACTGGTTGATGACTAACTGGCTGTACTGGTTGATGAATGACTGACTCCACTGGTTGACTGACTGGCTGACTGACTGACTAGACTAATAAGACTACACTGACTGACTGATTTCTTTCTTTACTGATTGACTAACTCACTGACTCCACTGACTGACTGACTTACTCCACTGACTCAACTGACTGACTGACTCTGCTGACTGACTCATGATTAACTGACTCCACTGGTTGATGACTTACCTTACTGGTTGACTGACTGACTGACTGACTGACACCACTGGTTGACTGACTGACTGACTCCACTGGTAGACTGACTGACTAGGCTCCACTGACTAATTAGACTCCACAGACTGACTGATTACTTTCTTTACTGATTGACTTACTCACTAATAACTGACTGACTCTACAGACTGACTCCACTAACTGACTGACTGACTCCACTGACTGACTCTACTTACTGACTCCACTGACTTGTTGAGTGACTGACTGTTTCCACTGGTTTATGACTAATTGACTCCACTGGTTGACTGACTGACTAGACTCCACTGACTTATTAGACTCCACTCACTAATTAGACTCCACTGACTCTACTGACTGACTCCACTGACTGACTGACTGACTCGAATATCGAATGACTGACTCTACTGACTGACTCCACTGAGTGACTCCATCGCAACTGACTGACTCCACCGCAACTGACTGACTCCACTGAATGACTCCACTGACTGACTGAATCCACTGACTGACTCATGGTTGACTGAATCCACTAATTGATGACTTCACTGACTGGTTGACTGACTGACTGACTGACACCACTGGTTGACTTACTGACTGACTCCACTGGTAGACTGACTGACTAGACTCCACTGACTAACTAGACTCCACTGACTGACTGATCACTTTCTTTACTGATTGACTAACTCACTGACTGATTGACTGGCTGACTGACTCCACTGGTTGATTGACTGACTAGACTCCACTTACTAATTAGACTCCATTGACTGACTGATAACTTTCTTTACTCATTTACTAACCTAACTGATTGATTGACTTACTGAACCTGACACCATTGACAGACCTACCGATTGGCTGGTTGACTGATGTAACTTGTTTCACTGATTGGCTGGATGACTTGACTCCACATGTACTGCTTGGCTGTGACTCAACTGATTGACTGACAAGGCTCCACTGATTGGTTGACTGAGTCCACGGAGAGACTGACTGACTATATAACTATGACAAACTGACACCACTGGTTGACTGACTCTACTGATCGACTGATTCCATAGGCTGACATGATATCACTGATTGATTAAATCCACTGTTTGACTAACTCCATTGGCTGACTTTTTCATCTTAATGACTGTCTTACTCCACAGATTGACTGACTGAACGGATTGACTTTTTTTTACTGATTTACTGACTTACTCCACTGATTACCTGATTTACTTCACTGATTGACTGGATGACTTGACTCCACGTACAGGTGTACTGCTTCACTGTGACTGAACTGGTTGACTGACTCAACCTACTGATTGGATGAGTCCACTGGTAGACTGACTCCAATGATTGACTGACTGACTATACTACTCCGATAAACTGACTCCACTGGTTGACTGACTCCTTGTGATTAATTCAATCCACTGATTGACTTACTCAATTGATATTGATTTACTGGCATACTCAACTGATTTACCCAATTGACTTCATTGATTGACTTGATTGACTGACACCAAAAAAGGATTAACTTATATGTGGACTTGCTTGACTCTGCTTACTGACTCGTTTCATTGACTGACTGCCTGACTCTACTGATTTCATTTCATCACTGATTGATTGACTCCAAAAATGACTCCACTGAAATGATTAACTTGTCTGAATCATCCACTGTTCAACTCCACTGATATGTGGAATGACTTGACTCCACTGACTGACTGTACTAATTGCCTGACTGATTGATTGACTTTAAGTGATCGTTGACTGACATCACAGATTAATTCACTTACTTGGCTTATTGACTCCACTGATGGACTAACTGTACATATTGATTGACTGACTTGATGCGACTTAGTGACCCCCTGACTAACTGCACTGGTTGATTGACAAACCCCAATGATTGAATGACTTTAAAAATGACTGACTGACTCCACCCATTAACAGACTGACTGACTTGACTACACTGACTGACTGATTGGCATCACTATTTGACCAACTCCACTCAGACTGGTTGACTCCACAAAATTAACTTGCTGAGACCACTGATTTTGTGACTGACTCCACCGATTCACTGACTGACTCCACCGATTGATTGATTGATTGATTGATTGATTGATTGATTCACTTCACTGACTTGCTCAATTGAGACTTACTGAATCTATACTGGCTTACTCATTTACTTGCTTTCTTTTTCCAACACATGACTTGCTTGTTCTGAATTTGTCTAACTCAAATACCCATTGAATGATTCAATCATTAGTTGGCTGACTGACTTGCTCATTCATTGACTACATTCTTTATTTATTAAGTGGGCAATTGTTATTTATTTAATTGTTCCAACTGGACTATTCTTAAATTTATCCCAATATTTTAACTTTGTTCAGAAATTTATATGATTTACAATATATGGTGGTACAGTACATGTTCTTATTATACAGAACTGGCTTGTCAAGTTCATTAAACCATATAATGAGATAAACATTGATTTCCAATGGTTCTAATACTATCAATGGTTAATAAGAAAATCGAACTGGTCTACATGGAACATTTGCACAGTATAAGTTTACCCCTCCATGTTGACTTCATCAGTCATTCACTATTTGACCATCATACTTTGTCTCACTCATTGGCTTACTCACTCACATACTAATTGATTTCTTCACTCAATTTGTGACTTTATTAAATGAATAAATCCACTAACTTTATCCACTGATGAACTGACTCCACATATTCCACTGATTCTACTGATTCTACTGAATGACTGGCTTCACTGAATGACTGACTGCACACTCACACAGACATCACTGAATGACTTCACTAATTGGCTGACTTTATTTATTGGTTGACTTCATTTGTTCACTTGTAAACTCCAATGATTGACTGACTGCATGACTTCACTGACTGACTTCACTGATTGGCTGACTGACTTGACTTGACTGACTGACTGACTGACTGCCTCCGCTTGTTGACTTAACTCCACCGACTCCTGATTAACATTCTGACTTGCTGAATGATTTACTGACTTACTAAGAGGTGGACTTGCTCACTTACTAATTGATCTTTGTCCTCATTAACTAATGGTATAACTAGTTCATTTTGGATGATTAACTTGCTCACATACTAATTGACCTGTTCATACTTGCTGCTTGATCCTCTTCCTGGTTCATTCTTCGCTCACTGATTTAATCAGATATTGATCAATTTTTGTGTAAAAAAATATGAATATTCTATGACGAGGTAGTATTGTGTTAAGTCATTATGTTTGTATTTGTTATTTACAGATTTAGATGTCACATCCTTACAATTGTGAAGATACTGGATTCAAGATACTACATAAACCGCAATACGAAGATACTAATAATTTGCGTTCAATTTGCCAAAATCAAAGTCATTTATTTTTTCTTTGATATGTACAATTTTATCTCCCAGTTGCTAACATTTAACAAGCTATTTCATGTGGTTATATAGAACATTTTATTGTTTTTCATGTTGTAAACATAACTATTATGTTGTATCAATAAATCAGTGAACTGTACAGATTTGTTGTAATTATATGAAAATAATTAACTTTATTGTATATTGTCAGGTTAAAAGGATGTATACCTCTAACGCGATAAATTGTTGTACAAAAACAAACAAGAAATTGCCTATATTTTTGTTATGGTTTAAAATCAAGGACCGTAACATTTGCCTATGAAAGCATTCAAACATTTGGCGTAACATATAAAGTTTGCTTGCTCCTAAATAGCCAGAAACGATAAATATAGCGGATTTTGTGTTTGTTTTTGTATTGCAATTTATCGCGTTGAAGTTATACCTATATCTTGTCTAAAATGGCGATTTAAATACAGTAGTTACTAGTTGTTATTCCACAATGCAGAAAAACAATTAGCTAAAATTGTATGGATCATTTAATACAAATGAATTGAATCATAACACATTTATGTTTTTCTTAAAAAGCATGTGTAATAAACTAATAAATGACCCATACATTTTTAGGACAGGCTCTTCTGTTTTATAGTATAAGTTTATATGAAACATTAGACATTTTTGCCCATCAGTTTACATGCATATAACAATAATATTATAATATATGTTCCGTTACAGCAATGATATTAATAAAATACATCTTCATCATGTAATATATTCAACAAAATTACACTCACTCCTGTACACGCTCCAGTTTACATTCTAACTCGCACAAATACAGACATATATCATTCCCACGCATGCGTACACACACACACACATAGGCACACACACACACACACACACGCACGAACACACGAAAGAGGCAATAACTCATGCAAAATGCTGATCAGAGTTATGGGTCTTGCTTGACATGGTCAGGTATTGATGGTAAATAAGTTGAAAGTTTCAAAGCAATTGCCCACATAGTGTATGAGAAAGTGGACCTAAACACAAAACTTAAACCAAGGCATTTTACAAAATGCAGATCAGAGTTATAGGTCTTGCTTTACAGGCTCAGGTATTGATGGTGAACAAGTGCTGCAACTTTCAAAACAATAGCTTTGATAGTTTATGAAAAAGGTTTACCTAAACACAAAACTTAACCATGCAACGCCGACGACGATCAAGTGATGACAATAACTCATCTTTTATTTTTTAATTCAGATGAGCTAAAAATGGCATAAAAGATATTGTCCAGGCAGTAGGCTTCTCCTAACATTGTAGGCAATTGTGTTCTTCATAAATTACTTGTGTGTACATGTGACCTGGATGAGAAGCTTCAAACATTCAGTTTTTGAAAGATATGTTTTATTCACGAATCGGGACATAGATTAATGCATGATATAACGCAATAAAACATTATTACAGTGTATAGTATGCTAATTGCAAACACATGTGGAACATAAACAGGTTTTAAAACCAAAGTAAGGTCGTACCATGGTACACTTGTAGATACACAAGAGACACGTATTGTCTTAAATGATCGTTTAGCTATGATTCTTAGCTACAAAACGCACCCATTATCTGGTGTCTGGCTTTGATACAGGCATCTCGGCAGTCATTTAAAGGTACACTGTCAGTGTTCGAACTTGTATTACGTCGTCATTTTGGTCATTACTAATGGGCTTTCAACCCGATTCGAGCCCCAACGTATACATGTATATCATTTTCATACATAGTCGTTTAGCTATGGTTCTTGGCTACAAGACTCACCCATTATCAGATATCTGGCTTTGATACAGGCATCGTAGCAGGCATTTGTTCACGATGTTCGAACTTGTATTATATAGTTATTTTGGAAATTACTTATGTGTTTTAAACCCGGTTCGAGCCCCCAACGTATAAACTATATACATATATCATTGTCACACATGGACCTTTAGCTATGGTTCTTAGCTACAGAACGCATCCATTATCAGGTGTCTGGCTTTGATAAAAGCATCTCGGCAGTCATTTAAAGCTACACAGTCAGTGTTCGATCTTGTAAATTATGTTTGGTTATTTGTTAGTTTGGTATTTACTAATGGGTTTTCAACCCGGTTCGAGCCTCCAACGTATATACATATATATGTATATCATTGTCATACATAGTCGTTTAGCTATGGTTCTTACCTATAGAACGCACCAATTATCATAGACTATCAGGTGTCTAGCTTTAATACAGGCATCGTAGCAGTCATTTAAAGGTGCACAGTTAGTGTTAGAACTTGTTGAGTTCGTTATTTTGGCCATTACTGGCGTGTTTTCAAACAAGTTCGAGCCCTAACGTAGACATATACATTATTGTCATATGTGGTCGTTTAGCTATGGTTCTAAGCGACGTTATGCACACATTGGCAGGTATCTGCCTTTGATGCAGGTATATCAGCAGTAATTTAAAGGTGCCGCGTGTTAGTGTTCAAACTTGTAGGTTTGTGTTATTTGGGACATAACTAATGGGGTTTCAACTCGGTTAGAACCACAGCGTATACATATACACGATTGTCTACAAAGAAGTTCAGGTGTAGTTCTTAGTTACAGAATGAGCCTATTTCCAGGTGTATGACTTGGTAACAGGCATCTCGGCAGACGTTAACGTTGTCCAATCAGGGCTCGAACTTGTATTTTGTGGGTTTATACATCATTACTGCTGAAGGGTTTTCAAACAGTTACTGTTATACATGTATACTCAATTCATCTCTTCTATAACTTGTATTATACGGTTTACATGCACGTAACTTGTAATTTACCCATCCTACACACGAATACCGGTAGACTTATAGTAGACCAGCAAAACGGATTCAGCGTAATGATATATACTAATACACGTCAAAATAAAAACAGAACCAAATGTCAAGTAAATGATTCGGTATGTCTGAGTCAGGGCAGTATATTCCGTTGTCACGGGTATTGAAGTGGCGTTAATCCGCTAATATTCGCCAACCTAGAACGGATCAGCTTCAATGATGTTGCAGCACCGACCCGTAACTCCGCTTCAACCCGAAATAAATATGTTTTGTATCGTAAAAATGTATGTTTGGTACAAAACACACATAATATTAGTACATGTACGATTAAAGTACACCCCTGGATGTACCACATGTACATGAAATGTAGTAACATTTATTAGGATACATAAAATAAAATATGATTCAGCCTCCAGGAAAACTAGCTATTTTTACATTATATACATGTAAATGCTTATTTAAATTGAAATTTATACGATAAGGTTTCGAAATAGGTCTAAAATAAGAAGAACTTGGCATACGTATTTGTCAAATGTTAAGGTATCTACATGTATGTACTTTAGTAGTGCATGTACAATATTAAAATATATCATGCATCATCGTGCAATAACTAAGTTACTATATGGTGGCAAGTTTCTGAAAAGTATTCAGATTGCCAAAAAACATGACAGTGGATTGGTACGGCATTCGGACATGCTTTAACCTGGCCTATGCAATGGGCCTATTAAGTTTCCTCCTTGGTCGGAGTGTCATTCGCGTGAAGAAAACGTGAATTTAGACCAGAGTCAGGGAGCAAATGAAAGAGGATAGTGATTGCATTCTAAAGTGCATACGCTTGAACAACTTTAAGGACTGATTCAATAGAAGTGTTGTTTGTGTGAAAACGAAAGAAATTTGACGAGATCAACAGATGTCCTGCCCCACTACTGTAAGTTGATGAGACTGTTGAATCACAGGCATCCAGCATGTTAAGCCCCGCCATAAATTACGATACTGCATACGAATTCAAAGTGTACAACCTTTCATATAACATATGAGCCGCTGTCTCCAGGAAAACCTGCTAATTTGACAAATATTGATTTTGAGATTTTCCATAGTTTTAAAGAATAATGTTAATGAAGCAAAATGCAAAAGAATTTTGTTGATATCATGAGTTTTAAGGAAGTTTCAGCTGTTTTTTGTCGAGTCCCTATTCAGAGTTTTTTGTGTGACGTCGCAAACGTCATTCTAACGTTATTAGACGTAACTGTAACACATGTTTCATAATTACACCATTGGTTGAATTTTTGACATAAACTGTTCAAAATAGTATCATTGTTTAGAATTAATATGTTTTAATTTTTAAAATATAGATCTAAAACGAAATTGTTTGCATTCAGAATAAAAGCTACTGCTGTTTTAAACAACTTATTCCTCGTTTTTCTCCTGTAGTACCTAGTACTGCCGGGTGAACTCTGGGACAAATGGGAGGGAATTGGTAGTGCATTCGAACGCGCATACACTTAACCTCCTTAAGGGGCCATTAAGTCCTTTCCCGGGGTCGAAGTGTTGTTCGTGCGCTGAAAATGACGGAACTTTTAACTTGTTATGCGACCAATAGTCATATTCTAATCTGCTTCTGTGCTAGGTTGACGAGTCTTCGGAATTGGCCGAGCAAATGAAGGGGAATTGGTAGGGTATAATAACATGCTTACACTTGACCTCCTGAAAGAGCTTATTAAATCCCTTCCGGTGGTCGCAGTGACGTCTGGAAACAGTGAGTTTTTTTACTTCGTTCGCATTCTATTACGAAGTAGAATTAACATCCTTTTATGTCGTGTATAAAAGGTTCATTCTATTTGTTGCTAACCAGAAAATACCATGAAAAAATGCTGCTTCGATAATGATTATTTCATTCTTCGGTAACAGCGATTCATATGGCCATTTATGGACCCTTAGCTGTGATTATTATATACTATATATTATATAGCTACAGAACGCACCCATAATCAGATGTATGGCCTTGAAACAGACATATCTGCAGTCATTTAAAGGTACACTGTCAGTGTTCGAACTTGTATTATTTCGTTATTTTGGTAATTAGACAGTCTATTACGAAGTAGAACATCCTCTTGTATGATAGGTTCATTCTATCTGTTGCTAACCAGAAAATACCATGAATAATTGCTGCTTGGATAATGATTACGTCATTCTTCTGTAACAGCAATTTGGATGATTGGTGTATGTATCGTTAAAGAAGAGGTTCAGAGACGTTACAACTGCTGTTTCCTACTTTTTACCTGCGTTCTGCATCCATAACCAATAATCATCCATATGTTTGCACAGATCGTCAATTTACACATATGCATGTATTGTGATTGCTCGAAGAGCAAAACGGATTAAATATTCTACCCGCCCCTTACCCTTGCAAAAACATTATTTCCAAATATGCCAGTCAGACTGAATCTGGACTCTTTTGTTTAAAAGATTCTAAAACAAAAAGGCTGATATCAGCCTAACGGAGGAAGAATCACAGGTCTGCTGATGCCGCATTATTCAAGATGTTCACTCAAAACCGGAGGTCACCAGCCAGGTATGCAGGGGAAATCAGGGCATGGAATTACAACCAATACTTACACCCAGCACTGACATATTGAAAACGTAATATAATGAGCTACCTATCTAGATGATGAAAATGTTTAAAATTGTTACATAAGTGTTGAAAATCACATTTCACACATTTTCTTTGTTATTTTGTACTACTTATGAGGTAAACATGTCATTATTGAATCTGAGTTGCACACTCGGACTGATAAACTAGTTATAGCTAACAAATACACTAAAATTGCACTAGGAAGTCAGCCATTAATAATATTGAGTACCAACTTAACATTAATACAACTTATTGGTCCAAAAAATGTCGCTATGGACTTAAAAAGATGGAATTCAATATTTGAGTGTTTAGTGCAAGTATTGTTTGTAATTCAGGGCCCTGGTGACCAGCACTTCGACCGTTAGTCGATTCTGCAAACAAACCAACACATTATTTTTAAGCTTGCTCAAAATAGAATCAGACATGCAACCACCAACTGTGAACACGAAGAGGTAAATTGTTGACACGGGTTCCAAAATTGCACTTGGTCATATACCTTAGGATATTCTGTGGATGCAGATTGTAAAACCTCTGTATCCACCTCTTCTTCTTGTGTATTTGTCTTGTGGCATCTTGCACTTGTGAATGTAAGATCTACTTTATGGTTGAATTTCAGTTCTTGGTATGCCCAGATGCATTCAATATATATACAGATACAGATGTACATGTACAACAAATCAACTTGATGGTTCACAAATTTATTCATGTGATGAAATAACAGTTACAATAAAAGTGAAAAGGCAACAAGAAATATCACTGGGTGTGATGAATACTCCCAGATACTGCTTGAAAAAGTTACCAACGCACAAAGGTCTAAATTATGCTGTTTTGCACACCTTTGTCTTGGTTTGGTACCGATGAATCCTTCAAATTTTTGTTTAAAGTCAATCATAAGCAAAGCCGATCCATTGTGTGTCAATGATATGTACAACTAGGCTTGGTACTGGTAAGTCATGCCAAATTTTTGGGAAATTTAATTGACGGTTTCAGAAAAAAATATGAACCTCTGCACACTGAACCTTGGGAAATTTCACTGAAATCTGGTCAGAAAGTAGTGAATAATTGTGCACCGACCAACAAGAGCACAGCCTATGTGTGTTGGATGCTCGACTTTATTGTACTTGACAATACACTAAGTCAGGGTAATAACCATAAAACATGCCTTGAGATTCAAGGTAATACACTCATTGACTTAATAAATGCACACATATTCAGGGGTCAATGTGTAATAAGATGCAATGTATGAACTAACTTTTAATGCTTTTACACAATGGAAAACAAAATATGTGGATATTAAAATTTGATATGACCATGTGACCTAGTTATTGACCACGTATTAGCCAGTTGTGAATAAGACCAAGACAAACGTTGTAACCAAGTGTTATAAATCTTTGGTACAAACATTTTAAATCATGGATAAAACCTCAAAATATAAGAAGCCCAGAGCTACTAAAACATATTTGTTACAAGTGTTATGCTCAAAAACAGCAAGGTATTAAGCAGGCCTCAACAATCTTTTTTCAAAGCACTCGTCCTGCAATATAGACAAAGAAGAAAACCCCAAAATCTTACTTGTCCTGCTATATAAATAAAGAAAGATATTGTGCAGGACGAGTGGATTCATTGAGGCCTGTTAAGTTATTAATACATTGAAAACAAAAAGTATGTTCTTTAACGTATACTTGAAATTTATGAACAGAACAGTTACTGAAGATTTGTCTTCAAGAAGAATTGTTTTTCACGTTATCACTGTTGCAAGACGGGCCTTTCAGCAGCATAACAATATCTCCAGGAGTAGAACATGATCTCTCCCTGTAGCTACCAATGTTGCGTGATCAATTAGATACTGCCAAGTGATAAATGTTTTAAACTTTTCTTCTCCCAGTCAAGCCACCAATTTGAATGATCTCCTTTCACTATGGCAAGCTCCATGTCATAGGCAGTCAGCTCCTTTTCTGTTATGTCAACCTTTGGTGATTCTTCAACAGTTGTGGCAATATATCACCAAAAATATCACACAATGATTCATAGGAAGGTCCAGGATCTATAGAAGAAACTGGGTCACAAGATATGCTAAAACACTTGTTTTCATCAATCATCACTATCACATGACAAGATCAATATCTGTAGAAGGGGTGTTGTTCCATCTTTCTTTGTAGAATTTGGTCCGAGGTCAGATTGGGCTACATCTAATTTCTCCTCCTTGATCTGACAAGAAAAAAATAGTGTTAATGAAAGTGTTTTGGTTATTTTCATTGGTCATATTATGTACTAGCAGTATTTCAAACACATTCAATAAGGCAACTATCATAACATACAGGGGCCATAGGTCTCCTCGTTTGAAACAGCTAATCGACCGACCGACCGACCGCAAAGCAATATACCACCTCATCAAAGATGGGGGCATAACAATCCACCATTTTTGACACAATCATTTTTATTAATGGAATAAAATTATTGTGCAGACAGATATATATGAGTAAAGTACACATTTGACAGAGTAGTGGAGCCTCTCCTGGGCAGACCTCCTGAGAGCAACAACCTCTCTTTAGCCACATCATCATTTTGATACATATTGTAACCTTTAACTGTCAAGTTCACATGAGTCCAGAGCACCAGCCCCACCTTTCCTGACAAACAATAGAATTTGAACACAAGCCAAACTTGATGTTTCCCAGAGGGTGTTTCTCCAAAGAGATCGTATTGTGTTTGAAAACACCATTTATTCTAGCTTGTAATAAATTAGTTACAACCTATGTAACTAAACTTTCAGTCACAAAATAATCTATATTTACTTTATCAGTTTTAAATGTATGGCTAATCATTATATGACAATAATGTATGGGCATGTCAACAGGTTGTACTGTATTTGAAAACCATGGTTTATTTTAGTTTGTCAAAAATAATTAGTACTACACAGCACCACTCTGTAATTAGTAACAAATCAGTATCTCAGTCATTCCTGGTGTATTTGTTACTACAGTTGAAACTTGGTTTTGTCATCACAAAAATATTGATATATAAAGTTTCAACTGTACTAAACAGATAAAATTGTTCGTTTGAAGGTTGTACCTTTACGTTTCAGCAATTTGGCATGCCTGCTTATACTTCCATCAGATTGTTCCATACACACAACAGTACATACTTTCTGCTCCTTGGTTGCATATGAATGGACCAAACACTTAAATCAAGGATCTCAGGCACTGCACTCAAGTAACACCAGAAGGATCCTGAAACCTGCAATATGCAAATATGTTGAAGTGTGAATCATTTTTTGAAGTAGCATTGATTAAGGCATGGCATACTGGACCATTTCATTAAACATACAGTGGAACTCATTTACAGCAGTATGTGTATGTCAGTGGTATGAAAATGTCAGCAGCATCCGATACATGCAGTATAAGCATGTCAGTAGTATGAGCATGTCAAAAGAAAGACCATGTCAGTAGTATGAAAATGCAAGTAGTATAAGAGTTTCAGAGGTATGTGTATATTAGCAGTATGAGCATGTTAGCATTATGAGCATGTCAGAAGTATGAGCATGTCAGTAGTATGAGCATGTCAGAAGTATGAGCATGTAAGCAGCATGGGTAGGTGAGCAGTATGTGAATGTGAGCAATATGAACATGTGAGCAGTATGAGCAAGTGAGCAGCATGTGTATGTGATCTGTATGAGCATGTGAGTAGAATGAGCATATGAGCAGTATGAGCATGTGAGCAGTACGTGTATGGGAGCAGTTTTAGCAGTATGAGCATGTGAGCAATTTGAGCAATATGAGTATGGGAACAGCATGTGTATGTGATCTGTATGAGCATGCGAGTAGAATGAGCAATATGAGCAGGTGAGCAATATGAGCAATGAGCAGTGTGAGCAGTATGAGCATGTGAGCAATATGAGCATGTAAGCAATATGAGCATGTGAGCAGTATGAGCAATATGAGCATGTGGGCAATATGAGCATGTGAGCAATATGAGTAAGTCAGCAGTATGAGCAATATGAGCAGGTGAGCAATATGAGCATGTGAGCAATATGAGCATGTGAGAAGTGTGAGCGATATGAGCATGTGAGCAATATGAGCATGTGAGAAGTGTGAGTGATATTAGCATGTGAGCAATATGAGCAGTATGAGCATGTGAGAAGTGTGAGCGATGTGAGCAATATGAGCATGTGAGAAGTGTGTGCAATATGAGCATGTGAGCAATATGAGCATGTGAGCAGTATGAGCATGTGAGCAGTATGAGCATGTGAGCAATATGAGCATGTGAGCAATATGAGCAGTATGAGCAAGTGAGCAATATGAGCATGTGGGCAATATGAGCATGTGAGCAATATGAGTAAGTGAGCAGTATGAGCAATATGAGCATGTGAGCAATATGAGAATGTGAGAAGTGTGAGCGATATGAGCATGTGAGCAGTATGAGCATGTGAACAATATGAGCATGTGAACAGTATGAGCATGTGAGCAATATGAGCATGTGAACAGTATGAGCATGTGAACAATATGAGCATGTGAACAGTATGAGCATGTGAGCAATATGAGCATGTGAGCAATATGAGCAAGTGAGCAGTATGAGCATGTGAGCAGTATGAGCATGTGAGCAAGTGAGCAGTATGAGCATGTGAGTGATATGAGCATGTGAGCAGGTGAGCAATATGAGCAAATGAGCAATATGAGTAAGTGAGTAGTATGAGCGATATGAGCATGTGAGCGATATGAGCATGGGAGCAATATCAGCATGTGAGCAATATGAACATGTGAGCAATTTGAGCTCGTGAGCAGTGTGAGCGATATGAGCAGGTGAGCAATATGAGCAGGTGAGCAATATGAGCATGTGAGCAGTATGAGCATGTGAGTGATATGAGCATGTGAGCAATATGAGCAGGTGAGCAATATGAGCAAATGAGCAATATGAGTAAGTGAGTAGTTTGAGCGATATGAGCATGTGAGCGATATGAGCATGGGAGCAATATCAGCATGTGAGCAATATGAACATGTGAGCAATTTGAGCTCGTGAGCAGTGTGAGCGATATGAGCAGGTGAGCAATATGAGCAGGTGAGCAATATGAGCAATGTGAGTAAGTGAGCAGTATGAGCAATATGAGCATGTGAGCAATATGAGGTGAGCAATGTGAGCAGTATGAGCATGTGACCAATATGAGCATGTGGGCACTATGAGCATGTGAGCAATATGAGTAGGTGAGCAGTATGAGCAATATGAGCAAGTGAGCAATATGAGCAAGTGAGCAATATGAGAAGGTGAGCAATATGAGCAGTATGAGCAATATGAGCATGTGACCAATATGAGTAGGTGAGCAGTATGAGCAATATGAGCATGTGAGCAATATGAGCATGTGGGCAGTATGAGCATGTGAGCAATATGAGCAAGTGAGCAATATGAGCATGTAAGCAATATGAGCATGTTGGCAGTATGAGCATGTGAGCAATATGAGTAAGTGAGCAGTATGAGCATGTGAGAAATATGAGCAGTATGAGCAGTATGAGCAATATTAGCATGTGCGCAGTATGAGCATGTGGGCAGTATGAGCATGTGAGCAATATGAGCAGTATGAGCAGTATGAGCATGTGAGCAATATGAGCATGTGAACAGTATGAGCATGTGAGCAATATGAGCATGTGAACAGTATGAGCATGTGAGCAATATGAGCAAGTGAGCAGTATGAGCAATATGAGCATGTGAGCAGTATGAGCATGTGAACAATATGAGCATGTGAACAGTATGAGCATGTGAGCAATATGAGCATGTGAACAGTATGAGCATGTGAACAATATGAGCATGTGAACAGTATGAGCATGTGAGCAATATGAGCATGTGAGCAATATGAGCAAGTGAGCAGTATGAGCATGTGAGCAGTATGAGCATGTGAGCAAGTGAACAGTATGAGCATGTGAGCAATATGAGCAAGTGAGCAGTATGAGCATGTGAGCAATATGAGCATGTGAGCAGTATGAGCATTTGAGCAATATGAGCATGTGAGCAATATGAGCAAGTGAGCAGTATGAGCATGTGAGCAATATGAGCATATAGCAATATGAGCATGTGAGCAGTATGAGCATGTGAGCTATCACTAAAGATGATGAATACATCCAGACTTATAGCCTGACACATTTATGTAAGCACCATTCAGAGTCTTGTAAAACGAACTTGAAACTCAAAGAGTTTCAGTATGTGTATGAGACAGTCAGTCTGTGTTTGAGAGAGTCAGTCTTTGTTTCAGACAGTCAGTCTTTCAAGTCATCCCGTATGCAGTGATTTTTTTGGCAATTTTTGGGGCCGAATACAGGCCCCTTCCCCTAGCAAAATAACCTCCATTTTTCCCAAAAAAATCATATTTTTTTCCCAAAAAGTATGCATGATTTCCCCCTTTTGTGCTTGCTGGTTTTAAAGCAACAACAATATAGCTGTTTTAAAGTCAAAACAATGGATTTTCAAACTTCCAAAAGTTGTTGTAATATATGACTTAGAGTATTATCAGTATAAAATAGCAATTTATGAACAATTTTAACCAAAACAATCTTTTTTAATAATTCCGAAATTGCGCTAAATTTCCCAATTTTAAAGGCACAGGCTGTTTAATTTTGTTCAAGAAAAATCACTGGTATGTGTTTGAGACAGACAATATTAAAGTGTTTGAGACAGTCAGTATGAGTTTGAGACAGCCAGTCTGTGTTTGAGACAGTCAATAAGTGTTTGAGACAATCAGTATGTGTTATAGGCAGTCAGTATGTGTTTCAGATGGACAGTATGTGTTAGAGACAGTCAGTATGTGTTTGAGACATTCAGTGTTTCAGTCAATGTATCCAATCATCCATTTGAGACAGTCAGTATTTGTTTGAGATGGTCAGTAAGTGTTTGAGACAGTCAGAATGTGTTTCAGACAGTCAGTTATGCGTTTCGTGAAGTCAGTATGTATTTCATGAAGTCAGTATGTGTTTCGTGAAGTCAGTATGTGTTTCGTGAAGTCAGTATGTGTTTCGTGAAGTCAGTATGTGTTTCGTGAAGTCAGTATGTGTTTCATGAAGTCAGTATGTGTTTCATGAAGTCAGTATGTGTATTAGACAATCAGTATGTGTTTCATGAAGTCAGTATGTGTTTCGTGAAGTCAGTATGTGTTTCATGAAGTCAGTAGGTGTTTCACGAAGTCAGTATGTGTTTCATGAAGTCAGTATGTGTTCCGTGAAGTCAATATGTGTTCCATGAAGTCAGTACGTGTTTCATGAAGTCAGTATCTGTTTCAGACAGTCAATATGTGTTTGTGAAGTCAGTATGTGTTTCATGAAGTCGGTATGTGTTTCAGACAGTCAGTATGTGTTTCAGACAGTCAATGTGTTTCAGACAGTCAATATGTGTTTCAGACAGTCAGTATGTGTTTCAGACAGTCAATATGTGTTTCAGACAGTCAGTATGTGTTTCTGACAGTCAATATGTGTTTCTGACAGTCAGTATGTGTTTCTGACAGTCAATATGTGTTTCTGACAGTCAATATGTGTTTCAGACAGTCAGTATGTGTTTCAGACAGTCAGTATGTGATTCCGACAAGCAAGTAAGGGTTTCAGATAGCTAGTAAGTGATTCAGACATCCAGTGAGTGGTTTTGTCAATCAGTCAATTAATGTGTGTGTCGGTTAGTTCTGCCAGCCCACCCAGCCATCTTTTAGCTAGTGTCACTTAGTGCAATTAACTACTTACCTCCAATTATCATGGTAGATTTACTGTTTCACATGTACCAACTTCATTGCCAAAGTTATACCCTCAAAGTAGGAACATGGCTTTTCATTTACAGAACATATATAGTTCTCTTCATGTTTCAAAACTAAAAAAATCAATATAATATGTAATTAATATTTACCAAGATGCAAAATGCCATAAATTCTGAATAAGAGTTGTGATTTGTTGATAAGGAATATATATATATCGATATTAATACTGAATGGCTACTTAATTGATTTAAGAAATGAGTAACATTTGATAGAATACAAGGAGTCAGGGTGTCTTACCAAACTATTGAGCCCTGACATGTTGTCTTGACAATATTTCAAGGGATATAGACTCAGAGATTATAGTCTCTGATGGACTTACAAGGCTTCTAGTTTGCACCTATAGATCTATGCTTAAGTATGTTTTTATTAAGATTTATTGGCCAATGCATTTAGTCAGTGACCAATCATTGAGTGTTAAAAATATATCAGTGAGCCAGTCAATCATTTTTCTCTTACCTAAAATTACAAAGTACTAATATACATGCATGGTGTGTCGACTTCCTCCTTTTCGTCTCACTAATTGTTGAACATAACAGGAAGTAGGCACATACGCTGATGTCATTACCAGAACATATACATATCTTCAGCCATGTTACTGCAAACCTGAAAAAAATGCATATCCCATAAAATTCTGTAAAATGCATGGTTTTAAAGAGATTCAAATGAAATGCTGACAGGGGAGGTGTGTAGTTATTGCAATATGGTATGTTACAGGTCATGTGTTTTGGGTAGAGCTGTGCGGTATTACAGGCATATGTGGTATCGTTTTCCCGCGGTCTGATACCAGTAAATAAATATCGTATTTTATCAACACTATCTCAGCTTCTGATCATGTTGAATTGAAGTTACCTGTTGTAACAACAAACTATACCATACATGCTTTCCCCCATTAAAACCTCGGATGGGTGGAACAATGGCCTAGTGGTTAGTGCTCTCAACTATCAATCTGGAGCCTAGGTCCCAGGTTCGAATCTCAGTTGGCTGCACTGGAAATTACAGAAATGCTTTTCAGTGTTTCCCACCCAACTAGTTAGAAACTGGTTTGTAACCCAGAGGTTACTAAGTTTCGCATGTATAGGTGCTATATTCTGAGCACGTTAAAGAACCAAGGAGTCAATACAGGAAGATCCATGGCAATGCACCCGGATTCTTTGTATCATACAAACCATCCTTCTCTCCCCTTGAAACCACAGGTCATAGGCCAATAAGGCAGTGATAAAACCGATTTACCATGCACTACTACTGTCTCAGTCGAATGCAAAAAAATCTGAAATTGCCATGCTACTATACTTAGTACATCTAGAAACGTTTTTATCGCCAATTTTTTCTTACTGGCATTGTACATGTATATTTGAAGTTTGTGTAGTAGTGTTGGATATTCTTGTAGAAACTTAGCCATCATCCAAATTTTATCGATCGTGTTACGTAAATCCCGTGCACCGATATAATCACAAAAACCATGACTTCAACGTGCACCGTTTACGCATGATCAATTTTGGTATAAATTGCATCGAACTTTTTGTAAAGTTTGCTAATAAAAAGAAAATTACAGAAGAAATGGCATAACTTCCGGAATGAAAATGCCATGATTGTCCGAATATGAGCGAAATCAGGCCATTTGGATGCTTATGTCAGAGATATCAAACGGGAGTTTACATGATGGTTAAATTGTCTTGCACCGAACATGTCTCGTCTGGAGACACGCTACCAACACACTTGCACCATTTGCGACCACCCAAGTTCAGGTCATCCATGCGTAACAACTCTCCGACAGGAACAGTAACTCCGCGTGAACCAGCACAAGACCAGGTTCACAACTGCTGCTGACACTGCTAGACAACTTGTTAGACATCATGAATAAGTATTCAATCAATATTTGATCGATAATTGTCCTATTCACTTAAAAACAACGATTCCGAAAAAATAGCGATTTTATAAATTTTTGATCCGTTATTTTTCGGCCGCACTATATACCAAAACACTGCTCTGCACTTAACTATAGCTCTTTGTGATAAAATGTTACAGGTGTATTGATAATGGAATACAACAACATCAATTAAAAGTAGTTTGATTGCCTATCATCAGGTTGAAAAAAATATTGACAGTAGACCCAGTGTTGCGTTTCTAGATGTACTCAGTATATAATTATGTCCATGTAATTGTTTGGTGTTGAGTTGATCATTGTGACCAAGTTTCACAAACATTAGGATTAAATTGTGACCTCAAGTGTCTACACAAGCAACAACGATAGATGGGGTCAAATAGTGATCACAAAACTTACCTTCTGACAGGTGAGCTAAAAATATGCCAGACAAACAACAGTTGGCACTTCAATTTGATTTACGACTTAGACAAAAGTCAGTGCATGTAAATTAAGATAGCTAGTGCCAGGATGTTAATTAGATATCAATTTAATTTTATTATTTTCTCTTACCTTGGATTGTCAATGCACGAGTGGGTCTTAGTATAAACTTCATCCATCTTAAATTGGCTAATTATTGACTGTAACACAATCAGATTAGGTACAAACATGCCTAGCTGTGATTTACAGAACCTTTACAATCATAACCTCAGTCACATTAATGATGAATGCAAAACTGAAAAAGAATAATTATAAAACAATAACACATGCCATTCTGCAAAGTACATTTACATGATTTAATGCCATTATGATCTCGAGCTTCAAATCCTGTAAGTGGAGGCGTGTAGCAAGAGACATGTGGATTTACATGGCTTCTTGGTTTGCTCATGAGGGGTTAAAAGATTTGAAGACTAGTTATATGTAACCAGGTGAGAAAAATGTGCAACCAGACCGGGGCTCGAACCCGGGACCCTTCGCTTATAGGGCGAATGCTCTACCGACTGAGCTAGCCGGCTGCCTACACAAGTTTCTCCCCTATTAGTAATTAAATCCTATACAGACTACTACATATACATAATACAGGATAAATGGTCTCGGATTGTGGATAAATGGTCTGGGATTGTACTGACATGAATTAAATCAGAGAAAAGGTGTTCCTGAAGTTGGCTACAGCACTAAATCACATTGAAACTAGTCCCAATCGTGCTCTACCGATTCAGCTAACTGGATATCCATCCACCCCACCCTCTTAACAAATTTAGGCTCATCCACTATGTTGTGTCAAACAAGATTGTAATTATTTCCCTAAATCAAGGAAAATGTAATGGATGTGGTGTCTCAAACACTTCAGTGAATTTTGTTGCCTACCAGCTAATTTCTACACCCCTGAATGGTTGGAGCAGCAACTGTGTTTGAGCCTTAAGTCACAGGAGAGAGGTGATATGAGACAAGACCGGTAAAGCTGTATTAGTGTTAAGCCCGTCTGCATGGTCAGCTCAGTTGGTAAAGCTGTATTAGTGTTAAGCCCGTCTGCATGGTCAGCTCAGTTGGTAAAGCTGTATTAGTGTTAAGCCCGGCTGCATGGTCAGCTCAGTTGGTAAAGCTGTATTAGTGTTAAGCCCGGCTGCATGGTCAGCTCAGTTGGTAAAGCTGTATTAGTTTTAAACCCATCTGCATGGTCAGCTCAGTTGGTAAAGCTGTATTAGTGTTAAGCCCGGCTGCATGGTCAGCTCAGTTGGTAAAGCTGTATAAGTTTTAAGGGGTCCATCATTTTGAGCTGCACATGGATTACACTTTTCCGTCAGTTACTAAATTGTTGACAGCAGGCCAATATTCTTGAGCCTCAAAGATGGGAGGAATGAAGCGATGTGAGATAAGACTTGGCTGCATGGTCAAGTCACTGTCAGTCAATGTTAAAGTGCCTTAATAGAGTTTACTGTTTAGTTGGTTGTGGGTTCAAGCCTCCCACTGCACACATACTTGTTTCCTTTTTTGCAATAGTTTAATATTTCAATGTCGGGTGTTAGGCAGCAGCCTATAATGTCAGAAGGGGATGGGAGTAGAGATGCAGGGTTAGACGGCAACCCAGCTAGCTGTCAGTAGAGCGCCATTCTTGTGTAAGGGAGTGATAGGTTCAAGACCCACACCAGAGACACCTTTTGTCCTTTTCCCTTAGTTTACTTTGATACATAAACCCACTACAGTACACAGTACAAAATTATGACACACATTGATTAATTAGAAGACAAACATTTAACCGTACAGCAAAATGATATAGAATGCATGCAATGCACCACTACAGTACAGGAGATGAAATTTACTGTTTCCATTCATCAATCTAAGCTTGCCCGATCGGGCAATGTTACCAGCCTGTTTAAATGCTTTTGGTATATTGTACCATGTGTCATCAGTGTTGCATATCGTTATACAGTCGAATACATAGATATATAATCTGAATTTCAGAAAATATGCCTGGGTCGAAACGTTTTGATGACGAAAAACGCCTCCTTCTAAAAACGAAAGTTTGACTATTTCAGGCATATCTAGAAGCTTAAATGTACGGGTAATCATCGCTGTTTTAATTGCATCACTGAACGATATAAACTTAAAGAATGATTGTAAAAATAAAGGCCAGATATAATTAACATTTAAAATGTGCCTCCTCGAAACTTTCACAATCACGGCAAATCGACTCACTTATCACTAATCAGGGTCGATTCACAGTATTTAGACACATTTCTGAATAAAAAAACATTCTAGATGTAGGCAAGTCGAAATGTTTAATCAATATGCACCGTTGGTGACTATTCATATTCACAAAGAGTGATACAAATCCGCATTACAAATACATATTTCTTTACTTACCTCAAAACAATATGGCGGGATTCCAATCATTATGGAGCACACTTTCCGCCAGGCACATTCCGTACCTATTCCCGTAGTCAGCACAGCATGTATTCTGGCTCGTAGCCTATCATGGTATCATGTTGTCCTTACGAAGCGAGTAACCCCATACCATGAGGTTACATGGTAAATATCAAGCGAGTAACCTCATACCATATGGTAACATGGTATTACCATGTCTCTTTTCGAGCCGCGTAACCCGACAACTTAAGACCCTCTTCAAGCGTGTAACACCAAACGTATCGGGTGACTTATAAGCTATATACGTTCCTGACTACACTAATGTCTTACATATGGCACTGTGTTCTCGCCATTCGTCTATCAGATGAGATCACAGATCACAGATCACAGATCACAGATCAGATCAGAACAGAACAGAACAGAACAGAACAGAAAAAACATTTATTCTGAACACAAATATTAAATATGAGGATATTACAAAACAGACATCAGACAAAGTTATAAATATGCATGAACAGTTAAATGTTGTGGACGATGTGAGACTACTAAAAATATTTGAAAATGAGCTGATGTAACAAATGCGCATTTGCAGGACTTGTAAAACAGTAACGTAATTCAATCATACCGAGATCTAATGATTGCTATGGCTTCCGGTAAAATTCGCAATGTTTTCTGTTATATGCATTCATGTATTTGCTGACGATGAATTCACTGAAATGTCGGGATAAAGGAAGTAATGTTCATTTAATACCAAACTAAATAAGCAATATTTGTTTTTTATAAGTTATAATTCCGAAGACATGGATGTTACCGAAATCAATGGTTCGTACCATGATACGACGCAACGGGGGGAGTTTAGTGCATGGAACGACACGTTAGTGTAATGTGAATGGGGAGGTTGCGATGCGAACGTGTACGACTACTTGTACGTGTAGATATACCCGTACATAAACATGCATATACGTACACGTTGCAATTAAAATTTGCTTGCGAAACACGACGTGTGCGTGTAGAATTACATGACAGTTGTTACATGTTATTTTCGTGAATCGATAATGATTGTTTATATTAACTCAATGAGACCATGAGCGATGAAATATTGGGTTTCCCGTGCATACGCATGCTTCTGTGACATAACACTCACTATATTATCGTTTGTCATACGTGCGTTACTTGTAGAAACAAGATATACTTGGATGACGAAATGCCTAAAAATAGTATTCACGTAGACGTGCAGGTTACACCTTGACTTTTTCAACCTCTCTATATGGAACGACATGCTGGGATATTGCGAATGTATAACGCGACAACACGATGGGATAATTTGAATGAACAGTTGAAAGACACTTTGGGATGCTGCAAATGCACCATGAAACGACGCATGTGATAATGTGAACACTCCCTTTGGGCGACAAGCTGGGATAACGCAAATGAACGATGGGACGGCACGTTGGAATATTGCGAATGCAGCAAATGTCGAACCTTTGGGATTTGGCGAATACACCATATGACGACGCGTTGGGATAATGAAAATGCACCATTGAACGACACATTGGGATAATGCGAATTAACCATGGGACAACACATTTAGATAATGCGAATGAACCATTGAACGACACGATGGGATAATGTGAATGCACCATGGGACGACACGATAAGATAACCGGAATGAATCATGGGACGACACGACAAGATGGTACAAATACACCATGGGACGACACGATGGGATACCTGGAATGAATCATGGGACGATACGACGAGATGGTACGAATACACCATGGGACGACACGACAAGATGGTACGAATACCCCATGGAACGACACGACGAGATGGTACGAATACACCATGGGACGACACGACGAGATGGTACGAATACACCATGGGACGACACGACCAGATGGTACGAATACACCATGGGACGACACGACGAGATGGTACGAATACACCATGGGACGACACGACGAGATGGTACGAATACACCATGGGACGACACGACGAGATGGTACGAATACACCATGGGACGACACGACGAGATGGTACGAATACACCATGGGACGAGATGGTACGAATACACCATGTGACGACAGGACCAGATGGTACGAATACACCATGGGACGACACGACCAGATGGTACGAATACACTATGGGACGACACGACCAGATGGTACGAATACACCATGGGACGACACGACCAGATGGTACCAATACACCATGGAACGATACAAAGGGAAGAAACTAAGTAATGCATCATGGGATGTTGCCAATAAGATGAGACAGGACTGGAACGGAGAACCGTATTATTATGTTCAGATAACATTTTATAGCTGGAATAAAACATATTAATGCAAGAACAGCATTATTGGTGTAATCCAAACCGTAAATATCGGATTGTCAGATTATATTTCACGTAATTACTCTCTATAATGCTACATAAACTGTCAACAGAGAAGTGTTAAGCATTTAGGAAAAACTCACTTATCGCTAAAAGCATTGATATTCAGTTTGTTGAACCTCTCTGGTCGGTGTGTTGGTATTTATGTACAGTGAGTACACAACATACACATTATGACACATGTAACATATATAACAGACAATAAATGTCACATTGTCAGACATAATTCTAGAATAACCGTAAAAGATAATAATTATAACAGGACATTTGTTCAGACATTTGGCATAACAAAACAATACAAGCCAGAGACATACATAGAACAATATATATATTTATTTTTTTTTTCATGAAACCACAGGAACTTGCATTTATTTTAGTAGTAAAGTAGGCCTAGTGAAAAAAAAGTTTTTCAATTTTTTTTTTTTTCAAATTATAAATGCAAGTTCCTGTGATGAAACTCAATGTTTCCAGCATGCGGGAATATTCCCTCTATGGGGTTTCAAACTTTATTCGTCGGAATCATATTTTAAAGCAAAAATGGTCATAGCATGTTCCAAAATCGGTATTTTCCATCAACATACGGGCCACAATATTGCAGCTCTTGTGACCTAATTGATTATTTAACCTGAACCAGTTAAACAACTTTAAAAGAGAATAAAACGCTGAAGACCTAGTTATAGTTGCCAACAATCCCTATAAAATTAACGAATAACAGAAAATTGTTCAAATCTGCAGCCGCACATACCATTTGATGGTAGTTTAAAAAATTGAACATTATCAGATAACTCGTGTATTTACATATAGAGATGTATACACGACAACCTATGTGGACATGGAGAGCAGATAAGCGATATAAAACCGAGGGGTTGACTCAAAGGAATTTTAAAATGAAAATTATAAAGGGACATAGCTACTAAATGTCATTTTTGCTACCATGTCTAATTTCCGTGAAAGTGTTCATGTATTTTACCAAAAAGACAAATTGAATATATTCTTATCAAAACTGTAACCATGGTTATGATTGATTGATTGATTGACTGACCTGATTTAATTTGGTTGGGTTCGAGTTTTTTAGTTGAGTTGAGTTGATTTTTTATTTGAGTTGAGTTCAGTTGAGTTTTTGAGTTCAGTTGAGTTTTTGAGTTGAGTTATTGAGTTGAGTTGAGTTTTTGAGTCGAATTGAGTTGAGTTTTTGCATTGAGTTGAGTTTTTGAATTGAGTTGTGTTTCTGAATTGAGTTGAGTTTTTAGTTGAGTTAACTTGAGTTGAGTTGACTTGAGTGGAGTTGACTTGAGTGGAGTTTTTGAGTTGAGTTTTTGAGTTGAGTATTTGAGTTGAATTGAGTTTTTGAGTCGAGTTGAGTTTTTGCAATTGAGTTGAGTTTTTGAATTGAGTTGAGTTTTTTAGTTGAGTTAACTGGAGTGGAGTTATTGAGTTGAGTTGAGTTTTTGAGTTGAGTTGAGTTTTTGACTCGGGTTGAGTTGAGTTTTGAATCGAATTGAGTTGAGTTTTGAGTAGAGTTGAGTTGAGTTTTTGAGTAGAGTTGAATTGAGCTTTTGAGTAAGTTGAGTTGAGTTAGTTGAGTTTTTGAGTTGAGTTGAGTCAGAGTTAAGTTGATTTGGTCGATTCGATTTGGTTGATAAGATTTTGATTAGATTTGATTATAGTCCATAGCATTGGTCTACGACTGTTTCTGACACCCTCGCAGACTTTCAGGAATTTTTGTGCAAATTGGGAAAATGGTATTTTACCTCTAGGGACCATAATTTCGAATTAACTTCTGAATAAACTTCTGAATAAATTTCGAATATTAAATTTCCATTTAACTTTTAATTTTTTTTTTTTTATTTTTATCCTTTGACATGATTACAATAACAATATATTAAAATCACGCAAATACGTAAGTTTTTGTTAGCACATGGTCATTTCACGGAAATTAGACCTGGAGCCAAATTGACATTTCGTGGCTCTACCCCTTTATGTATGTGCCGAGTTTGTAAATAAAGATATATACTATCCGACCAGGGATACCTGACAGTGACGTCACACTGTGTTTACAATCCAATGTTTACTTTATTAATTGTTCTACAAAAATGTGGATTATCATTATATTTCTTTACCTATAATCTCAATATGATATCGTAGTCGAGAGGATAACGGGGCAGTATTAGTAGTTGAAAGGTATCGAGTTCGAACCCCGTCAGCGTAACTTTTTCCCGCTCGTTACTATTTTGCAATTGAATACAAATTATGTGTGAAAAATGAATTACATCTTTGTCATTTCACTAGACTTAAGATGGCTAATTTGAATGGCTAAGAACGTGTTTTAGATTATTGTAGTGAGTCTCTTTTTAAGAATAATGAGAAAGCAGAGTCTGTTCTAAACGTGTTTTAGAGATAATGTGATTTTTAAGAGCTTTTATTAATCATAAGGCAAAAGAATATTTTCAAATTCGTTATTGTATTAAATCATTAAATATGTTTCCCGTATATTGTACAAAAAATACATTCATATAGTTTGTCTACCACAAGCTTTGAACTTGGACCACCTGTGTGAGAAGCAACCTACACATCCACAGGACCAGGTTTTGTTTGGGCTATTAGAATTGATAAGGACATACTTCTATATAATAAAATCATTAATCCGTTGGGGATATACCCTGATTATTTATAGATTGTTGACAAAATGACGTAACTGTCAAAAATTGTTGGTCGGATAGTATATATATAAATATGTTATTTTCAAGTTCCTTTGAGACCACCCCTCGTTTTTAATCCGCTCATCCGCTCTCCATGTTCACATCGGTTGACGCGTATACATCTCTTATATAACAATAAGTATTGTACAACAAGTTTGGGTGTGTATTACAGTTAAACGAAAAAAGGCACGTTTCTGTAGCGTAAAATATCTGTGTTTTTGTTACGAAGAATATTAATTAGTGTTTGTAACTGAGCTATCAATTAGTGTTTGTAACGGAGATGTGTCGCGTGCTGGGCGTACGAGAATGTTTGCAGATATGCTGTGAATGTTTTGATATTTCCACGCTTCCAATTGAATTAGGACAGAGATAATCTTTATTAAAGTCTCATCAATGTACATTCTTACAATATTTACATTACATATTTGAACAATTATAAAAGTACTTTGCCGCTCCACACTGGAGCTATAAGAGACTAGATAATTCATATATACATATCAATAAAAACAGAACTACATTCTTGCAAGGGAACATATGGCCCATATTCACATGTCGGTCCTCCACTCCAACTCGACTCACACTAACCTAAGGTAGCCTCAAGTGTAGCTGGAGTGACGGTCGAGTTAGTGAAGGTCGAGTGGAGATTTGGTATTCACATGGGTAACTCACCCTCGACTTTCCTGAGTGTGTGACCGTTATAATATACGTTAGGATATTACACTGTACAAACAATCTGTGCTTTATTATTGAATTGGTTGGTTGGGTTTCGATGCATTTTCGTAATGTATACTAACACAGTCAAATTATAATTTTGATGATTTTTTTAATACATTCTTTATTATTTCCTTGGCACCTTCATTTGAATAATCACAAATAGAGAGTATGATTATTGTAATGATGATAGTGGATCAGTTAACCTAAAACTTCGATGTAATTAACGTTAAATGAACGTATATATTTACAAAACATTTATGCAAGACAATGCGTACGAGTTTTAAATGAATAAAGGATGATCATATCGAAGAATACACCATACGAAATGCCGTATGTTTTCGGCATGGACTCAATATTAAATAGTATATCACGTCAATATTAATTCCACCGACCGTCAAGCAGATAATGGCATGTCAATAATTTAGAAGTCAGATGAGATGAACTTAGTTTGCTTTTATAAACAGCTTGTCAGATGATTTTGTAAACTTATTACTACACGTACATCGTTCAGACCGTTCCGGGGAAGCCCGACAACTAGAAAGCCATAATTCCTAGAATGTCATTTAATAAGCGACATGTATAAAATATAATTTACATATTATAGCTCTTGGTTTTAGGTTGATTATGAAACAAGTTGGTCCAACCTTGAACTAATATTAACCATCCTCGACACCTCATGTCCGAGTTTATCCATCGTCACAATGGAATTGATAAACATAAGAGAAGCCAGCTTTCGCTTATTATGCTAGACATCTTACAAGAGAAATACTAATAACATTTCGTTTTTAGCATAAAGTGACCCCGGATCGAACCCGGTGCTTCCCACATTCAAAGCGGACGCTCTAACAGTAGGCTATCGAGGCGGCACTTGGACTCATGAATGGTTGCAAATAAGAAAAAATAATGCACATCATCGGTATGTGTTGCAAGTTAGCACGTTTTTTTCTTTATTTAAATAGTTCAGTTATCTTCATATCAACACTGGACGGAATTAAAAATAATGATATGGCAAAGAATAAAAACAATATAATTTCATTGTTATGCTCCATATATAAATAGCATGCATTGAATTGACATCGCGGTAAGATGACTAAATTTTAATTCCAGCTACTTTATACACTTATTACAGTAACTTTGTTTGTCCAAATAATATACTTTTAGATAACAAATTATAAATAAAATAGTTATGGTAATATATTTATCAAACCCACACGATCGTAAGAATTTGTTGTCTAATTTAATTTGAAAATACAATAGCTTTATTACTTCAACATTCATGCGCTAAATCGGTATGCACGTAACCACATTTGAGTGTAGCTATGGAAGTTTTACAAGAATTTCACATTATCCATGCTTTCTAAGGAATTGCTCATGATCTGGGACATTTCTAAGAGGTATAACCATCTCCTCAAATTCTTCTTCCTATAGTGGATTGTCTATTTTAGTTAGTGACTAACTTTGGTATTCACTTACATTCCATTAAGTGTGGTTGGAGTCGAGGTCAAGTCGACGTTTCGCTCCCTCGAAAATTCCTCACTCAGTCGAGTCAACTCCAGCTACACTTACCGTTGTGAATACCAATTTCTAGTTAGGTCGAGTTCACACTCAAACGCACGGACGAAACGATAATTAAATTTGGATTAACTCAGTGAGTGAGAGTGGAGGAGAGGATGTGAATATGGCCCATAGTCGCGCAAAACGTAGTCTGCACAACCATAAAACAGAATTAAACAAATAAAAATTTACATGATACTTCACCAGACATTTTAGCGGGAATTATTCGCACATTCTTGTAAAGTGTGTCCAAAACAAGCTACTCGAAACCAGTTTTATGTTGAAATAGTAATAGAAGCATCTTCTAGTATCCGTCATACATTAGGTAAATAAAACACCAGTAATGGGATAAACATTTCAAAATTTAACATAATTATAGCAGCCAAAATATTTTATGTCTCGGTGTTGATTGAAAACATTATATCAATGGTCGCAACTCCATAGCGAAGTCAATAAGTTGATAAAGATAATAAAATGCCTTGAACAATTATGTTAACTTAACTTGCAGTATTCAGCAATTGCACTCAGAATTCTTGATAATTTATCGATTGAGCCTGTACTCAAAACGGTCAATAATTGTGTCCGGGGAACTTAATCAATTGTGAAAACCCTATCAAATCAGTGGAAATGTCGTATTTTGTCACCCCTCCCCTGGAAGACACACGTCGCCACAAAGGTCGCATCCTACCACTACTTATTTACGATCAATGCAAATCGTTTAAAAGAAACAATGTTAGAACTTACGAATCTTACTTCCGTTTTACGTAGCATTAGTTAAACTAAACGAAAATAAAAAAATGTAAAAACAGGAGAATATGTGTGACTTGAGGGTCCATAGAATACATGTAGTATAATGTTATTCACGACGGCAGTGTAAACAAGATTAAAAATGACGAAATACTATACAGTTTGTCACGCGTATGATCAGCATTGGCCTTGTTGTGCTACTACTGCTAAGGACAAATGTCAGCGTTTCCAAAACATGTTTAAAGGTCTGCCTTATCGTGATGTTGTAATTTTCAAGCTGCTGTTAATTACATTAGGTAAAAACGTATAATTCATATTGATATTCTAATGACTCATACTTAGAAAGAAACACAAAAATGTTTCATTCAAAGATGGTTTTCTCAAGCAATAAATAAATTCTACTTTACATAATGTTTCAATGAATACAGAATGCTTTTACCATGTCAGTAAAAGTAATTAAAATGCAAATTCTGAGGGATTTGTCTCAGATAATTTCGAATAAATGGTTGATTTAAATAAATGTAGAAGAATTTATGTGAGATTCGATGTTACTCCAAACTTGAACTAACGCAGTAGATATTTTATAGTGTGCATTCGGCTAAGTATTAAAAAACCTCACTAGCGGAAAATATGTAAAACTAGCTGGCTGGCAGGTGGAATGTATAGGATAGAAAACGAGTGGGGCCGTCTATACGATATAGACACGAGCGTAGCGAGTCTTTCTATCTGACTTAGACCATGTGGTATGCCATACATTTGTACTTAGCACAACTAAAAGCACAGCATTATAAAAATCAAATACGAAATAAACGTGATGTTTTTTATCTTTGTATGAAAATGAGCTGCTAAGCATGAATATTTCGTGACAAATTTAAACGCAGGCCAGTGGTAGAACGTCCGCTTTGGGTGCAGAGGGGTTGATCGTGGCATATTAAAGACGAAATAAAACATACCCAAAGATATTCAATTTTAGACGTCTAGCACAAAAATGGAAAGCTATTTTTGCCTCTCTCCAACTGGCATGTCGAAGCCATCGTGATTGGAATGAGGTGTCGAGTATGTGAGAACTTTCAATTGACCTAAGATGAATTATTACCGGGTATAACTATTGATACGTATACATATATGGTTAACTACAAAATGTTTTTTTCTGCATGTCGATGTGAAATTATACTCAGAAATGGCGAATACATGTATGGGATGCTTGATGCAGATACATGTACCGTTAAATAATAGAATGTTAGATGTTTCAACTGCTACATGTATTTACGTCGGACTGCACGAAATGTCAGTTTAATGTGCCTTACGTTTGATAAATGACATCAAGATGTCGTAACACTGCTTTTGTTCATATTAAAAAAAATGGAAGAAAACGCTAAACTACCTTGACGTTAATGTCTTGATAGAGAGATACAAAAAAGGAAATTAAAGTGTTTTTTCTTCACGAAGACGATGAATATTTTAAGAATCAGAACTTTTTTCCTTCAGCGTGGTTCAAGTAAAAGCAAAGTCCCGCGACATATGCCGATAAACATTTCTTCAAAGAGTCGCGATGATAGCTACATATTTTTAAAAAAATGTTGGACGCCAATTTAATCTTTCCATTCCAACTGTCAGCCAAATTCGCCAGTTTAACATATTTACCACTAGAGAGCCTGGTTGAATTATTGCGTATAGGAAGGGAAATGTCAAAGCCTTAGCCGCTGTCAGCCAATCAGGGACTCGTATTGCCGTGGTAAATATTACAGAGACTGCGTTGTAATACCGTCTATTAAAATCGAGAAAAAACGCTCATTTAGATCGGGAAATTCGTCCATTTAAGTCGAGAAAATCGTGCCCAATCGACAGGATTATTTATATACTCAGCGCATTTAATAACGCAGCATATATAAAATCCATGGTTCCTAGCATAAATAAATAAAAATGCACACGGATGGAAAGTTAACAACAATAAGCTATATTTTTCGTAAATTCTGAAAATTACAAACATGCTGTTAATCCACAATACAGAATGTGTTGTATACAGCCTGATTTCTTTCTATATGCATTCAGAAACCGGTATAACATTATTCAATTAATTTTTGAAAAATATGATTCTTGTCATTTAACGGCAAATTCGAAGTAGGTCTCCATGTACGACGTATACATATTATGGGAACGTGTTAAACGGCTAAACGAGGAGGCTTTCTGTCAATTGATATAGAGAGAAACGAAAATATATGCGCGTTTTAAAGTTTAATCCTAAGAGGTATATTTGTGTCATCTTCGGTAATGTTGCAAACATAAGATGAATGGACTGCATGGTGCACGGAGAACGGATTTGAGAAAGTAATCGCAATTTTATTGCTTTAAACCGATTTTGGTAGAGGGGAGACGAACATTTGCTGATTCTGTCCCGTGCGGCTATCCATTGTCCATAGTAAAGAGAAAATAACCCAATTACCGTATTAATGGACATTAGCTTTTAAGAAGATTGATAATATCTCAATTTTAATCAAACGAGGAAGAGAATTCTTCTACGTAGTTCGTGGTTTTGTTTGATAGTTTTTGTCGTTCTGGCTTTCTTACTCCTCTTTTCAGCATTTCCCTTTCAGCTATATAATAACACGCCGCCCAGTAGATCCGACAGATTTGTCTTATTCGATAGGTTGCGTGATGATATCATAGTATACATCTGACACGAGTCACGTATGTCAAGCACGAGATGCGACACATCTTCGTTACAAAACGCCGACTATTAATCTCCGTAACACAACACTAGTTAATATGTACGTAACAAAACACTAATTAATAGGGAGGTTGCGATGCGAACGTGTACGGCTACGGGTACGTGTAGCAACCCGTACATGTATAGGTACACGTTTCTAATAAAATTGACTTGCGAAAGACAACGCGTGCGTGTAACATCACATGACCGTTGTAACACGATTTCTTCGTGAATCGATATTGAGTGTTTATATAAACTCAATAAAAACCACGTGCGAAGAATCATTGGGTTTCTCGTGCAAACGCATACCTGTGTGACATAGTACACATTTTATTTTCGTCTGTCACACGTCGGTTACCTGTAGAAACTACACATACCTGGATGACGAAATACTCAAAAGTAGTATTGACGTACACGTACACGTTACACGTTGACTTTCGCAACCTCTCTAATATCTCTGTAACAAAACACGTCTAATTAATATATACGTAACAAAACACTATTCAAAACACGTATTATTAAGTTAAAACTAAATTACCGTAACCTTTTTCGTTTCAGTGTATACTGTTAACATAATTATGCTCATATGAAATGATATACACCTTGACCTAAATTAATTATTACTATATTCCTGATAACACAAACTCCCTGCATGATTAAGTATATATCATATATCCAGCGATACTTATGATACTGCGATAATTATGTCGAATTTGAGACGTTTGAACTGCATTAGTACAACATTAGCTTACACGCCCCTTCTTCGGTGTCTGTATTGTACCACTTGTCGCTGAGTTTAGGAAGAGAAGTGAGTACAGGTTGAAATCAAAATTCCATGAATATGATTAGGTCACCGGTCCTTAAATGTGACCACAAAATTATTGAACACAATGGTGACAAATTAGCATAAGAAGTTAAATTAAAGATAAATTGTCTGAAATAAGTCTGAATTTAGTAATTACAATTTATTAACATTTTATGACTTGATTTTTTTCCAAATTTCCCTATACTCAGTAGGGTGTCTCGATATATTCCATAGATGGACATACATTTTCATTCTTTCCTTTAACTTATCTTTTTACATTTCAGTTTCCCAATACTGTGCTATCCTTGATACTGGAGTAAGACATAACGTTTAACCTTTATCAATTGTGGTCTCCTTAAATCTCGAAGCATTCATCAGCGTAGGATAAAAATATAAGTTAAGTTCTATTAAGGTTTCAATTGACCGATATTGAGACGAGATATGGCCCTTTATGTCTTCAAATGTGATTCTGACCAATATTGTTTGAAAGCCCCATACTGGCTGTCGACCACCAAATCCAGACGACCACCAATCCGGACAGACTCAAAAACGCTTGATTGTGGCCATTGATTTTGATCATCTGTTGTCAATCAATAAGACGCTCGATTTTTGTCAACACTACGAAGTAGCAACGATTAAAGTTAACTATTTTACGAGAAATGTCGCATTTATGTTCGTCTGTACTCGCGAAGCTTGTTTACATTACGGGGGAAGTCGAAAATTGCATAGCTGCGCATGCGCAATACTTCTGCGCAGCCCCGAAATGTAAACTACGGTCCTTCTGCTAAATGTCAGGTAAGCCGATGAGATGTTTTGTAATCAGTTCAACCAGGAAAATATAGCTTTAATAAATACGTGCAGAGTTTCGAAACATCGTACAATGCCATTTTGTATCAAAATGCCCGCTATGAAGAGTGAATCGTTTAAAATTTTACCGCTAAGTTTCGATCGATATTTTTCCAATATTCACGGGAGATAAATCCTACAAATTTTGCACAAACCGTTCATTGGTGCTTTCCTTTGATTTATTACACAGTTTAATTAGATATTCAACGCCTTTTTCGCAATAAAAAACGCGACAACACGTTGTCCGGATTGATGGTCCTGTTGGACTTAAAAATGAGGTGATGTGGTGACCCCTACAACGACCCTCAAAAATGCACTTGAGCTATTTTTAGAAGTAAACACACTAGCTCTTCAGTTCAGATACGAACCTAGCTTTGTTCAGTTGAAATTTCAATGACTTGATTTACACATTTCTCGAGTTATCGTGAAAAATATGACATAAGTGTTCGGATGTAGGACGCCTGCCAGTAGATGGAGCATTCGCGTCTACTGGATACATCAAGTTATATATTGTTCGGTGTATGTCTCAGGCTTCCATTTCTTTATTATTTCATCAGTCTGGACAAATGACGTGCTGTATTGTCTATTATGGTTATTCTAGAATTATGTCTGACAATGTGGCATTGATCGTCTGTTATAAGTGTTACATATGTCATAATGTGTACATTGTGTAACCACTGTACGTAGCTACCAAACAACCACCAGAGAGGTTCACCAAACTAAATATCAATGCTTTTAGCGATATTTGAGTTTTACATAAATGCTTTACACTTCTCCGTTGACAGTTTATGTAGTATTATGGCAGAACAATACGTTAAATATAACCTGACAATCTTGAATTTAAGGGTTGGATTACACCAATAATGCTGTTCTCTCATTAATATGTTTTATAACAGAGCATAAAATGTTAAATCCACATTAATCCACGATGTTCCATTGCATGGCTGTGTAATCTCATTTTCATCGTTGAATCAAGTCGTCCCATGGTGCAAACGTATATTTCATTCATATCGTGCTGCCGTCCTTGTCCGATGCTTAATCATCTATTTCCTTACGACATCACTGGTATTACACGCTGTTCATGGAATATTTCCCCTCGTCGCTAACTAATGGCGGGAGAACATTTACTGTCTGACTCATATTATTAAATGTAAGACAATAAGGCAAATACACTTTTCGTACGCCTATATCCGATTTAGTAGGTACCTACTAATTCGAATTAGGTGGGACCTCTATTCGATTTAGTAGGAACCTACTATATAAGAGTTTTGACCCTGGAACCTACTTATTCGATTTAGGTGGAACCTCAGAACTAGAATTTATACTTTCGCGTACAAAAGGGTAAATATTAGTCATTTAGTACCTACTAAATACGAGTTTTGACCCTAACCGTACGCCATAAAGGAAGACATACGATTACCAATCCTAACTTGCTGGTAACTTTCTTCCAGTACTCAAACCTTAGTCCAAAAAGGATATCGTAACTATTCTGCCAGAGGGGACAACATATAATGTTATTCCTTTTTTGTTAAAATTAAACTTAGCGTTTCTGCTGTACAAAACAATGAAGTTAAGGATATATATCTATTACAGAATTACAAGAACAACAGCTGAAGTACGAATGTGTAAAATTTGACGAGCTTGTAGTTTGTAACAATTATATTGGACAATATATCAATCAACAGTCTAGACATACAGTATCATAAAAAACAATAGTCAGGGCATTTGAAGCAAGTTTATGTGAACTAATGTCATATCTTGCATATCGGGAAACAACTAGTGAACACCTAGACAAAACTTGGAAAATACCTTCAAACAATGACTACGTTCATTACTATAATTACAAGAGGGCATAACGAACGTATACGCAAATGTTTAGAAACACATAGAAGCAAGAAAGAGAATAAGAAAACAGTAAACTAGACGGTTGATTTTGATGCCTTACTATATGCCACTTCCCAAACATTGTGTCAATGGATAAATTGGATAAATCATGGTCCAAATATTACATTGCCATGTATTTGCGGACAATTGTGTTTGTTGATCATATTAGAAACAATAATAAAAGTTACATGCAATGGAAGACATAAACGAAAACATCTTCAAAGTAAGCATTAGCTTTAGTAATTTTAAGTCTATATGCTATGGTGAAGTTATTGACCAAAAACCAATATTCAACTTACAATACTTCAAAAACGGAGAAGGTAGTCAATTTTCATTCCCTTCTTCTTCTTCTTCCATTTTATTTGCAGGGCCCACTCTGGGGCATTGTCGCAAATTTAACTTTTTTTTTCTTTTTTTTTGTCTGTCAAGGGCAGACTTTTATCAACGGAGAGACAGATTTGTGAAACAAGGAATCCGGGTGCGTTACCCTAGCTCGTTTCGAATAGATTCCTTGGTTCTTTAACGTGCCCGGTGTATAGCACCGATACACGCGAGACTACCTCTGGGTTTCCAACCAGTTCATCTCTAGTTGGGTGGGAAAACACTGAAAAGCGTTTCAGAAATGACCAAGTGCCCCGGCCGAGATTCGATCCAGGTACCTCTCGATCAGTAGTCAAGTGGGTTATCCACTCGACCACCATGCCACCCACATTGCGCTCTACACATTGTCAAAATGTGTAATTTTTTGTGCTTAATTAAAGCGAGACTCGAAACGATGATCGAATCCAGGAATATGTTCGCTGACAGAATATCTGACAAAGAAGGCTTTGAATTGTGTCAGAAACTCGTGATGCTTTTACACGAAGGTGCATATATGCTTTTGAACTGTCCAAAATATCGCATGGCTTGTGCGTACATGTATTTCGGGTTTCTCCCGGTGAATTTAATCGCTTGTCAGAAAGGAGAAGGTTTCTTGAAATAGTGACTTTCAAAATTAACCAGTCTATTAAACAAGACGTTTCCCAACAGATGTTGTTTGATGAACGTCGTTTCACTTTTCACGGTGACGTTACGCACGAAACTGGTACATAAAAACGTTGCGTCAAAAAACGACGTAAATGTCGACTTTTGCGTGTTTGTTTACGACGTCCAACAGTTAAGTTTATACTTTGATTCAATGGATCGCGCATAAGAAGATCATTATATATTGAGGGTATTCTATACGCATGTGCTCTCTTTCCCTCTCTCTCTCTCGCTCTCTCTCTCTGACAACATTTTTGTTTTGAAAATGGCGGCATGTTATGACAATACCCGACTATTCCCGTATCATTAGAAATCTACAGAATTACTTCAAATAATCGGAATCGGTATCGAATAAAGCTATATTTTTTATAGAATTGTCGATAATATAAACAGTATTAATTATTATTATTGTTAATATTATTATCGACAATAAATATATTACGGCTCATACATTTTGGACAAACGCTATTTGTAATGCAATAAATTCGTCATACATGTACTAGTAAAAAACGTCGTATGGGACATTCCACTGGACAAATCTGACGCTTGAAAAATCGCATTAAAATTTAAAGCATGTGAAAACAAATTACACAGCACGGTAGGTAATAGTCTACCATTTAATACTTCAAATAATTAAAAGAATTAATTTAACGGCGCATATTTGCTCACCATGAAGCGTAATGCAATGTGTATACCGCGAAACAACGACGAAAATGAATATTTTCGTTATATGGGACATTTTACTGGACAATTATAACATACTATAAAATGTGCATATACGTATTAGTTCTAGGACAAAATACTACAGTAAACACGTACACATGTTACCATTTTGTTATATTTTAACAATTTTTCTCACCCGAATACATGATCCTGATTATCTTAAATTTTAATAAACGATCACCGTATTTCAGTCACCAAAATGACGTAAAAACGTTCATGGGACATTAGTCTTCATTTAGTTTATTTGTCATTTTCAAGCAATACGGTTAATATTAATACTAGTTGCTTAACACAGAATATATGCATATGTATTCAAAATCTACTTCATTGAATTTTTACCGTATGAAATTGTAATTATATATACATTTTTTTTCAAATACATTGCGTTGTACCGTCCGTTGTGACGTCATTATAACGTTGGGACAATTCCAGTTTACGTGTTTATAAATGAAATAAAATTCACAGTGATGACAATACCTAAAATAACTAGTACCTTATTGTGCGGAAATATATTAGGTAAAAAAGCATTAAAACAATAGTGTCATTGTATTTATTAGTGATAGCTAAAATTTGTTTTTTCTATACCTATTCTTGCATTGGTCTTATTTGTGACATCTGCTGACAGTTTCCTAAAATCACGGCCAAACGCTTATTATTTGCATATGATGTTCGCGGACATGATGTCACGTCGTTAGGTCATCGTAATACAACTTGACGAAGTTTTGGCGATTTTTGATAAAAAATATCGACACAGCATGTTTATGCATCCCGCTGTCTTGCTTTGGACGCAACGTGTGACAACGTTTTTTGACGTCACTTTCTTTTGAAAACATAGTATATAATTCTTATAAAAAACGATATTCTTTAAATATGTACATAAGAACGAAGCTCCATGTATGCTCTTTCTGTCGATATACAGGACTTTATAGTAGTACGTTATTTATATGAATTAGGCACACTAATTCCAGGCATTGCGTTCGATTTATCGAAAAGACACCAGTTTCGTGCGTAACGTCCGGTGTACTCTGTTCAACGTTTGCACATAAATGGTTATTCTTTACGACAACTTGCAATCAGTTGCAAAGGGATTTTGTTGCCAGATTGGCATGAACTGTTATCATGAGCAACGAATCTAGATACTTCCTTTGAAGTTATCTTCGAAAGGTTAATACACTACCTGTCATAATTCGGAGTGTATACCACACGTTTCTGAACAGAACTTGAGTATAATTCGTGGTACTGTCCTTGTAACAATTATTGGCCTATGAATGAACTGTTTCTTACGGTGACAAGAAGACAACCAGTAAAGCCTAGGTCCTACCGAGCATTGATTGCCTCAGCGATGTACTCCCAATTGAAATTTATTAGCTAGCAGGACATTGGGAACATGTTTCTCGTGGTCTAGGAAGTCATGACATACTGTGTGATATCGGAAGGAATTGTGAAGATTGTGTGTATATATAGTATACATTATATGTGTAATACACCATGCGTATTACTAATTTGGCATGAACTAAAGCAATCCTTAAACCTTGAACATATTCAATTCTGAACGTTGATGTATCACTTTTGACTGCGCGTAGGTAGGTTAAACATATATATATATATTTCAGCAACATCAATCAACAACAACTTTTATCAAAGTAAAAACTTTAGCAAAGATGCCTTAACCACTAGAAACAGAGGTAGCGATTCACCGACCACACCATATCAACAAAAGCAGCATCATCGACCATAATAACTGTAACGTAATATTAGAGAGGTTGCGATGCGAACGTGTACGACTACGTGTACGTGTAATTACCCGTACATGTATACGTACGCGTTGCAATTAAAATTGGCTTCCGAAAGACACCGCGTGCGTGTAACATCATTTGACATGTGTAGCATGCTTTCTTCGTGAATCGATAATGAGTGTTTATATGAACTCAATGAAATCACTGGCGAAGAATTCTTGGGTTTCCCGTGCAAACGCATACCTGTGGGACATAGTACACACTATATTGTCGTCAGTCACACGTCGGTTACTTGTAAAAACTACACATACCTGGATGACGAAAAACTCAAAAGTAGTATTCACGTACACGTACACGTTACACGATGACTTTCGCAACCTCTCTATTATCCAAACAAAACATGTAGGCGATTTCAGAGCTACGTCATTATAAACCCTATTATTAAAGTAAGAATCTATGGCTATGCAGATACAATTTTTTCTTGCTCATTTTTTATGTTCAACTTTGTCTTTGTAACTTGTACTTATAGTATGTGTGTTTGTGATAGTTGTGCATTATCTTTCTGCAACAGACAAAATCTTAACTATGACATGCGTTTTGGCATACAAACAATAACATATATTTTTGCATGCCTTATACATGATGTTACACTTGATTATTGTCAAGGAGAAATTTATTAAAAAGCTTATTATACGTTTAAGACATCGAAATTAACTTCCGCATTCTATCTGTGTATTCACTCATCCTATGTTGCAGTTTTATATATACAGTGTAACTAATACCAAATGTATAAGTAACTACCAGAAATAAACAGTCACCTGTCTAAAACAACCACTATAATAAACCAGATCAGATATTTTATAGCACGTACTAAACAATTTGATTTGAAGCAGACATATAAGAGGTTTCCATTGACTGGTTATTATAGAGACAAATCTGAAAGTACATTGTATATGCATTCATATTAAGAATGCTTTACTTGAAATAAAACAGTTACCCGGTTCATATGTCTCCATATATCGGGTGCTTTACCGCATACACCAATTAACAATCAAGAAATACATTTGCCACCTGAAAGAATGTTTAGTGCTAAAATATGTTGTTTAATGATGCAAATACTAAATCAGAGACTACCTATGAAAACAACCATCTGATACAGGCGGACACAGTCGACGTATCCATAGGCAGGTTGCACAGTATAATGATCGCATACATGCATTCAGTAAAGAGTATGTACAAAATGCGGTATTGTTATAAGGGCGTAATTTTATTAATTTTAATGGAAGAGACATATACATGTATAGCACTATACTAATATGACATGTTTTATTTCAAATATTGGCTGAGATCGTGTTTATAAGGGTTATTAAGGTTGCGTCTATACATATATAGACCTAAATTGATAAAGTGTACATATTCTACCTATTGCTACATAGCAGTGCTGATATGTTTACAACTTCTGTAGTATTTCACCTATTCGATTTGTATTTGGACCAAGTGTCCCAGCCGAGATTCGAACCAGGGGCCTCTCGATCAGTAGTCAAGGGCGTTATCCACTCGACCACCATGCCACCCATACATAAAAAAGTATGATTTTATAAGGTTTATTAAGTTGGCGTCTATATATCGATGGGTTACAGCCAACACCTTCTATCTGATCAACTTGGCCAAATTGACTTTTTTAGTTAAATGAGTTCCGTATCACCATTGTTATTTATTCTCAAAATTATTTCAAAATATCGAGCTTAATTAATTAAATATTGATAATAGTCATTTTGAGCTATCGTGTATCTACAGAACTGACTGGAGGCAAAACCCGTTTTAAATCAATGGCCTCTTAATATTTTCGTAGATGTAACATTAACATCTGTTAGAATGAATCAAATCTGTATACCAATCTCTACCAATAACATTTGTGTGTCTTAATATAATATTTGGCCCGCTCAACTGTTCCATATAAAACAATGACATTTTGGTTAAATGACATCAGCCTTGATTTGTCAACTTATATAAGTCAACAACAAGGCATTGGGTGCTGGTCTGTAGTACATACAATTTCATCGCTGTAAGATAAATGTCAAACCACAGTTGTTGTTTATATTGCTGTATAATAATAGCAGCTTCACTCGAATATGATGTCAAAGTGTGACTAAAAGGATTGTATACATTTAGCTATGTGTGATTGAAACAGGAATACCTTATACAGAGAGAAAAATGTAGTTTCGGCGAAACTTATTTTGACTACTAGTATTCCTTATGAATTTAAATGTTGTGCGTTTAGAAACACATTAAATTGCTTTCATTTATTTAATCTTTTTGTAAATAAGAAGCTCTTCTTATAATCTTAAATAAAGAACATAAAACTAGCTAATTCTTAATTATAACAGTAAGTATAACTTACTTAGTAAACGTGTATGTGCTTGAATTTGTTAATTTTGTAACAGCGGATATGAATTAGTTTTTGGAACGGTGCATGTTTTATTTAAACGAATAAACTATTCATTACGAATCAATTAATGATTTTCATTCGCCGAGATGGATATTAACATAGCTGTGTCATGTTTGATTATAAAGGTGTATAAAGTAAGAATTGTAATACATGAAAAACAGAAAAAAACGTTTAAACACTTGAATGTGACATTCAGTTAAAAGACTGTTTAGCCACTACATACATGTAAGCAAACTTAAGGAAGGTGCTAGTATGCATTAACTTGGTGTCAAGTAATGGTCAAGCGTTATTAATTAACTTTCCTAAGGTAAAACAGAAATGACCACAATCACAGCGTACAAACCTAATCACTGTATGACTTATTGGGATACTATACAATGCAAAGTATGTGCCTTATTGTGAGTGAAAGCACCTGTGATTTCCGGTCACTGTGTGATTCATTGGTAGACTATACAATTCAACATGTATGACTTATTGCGATAACTGGAAGTTGATTCATTTATACTCTTAGACAAATACGTGTATCAGGAAAATATACATCTCTTATGACAATATCTTCCAACACTACTGTATATGCAAAAGATTGTTATAGCTTTATATATTATCTCAATAAAAATTACCACATGGAATGACACGTGGCCCAGTTGTTGTAAGTGATATATATTATATATCAGAGTGGAACGGTGGTCGAGTGGTTAGCTCGCACAACTACTAATCTGGAATTCCAAGGTTTGAATCTCTGTCTGAACACAGGAATTCTAGTCAGAATGACTGGACTAGGACATCCCGTCTGAATTCCTTGTATGACACAAGCATCAACCTATCTCTTCTCCTTGAGATCATTTGTCAATTAGGCAGAGATAAGACCGCACTACAACTGTATGTCGAAAGCAAAAAAGATAAATCATACATTTCAAAGATATTGAAGTTTTCAAATTTCTGTAGTACATATTTAAGTTGCTGTGCAACCTAAAATATATTTTCATGTTAAACATGTTCTGTTTTTTATTACCCAGTTAATATGTTAAATGTTTATACCTGCTTGTAATTCAAACATACCAACACATTTAAATTTTAATTTACAAGCCGTAAATATTAAAGTTTTTAATGAATTTATAAATTTCTGAAAAACTTTATTAAATACGACATGAAATTTATAAATTCATTAAAAACTATTAATTACGGCATGTAATTCTAATTGTATATGAAAACAGTGATGAATGTCACAGTGAACACTGACTTTCGTAATTAATTTTAAAGGTTTCTTAGCTTGTAGCCATGGTGAACTGCAATTATAGTCATAACCGTATTGGTCATTATCCTATATATATATATGCATATATTTACAATCGCAATTGCATAATTATTATGTTTTCAAGTCACATTTCCTTTACATTTTATATGCCAAAATGCTACATCTGTTACGGAAGCAATTTGAGCATTGAATGATATTCTGATTTACACTGACATTTAAGCTTAATCAGATCATGAACCATATAATCTTTTCTTGATGAGTTGTGTTAGTCCGCAAACATCAACTTATATGATACCAGAGGAATTTATCACTGAATATGATAAAAAGTTTCTAACATTTTCATCACATGGACGTTTATCGTAAATTCCATATACATATATATGACAATAATATGGTTTGACATTTTAAATATTTTGATATCAGGAGGAAAGTGATTTGCCTACCGGTCTAGTGTAAATAAGCCTGGTATAGTGTGGACAGGTTTCCCATTATTTTATCATCAGCTGCTTGCCACATATATATATCGTATTACATTTGGATCTGGCAAATCTCAAATTGTATCATTGAGTGAGGGTTTGAAAACCCAAAAATATTGTGACATTTAAATCACATTATTCCTAACAATGTTCACAAATATTTCATATTAGGGTTTAAAGTATTCAACTGTCTACCTAATTTAATAGTTTAACTTTAACAATAACCATATCTTAACAAATGGTTATTATAAAATGCTCTGCTGAAAACATAAGGAAATAGCACATAGCAGGATTTGGCTCTAACCCCTCGATATATTGGCCTACATTGTTAAATTGTAATTATTATACCTATTGAAAAATAGCAATACTGATATATTTACAACTTCTGTAGTATTGTCCCTATTGCATTTGTATTTAGGCACACGTCATTTACCTGCATGAACAGACGCATCCAATGTTTCCATAAAGCAGTTAAACGATAAACTAATGTTTGTTGCACTGCTGCAATAGAAAAGAATATATTTATACATGTATGCATTAAGTAAAGAATATGTTCAAGCGATGATTTTAACAATGACTAATAATCTAGTAAATATTTACTAAATTATCGCATTTTACTGAATGGGACATCGCACAATTATTTTGAAATCCTTAAATGTTAATTATGTTGAATATAGTTATATTGACTAATAGTATATCGTCGCTGTTCTTCGAAAACCTCGTATATCAATTTTGGCTTCTTTTCAGTAGACGAAAAAAACTGAATAACTTTTTACTAGCAGTGAAAATTTATTTAATTCTTTGACACGACCATAGCGTTTGTAACTCCACTTTGAATGCACGTAAATGGACGTGTCGGCTGAGCAAAAGAAAATCCATACTTTAACTTTTAACTCGTTTATACGAGCTTTTCGTTCTTATTTTTTGTCAAATTTGTTCCATTTACCGTTATTCGACTTTTTCGCGGCATTATTCAGTTTTTTCGCATTACGTAATTGCGTTTTCTAAATCCTCGTATAATTTAAATTAGCCATTTATAGATATTTATATTGTTCAACGTTAAAATATTAAAGTGTTTCTACTTATCCGTTGTAATATACCATTACAGGTTAATTGTTTTGCATATTTGACGTAAGCGCAACCAAAAAACAACAAAACAATTTATTCGAGATTTTCGCAGACAAAAATGTGGCCCCATGAAAAAAATCAAGAATTTTCGCACAAGTACTAACTTTCTCGTTTGAGGGGCTATTTTTAGACTATCTTATCCGGCATTTTCGCAGAAGACTTGTCATTGAATGGGCTTTCCGATGTGCGTATAATCGTTTTTGAGCAAAAACGTGTATACGAGGTTTTCGAAGAACAGCGACGATATGTACGTCGCAATACTGGTATATTTATAACTTACGTGAAGTACACGGGTATTTTCGATATTTTAACTATATTTAGAGACACGTCATTTTTATATTTACCTGTATATATAGTTAGCACCCTATCGTTTTTCAAAATATCCTATCGTGTTTCGAAGGCTTCTACATTTTGAAATTCTTTTTTAAGTTACCTGTCGTAACAGAAAACGTTATCACACACGCTTTCCCCATGCTAAACTAAAGTTATAGTTTTACATAGCCTTAATATTTCTCCAATTGCAGTCAAGTAACGAGTCATTGTACATATTAACACTATTGCTACATAGCAGTGTTGACATAGTAACAATTCTGTAGTATTTTCCGTATTTAGGCACTCGTCATTTACATGCTTGAACTGACGCATCCAATGTTTCCACGATGTACTAATTCTTGTAAAAAAGTACAATTGTTTATACATGTTTGCTTTGAGTAAAGTATATGTCCAAGCGGCGATAGTATACCAATGACTTAATCAAATAAATATGTACTGTATAATTGCATTTTACCGGAGGGGACATCGCACAATTATTTAGCAATCTTAAACTTTTTAAAAGCTTGGCCTGTATTTAGTTTAATGTATTTAACCTAGTGGTACGTCGCAATACTGGTATATTTATAACTTCCGTAAGTACATGGGTATTTTCGGTATTAAAACTTTATTTAGACACACGTCATTTTTATATTTACATGTATATATATTTGGTACCCTATCGTATTTCAAAACATCCTATCGTGTTTCGAAGGTTTCTATATTTTGAGTTTTCCATTTATATTCTGGCCACTGTACCATAAGTGTAAGTCTAATACATGTAATACAGTTCTTGTTATACCACGGTATCTTTTTCTTGGCGGTCCCCAGTCGTATAAGTTAAATCTTAAAAAGTTTCAGCAATCAAAAAGCTGAATGCCCAAGCTAAATGGCCCAGTAAATTGGCTGAAATACACAGATTAAGCTGTCAGAAAACAGACAAGACATAATGTTTTTCCAGTCCAAAGGGTGGAACTATTTCTTCAATTGTACGAATTTCTGTTTTGAGCATTTTTAAAATTTATAATCTGAATGATAAGAATGATGCATGTATCACATACATATTATGTTTATGAGTGAGCAAATAGTTTTTATTGCGGGTATGTTTTGCGGAATTTATGGAACACGAAGTATCACATATTGGTTCAATATATTGTTAGTCGTAAATCAGAATAATTGGTCTCACATCAACATTCTAATTCTGCTATTTGCTTTGTCTTAACATTCTTTTCTAGTTTTGTATGCCCTTGTGATAAGATCCGACATCTTAAACCACGCAATTTAAGTTCTCAAGAATGGCATTTATTACACAATGTTTCCAAGGAATGCCCGCCGTTTTATAACAAGTCAAGTGAATAAAATGCTATATATAATGCCATGTACAAAATGCATCTAGTTGTGCAGGACAAATTGTTTGAATATGTGTAAATTCTGTATGTGCACATCTGTTATTCCAACGCCAGGCACAATACTGCTTCGTTTCTTCGATTCTTACTAAAGGGCATGTAGGTTATCTTTAAAATGTAAAACTTGGTCATTCAGCTAGGGCATTCAGTCTTTTGGCTAATGAAACTATTAATTTATTATACTTTTCGACAGCTTGGATTAGGGCGGATCTTTGCTTGTTAAGTTGGGCATTGTGTCTTGTATGTGTTTTATGTTTCCTGTGCTCGCCTGGTTAAGTTGGGTGCTGCCTTCCTCTGTCTAACTTAATATAATCTTTTTTTCGTACTTTTGATTCGTTCAATATTTGTTTAGTTAACTGAAGCAACATGATGACGTGTTTTGTATCTATTCAGTATTGGTGCTCCCTTCCAAGTCCGATTAGTCATTATCTAGTAGAAAGATACTAAATAAGATTGGCAAGTTATAAAAAGGACAAAAAAGCACATCTGTATATGTAGGGAATGTTTTAAACGAACGTGTACGTGTTTCGAATGACAAACATTGAATTAAGCCCATATTTTAGATTCATTTAACAAAAACAAAAAACATGGATGTTAAATCACACATATTTTAAGGAAAAATCAATTTTACAAAAGCTGTACTTGGCATATATCTAGTGTCACACATGTATACCGCCGGCAAATAAAAGTCGGAGCTAAGAACATTTTAACGACGTATGTTCAGACTTACACGCTATGTAATTTAAAGCAACATTGTTAACAAGCTGTGAATACGCGTGTTTGCGCAACATGGTAAAATAATGAGATTTAATTCAGTATCACAAAGCTAGTGTATCAATACCACGAGACTTATTAAGGCAACAAAGCCAAAAGAAATGTGCCAACATTGGAAAACACAAACATTTCTATACCGATTTCTATGAAACATACGCCAGGTTAAGTGAATAAATGTAAGCTTTCCACGAAATATAGGATTCCTATCAGCAGCTATGTCTTTGTTCTTGCACCCTGTAAAACTGTAGTCGGATCGTATACATCCACTCTGAAAATTTCACAGGGTGTTGGACAAAATGGCCGAGCTGCTGAAAAAGATCCAATAGTTTGTGGAAAGCATTTAACTTTTCGCGTAGACAGGAGTATGTTTCATAGAAATCGACGAAGAAATAAAATACTTGCGGCTGTTTTTGGTTTCGAAGCGAAGCAAATTTCCACTTGGATTTGTAGCCTTTAGCGGCGTCAAAGTCACGTGGTATTGTGACGCTGAAAGCGAGTTTAACTACTAGTAAAGTGTCAAACACAATGTTCTAGTAAATTCTTCTAAAAAAGTTCGTGTTCAATTGTCGACGAGCATCGGTTAACATATAAAACCATGTGTTGTATGTTTTACACGAGGTCTGGGAACGGATACTGTACCTGATCTACTGACAGTTTTGCTGTTCATGTCAAGCATGGTAGTTGAAATTGAAAATATGATCACTTTAATTCCTTGAAACGTTGTCTAAAAGACATCAACCCGCATAACGTTTGACACCATCCTCGGTTTAATAGGATATTACCCGAAATCGCCTGGGAGAACTTTCTCAGTGCAAAATCAGATAAAAGTAATTCAACTTTCTAAAACGATTTAGATTGATTTAGTTTCTTATATGTTTGTGGTACAGCTACTGCTTGGAAACACGCAAATAAATGTATTAGCATAATATACATGTTTAGACCTTGTAACAAGTAAAACTTCAATCATAAACTTGTTGCTCTTTGTGGCCCTAGTTAAAATGTATTTGTATTGAGTTGTTCTTATTATTGATGTTGCAGAAGGTATAAAACAGTAACAACGTACTCAATTTTGAGCAAACACGTTATGAAAAGTTTATTCCAGGATGTTACCAACACGACACAAATACCATGGTGACGCAGTTGCGAACTTGACCTAGATTTCATAGAGACATACATTGTGACCATGTTTCATTAAGATTATGTCAGAAATGTGACATCTAGAGTGTTAACATTGTTGGTGTTTGATGTGACCTAATGAACTGTGATAGAGATACACATTGTGACCAAGTTTAATAAATATTAAGTAAAAACTGTGACTTATAGAGTGTTAACAGTGCAATTATTGACGAGGCACCACCGACGCCAGACATAGTGCGATCACAATAGCTGACCTTGAGCACTTTGTGAACAAAATGTTGGAGAGCATACATAGTAAATTATCAAATGAGGCACACGACATTATCATAAGGTAAGGATAAACCTAGTACCATCACCGCTCAGCTGAATACCACATGTTTAAGTAACATATCGGAAATGACACCTGCCTCAATACATTGAGCTAAAAGATTATATTAAGTTAGACAGGGAAGGCAGCATTCAACTTAACCAGCTGAGCCGAGAAAACATTAAAAACACACAAAGCACAATGCCCAACTAAACAAGCGCAGATCCGCCCAAGACCAAGCTGTCGAAAAGTATAATAAATTATAACTAGCTGAATGACCCAGTAGAAAAGATTCAGCAAACAAAAGGCGGAATGCCTACGCTGAATGACCTAGTTACAACAGTAAAACTGCTGAACTTCATAGTTAATGCCTTAATGACTTATCTATTGTGTTATAGCATGTATTACTCCATTTTTCGTACTGTTTCATGTTTATTACTTTGCTTTTTGGGCATGCGTGTGTATTGCATCGCACTATTGTTAAAGTACTTGTCGTTTAATGTATTAAGACAATTGAAAAACGACAAAGTTGTAGTGGTCGTGAACTCTATCATTATAATTATTATTATTAATATTCTATAATTACCGTGCATGATGTAGACGTTATATTTCTCGGAAATGTATTACGCATTAAAAATGCATATTTCCTTTCTATATTGTATGAAATATTATAAATATTAACTGTAAACAGTTGTATATGATCATTTCACATTATATCCAGTAGAACTAGGCATTAAAGATCCATCCCAACACCAGGTGGAACATTTATTAACAATACTTATAAAACACTGTTAAGAAATCTGGTAAGTAGAATTTCGAAAGGTGCCGGTGATCTTTAATTGCTTACATGTAGTATATAACGAGAGTTTACGCGTAGACAACTCGATGGCGCCATGCTGCTTAACAAACTATTTTCTTGAATAAACCGTTTACGTATTTACGTATTCTGTGCGTCATTTCTTCCTATCGGCTTTATTCAATTGCCTCTCAGACATATTTATCGCTTGCTGTTTGCGCATAGTCAACAAAACATAAATGATGGTAATAGCCATGCAACTATAGAAGACTTGTGGCACAGTAAAGGAAACACGAAAGCAACATGTTTTTGTTCTCACAAGCTTGGCTACACGTACCTTTTATAGCTTACTTTATTCATTCATTAAGCCTGATAAATATAAGACAAAATGTGTGAAATGATTCATTTAATACTTGTTTAGTTAACCGGGTGTGCGTGCGAGTGGTTGGTACGTATATTACTAGCATTGAGTGAAGACACACCGTGGCGGAAAATGTCTGAAAAAAACTTATCCGTACTTAGAGATTAATTCCATTTAGCGGGATGGCTTTTGTCAGTCTATTTTACAGTTCCAGTACTTTCGTCTACTTACGTAGCCACCAACCCCTCAGTTACCAATGAAACCGCCTACCAAAGTCTCTAAATTTATTCTGATGGCAGCCAAGTAATGGAGATGTTTTCCCAAACCCTCCATATACATAGGTTGAGAATTGTGCAAGTTTTTTTTGATGACCCTCTAATAATTAAATTCAAAAAAATTGAATTATAAGAAAGTATGACCACCAGAGGATGGATATCACTCTGCCTATATAGATATAATGGAAGAATGTGTAGCAGTTTCTTCTCACAATCTGAATGTCTTACGGTTATCCATAATGAAATATTAATTTTAAAAAGAACAAATGTAGCAAAATCACATGCAAAACTATTCAAGCATAATTTCGATAAGTATTGTGAATATATTTTAGGACTTTTTTGCGTGGCCTAAGGCTTAGATGTACATTATAAGCATAAGTTTGAGGTCAAAAGTTAAAATGCCTCGCCTAATGAGTCGGGAAATCCCTCCTGTCTTTATATAACCAGGTAGTTCGGCATGCTAAATTGATTTTATTTCCAATGTAGAAAATTGAAGAATCATGATTATTTAATATGGTTAAACATCAGTGCAATCATTAAGTTCAATACTTCTATTTGCATGCATTGTCAAATTCCAGGTTTATTTTTAATTTTGTAAACTACATCGGGGGTTTCCCTATTGAAATTCGATTTTTATACACCATACATTTTATTGGGTATAGATGTTTCGCCCTTTACGTCGAGTATCATTTCACAGCTGCTGTTACATACAGTTGTATGGGTGTTTAATTTCGACCGGACTTACTGTTGAACGTTAAATTGTTCAGGTAAGTGGGAATGTAATAATTCGTAGAAAAAATTACTTTGAAACCTTTTTTTCTAAATTATAATAAAATTGGCGTAATGAATTAAGGTACCGAGGGTTTTACATCGATTGTCAACCAATTTTATAGGCATATACTCGTTAGGTAGAATTTGTTGACCTTGCTAAAACTTAAACTTGTCGGTGTATTTTGAACATACTGATACGGACTGATAACACTATTTCAAACGGAGTTAGCTGCAACGCCAATCACTTTTTTATCTAGATGTATCCCTATCTTAATTGTATTTTAACATTGTATATTAAAGTCCAAATATCACAGTTTTTATCTTATGGTATTGCTAATGACTGCCACGAAGTTGCTGCGCTGTCATTATTTTAGAGAGACAATAATGCAAGACGATAAATGTAATAAAATGATTATAAAACAAACTACACAAATGAAAGATACAATCATGTATGTCCATATGTCCATTAATACTAATTCTAACTGGAGAGTTTTGTTATGTTTGGTACTCAAATAAAGATACATTTGCATGTTTGTCCAATCCATAGACCGAACATGACATTATTTAGAATCATAACAAATTAAAATATTGATTTTCGTTATTGTTGTATTTTACAGATAAGTGGCCACACATGGAAATTTATCTTCAGAATATTGGAATCATTCAGCTCGAAGTGGTGATGTTTTGAAAACAAACTTGTAAATTACCCGAATAACAGTAAATAGTATCGGCATAACTATTATGTATATATCGTGTACTTATATTATAAACGACGTGGAGGAAAGCAATATATTTACACCAAAATAATAAAAAATGACATATGCAACTCCACTTATTTATACCGAATAACAACTTTTTACAATGATCGTTACGGAAGCGGAATATGTTGTTCTTACAGAAAACAATGGATATGTTATTTCAGCCCAATTTATCAATCACGACAGTTAGATAACGTAAAAATCGTATCAATCACTCCCCCCAAGAGACAAAAAACAGGATTAAAAATACGTTTTAAATGAAAATCTATTGACTGTCAGTGAATTTGGTGAAGAGGAGCCAAAGCGGCAAGAACATAATTACAATACTTATTAATATATCAGTGAGCTTGTAGTATACTCTATTACCGTGCTATTTCGGTCAAAATGAGTCGCAAACGTTCTATCTTTATTTCAAGATTCTTGAACGATCTTGGATATAGTAAGGACATGGTACAATTAAGGCAGAGTGCCTACGAGTCAATGCAGATCGGAGGGGCTTTAATTTGTGGTAGCAAACGTGAAGGACTAACGCTACCTTTTGAAAGTGACACAGATTTTATGAACGTGTACGCGTCAATGGAATGCCGAGAAGTACCGGTATTTAATGATATTTCCAGAAACGATGGAAAGATTAAATTTCAACTTGAAAGACATCGTAGCACAGCCCCTGGTTATGCCCTACTGAAATGTATCTCTCTGAACAACACGCTGCTGTCTGAACTAGTACGTACTTGTTTAGTGGAGGGGGACTATGGTGTTTACCTCTTGTCAAGTGACAGCTGGAGACAACGTAATAAAGAAGTCGAACTGTCGGTCTTTTCATCTCCCGGAAACGATGGACTCCTTACTTTTTCTCGGGACAACCAAGGTCCGTCAAGTCCGTCTGAATCTCTTGGAGGATTTAGTAGCTTTGACAACGTAGATGCTATACGCTGCAACTGTCCACAGTTAGTATCAAATTGGAAAAATAGACGACGGCTATTTGACTGGCCTTCGTCTGAACTGATCGAGGCGGTTTCATCTTTGGAGGCACACGTTGTTCCTATAGGATATAAGGACAGTCCATTGCACTTCCTAGAATGGAGAATTTGTTTCACTAAGGGGGAAATCCGTCTGATAGAAAGTTTGAATGATTGCCAAACAAAATTGATAATACTTTTGAAGATGCTTGCTAAAGATGAACTGAAACCGATATGTAAGGAAATGTCATCCTATGTGATGAAAAACCTGATTCTCTGGATGGCTGAAACGTACCAATCAAAAACGTTTACAGAAGATCGATTATTGGTACTCTTGAAACATTCTTTAAAACTGCTGAAGAGCTGCATTATGAATAAAGAGCTACCAAGCTACATGATCGAATCCAGAAACTTGTTTGCCGACAGAATATCTGATATTGAAGGCATTGAATTGTGCAAGAAACTCGAGATGCTTTTACGAAAAGATGTAAATATGCTTTTGAGATGTCCAAAAATATCGGATGGCTTAAACTTGTTTCGCACTTCCACCGAAGAGTATTGTATCTTGTCGGAAAGGAGAAGGTTTCTAGAGTCAGTTTTTTTGCACATTAACCATTTATCTGTGCAATACGGTGTCAGACACATACATAATGATCCTCACTGTACGCTTCACGGTCTGTTCAGTTCAATGTCAACAAAGATTTTTCAAGATGATTATTCATCACAACTTCTAACCAGATACATCGATATTTTGTTTCCGGATATGTGTAATTTGTGTTTAGAAGAAGGGAACTTGGTAGAGATTATAACCAAATTCATGAGTGTACTTGAAGAAAGGTTAAACTATTACCTGTCTTAAACATTGTAGGCTACAAAAAGGTTGAATACATGTACAGTACAGTATCCTCAATGAACAAACATGTATCCTGGTACCCGAAAGAAATTCAGTAGCGTGAACTTGACACGTAGGTCTGCAAAATACTACATTTGCAGATCTGAGTGCAGACTGCAGACCTAGGCCAAGTTCACGCTACTAAGAAATTCAATGATTTTCAACGTACCTGCTTTGTATGAGAACCTGAAGACGACAGGTTTGGCATCATCTGAGTGAACAATCGTCATTTGTTTTATTTGGAATCTATCATATCAAAAGTGCATGTCGCACATGGAAGTTGACAAATGATCATTTTACTGTCTTATTCAGTTATATAGACCATGTGTTCAACATAATTTGTATTACCATGAGACAATACTTTTAAGTATTTAAAATCCTTTCAACAGTTATTCCATTTAAATGCAATTCCAAACAAATTGGGCTTAAACAGCTGAATTTCAAAGAGGATCTCATTTTATGAACATTCTTGTGTCAGAGGTGTTCAAATGGACACCATAGTTTATTATTGCAGACGACATTTGTTTACAATCATTAACAACAAACAGTTTTAGAGCTGTACATGTAAAAAACAAATTCGGTGATTGTCATTATATGGTTATTCCGCTGACGCAAATTTGTTATCACTTTTGTAATTATTATTAAGTATGCAGTGTTATAAATACTGTTTTCTGCTTTAGTGTGTTGATTTGATTTACGTTTTTATGTCATGTACTTTACTTGGTCCCATTAATGTCAAACCCCTTACGAGGAAGTAGACATTTGTCTAGACTTAAAATCAAGAAAAAGAGGTGTAACACAAGGAATCCGGGTGCGTAACCCTAGCTCATTTCGAATAGACTCCTTGGTTGCTTCACGTACTCAGTGTGTAGCACCGATACACGCGAGACTACCTCTGAGTTTCCAACCAGTTTTGTTTCTAGTTAGGTGGGAAACACTGACAAGTATATATAAAATAAATGAGTAATATAGTCATAATGCTGTTCAATACTCCGTACACAGACGAGATACTCGGCAATTCTCGGTACAGTAAAAATCAATACTCCGTACAGTTACTTGTATCTTTCTTGTACTTTCGTCATTTTTACTGAAATTTAAACTAAACATATTTTGGCTCATCACAAACAGAATGCTCAATTCAAAAACAATTATACCATGGTAATACAGTCATTCAAAACACATTTTAAGCATCACTATCAACATTTGAGAGTGGGCAGCCGCCCATTTCAAGTAAAATTCAAGCACTTAACCGAATACGTGATTTAATTTGATTTCAGCTTTGGCTATATAAATATCACAAGATACTTAAAACCATTTGATATGCGTTGACGTAACGTCAAAAGTTGCGACCCATAAGCGTAACACAATACGCGTAACGTCAAAATTTTGCGAAATTCTATAGTTTGGACACGGTAAAAGGGGTCACCTAAATGCTATAATTTTACATCAGGCATATTTTTATTTCATTTTGTATTTTTAATACATAACATATTAAAATTAAATCATATTTCAAATGTAATACAAACACTATAAAAGTGCATATTATTCGCATTAATAACACCTAAATAAAAGTGTGTTTTTTCTTTCAAATGGCGTCAATTTTTTTAAGGTGGGACAATTTTAAGAATCACGCATCTGTATATAGAAATGTCATTATGGCAGGCATTTCAAAGGCAATACCCTTATTTTACTAAGGAAAATAAGCGAAATTTATAAAACAAATTAAAATACAAAAAGCAAATATGGAAAAGTGTTTATTTTTGTATATTAAAATACTAATTAAAATATTATACAGGCATGCAGTAAATTAAGGCATTCCATCGTTGCCAGGCAACAAAACATCACAGATGTTGATGGCAAAGATGTGCATTTTCGTGTTATTATTGTCACGCGATAAGAAGAATCTTACACTCGTTGTCAATTTTTAAAACTTACGTAAATTAAACTCGATCAGGATATAATTTATGATAATGAGGCTCGCTTAATAAAATTTCGCAACTCGTGATATATCGTCTATATACATTTCTGATGAAATAGAGTTCGTTCAGACGCCGGATATCATATCAAATTAATGTATTTGTATAATACGAGGCATTCTGATAAACGTTTATACCACTCAGCAATAAAGTATCACGGTCAGATTTGAATTTTCTTGTTTCAGTATACAACGCAAGTGCCCATATCCTCTGTAAATGGTCGCATTATCTATATTGTGTAATATTTGCCATTAATCTTAAAACGGTCACACAGAGCATTCAATTGCTAAGATTGCAATACATCTGTGGTAAGCGCGTTCGAGCATTACCCGAACAGCTGGGGCTGTAACAAATATCCAAAGGTACACCAAATAGGTCCCTATGTACAGTCTTGTAAGATGTGTTACGGTGTAAATTATTGCATAGTCTGTGTAACCTTTCACTGGAACGACGTATTTTAACTGAGCATCGTAACCACACCTATTCAGTATACTGAAAAAAGTACAAACGAACTAAGTAGCATAGTACGTACAGACAAATCGTCACGTTAATTCCAGAAACCAGTAGTTTTGAACAGCTATATCTTCGTGATGGTACAACGAATTTTCGTGATATTTTACTTGCACGTGAAGTATTATATTATATATATATTATATTATAAATTTCAGACGTTTAAAACTATTATTTTTGCTAAAAATTGAACAACAAAATTTACGATACGGGTTCAACGTTAGAATTTGAAGCTAAAAGTTGAATTCCAGAAAGACATAATTGAGATACGGGGTTTTGAACAAGAAAAGTTCACTTTAAACCGAAATTAAGGGATTATGGAACTAAAACTGGCAGACATTTTGTCTAAATGCACTAGTATTCGGATGGTGATATTTAAACTAAAAAACATAAATATATAAAGAAACGTTGTAAATATAGAATAATACATATATTTGATGCATGGACAGATTCCGGAGAGCACAGGGAAAACCAGATTTTGTTAGCCTTGTGCTGGACAACAAGTTAGCATCTGAGAAATTCAGTATTTTGACAGGAGTTAGTCATGGATGTCTCATTTCTCAGTTCCTCTTTCTGTTTACCACTGGAGGGATGATGAACAAGAGAACAGAAGACAAGATTAAAATCATTCAATGGAAACTATGTCAGCGGTTAGATAGTGATCTTATATCGCTCATTAATAACATGCCAGAAAAGACTTCTATCTTAGAAACCACGGCATCACATAGAGGATGAATGCAAGGGGTACCGACTCCACCACCATCGAAAGGGGGTACAGAAGTGGATAGAGATTTGACGACAACAAGAAAGCAATGTTCAGACTGTTATTTGATATGATATTCAGAAAATTGACAATACTGTCTACGGTCATCCGAAATTCGGATATCCGAAATGACGTAATATTGACACGATCGTATATTTCGTGATTTGGCTTTAAAATACAATAATAACTCATATGTTTCTTTGAGTTTACCTATAAATCACAATCAATAGGTTTATGAAAAAGTACTTAACATTGTAAGATATCACTCTAAATGATGCCCAAACATTGTGTTTGTTTTGGAAAAGGGAGATAAGCGTAAGTTTACAGTGTAACACATGGTACAATACCGAACATTTGATTGGTAGGCTCATTACCTGCATCTGGAATTCAATATTGACGTTTATAAACGACTTACGGGGTCCTGGAATGGAAAGTTTTGGTTTTTATGTTGATTCCATAGACATGTAAGTTAGTTGACTGTATAGAGTGTGTCAAGGCGAAAAAAATGATACCAAACACTCAATATCGCCAAAAATTGCGTTACGGGGTTCTGGAATTAGGTTGACGAAATGTAAATTAGCAGCAGAAATTATATAATATTGAGGCGCCTGTATTCCTTAGTGGGGACGATGTAAATTCGATTACAAATAACGAGTTTCGATTCATAAAACAATCATGTTTTCAACGTTGCAGTTGTGGTTTTCAAGACTTCAGAGGCAATGTCTTATTAAGCGGTTCCTGAAATAGTCTTAAATGCTAAATGGTTGATGTCATTAAATACACCGAAGCGATGTAACTATCACAACAATTTCTACATAAAAATCGTGCGATCATATAATTGGACGATGAATACACTACGTACATAGCGAAATAATTTGAGATTATAATCATACCAATATGAACATACAGCTACATCGTACTTTATAACATACTCTTTATCCTTTCCGCTACCATAGCGTACTAATGCAGACTCGCCGGGATGGCCATTTTGACCTTCCGTAGTTTTCGACCTAACTTGATGCCCAAATTCGTGAATTTTGCTGTCATGGGTTCACAGGCATCCCAGACTAAAGAATATTACGGGCCAAGGGTCGTGCACAGGTTATTGGGCCCGCTGGACCCCTTTAAAGAGGGCTTTGAACGTAGATATTACAAAACTGAAACTACTGGTCCTACCAACCATTGCGGTACGATTCCCTGTGGACTTGCATTAACATTTAGCGCCAAAAAGTTTTTATTTTTCTATAGAAGGCTAGACAAAGGGGCCGGGATCAATGCTCTAAATGGGCCAAAAAGTAGGCCTGTCAAGTTAAAAAAAAAAAAAAGAAGTTTTTCGCACACAGGGTCACATCGTCATTTCCGGTGACCTTTAGTCGAAATGATGACAATTTTTCCTACTTTCGGTTTGGAGCATGTGCGTAGCATCCGGATTTATCGAGTTTTTATCAGTGCTGCAAGTCAATAGTGTCTCAGGGACGGGGTATAGGGACCATATGAATTTCTCATAGCCCCCAAAAAAATCGTGGTAGCGGAAAGGATATCGCTGGCTTAGAATGAGAAGGTCGTAAACTTGTACAAAACGCTATTTTGAGAAAATAAGAAAAATCTGTCTAAAAACTACTCTTTACTTACAATGTATGGATAAACAAGACTTCGTTAACTTCAGTTTGGTTAACATGACCTGCTCCAATTTTCATGAAAATAGGCTCATAGGAAGCGCCTTGTGATTACAAATAATTATGTATTATTGGTCTTATCAGGTTGTAAGTAGCACTTACGCCCATCTCATTCTAAGCCAGCTGTATATGGTATGGCAAAAACCGAAAATCAATAGTATGTATCGTGGTTGTGAGATACGTTCACTTTCGTCACTTATTGACAGTATTAATTATGATTATGTCGACATGAAGATGAGCGGCATAGATTTTAAAGCGATGCTACGACTGATTAGTCGAAGAGGTCTGGTACAAGACTTACTCCTTCGCGCTAGAGCTAAATGTTGTTCGTGTTTCATAGGAGGTTGCGGTTAAGACTCCATGTTACACACCACCTACGGATGCATGATTATAATACGGATTTCAAGTATTAACCCTGAGTGACCCTGATGGAAGAGTTGACACTCGTATACCTTTATTGAACCAATTTGATACATGGACAACAAAATACTTTGTTCTAATTATGCTTCATTTTGTCTTGTTCAATTTTACGCATGTCATTACGGTTTGCATTTGTTGTATGTGACTTTTATTTGTTGTGTCTTTCTTTTTGTGTTTTTCGTGCTCTGTTGTTGCTACAAGGCGCCCTCTTCCCTGGCCGATTTGTCATTATCTCTTCGTCAAAATAGTTCAAAGCAAAACATCATGCAAAGTATAATAATGTATTCTGTGCTGTGTGGCGGCTGTAAAAAGTCGCCCCGTACTTCACTTCAGTGTAGTTATCATTTATAATTACCTCCCTTTATGGCTAATTATGCACAGGATTCGAAGTCCACAGTGTGTCATTCATTGCGGAATGAGTATATAGGCTTACTTGAAATAACCATTTTTTGGGGATGTGGATGGTTCGATCTATGTCTGACTCTTGCGTGGATGGCTAGGCGCTGTCGTCGTTTCTGTGTGGCTTTGGATTGTCTGTGCGCTACAGTATTTACTTACCACTACAGCAGGTGTTAAGTACTGTGTGGCGGCTGTAAAAAGTCGCCCCGTACTTCACTTCAGTGTAATTATCATTTATAATTACCTCCCTTTATGGCTAATTATGCACAGGATTCGATGTCCACAGTGTGTCATTCATTGCGGAGTGTCTAGGCTTACTTGAAATATCCATTTTTCGGGGAACTGGATGGTTCGATCTATGTCTGACTCTTGCGTGGATGGCTAGGCGCTGCCGTCGTTTCTGTGTGGCTTTGGGTTGTCTGTGCGCTACAGTATTTAAACAGTCGAGTACAGAAAATATAAACAGCACACACCACAACTACACGGCCCAACTCATAACTATATGAGAAAATGAACTGCACCGCAGAAAATCGTAGGTCCAGCTGTTTAAAGGCGGAAAAACCTAGTTTCAGTTATAAAAACTCTGAATGATTTGAGGGAATAAAAAAAATTCACATGATATCATTAAGCTACATTTGTGTAGCATGGTGAATTTACAGACGAGTGGGTCCCCAAATAACTCTTTAATGCTTTTTTTACTTTTATAAAGACGCATTTCCTATCTATTCTAGTCTTCCGGTGCGTGTAATAAATATCCAACCTCTAAAACTGTCATATTTATGATCTGACGTGACATTTATTGTACAATGAATAAAATGCATACATTTGTGTCTTGTATCTTGACATGTGCGACAGAATAGTGTTCTGGAAGCATACAAATATGCTAAGCAAGACACTGAAATGGAGTATAAAGCAGTATCGAAACTCAAGGGAGAAGGTTGTTCTTTAATAACACAACAACAAACAAGCAGACGTTTAAAACGTACAGAAGTAAAATCAAACAGGACTCACACAGTGACTATCACTATCTGAGCACTTCCTTGAAGGACAGTGTTTGACAGTATTCATGATACGTCCAACAAAAGATTCTACTTAAAAACATTTAAAGGTAAGAATGACGAACTTTGACTTATAAATTATATATCAGTATTAGATTGAGATATCTCTGGTGATAAAGTGCAAAAAACTGAGACAGCAGCAATAGAACCAGAGGCTTTTGTTCTCAAATGGTAAATGTTCAGGTTGGACGAACAATTGTCTGTAAAAATTTATCATTTGTGGAAAACTCAATCGGATCTCTGAAAATGATACATTATGGACTGGTATTGTATTCCTTAGCATGTCAATCTTACATTATGATCACATTAAATTACTTGCAATATTGTCAAAATAGTACAAGCTCCTATCATAAAGATTAATATACAAGCCTGGTCGATTAGAAATCATCTGAACTTACAGGCAACGTACATAATCTGATAAAGGTAATTAAACTTTCTAAAACGATTTAAGATTTTGTCTAATTCCATATAACTATGTTTCTAGTATTGCTATTAGGAAACACGCACATGGATGGATAGTATCGACTATTGATAAATGTAAAGAACTATTAACAGAAAAACTAATACATACTCTTGATAAATCATATATTCTTAATGAGATTAATATTGAAACGGTAGAAAGAGGGAAACTCACACAAAGGATTTAAAAATTATGTCTGTATTATTGGTATGAATTCATAATGATGTAAGGTCAAGTTTTACTGTAACAAACATATTCTGTTTCAGCGATAAGGCCACGTTCAAACATTTGGTCTTGTTTTAATTCCAAAAGGTTTAACAAATATGCATGCTAAATGCAAAAAGCCAAGAACACACAAACATGGAACCCGTACGGCATACACATTGGTGACAAATGATTACATCAATTCCGAAGTACAATTTGAACAACACAGGGCAGCAAAAATAGAAATGAAGATAACAGTATCTACGACAGTTGATATTAATGCATGTACGTTGTGATTTCACAGGGATACTTGAAATGACGCCTGGCACCTTATATACAGTAAAACTTCATTATGACAATCATCGGTAATACGTGTACTCGGCCTATGTCGAGCATATGTGAATGTGCTCTTAACTGCATATTAAACTACATTATAAATCATGACTGCGTTGATGAATGCGAGATTACTGTTATATATCGCTCATTTCTTTTTCTGTAACGTCTCTCATGTTTTATGAAGTGTCGTAGTGTTTATTGTACGTTATATTGTGTACATGTTTGAAATCAATTAATAGTGTATTTGAAAACATTGGGTTACATCATTTTTGATGGTGACATGTTTTATATTTTGCTATGTGATATTGCTTCTCATTTTGTATAAAATTCTTCACAGAATTTTATTCGAGCTCGTATATTTACTGATATCGTCATCAATATACCGATAATATGTCCTCACAAAAATTGAACAACCCGAGTAGTAGATAACAGTACTCTTTGCTAGGTGCCATTGATTTTAAATTGCTTAAACGAAGGCTATACATGGAACATATTTAACAAACGCGGAGACAACCTGATGGCACAATGTGCTACTAAGCAAACAATTTTTCTTTCTTTAAACTGCTCGCGTATTATGCGTGTCATTTCGTCATTATGACTTTTTTAAACTTGCCAGCCAGATAGAATTATCGACTGCTGTTTGTTCAGATTTTACAAAACTAAATGATCGTAATGACAAGGCAACTATGGGTGGCATAGTGCGAAGATAGAATCCATAAGGACCACTTTGTAAGTATATCTGAATAATAGTAGTAGTGGTTTTTAACTACATTAGTTCTGTAACATTACTTATTTTCGTGGGTTTTTAATTCCATAGTTCAATATTAGGAATGAATCACGGAGATTAGATTACGTCCTCGAATATAACCTCGAACACAAACCAAACATACAACACCAATGCAAAAGACTTATATTACACTAGTATGTGGCGCAGGGTATGGGTAAAGGAGAATATATCACCAATCACATAGCATACATTTATCATACATAGACCAATCAAAACAAGAATGTGATTGGATATTTTTTAAAGGAAATGTTGACCGACACTGTTCCAGGCGCTATACATCCAAAGTAACAGCGCTACCCGACCACATGATGCGTAAAGGGTAGGTTAAAGACGAAGGAGCGCTGTCAAAACGACCAGAAGGTACACATAGGACGAAACATGCCCACACAAAAAAGAACCATAACAAGATACTGAAGTTAATTATGAACTACAAAGACCTTCATCAAGCAATAAAAATGGAGAATGCAGCATGTAATTCAGACATATATAAGGTACAACATTTTATTGATTTACTGTCTGTGTCATTAGACACCCATGTATTAATAATACCGACAAATGTCATAGACACGCTAATTGGTATATAATATACTAAATTTATTATAGGCATTTTGTTTTAACAAGCTATCGAGCATTTATCATTTAAATTACACCGTTTACAAGTTGTTATAGAACTATCTTCACTCTTCCTTTCAGCTCATATAAATAATGTAGCTCACAGACAATCCAAAGACACACAGAAACGTCGGAAGCGGATAACCATCCACGTAAGAGTCAGACACAGAACGAACCATCCATACCCCTAAAATGGATGTTTCAAGCAAGTCTATAATTATACTCATCCCGCAATGAGTGACACACTGTCGACTTTAAATTTCGTACCTAGTTAACCGTAAAGAGAGGTAAATATGAATGATAACCACACTAAATAACTCAATTTCACATGACCATACACGTAAACTATACATGTAAGTCAACATATCTTATTAATGTGCACATTGACTTTAATCAAACTTCAGTTATACAAACAATGATTAAACAATTCCAACAAAAGTATAACATTACTCAAAGTCGTTTTATGGATTTGTAAAGACGTGAGGAAAAACAAAAGCTAAGTAAACAATTAAAACAGCATAAGAGAAAGCTCGTGATAAAAAAAATGTAACAAAACAATTTAGTTACAAATAAGTTACGATCAATCAATTTTAGACAACATTTATAATTTAGGCTAAGGAAAATGCATATCACTAAAAGAGGAAAGTACAGCTAGATAAGACGGAACATTCGTATAACGTTGTACACAGACATGTCAATCCCGAGTTTAAAAGCATTACATCATGGTTGTGAGATACGAGCATTTACGTCACTGTGTGACAGTATTAATTAAGGTACTGTCGACCCGACGACTAATGGCTGAGATGTTTAAGTGATGCTAAGACGGATTAATCGAACTAGTCTGAAACAAAATAACACCGACAGTCTACGATGTATCCAAAATAGGTTGTCATACGTGTGCTTTATTGTGTCATGATTAAATAGATCGTGTAATGTGACAAACGCGTAAAGAAAAAATGGTGTTGTTACTAGAATTGCTTTTCAGTGGAGACAGTGGTCTTAGGATGTAACAAATGCAACACTTAAACGATGGATCGTTGCTGTCATCTATAAACATCCAAATGCATTATTGAGCTTTAATAACATTAATTGCTTAACATGGACTGCTTAGCACAGAATAGCAGTGGCCAGTAACACAGCAATGTTTCATTTTTAACTTCAACTTATTACACTGCTAGTGCACGTATAAAGCACATAATACTGATGTTAATACAATAACATTAATATGTAGACCACTTTCAAGTGACCTAAATAATTGAATAAAGCATTTCGTCTATTGATAGAACATGTCTGCCACCAGTCATTATTTATCAAAGAGAATGGCTTCAAAGTGTGGCATATATAATATGTCAAATACTGTATCACCATCGCTTTAGCTCAATACTTCTGCTTCTTGCATTGTTCTATTCCAGATATATAAAAAAAATTAACTTTTGTAAACTACATCGGGGGTTTCCATTTTGAAATCTGAATTTTACACACCATAAATTTTTAATATTTTTAACCCTGTAGATCGAGTAGCGTCTAACATTCGATGTTGCATACAATTGGGCGGATGTTTAATTTCTCATTCGATGGGTCTTTCTGTTAAACGTTAAATTGTTCAGGTAAGAGTGTTTGTAGTAATTCGTTGAACAATTTGCTATGAAACATTGTTTCTAAATTATATGTTAATTGACATAACGAATTAAGTTACCGTGGGTTTTACATTCAATGTTCAACAAATGATTTTACCTAGTTGATAACCTTGCTGAATGTGTCAGTGTCTGTGGATCATGCTGATTCAGACTGATAAAATGTTTACAAACGGAGTCAATTGGACCGTCAGGCACATTTATTATCTAGACTGTTTATTCCTAAGTTTTATTATATTTTAACATTTTGAGTACAAATATATTACATTTTCATAACGTCTCTGAATTGACCAAATCAGTTTCGAGGAATTACGTCCATTTGTCCAATGTGTAGAGTGTAAGGCACGATGCAACCAAAACAATAGTCCTAAAATAATTTTGCGCATTATAAGTTATAAGGTTTCTTTCCGCGAAGTGTAATAGCCGCGAAAATGTTACCTCCGACGAATCCGCGAACTTTTCTAGCTTCTTCATATTAAACATCGCATAATCATTCTACGAAGGATAATAGTACTTGCGCATACAGAAAATGGTAACACATCATCGTATGACATTTGTGTTGGCAGCCCTGCGTGTGCTTTTAAACAAGATAAATGCTATTGAGACAATAAAGGTTATGCTCATTGTAACAAACATTACTCTATGAATTAATATGGATGTTGTACTAATATTGACAGCTGATTACATATTCCTGTTTTGATGTTTTATATTAAAATGAAGTTCTATTACTAATTTTGCACGTTTTTCCAATCATAAGGAATTATGTCTATATAAATCAGGGGGTATTGGTAGAATTAATCCCGACATGTTTCCGACGTTATGGGTTGATCTCACTGCCACGGTGATGTACTACCGATGGTAATTAGAATATTCGGGGGGCGTCGGGGACAGGTTCTGAAAAAGCAATGTTTGGAAACCATCGGGAAAAACCCTTTGTAATTTCACATGATGTTTCCTTCTTGGGTTTAGGCATTGTATGGAATTTTAAGGAATCATTACAAATAAAAAAATGCATGGCTTTTGTATTATTTTTGTTGTTTTTGCAGACAATTGGCCACATCTGAAAATCTGTCTTCAAGACATTGGCTCATACAGCAGGAATTGGTGATGTTTAGAATGGAACTCCTAAGAGTCGTGAATAACAATAAAAGTAAATGATATCGTGATATACGTTGTGTCTGTATTCTAAACCAACAGTGGATGAAAGCAATATACTCACACCAAAAGGACAAAATGTGAAATATGCTATTCTACTTATTTGTACTGAAGACCGTTACGGATGAACAATGTGTTGCTATTAATTAAAACAATTGATTTGTTATTCTTGCCCAAGTCGTACAATTAGTAGTTAGATAACGTAAAAACCAACCACAATCTCCAAAGAGACACAAATAGTATTAAAGATATTATGTTATAAATTGTTGCCTGCAGTCCTTGTGTTTGAATAATAATATATCGGCTGTAAATCTAGTGCAGAGAAGCCAAAGTGGCAAAAGACTGGATTATACTTATATGACATCGTAAAACATCAGATAACTTGCAGTGTAATCCAATACTGTGCTTCTTTGATCAAAATGAGCCGCAACCGTTCTATCTTCATTTCAAGATTTTTGAACGATCTTGGATATAGTAAAGAAATGGTAAAACTAAGGCAAGGTGCCTATGAGTCCTTGCAGACCAAATGTGTCTCATACTGTGGTAGTAAGCGTGAAGGACTATCGCTTCCTTTTGAAAATGACATTGATTGTATGTACATACATCCGTCAATGGAATGCCGCGATGTACCGTTATTAGACGATAGTAACAGAAACAATGAGATGATTAAATTTCAGCTTGAAAGACATCGTAGCACAGCCCCTGGTTATGCCTTACTGAAATGTATCTCTCTTAACAACACGTTGCTGTCGGAATTAGTACGCGATTGTTTAGTAGAGGGGGACTATGGTACTTACCTCTTGTCAAGTGACAGCTGGAGACAAAGTAATAAAGACATTATGCGTTCGCAGTTATCATCTCCCGGATTTGATGGAATACTTTCTCCATCTCAGGACAACCAAGGTCCATCAAGCCCTACTGAGAATATTGCAGGACTTACTAGTGCTGACAACGTAGATGCGATACGCTGCCACTGTCCTCAGTCCATCTCAAAATGGAGAAGTCGACGACGGCTGTTTGACTGGCCATCGTCTGAATTGATCGAGGCGGTTTCGTCTTTGGAGGCACACGTTGTTCCTATAGGATATAAGGACAGTCCATTGCACTTCCTTGAATGGAGAATTTGTTTCACTAAGGCGGAAATCCGTCTGATAGAAAGTTTGAATGATTGCCAAACCAAATTGATAATACTTTTGAAGATGCTTGCTAAACATGAACTGAAACCGATATGTAAGGAAATGTCTTCCTATGTGATGAAAAACCTGGTTCTCTGGATGGCCGAAAAATACCCATCGAAAACGTTCGCAGAAGATCGATTGTTGGTACTCTTGAAACATTCTTTAAAACTGCTGAAGAGCTGCATTAAGAATAAAGAGCTACCAAGTTACATGATTGAAGAAAGGAATCTGTTCGCAGACAGAATATCTGATATTGAAGGCATTGAATTGTGTCAGAAACTCGAGATGCTTTTACACGAAGGTGCAACTATGCTTTTGAGATGTCCTAAAATATCGGGTGGCTTAAAAATGTTTTGCACATCCACCGATGAATATTGTCTCTTATCGGAGAGGAGAAGGTTTCTAGAACCAGTGGTGTGGCACATTTACCATTTTTTTGTGCAGCATTGTCTCCAACAAATCAATATTGATCCTTATGTTACCCTTCACGACCTGGTTGGGTCAACGTTAGAAAAGCTATTACAAGATGATTATAGCTCACAACTTATAATCAGATATGTCGATATTTTATTTCCTGACCTGTTTAACTTGTTTGAAGGAATAGAAAATTATGTAGAGTTTATAACCAAATTCAGAAGTGTACTTAAAGAAAGGTGTATGTATTACCTGTCGTAATAACTGCAGAGTTTGCGTATACACATGTATATGTACAGCACAGTGCAGTATCCTCACTGAACCAAAATGTATCCTGGTACAGACCGAATACAATGATTTTCTCGATATTGGTTGTGATTTATAATTTCAATATACGGAAGTTAAATAATAATACTTATGTTACTGTCTTATTTAGTTATAAATAAAATGTGTTAAACACAGTATATATTGCCATGTAAGATCCTTTGAAATGTTGTTCTATGTCCAAACAGAATAAGCTTAAACAGCCGAACTTATAGAGAATATCATTTGATGAACACTGTAAAAAGTATTGTGTCTAAGGTGTACAAATTGACACCATAGTTTATTATTGCAGACGACATTTGTTTACAATTGATAACCACATAGGTTATTAAAGCTGTACTTGTAAAAATCACATTCGGTGAATGTGATTGTCTTTATATGTTTATTCCGCTGAAGGAAATTTGTTATCATTTTTGAAATTATTTAAAGTATGCAGTGTTTTATACTTATTTTCTGCTTTAATGTATTGATTTGATTTACGCTTTTATGTCATGATACCATCTGATTAATCACAATTCCTACCGATATCACAACTGTCATGACCTCCCCGAAGCTTCCCTATATCATGAGGAACCTGTTCCCGATGTCCTGGTAGCGCATTATTTCAAATCGTGAGTACATCCCCGAGGCAAAATATGCTCAGTGGACCTAGGCCTAATGTATTTAGTTGATTTACATTTTATGTCATGTACTTTACTTAATACAGAGTTGTATAATCTGTCGTATATATGAATACAGTTCTTTCGCTAAATTATAACGTTCGGGTAATAAGAAAGACAACATCAACATTTAATGGCTCATATATTTCAGTTGATCGTGAACATAAACGTTTTCCCCACTAGCCTTATTTTGGGCATTATTATCGAGATTGACATTCAACAATTTGAACCATACATGCCTATACGGATTACTGTGCTCCACCTCTACGTAATAAATATATATTCAAGCTTTCAGTTTGCTTTTGAAATACCGACATTGAATAACGGAAAACAAAGGAAACATATATATATATATAGGTTGGGTATATATTGAATAATTATGTTGACCTGTCATATTACACGTGCTTACACGATAGCTGCACACTAAATATCAACAATCATCACCTCTCTTTAAATGACTTATAAAGTGTGCAGCTACCGTGTAACTATGTATATTTTGACCTGGGATTATGTACAATACACAATGGAAACGGGAAATCACTAGTTTGACCATCATTTATCATATACTGCTGTTTTCTTAGAAATCCCCTTGGAACATCGATCGTCAACACCAGCAGGACAACGAATCAGCAGGGCAGGCACTACTACATCAATAAAATCTGCCGAAACCTATTTATCAAAGTCTGGAACAACGTCAGTAGCACCTAACCTAACTACACAAACAACAACTCAAACTTCACCACCAGAAATAACAACAAAATACCTTACATAACTGAAGCAATAAACTCAAGCTACAAAAGGTGTTTTATCAGTAACATAGAAGCGCAGCACCATCGATAGATACACCATTATTTTTTATATTTATTGCTAATTAATTGAATTATCAATAAGATGAATGTAAAACAAATCTATCACAATACAACATTCAGCAGGGAGAATACTAAAAAGTAACAACTTCCAATGATCTTAAGCCTCCAGAACGTATCTCGTGGCCAAGTTACATACGTAACGTTCAGTTAACTCGAACCGTCAATGATTTACATGCCGAGCCGAGCATAGCCTATATGTGCCATCTGCTGAAATATGGCAGGCATATGTGTGCTTCCATCCGGATTTGAACCCGGGTCGCAAGATTAGACGAAAAGCGCCCTAACATTATTGATCAATTATCTATATGATACATGTACAACCCAATGAAGATAGTATTTATAAGTTTTGAGAAGTACGAAGGTAGTTTCCATTCAAATCTATTTTGAGCCACACGTCATTTGGGATTTTATATTACCTGTGTATATATTTGACTTTTTGTCGCCCTATCTCAATATCTCAAAATATCGTTTATGGTGTCTTAAAGGTATCCATTTGTAAAATAGTTGATTATGTAACTGTACGTTTCATTATGATAGAAAGATGTGCATTTTCGTGTTATTATTGTCACGTGATAAGAAGAATCTTACACTTGTTGTCAATTTTTAAAACTTACGTAAATTAAACTCGATCAGGATATAATTTATGGTAAAGAGGCTCGTTTAATAAAATTTTGCAACTCGTGATATATCCTCTATATACATTTCTGATGAAATAGAGTTCGTTCAGACGCCGGATATCATATCAAATTAATGTATTTGTATAATACGACGCATTCTGATATACGTTTATACCACTCAGCAATATAGTATCACGGTCAGATTTGAATTTTTGTTTAATTTGACAACGCAATTGCCCCTATCGTCTGTAATTGGTCGCTTTATCTATACTGTATAATATTTTACCATTAATCTTAAAACGGTCACACAAAAAACATTCAATTGCTAAGATTGGAATACATCTGTGATAAGCGCGTTGCCCGAACAGTTAGGGATGTAACTAATGTCCAAAGGTATACCAAATAGGTCCCTATGTACAGTCTTGTAAGGCGTGTTACGGTGTAAAGTATTGCATTGTCTGTGAAACCTTTCACTGGAACGACGTATTTTAACTGAAAAAAGTACAATACGAACTAAGTAGCATAGTACGTACAGGCATGTGTAAATTAGCAGCAGAAATAACATAATATTTAGGCGCTTGTATTCCTAAGTGGGGACGATGTAATCTAATTACAAAGTACAATCGAGTTTCGATTCATAAAACAATCATGTTTTCGACGTTTCAATTGTGGTTTTCAAGACTTCAGAGGCAATGTGTTTTTAAGCGGTTCCTGAAATAGTCTTAAATGCTAAATGGTGGATGTCATTAAATACACCGAAGCGCTGTAACTATCAAATTAATTTCTACAGAACAGTCGTGCGATCATATAATTGGTCTGTACTTTATAACGATTTTTAGCGAACTAATTTGAGATATGATTATAATCATATCGATATGAAAATACAGCTATTGGGATACATTATACATATACAGAACTACATCGTATTTCATAACATACCCTATATCGCTGGCTTAAAATAAGAAAGGTAGTAAACTTGTTCAAAACGCTATTTTGAGAAAACAATAAAAAGGTCTGAAAACTACTCTTTACTTATGAAATAACAAGACTTCGTTAACTTCAGTTTGGTCAATATGACCTGCTCCGATTTTCATAAAAATAGGCTCATAAGAAGCGCCTTGTGATTACAAATATATATTTGTGGTCTTATCAGGTCGTAAGTAGCACTTGCGCCCATCTCATTCTAAGCCAGCGATATAATGGTATGGCAAGAACCGTAAATCAATAGTGTATATCCTGGTGAGTTACGTTCCTTTTCGTCACTCATTGACAGTATTAATTTTGATTATGTCGACATGAAGATGAGCGGCATGGATTTTAAAGCGATGCCACGACTGATGAGTCGAAGAGGTCTGGTCAAGACTTACTCCTTCGCGCTAGAGCTAAATGTTGTTCGTGTTTCATAGGAGGTTGCGATTAAGACTCCATGTTACACACCACCTACGGATGCATGATTATAATACGGATTTCAAGTATTAACAGAGTGACCCTGATGGAAGATGTGACACTCGTATACCTTTATTGAACCAATTTGATACATGGACAACAAAATATTTTGTACTAATTATGCTTCATTTTGTCTTGTTCAATTTTACGCATGTCATTACGGTTTGCATTTGTTGTATGTGACTTTTCTTTGTTGTGTCTTTCTTTTTTGTGTTTTTCGTGCTCTGTTGTTTCTACTAGGTGCCCTCTTCCCTGACCGATTTGTCATTATCTCTTCGTCAGAATAATTCAAAACAAAACATCATGCAATGTAATTTAATGTATTCATTGTTTCTATTTTTCATGATACGATTTATTTCACTATTAACCTAAAACAATTACATAAAACAGTAGAACAATGTGGTATCGATGAACTAATTAGGACTAAGTAGCATATTAGAATGTAGACAGCTATTAATCCGCGGCAGTAATTATTCAAGGCAGTAGAGTCAGGGTTGCTACGAGAGTGTGCTAAAATATAATTACAAAAAAAGATTTTCAGACCGATTATGCAGCGAAAGTCGCAATTGTGTTTGTTTAAATGGTTCCTATAATATAGTCTATATTCTAGTGAGAATAAAATATTTACACATACTGGTCTTTAGAGATGTTTGTAATTGTCCGTCGCGATGAGGTACTTGCTACGATTAATCGATTACCTTGTGGGTAAAAATCTACCTCGTGAGGGGAAGGTTGTCGGTTACATTTAAAGCATTGTTAATAAGAACCTCAACATCACTCCATAAGCGATTTTCATACACAGTCGCAAAATCAACATTAGTCTCTTCGTGGGGTTATTTTGATACATTGATATTTATAAAAGGTGACTGGCTTTTAATCCTGATACTTCAAATGCGTTGTGTTGTCATGATAATAATACGAACGTCATACATGTATTTGTATTGATTATACGTTTGAAAATAAAAATAACTAATTGACAGTAAGAAGAAAATAGATGATCGGACAGGGAAGGCAGCACTCAAGTTAAACAACCGAGCACAGAACACAAAAACATCACCTACCACAACTACACGCCACTATGCCCAACACATAACAATACTGCACCGCAGAAAACCGACGTCCAAAATATTCAACGGCCGAAAGACCTAGTTTCAGTTATGAAAACTCTGAATGATTTGAGGGAATACATGTAACAACATTCATATAATATCATTAAGATACATTTGTGTAGCATGGTAAATTTACAGACGAGTTGGTCCCCAAATAATGTTTTAATGCTTTTTTTACTTTTATAAAAACGCACTTCCTTTCTATTCTAGTCTTTTGGTGCGTGTAATAAAAATCCAACTTCTAAAACTCTCATATTTATGATCTCAAGTGACATTTATTGTACAATTTTACAACAAGTCAAATGAATAAATGCATACATTTGTGTCTTGTATCTTGACATGTGTGACAGAATAGTGTTCTGGAAGCATACAAATATGCTAAGCAATACACTGAAATGGAGTATAAAGCAGTATCGAAAATCAGGGGAGAAGGTTGGTCTTTAATAACACAACAACGATCAAGCACACGTTTAAATGTACAGAAGTAAAATCAAACATGAATCACTCAGTGACTTTCATTATCTAAGAGCTTGAAAAATTGAAAAACAGTGTTTGACAGTATTCATGATACGTCCAACAAAAGATTCTACTTAAAAACATTTAAAGGTTAACATAACAAACTGTGACTTATAAATTATATATCAGTATAAGATTAAGATATATTTGGTGATAAAGAGCTAGATTGGACGAACATTTGTCTGTAAACATGTATCCTTTGTGGAAAACTCAATCGGATCTCTGCAAATGATACATTATCCACTGGCACTGTATTCCTTTGCATGTCAAACTTGAATTATGATCACATTATATTAACTGCAAAACTGTAAAAATAGTATAAGCTCCTGTCTTAAAGATTAATATACAAGCCTGATCGATTGGACATTATCTGAACTTAAAGAGAACGTACAGAATCTGATAAAAGTAAATCAAATTTCTAAAACGATTTAAGATTTTGTCTTATTCCATACAATTGTGTTCTAGTATTGCTATTAGGAAACACGCACACAGATTGATAGTATCGATTATTGATAAATGTAAAGAACTATTAACAGAAAAACTAATACATACTCTTGATAGATCATATATTCTTCATGATATTAATATTAAAACGGTAGAAAGAGGGAAACTGATACAAAGGATTTTAAAATTATGTCTGAATCATAAGTATGAATTCATAATGATGTTGGGTCAAATTTTACTGTAACAGACATATTCTGTTCCAGCGATAAGTCCACGTTCAAATATTTGTTCTTGTTTTAATTCCAAAAGGTTTAACAAATATGCATGCTAAATGCAAAAAGCCAAGAACACACAAACATGGAACCCGTACGGCATACACATTGGTAACGAAATAATTACATCAATTCAAATGCACAAGTTGAACAACAAAGGGCTGCAAAAATAGAAACGAAGATAACAGTAACTACGGCAGTCGACATTAATGCATGTACGTTGTGATTTCACAGGCATTCTAAAAATGACGACTGGCACCTCATACGCAGTAAAACTTCATTATTACGAGCAGCGATATTACGGGAACTCGGCCTATGTAGAGCAAATTTGCCTACATACATTAAACTGCATTATAAAACATGACTGCGCTGGTTAATGCGAGCCGTTCTTTTTATGTAAAGACTCTCATTTGGTATGATTTGTTGAAGTATTTATTGGACCTCACATGTTTGAAATCAATTAATAGTTTATTTGAAAAAATTGGGTTACGTCATTGTTGATGTTGACATGCTTTACATGCTACATTGTATTTACTATTGCTTCGCAAATTGGATAGAATTATCTAATCACATTTTGGAATTATTTACCACTGCCAGAAAACATTCAAACATATTTAAAGAATTTTATACGAGCTCGTATATTTACTGTTATCGCCATAAATATACCGACAAAAAGCCAATGTGTCCTCCCAAATATTGAAAAACCCGAGTAGTAGACTACTGTGCTCTTTTATATGTGCCGTTGATTTTAAATTGCTTACATGAATGCTATCAATGGAACATATTTAACAAACGCGGAGACAACTTGATGACACCATGAGCTACTAAACAAACAATTTCTTTCTATAAACTTGTCACGTATTCCGTGTGTCATTTCGCCCTAATGGCCCGCCAGATATAATTATCGACTTTTGTTTGTGCAGATTCAACAAAATAGAAATGGTCGTATTAACAAGGCAACTACAGGTGGCATATTGCGAAAATCCTTAAAATTATTATATTATTATATATTGCGAAAATCCTTAAGGACCACTTGGTAATTATATTTAAATAATAGCTGTGGGTTGTTATAACCACATTAGTACTGTAACATTACATATTTTCGAATGTTTTTAATTACATTCTTCAAAATTAGGGATGAACCCCGGGGATTAGATTTCGTCGTCGAATTCAACCTCGAACACAAGGCAAACATATATCCCTAATGAAAAAGACTTATTATACAGTAGTATGTGGCATATTATAGTGAGAATGGGTAAAGGAGAATATATCACTATTCACATAGCATACATGTATCATACATATGCAGACAAATTAAAACAATAATGTGATTGGATATTTTTTTAAAACGTTGACCGACACTGTTCCAGGCGCTAGACATCCAAAGTAACAGCGCTACCCGACCACGAGATCAGTCAAGGGTAGGTTGAAGACGAAGGAGCGCTATCAAAACGACAGAAGGTACACACAGGAAGAAACATGTCCACAAAAAAGGAACAAGAGCAAGATAATAACGAGCTACAAAGACCGGTATCAAAAAATATTAATGGAAAATGCAGCATGCCATTCAGACATATAAAACTATAATTAACAATTCAAACAAAACAAAAACATTACTCGATGTCTTTTTATTGATTTGTGAAGATGTGAAGAAAAATAAAAGCTAAGCATACAATAACAAGAGATGTTTGTAAAACATGTATGCCCCATGGCTGCTCAATAGTCATTAATGGTGATGGTCATAGTGACCTTGACATTTGACCTACTGACCTCAAAATCTAAAGGGGTCATCTACTATTGATGACCAACCGCCATATAAATTTTGAAGATCTTGGTCAAAGCGTTCTTGAGGAGTAATTGAGCGGAAACCATTTTATACGACCTACAGACCGACTGACAGACAGATATGTGCAAAACAATATACCCCTTCATCAAAGATTGGGCGCATAAAAACAGTATAAGAGAACGTCGGTGATAAAAATAATGTAACAAAACAATTTTTTTATAAATCATTTACGACCAATCAATTTCAGACAACATTTATAATTTAGACTAAGGATAAATGCATATCACTTAGAGAGGAAATCAAAGTTAAAAGAAGTAACACTCGTATAAAGTAATACGCAGACAGAACTATCCCGATTTTAAAAGCATTACATCCCAGATAATAGTTTTCATCATGGTTGTGAAATACGAGCATTTACGTCACTCTGTGACAGTAGTAATTACGGTACTGTCGACACGACGACTAATGGCTGAGATGTTTAAGAGATGCCAAGATGGATTTGTCGAACCAGTCTGAAACAATGAATGCTTTTTTATGAACTAGAGATAAATGCCATTTACACGGGAATCGTTTTGTCTGCCTATTTTCATCAGACTAGCACCGACAGTCTACGCTGTCTCTAACATGCCTTGTCATACGTGTGATTTATAGTGTCATGATTAATTAGATCTTGTCATGTGACAAATAAGTAAAGGAAGAATGGCGTTGTTACTGAAACTGTCTTTCACTCACTAGACATCTAGGCAAGAAAATTACCGTCTGACATAAAGATGCGTTCGTAGACATATTTTATTCTAAGTGTTTAGGCAGCCAGTGGTCTTGGGATGTAACAAATGCAACACTTACATGATGCATGGTTGCCGTGAGATATAACACACATCAAAATGATTGATTGAGATTAAATGATATTACTTTGATGGTATAGTACATGTAGCACACAATAGCACACATATTGAAATAGTGTGGGTTAATGATTTGCTAAATGCATTAACATGATACAGGTATGTCGAACGGAAAAGGCCAAAAGCTCTGTACATGTATACAATCGTCGTGTACTTCTAGAATTGGTACTAATGTTCTCTTAGTGCCACTAAATCACTACATATCTATCCACAGAAAGTTAAAATAAAAACATAAATGAAGAAGTAGGGCTGGAAACTCTGCATACAAAACAACCAAGTAGAGTTACATGCGTATGTCGTCGTAAACTCGCCAACGCATCTGAAGGCAGTGCGTTGTGTTAAGCAGTTGTGACACCTCCTAAAATATACAACAAACTAACATTGACAATGAACTAGAGATGTATGTAAAACTGAAACCGATGAAGACGTTTGTACGTGCATTCTTGTTTTGTTGTATGTTGTTTTAGTATAAATGAGGTAAATACACATTATCATCAGCAAATATCAATTGTCCAGTTATACGAAAATGACAAAGGAGATCATTCCACTTTATCTTACACCGATGGCATCGATGGTCGCTTTTGAAATGTCAATCTCTTTCTTGTTATAAAACAGTCGATTAAAACACAATATTAAAGTATACACTTTCAGAACTACATACATTTAGTGGGAAAGATTGACGCACTCGAATGAATTAATGAGATATTTCAATGCAGCCTAAGCACAATTGATATATGTATTGTTTTTAACGAATTATTTCTATCTTCACTTGCCAATGCCACTTCGGTGAATCTCAGTTTTTGCAAGTATTTTATTACATAATTGTTCTCAAATACGACTGTTCTCAGAACAGCACGTGTTTCTAAAAATAATGTCTTACATAAGTGGTCTTAAGACTAAATGTAGATTATTTGTGTTCTAGTCTATATATGGTTCCTGTAAATTATGCAAATGTATGAGCGCCAACGGAAAATGTTGAAGTTCTAGTTTAGCAAGAATACTTCATTGTCAATTACAAAGCCCTCTGTTAGCCAAAAAGATAAGAATGCATTTCAATACATGCAACCCTACAACATAGTTATATAAAATACATAAAACTATTTTTAGAATAAACTAACATCTCAAAAGGTGTAACTTGTTATAAATATATTTGCGAAAATCGAATACGATACAAAACAGTGTACCCAATAACCATTGGTCAGTCGATCGGTTGTTCCGGTCAACTACTTCAAGTGGGACGTCAATGGTTCTCGGATGATATCAACAGACAAAACATGTACTAATAGTTCTGTCTATTTGAATCCCTTATGTTGTCAAACATTGTTTGCTGCTCACTTCGTAAGCCTTTATCTCTGTTAATGGAGTCCTATCACAGCTATGTAATTGTCGTCTGTCAGCAAGAAGTCAAACAAGAAATGTCTTTAAAATAGATAAACGGCGTAAAATCAAATCCGATGAGTGTGGCAGCAGATACAGACAGAATACCAACTGTACATACAGTGGCTGAACAAAACCTTATGTTGATTACACAGTTATAGGGAGTGATAAAAGCTTCGTATTTAATAGACAAGCTTGACGAAACGTACTTTCAATTAATCTGATAAAGGGAGTGGTATATTTGTGTTCTGTGAGACGGACCGAGGTTTAACACAGTATCACATGAACAGTTCACGACTAACGTTACCGTATAACAACAGTTTTGTATAACACTTTACCTATAATGTTATAACAATTACATTTTGTGAAATATGGTATCCTATATTTTGATTTATTAAAGACAGTTATCTATTAAGTGCATATCTATTGACAGCTTTCATTGGCCAATTAAGTGGTACATTTAGTACGGTACAGAAGGTATCTGTAACATGCTATTACTGTTACATCTTAATACACGTCGACAATAAGCGATGGTCAAATATAGACCTTTACAAAAAGAGTCAATGAAATGGTCAGTTAACTTATCATTTAATATGTACTCTATAATGTAATATGATAACTGTGGTAGAGACCATATGATAAAATTTAGTTTATTTGATTACGGCAATATCACGTATTAAACATTCATAATAAGGCATACAGTTGAATGTCATAGACATAGTAGAACTAGTAGTTGTTGAAGTGTCCACTATTTTAGACAAAATGTCGTCTGCAATACACCCGAAGGACTATTTATTATCAATTAGATAGCATATCCAATATAAATGTAATCATGCAAGGAGATCATTTTGTTAACTATTTATGCGGTCGTGGTATTGTCTCTTGATAACCAAGACGTTATAACACTAGTATATTGGTAGAGAGCAGAAGTGTCATATGAACAAAACCAATATTGAAGCTACTAACGCCAATATGACAGTCTAATAACAATTGCCCGTTGAAAAAGTGGTTAATATGAGTTACCTAGCCATGAAATGTCAACCATCCTTGGTTTGATTTAGCTACATTATCAATACTAGTATTACCTAAATTGGAAAGAGGACGAAAATGACCAATACTATTGCTTGCAATGGTAAAGGAGAATACATAATCATATAGTTCATTGAATAATGATACAATCTATACATACATGCATTCGTATTATTGTGATCTGATTAATGATTAGTTTTTTGCCACGTTATTCCAAGCCTCTACAGCAAAGCAGCAAAGAAGATGTAAATAAATAATGTTAACATGCAAACTGTTTATCGCCATCTGGTATTAAGGCATGATTCTTTTATATAAGTTTTGTATGTCTACAATACTTCTATTACTGACCCCCTCCCCCTAGAAAAAACATTAAGGCTTACTATTGCTCCAACACAAGGCCAAATGAATACACTAAGTAAACAATACAATAATAATGTAGCTAGCACATTGATGTGACAAACACCATCCCACGCTCATCCACACTTGATGGTAGACATCAGTTACCCTTCAAAACAATGGGAGTTGACCTTATCACGGGTTTGAAGCAACAGGTAAATGGTACAATCAACCACAAGATGTGTCCTGTACATCCGCATTCAAACCTCTATTGCGGGGAAATAAAAAACAACAAATTGCATTCCGGTATATATCTCAAGAGAATAGCAGGAAAGTGTCCTGAATGACTTATTAGACTTAAGATACAATCCCGTCAGATTGCTGCTCTTTGTTGAAAGACATTTCAATCAAATAGTTCATAATGTACCTTATGTGTTATCATTAAACAAAATTTGTAAAATTCCAAAGAGCAATTGCGAAAATTCAGAGCAAAATATGGACATGGCTGAGAATCTTAATTACCAAATTCTGCATCGGCAAAGCATGGATTCCTTAAGCATTTAATTAACAATTAAACCTTGGTACACATTCATCGGTTTGACGCTAGAACATTTATTCATATTGTTTCATCCGTATAATTGTATGAATATGTCTGTAAACCAGCACATGTGAGGACTTCAGTGTTGTTATCATTCATTATTGCTGTACCTCCCTTTATGGATAATTATGCTCGCAATTCAAAGTCAACAATGAGCGAGTTCAACTGTCCGACTAGAGTTAATTCTAGTGACGTAAGAATCTATAATAAACTAACTCTTGGAGCTCTTCAGCAAAACGAAAAGAGTTAAACTACAGTGTAAACAAACATGGCAAACATGTGGAACTACAGTAATTGGAACGGTCCGCATGGCATTTGTATGTGATTTGTTAAACATTGTCCGAGGTGTCCTGATTTGAACTACAGCAACCCAGCCTCGCAGCGTGGTTGTACTCGAGTACACTCGAAGGTTAAAACTCGACTCCTTTTGCTGTAACTCTAGTTTATCGAGTTTACCCTCGTAAGTCAGCTGAACTCGCTCAATATGCCATGCATCAACGGACAAGTATAAAGTATGGATGGTTCGTTATATGTCTTACTCTTGCGTGTGTGACGTGACTTGCCGCTGTCGGCGTTTCTGTTTGACTTGGATTGCCTTAGCGCTACAATATTTACATATGAAACAAGAAATATTACTGAATGTGATGAATACCCCCAGATACTGCCTGACACAGTCAAATGTGCTCTGACAAAGAACTAGACTATGTACTGATCATCCATGCATACGTTCATTGAAATCCAATGAATGATAACAAGGAAAAGGGTAGACAAAATTTATAAGTGAAAAAAACAAAGGGTCATTACTCCCTTAAAATTGATAAGGATATGCACAACTAGGCTTGGTACTGATCATTTATGCAAAGTTTCGTTGAAATCCGACCATTGGTAACAGAGAAATAGCGCGGACTAATTTGCACGGACCAACAGACCAACCACCCAACCGACGGACCGACTAACAGACCAACCTCAAGCCTCAAGCATGACTCCAATATAGCTCCACATACTTTGTATCTGGGGGTATAATCAGTCAAAGTGCAAAGTGTTAATTTGTGCAACTAGTGTGAAATATCGGTATTCATCATTCAATTGAATCAATAATATATGGATAAAATTACCGAGTGAACAATGCATTTTGGCTTTTACAGAATAAACAATGTACTTCATGTTCGTCTTCAACAAGTAAATACAGTTCATGTTTAAAGTGGTAACGCACTAGACTGTCAATCCAGAGGTTGTGGATTCGATTCCTGGCATCGGAACTTGACATTTCTGAAATATTTATAATATTTCCAGCTATATCTGACCGTGTGGTCTGCAAAGTATCTGGGTAAAGGTGCCAGGAAGCTGTGTATCGGTGCTATACACGGTGCACATTTAAAACTAGGCTGTCTTTTCGAAATAGTAGCTAGGCGCACTTTTGTAGCACCGGACATGCCTGTATCTAATGTCTCTCTCTCACTTCAGGGGCTTTCTCTCAATTTGTCTCTCTGGTCAGCCCATGCTATATCTGCACTGGTAGAGGATGCACCTACGCCTGAGGCTGCAACACTATACTGTAAAGTGCCTTTGAACATGTGTTCGCATGAAAAAGGCGCTATATACAGCTGGTATATTTTATATTTATGTTCATTAAAGTCAAACATGTCGTCAACAATCTTATCACACCCAAAGTAGGACAACTACTAGTATTGAAACAATGCCGAAGCAACACAATGAAATTATTCATCAAATAAATTGAATGCCTGTTGAATTGTTAGTTTTCACATCGTGGAGTTCAGCAAAAGGTCTTCTAACTGTAAACGAGATCAATGATGACAGTACGTCAACTGTTGTCATGTCTATATGGTGGGTGTTTACCATCAAAGACGGAGAAAAAATCGACAAAAATGACGAACTGTTCAATTAACTAGTCCTTTGACACTAGCAAATATAAATTAATAAAAATGATATCTTTCGAAGAGCCATTGGAAATACAAACCCTTTACAGAATGGTGATTAATCACGTATGTTTTATCTTCTGAGTGACTAGGTATTGAATGTCAATTTACGCTCCTAGTTTTAGAAAACCTTTGAAAACATTATCTTTTCAATTTCCGAACGAATGAAGTTACATAAAATAGACATGGAACAATGGTATTAGTTTACGTCTTATAACGGAGTAAGGTCAATTTCATTCTTTTGCAATTTCTATCGTAAAACTTCACTATTTTACCTAACAAAAAGGATGTATTAAATTGATATAATAAAAGTGAAAAATACAGAGAGTGCAACCAATGACCTTTGTTAGATTATCCCCAGACGGATTAAGCCATAAGGAAGGTATATTCCCATATACGGACCATGTGAGACCAATAAAGTCGACAAAACAGAAATAAAGAAACATCACAATATATCCAACAAACTCAGCCAACCCCCTCTGTTGAAAATAGCATTACTTTGTGTAAGATACTTCTGTTCATTATTTGTTTATTCATTTGCTGCGTTACGTTATCTCATTTTACAATGCTCTGGTCACATGAGACTCTTACGTCGAAATAAAGCTAAGTGTATGTATAGACAAACCATCTAGAACATATATCTAAACAATTATAATTTGCATGCATTTAGATAACTAAAGACTCTCTAGACAGTATTTGCAATATATATACTAAGCGGAAATACAAGTAAAACAATTCTAACGAACCCATTATATTCAGAGCATACGTCATGTAGTGACCTAGTGTATAATAAAAATATTATGTTTGCATTTTCTCCTTTTATGACCTTTTGAATGAGAAGATCATTTTAACTTTGCCCCATTTCTCTGTCCCAAATATGTTTTATATTTGAGAAATGACGATTACCATTCAAGAAAGAAACCTGGTATGTGTTCTCAGTTATAGTTCATGCTAGTACTTCGTGGTAAATTGCCCGGATGTTTTCATCCATTCACACAGCTATCGTTACGAAGTAGCCAAGCCTGAAAATTAAGAATTATGCAGTATTGTTCTAATGAATGCATTCCGAATTTTGGAATGCGCCATCTACAGAAAATGTGGAGAACTCATTTTGCAAATAACTGAGTCAGCATTAAATAGAATTTATTGCCGGCATGGCGTGTCGTGTGAAGATTTCCTTTTCTCGATGCGACAAAGCATTTAAACCTAAAACAAAGTATTGATAATTATGGGATTGGGTGAAGCTAAACAGTTTAAATGACAATAATATTCAGTCCATTATCAATTGAAGATCATGTTCAAACATGTTCCAAAGATAATTGATATGCACTTTCAGCTTTAGTACGTATGTGTATAGCGTTGTCAAACATGAAAATAACAAACTTACAAGCATAGAAATTCATCAAAGATCATCATACAAATCATAAGTACAAGAGCAACTAAACGCCGTAAGACTGAAACGTGTGTTATATAAAACATTCAAAACAGGTCATTTGTAACCTACGTATGTAATCAAACACAGTATTGCTTAGTAAATAGACGTATCGAATGTTGGAATCGATGTATAAAATTCCTTAAGTATTTCGTGTTAATCTGAGAAGCAAATGAAACAACGAAATAACCAAACTGTATAGCAGCAGGCCCTTTAGCTCGAAATTAAGTAATGTTCCAGTGACATGTCGGTCACCCAACAATGTATGTGCTCCATTATCGACAGAAGACAGAGAACCATTTGTCTGGTCTCTGTATTAAGAACCACTTCGTGGCAGTACAAACGATTGTTGTCAGACTACTTTAACTAACTACGCCAACCATTTGAATTTCTTCTTAATTGTCGCGAACAAATTCGTGATGACATCGTGTACATTTCTCACTAACTCCACCATCATATAAATCTATGTTATTACTAGAATTAGCATATTAGAAAAATGTCAATACAACTATATCGTCGGGTGCATTTGCATGTAGCATGTCCTTTAACTATGGCAGAGTCTTATTTAACTTAGCCATGAACGGACTCGAATGAGGTAAATACGTATCCATTTTATATAGGTCCATCTTAAAAACAGCAAACCTGTACGGAACTAGCATTTTACGTCAGGAATTAAGCAAATGCCTCTGTATGTCGCATTGAATCAAAATCGCTATATCGTGTTTCACGAAGAACACTCAACACTCAAGATCATCGGGCATTACTTCTGGCAGGTACCACGACTCGACACTCCAACAACATGAAACCATAGTATTAGCACTGAACGAAGATTTTCACTATGGGAAACACATTTAGTTGCGTATTTATACTGTCATATTTGCATATTGACGATGAATGATGCGGCATAGTTAGGAGGAAGGTTTGATTAATTAGGATCTAATCCTAGAAATATAAATATTGGCGACTTATCTATGTATCTTTCCATCTAATATCCGGTTTGTGCACGACAGATATTGTGTGGTACACGGGAATCGCGAGAATTTTGATCAAATGACTGAATAGCTCCAGATAACATTTGTCAAGATGAATTTCAATTAATATAAATAGGCTTTCTTAAACCTGACGCCAGATATAATTATCGACTGCTGTTTGTGCGCATTCTACAAAAGTAAATGGTCGTAATAACAAGGCAACTACGGGTGGCATATTGCGAAGATAGAACCCATAAGGACCACTTGGTAATTATATTTAAATAATAGCAGTGGTGAATTTTAACCACATTAGTACTGTAACATTACTTATTTGCGTGTGTTGTTTTAATTTCATAGTTCAATATTAGGGATGAACCACGGGTAATAGATTTCGTCGTTATCTTAACGTCGAACACAAAACAAAATTACAACCTAAGTGAAAAGGATTTTACAATAGTCTGCGGCGCATTATAGGAGAATGGGTAAGGGAGAATCTATCACCATTCACACCCTATACATTTATCATACAGGTACACACAAATACAAACAAGAATGTGACTGGATATTGTTTTTTAAACATTGTTTCTAGACACTGGTCCAGACGCTAGACATCAAAAGTAACAGCGCTACCTAACCACGAGATGAGACAAGGGTAGGTTGAAGACGACGGAGCGCTACCAAAAAGCTTATATTAAGTCAGACAGGGAAGGCAGCACTCAACTTTACCAGCCGAGCACAGAAAACATTAAAAACACACAAAACACAGTGCCCAACTGGACCAACCGAGCACAGGAAACATAAAACACATAAAGACACAATGCCCAACTAAACAAGCGTAGATCCGCCCAAGTCCAAGCTGTCGAAAAGTATAATAAATTATAACTAGCTGAATGACCCATTTTCCACAGCAAAAGGACTATAATGCCTAGTTTTAGCTGTCAGAAAACTTAAAACGAAGAAGTGCCCAACACACTACCGACCAAGAAAATTAAACATCCCCTGTCCCACTGTTTAAAAGCTGAATAGAAAAGATTCAGCAAACAAAAGCCGGAATGCCTACGCTGAATGACCTTGTGACCAGAAGGTACACATGGATGGTAAGCACATTGTTGCGACTAATGTGGAAATTACGTGAATTGCACAGGTATAAATCTAGTAGTGCACTTATGTTCGAAGATACGTCAATAAATGAGATATAAAACTATTCAGAAATGAAACCTTAACAAATCTAACGTTTTCATATGTGATAAATTAGTTAAACTATCCGTAATGTGTATGCTTTAATTGACGCACGGGCGCTAACATTTGATGTCCCAGCGTAACACGATTTTCCGGCGCACTTTACAAATAATAGTATATCTTTTCTATTTCTTCGCCAAATTCACCAACATTTTGCCATATTATTGGTTGGAAGTGACGTTATATATCTAGAAAATAGAAGGTTCGTAATATTTGGGCGTTTTCTGGATGTAAGGATCTGTTTGAAGATGGATATATTGTCACATTTGATATTTTCATAAGAGAAAACGACGACTTGTTGCGCAGGAAGATGTTTCAGAAAGAAATCACTTTCAGTGCAAAAAAAATAAATTCTAAAACCTGTTTACATCATTATTTAAATTCTTGTCGTTTAATCGGCAATATAATGGACCAAATAATCGAAAATTTGTCTGCGAAATGTTAGAATTAATACACATGTACTTTTTTATCATTTAATGTTAATGTTTTTTTTATCTAATCAATATCATCAGTCTATATCTACATCGTGTAGTAATATGTGTGACGTAAATTTTGAACTAAAATGACTTCAACGTCATGTCTCAAAAAATAGTCGCAACATTGTGCGCAACGTCATAGTAAAAATTATGACCAACAGAAAGAACAAGAGCAGGATATTGAAGTTAGTATTGAACTACATAGACCTGCACCAAGCAATAATAATAGAGAATGCAGCATGCCTTTTAGTCACATAAAAGTTACAATAATATATTGATATACTGTCTGTGTCACTAGACATCCATGTATTAATAATACTGACACATGTCATAAAACGCTAATAGGTATATGATATACTAAATTTATTATAGACATTATGTTTTAACAAGCTTTCGAACATTTAAATTACAACGTGTACAGACATTGCATACATAATTAACCGTAAAGGGGGGTAAATATGAATGATAACTACACTAAAATACCTCAATCTCACATGGCCATACACACGGATAATTTAATAATGTGCGTATTAACTTAAACCAATCATAACTAATGAAAACAAGGATTAACAATTCAAACCAAAATATAACGTTACTCAATGTCTTTAATTGAGTTGTGAAGATGTGAAGAAAATCAAATGCTAAGCAAACAATAAAAAACAGAATAAGAGAACGATGATGATAAAAATAATGTAACAAAACAATTTTGTAACAAATAATTTACGACTAATCAATTTTAGACAACATTTATAATTTAGACTAAGGAAAAATGCATATCACTGAGAGAGGAAATCAAAGTTAAAAGAAGTAAAACTCGTATAAAGTAATACGCAGACAGAACTATCCCGATTAAAAGCATTACATCCAAGATAATAGTTTTCATCATGGTTGTAAAATACGAGTATTTACGTCACTCTGTGACAGTAGTAATTACGGTACTGTCGATCAGACGACTAATGGCTGAGATGTTTAAGTAATGCCAAGACGGATTAATCGAACAAGTCTGAAACAATGAACGCTTTTTACGCACTAGAGATAAATGCCATTTACAAGGGAATCGTTCTGTCTGCCTATTTTCATCAGCCTAGCACCGACAGTCTGCGTTGTGTCTAACATGGGTTGTCATACATGTTATTTATTGTTTCTTGATTAATTAGATCTTGTCATGTGACAAACAAGTAAAGGAAGAATGGCGTTGTTACTGAAACTGACTTTCACTCACTAGCCATCTCGGCAAGAAAATTACTGTCTGACATAAAGATGCGTTCGTAGACATATTTTATTCTAAGTGTTTAGGCAGCCAGTGGTCTACGGATGTAACAAATGCAACACTTAAATGATGCATGATTGCCGTGACATATATCACACATCAAAATGATTGATTGAGATTAAATGATATGTTGCAAACAATAGCACACATATTGAAACAGTGCGGGTTAATTCTAATGGCGGGATGTGATACATTCGTTAACATGATACTGGTACATGTATATGGAACTGAAATGGCCCATAGCTATGTACTTGTATACAATCGTCGTGTAGTTCTAGAATTGTTTAGACACGTGTCTTACCAATGTTCTCTAACTTGCCACTAAATCACTACATATCTATCCACAGAAAGTTAAATAAAAACATAGATGAAGAAGTAGAGCTGGAAAAGCTGCATACAAAACAACCAAGTAGAGTTACATGCGCATGTCGTCGTAAACTTTCCAACGCATCTGAAGGCACTGTGTTGTGTTAAGCAGTTGTGACACCTCCTAAAATATACAACAAACTAAAATTGACAATGAACTCGAGATATATGTAACACTGAAGTCGATGATGACGCTTGTAAGTGCATTCTTCTTTTGTTGTATGTTGTTTTATAATCAATGAGGTAAATACAAATTATCATCAGCAAATATCAATTGTCCAGTTATACGAAAATGACCAAGGAGATCATTCCACTTGATCTTACATCGATGGCATCGATGGCCGCTTTTTAAATGTCAATTTCTTTCTTGTTATAAAACAGTCCATTAAAACACAATATTAAAGTATACACTTTAAGAACTACATACATTAAGTGGGAAAGATTGACGCACTCGAATGAATTAATGAGACATTCAATGCAGCCTAAGCACAATTGATATATGTATTGTTTTTAACGAATTATTTCTATCTTCACTTGCCAATGCCACTTCGGTGAATCTCAGTTTTTGCAAGTTCTGTATTACATAATTGTTCTCAAATACGACTGTTCTCAGAATAGCACGCGTTTCTAAAAATAATGTCTTACATAAGTGGTCTTAAGACTAAATGTAGATTATTTGTGTTCTAGTCTATATATGGTTCCTGTAAATTATGCATATGTATGAGCGCCAACGGAAAATGTTGAAGTTCTAGTTAAGCAAGAATACTTCATTGTCAATTACAAAGCCTTCAGTTAGCCAAAAACATAAGAATGCATTTCAATACATGCAACCCTACAACATAGTTATATATACAACACTATTTTTAGAATAAACTAACATCTCAAAAGGCGTAACTAGTTATAAATATATTTGCGAAAACCGAATACAATACAGTGTACCCAATAACCATTGGTCAGTCGATCGGTTGTTCCGGTCGACTACTTCAAGTGGGACGTCAATGGTTCTCGGATGATATCAACATACAATACATGTACCAATAGTTCTGTCTATTTGAATCCCTTATGTTGTCAGACATTGTTTGCTCATTTCGTAAGCCTTTATCTCTGTTAATGGAGTCCTATCACAGCTATTTAATTGTCGTCTGTCAGCAAGAAGTCAAACAAGAAATGACTTTAGAATAGATAAACGGCGTAAAATCAAATCCGATAGGTGTGGCAGCAGATACAGACAGAATACCAACTGTACATACAGTGGCTGAACAAAACCTTGTGTTGAATACACAGTTATAGGGAGTGGTAAAAGCTTGGTATTTAATAGACAGGCTTGACGAAACGTACTTTCAATTAATCTGATATAGGGAGTGTTATGTTTGTGTTCTGTGAGACTGACAGAGGTTTAACACAGTATCACATGAACAGTTCACAACTAACCGTATAACAACAGTCTTGTATAACACTTTACCTATAATGTCATAACAATTACATTTTGTGAAATATGGTATCCTATATTTTGATTTATTAAAGTCAGTTATCTATTTAGTGTAGATTTTATTGACAGCTTTTAATGGCCAATTAGGTGGTACATTTAGTACGGTACAGAAGGTATCTGTAACATGTTATTACTGTTACATCTTAATACACGTCGACAATAAGCGATGGTCAAATATAGACCTTTACAAAAAGAGTCAATGAAATGGTCAGTTAACTTATCATTTAATATGTACTCTATAATGTAATATGATAACTGTGGTAGAGACCATATGATAAAATTTAGTTTATTTGATTACGGCAATATTACGTATTAAACATTCATAATAAGGCATACAGTTGAATGTCATAGACATAGTAGAACTAGTAGTTGTTGAAGTGTCAACTATTTTAGACAAAATGTCGTCTGCAATACACCCGAAGGACTATTTATTATCAATTAGATAGCATATACAATATAAATGTAATCATGCAAGGAGATCATTTTGTTAATTATTTATGCGGTCGTGGTATTGTCGCTTGATAACCAAGACGTTATAACACTAGTATATTGGTAGAGAGCAGAAGTGTCATATGAACAAAACCAATATTGAAGCTACTAACGCCAATATGACAGTCTAATAACAATTGCCCGTTGAAAAAGTGGTTAATATGAGTTACCTAGCCATAAAATGTCAACCATCCTTGGTTGGATTTAGCTACATTATCAATACTAGTATTACCTAAATTGGAAAGAGGAACAAAATGCCCAATACTATTGCTTACAATGGTAAAGTAGGAAACATAATCATATAGTTCATGGAATAATGATACAATCTATACATACATGTGTTCCTATTATTGTGATCTGATTAAATGCTCAGTTTTTTGCCACGTTATTCCAAGCCGCTACAACAAAGCAGCACAGAAGGTATAAATAAATAATGCTAACATATAAACTGTTTATCGCCATCTAGAATTAAGGCAGGATTCTTCTTTACCATTATAGTATGTTTACAATATTTCTATCACTGCCCCCTCACCCCAAAGAAAAAAGCATTATGACTTAATGTTGTTCTAGCACAAGGCCAAATACATACACTAAGAAAACAATGCAATAATAATGTAGCTAGCACATTGATGTGATAAACACCATCCCACGCCCATCCACACTTGATGGTAGGCATCAGTTACCCTTCTATGGAAGTTGACCTTATCACAGGTTTGAAACAACTAGCCAATGGTACAACCAACTACAAGAAGTGCCTTGTACATCCGCATTCAAACCTCTATTTCAGGGAAATAAAAAACAACAAATTGCATCAATTGGAACGGTCTGCACGGCATTCATACGTGATTCGTTAGAAATTGTCCGCGATGTCCCGATTGGAACTACAGCAACTCAGCCTCGCAGCGGGGTTGAACTCGAGTACACTCGACTAGGTTGAAACTCGACTAGTTTGGCTTGCATCATCGGACAAGTATAAAGTATGGATGGTTCGTTTCATGCTCTTGCGTGTGTTGCGTGACTTGGCGCTGCCGGCGTTTCTGTTTGACTTGGATTGCCTGAGCGCTATAGTATTTACATAATTATGTAATCAGTCAAAGTGCAAAGTATCTACCTGTGCAACAAGTGTGAAATATCGGTATTCATCATTCAGTTTAATCAATATTATATGGGTAAAATTACCAAATAACCAATGCATGTTGGCTTTTACAAAATGCACTATATACTTCTTATTCGATCTTAACAAGTGAATAAAGTTCATGTTCATTTATTCAGTGAAACATGTCATCAACAATATTATAACACCCAAAGTAGGACAACTATTGCAATAATGTCAAAGAAACACAGTGAAATTATACAGCAAATACATGGAATGCCTGCTGAATTGTTAGTTTTTACACCGTGGAGTTCAGCAAAAGGTCTTCTAACTGTAAACGAGATCAATGATGACAGTATGTCAAATGTTGTTATGTCTAGATGGTGGGTGTTTACCATCAAAGACGGAGAAAATTATTGACAAAAAAGACGAACTGTTCAATTAACTAGTCCTTTGACACTAGTAATTATATATGCGCAGTATTGCTTGTCAATTACCGTATCCAACTACTAACTACCACATCGATTCCATAGGATATATATTTCGAAGAGACATTGGAAATACGAACCCTTTACAGAATGGTGATTAATTAGAAAAAACGAAAACATAGAAAATTCACAATATAACGAACTCAGCCAATCCCCTCTGTTGAAAATAGCATGACTTTGTATTAGATACTTATGTTTACTATTTGTTCATTCGTTTGCTGCGTCAGGTTATCTCATTTTACAATGCTCTGGTCAAATGGGACTCTTAAGTTACACAATTCTTTGAAATAAAGCTAAGTATATGTACAGACAAATCATCTAGAACATATATCTAAACAAATGTACATGTATTTAGATAACTGAAGACTCTCTAGTCAGTATTTCCAATAGATATACTAAGCGGAAATACAGGTATAACAATTCTAACGCACCCATACGTCATATAGTAACCACATGTATAATAAACATATTATTTTTTGCATTATCTCCTTTTATGAACTTTTAAATGACACGATCATTTCAACTTCGTCCCATTTGTCTTTCCCAAATATGTTTCATGACGATGACCGTTCAAGGAAGAAACCTGGTATGTGTCCTGAGTTATAGTTCATACGGAATGTGCCATCAACAGTTGAATTGCGGAGAAAATATTTTGCAAATAACTGAGTCAGCATAAAATAGAATTTACTGTAAGCTTGACGTGTCGTGTGAAGATTTCCTTTTCCCGATGCGGCAAAGCATTTTAACCTAAAACCTAGTATTGATAATTATAGGATTTGTCGAAGCTAAACAGTTTAAATGACAGTAATATTTAGTCCAGTATCAATTAAAGATCATGTTGAAACATGTTCCAATGATAATTGATATGCACATTCAGCTTTAGCATGTGTATAGCGTTGTCGAACATGAAAATAAAAAACCCATAAGCATAGAAGTTCATCAAAGATCATCATACAAATCACAAGTACAAGAGCAATCAAACGCCGTAAGACTGAAACGTGTGTTATTTAAAACATTCAAAACAGTTCATTTGTAGTGTAGTCTACGTATATAATCAAACACAGAACTGGTTAGTAAATAGACGTATCAAATGTACAAAAATTGCTTAAGTATTTCATGCTATTTCTAAGCAGCAACTGAAACAACAACAAACCAAACTGTGTAGCAGCAGACCCATTAGCTTGACATAATGATTGTGATACGAACGCCTACAAGCCAAATTAGGTAACGCTCCGGAGGTATGTCACCCAACGATTTATGTGTCCCATCATCGACATAAGATAGAGAGAACCATTTGTCTGGTCTCTGTATTTTTAACCACTTCGTGGCAGTCCTATAAATTTTTGTTCAGACTACTTTAACCAACTACGCCAACCATTTGATTTTTCTTCTTCATTGTCACGGACAAAAAAACGTTATGACATCCAGTACATTTCTCACGAACTCCACCATCCTATAAATCAATGTTATTACTAGAATAAGCATATTCATACCGCTAAGAAAACTGTCAATACAACTATGTTGTCGGGTGCAATTGCGTATAGCAGAATTTTATTTAACACAACGATAATATTAAGTCAGACAGGGAAGGCAGCACTCAGCTTAACCAGCCGAGCACAGAAAACATTAAAACACACAAGGCACAATGCCTAACTTAACAAGTTATTGTCTTCCCATGTCCAAGCTGTCGAAATTCAAAATGAATCAGTTTCAGCAATCAAAAAAGCTGAATGCACAAACTGAATGACCTATTTCCAACAGTAAATTAAGCCATGAACGAACTTGAATGTGGTAAACACTTGTCCATTTGATATAGGTCCATCTTAAAAACAGCTAACCCTGTACTGAACTAGCATTTTACGTCAAGAACTAAGCAAATGGCTCTGTATGTCGTCTGGAATCAAAATCGTGTTTCGAGAAGAACACTCAACACTCAAGAACATCGGGCAGGAGTTTTTTCATTAATAACAAACCAGGCAGGGAGAGTAACACCCTGCAGAAATAACAAAGCACAACAGAGCACGGAAACGAACGGCTAGACGAATTACTACCGGCAGGTACTACGACTCGACACTCCGACAACCCTCAGTCAAACCATAGTATTTGCACTGAACGAAAGTTTTCACTATGTGAAAAACATTTGATTGCGTATTTATACTGTCATTTTTTCACATTGACGATGAATGATGCGGCATAGTAAGAGGGAGGTTTGATTAATTAGGATCTAATCTTAGAAATAAATATGGGCGACTTATCTATGTATCTATCCATCTATTATCCGGTTCATGCACGACAGCTATCGTGCGATACACGTTAATCACAAGAATTCTGATCAAATGAATGCATATGAAGCTACAGATAAGTTTTGTCAAGATGAATTTCCATGAATATAAATAGGTTTTCATCGATGAATTAATCAAACGGAGATATATGATTCGAAACTATTACTGAAATTAGCATATGTCATGACACGGAATCAATGACATACTGTTAAACTTAGTTGTTGAGTGAAACTAGGCCTATTATCGATCTTATTGCTGATAGTAGGATTTTCTGCGTTCGTACAGCTGTTACTAGGTCTTTTAGATATTTGACAAATGAAACCTGGACTTTCAGCTGTTTAGTTTCATTTTCTTGTTCAGTTGTGTGTTGGGCATTGTGTCGTGTGATTGTTATCGGTGTGATATGTGTTTTCTGTGCTCGGCGGTTATTTAACTTTTGAGACTAAAGGCTGCTATAACTATGTAGTTCAGCAGTTTTACTGTTGTTACTAGGTCATTCAGCGTAGGCATTCCGCCTTTTGGTTGCTGTATCTTTTCTACTGGGTCATTCAGCTAGTTAATATTTATTATACTTTTCGACAGCTTGGACTTGGGCGGATCTGCGCTTGTTTAGTTGGGCATTGTGCTTTGTGTGTTTTTAATGTTTTCTGTGCTCGACTGGTTAAGTTGAGTGCTGCCTTCCCTGTCTGACTTAATGTCCTCTTTTTCAGTTGTGTACTGCATTCATTGTCCAATGTTTATTATAGTCTTCAAATCGCTTCCTACGAAATTAATCTATTTGTTTTTTACGAGTAAGTAAAAAATAAATACATTAGTTGTGTAGAATTCGATTTTGAAATGTATGAATTTGCAATTCAACGAAATGTTTCTTTTAAATAAATGTTATCTTTTCCCAGAGACATTATCCTTTCAGGAACCCTTCTTATTTTTATCTAACCATAGCAATATATATTCGCCATACACAGATTCTTAGTTATTAAGCAGGCATAAAAGGGCTACTTAGACATGTTCGTTGGAAAAGAAGATGTGATGTAATAGGGTTTTTTTTGGAAGACCGTTCAATGTTGGCAGTGGTAATGCTTACGTTCGTCTCTACGCACTTTCGCATACATGTTTCAAGTAGCAGCTGCAGGCGTCTGCACAAAGCAGAGTAGTTATGATATCCGTGAGATGAGAGAATCTCATTCACTTTTTAATCTATATAGAGGTATCTATATATCTTATACGAACCAGTAAATATGTAACACAAATTTATGATACTCGATCGTAGTTTGTATCAAACTGACTAATTCACAACGTTGGTGTATGAGACAAAACTTCTGACAACTGAAGTCATTGCAATATATCAAAAACGAGCTCCTCATTTGCAACAACCTCGTTTTGGTTTGGTATCAATATTGCTGCAACGAACACACAACCAATAAAGTAATTAAGAAATAACCGTTTAGCTTCATCATCATTTCTCTGCGACTTACAACCAAATTGAATGTAATAACTGTAGTTTCTCCATTGCAGACAAAAATGTTGATGTAACGGTTCACCTCATATTCTCTATGAGCGTACTCATAGCCCGTTCTATTTTGAGACTCATACACAAACTTTTGAACACATGCAGACTTACGTCTTCAATAAATGTAATACAGTATCCAAATCGCTTTCAGATTCCACTATTTGCTGTTGAAACCACAAACAGTGACGGTTTTAGCGGTTTTCAGAGAGGTTTTAAACACCATGAAGTGTTCATCACAGGTCGCAGTACAAGAATAGGATGCTAAAGTATAAATGTGTCTATAAACAGAAGATACAATTTAGAATATTTGTCACATTTGTTCTTTATAGACTGTACCATATTCTGAACCTGCGAGCTTGTTCATGGTGACGATTTTCAGGTCTGGATATTACGATTGACGTGGTAGGACGTGGTTATATAAATGGGAAACATGATACAGTATTTATACTTAAAATATCGCATCACATATGGATTTAAACACTGCCATCCGTGGGTGTGTAGAGAAATTGGACGAAGATTGCAAACATTCTGCTTCGTCTTATGTAACATTATTGTAAAAATCCTCAACATGTTGTTCGTGTTGACGTAGTGTGAAGTTGGTGTATAAAATAGCATGTCTAAAATGCATTCTACTCTGATTATAATCGATGACACATGTAGTTGCCGTCTTATAAGTAGAAGTTTAAATTTGGTAAGGAGGGAAAATTTGAATGAACTCTAATGATACAAAAATGTATATTTCTTGTTTTCGTCGGAAGTTTTATTTGGAATCTTTTCAATAGCGTACATGTCTCCGGGTTGCATCATTATTAGCCTGACAACGCAAATGCATGCTACGAATAAGCATATTTATTGACGTCGCGTCACAAGTTGGAGTTATTTTGCGTAACGTCATAAATGCCGTTATTTGAACTAAATATGATGGGAATTTCACGTTTATTACCAAATAACGGACGGACAATGACTTCAAACACTATACATGTATGCTAGCATGTGTATTGGTAAAACATTGCATATTACTATAAAATCAGAAGTTAATTTTAGGCAAAAATAATGTTTTTTTATGATCGTCAACAATATATTGAAGTGAGAATTTAGCGAGGAAACTTTAAAATAGTTACAATAACCACAGTTTTCGACACATGCGGTTCACTATTCGTGTATTTTATCTACAAAATGTATGCATGTTTAGGAACTGATAAAAACCGAAAGGTTCAATGTGTGTACTTGAAATACAAACACATAACAAGAGCTATTAAAGCGAAATACATATCTGAACTTAATACAAAATAGCCGAACACAAGTGCCTATTAATACATACTTTTTTATGCGGTCGTATTTCCAGAATTCATTTGGATGATAAAAAACTTACAAATACTTGTGCGCATATTTCTGTTCTTAAATATTATATATACATTTTGCTTCGTCGTCTTATGCAACATTATTGTAAAATTTCTCAGCATGTTTTTTGTGTTGACGTAGTGGGTAAATTGGTGTATAAAATAGCATGTCTAAAATGCATTTTACTCTGATTATAATCGATGTCACATATATTTGCCGTCTTATAAGTAGAACATTGTAGTAAATCGCGAGGTGTCACTGCAGATGATAAGGTGTTATACCCTATTGCTCCTTCTTCGAAATTCATTTCAGAGCGCAATCGAAATAATATATCGACAAGCATTGTAAAGTAATGCGAATTACCCGACATATACTTATATAACCTGAGCAGCCTCTTGAATATTGCTAGCTTTCTTGATAGTTGACATTCGTTTAGGTATTCATGAAAACATGTACACAGTTTATATTGTCATTTATAGCAGCAATTCTCTAAAAACTAATTACAACGTCTTCTTCATTACCTATAACATTTTTGTATTTTAACAAAATTTAGTATCCATGTTTATATGTTTTCGAACGTTTTATTTGATATGTAATTTAACTATAGGATCTAGAACGATAAGGCAGAATCGTGTGCTTGTTCTTGAAAACTCTTTTACTAACATTTTGCCTCGTAGTTTCTCCAAGTTTCTTTTTATAGCGATTAAAATGTTGTGTTTTTTTTAATTTTAATACAACTAAAAACCTCTATGGTGCCGTTGTGCAGTGTAGGGATTGTCTAAAACAATGAATAATAAAATTTACAAATGCGAATAATAGAGCTGGAGGCAGAAAACGAATAACGCCGAGACCACAACAATTAAAATCGCATCGTACTGGGTAATTGTTTGAAACATATCCGTGCACTGTGTGTACAATAACATGTCAAGTGTGCAAATTTGTGAGTGCTAAAGGACACTTGCGCCTGAAACATAAATTGCTCCGTAATTCCCCCTTTCCAAAGGCACTTGCTCATTATCATGGCGAATGTGTCTAGAAATTTGTTGTTGCATAATTGGTCTCAAAACTAAAATAAGATTAGTTATGCTCAAGTCTATATATAGTGCTTGTCAATTATACAAATGCATGAGCGTAAACAGGCTTTCAGACGTTGTACCATCATGCTGGAAACGAACTTCTACTTAGTACGTAAAATGTTGAGATACAGCAGGAAGAATATAATTATTATCTATTTCAGAGTGTTCAATTATTTAAAGGCATAAGAGTCGTTTCATTACCAACAACATAGTGTTTTGTATCTAAAAAAGAAAACTAAACCTCCCGAAATACGTAACTAATATCTGACAAATGGTTTGCATGGACTGGCAAGGAAAATGCCAATGTGATTTCGCAGGATCTCAAGTAGTATAAACGGACGGTACAATAATTTCCCTCTATATGTATTCCTTATACGTACCAAACATCGTTTACTTACGTCGTAATGCATTATCGCTGTTAATGGTGTTTCCTATCCTATGTAATTAGTATATGCATTTTATGTGAACTCAGCAAGAGGTTTGAACAGTCCGATGAAATCATGATAAAATCTGAAATCTCACAATTTAAGGTCTAGTTAACACTGAACATAATTTGTAAATTGCTATCAATGTTAAATGCAAGGTGATTAAACGCGGTAATGAAATAAACCTTAACAATTAGCGTCATAAAATAGCTAGTCCTTAAATCATTTAAGCATGTTGCAATATAATAAAATGCAGTTTGTTTGATTACGGTTTTGTTACATACCAAGCGAAAACAATCGGCGATACAGTTGAAGTGTTCTCGACTTCAAACAGAATAATGTCTACAATACCATAGAAATGATACGTATTGTTCGATTTGATACCATTTCCAATGCAAATGCAATCAGTCGTAGGAATTATATTATTAAATATTCATAATGACAAGGTATTGCCTCTTGATAACTAAGACAATATAACACTAGTACAGTTCTAAACATGCACAAGGACAATGTTGAAACTCACCGCCTATTTGTCTGCTGACACTTTTCTTAGTATACGTCTTTGACATAAGAGGGAAACTACTTGCAATAATCTCTTCAGAGAAAACATGAAAAGTGTTCTAAATGAGTGTTCGGAATTCTGGTTCAGTCCTACCAGAGTGTTACACTTTATTGATTTCAATCAAATGCTTCCTAATTATGTTATCGTTGACAAAAAACAATTACAAAAGTTCGTGCAGGCCGTCTAAGCCAATCAGAATCCTTGTTTTATAATGGGTATATAATATGTTAAATTACCTAAATCTGTCACAATAAATAATGGATTTTTATGTGTATGATTAACATTTACATTTCCATACACATGCACTGGTTTTCAAATGTTTATAATTTACTTTCTGCCCACATAAGACCAGTTAATATGTAATAAAATAATTAATGTTCTGGCAGCGTGTTTAGCATCTTAGGACAGTTATTGCAATAATACAAGAGTAATATAGGAAAATCATTCATCAAATAAGTTGAACGTCTGCAGAACTGTTAGTTTTTACATCGCGAAATTCAACAAAAAGGTATCTAACTGTTCACGAGATCAATGTTGACTGTCTGTCAAGTAATGACATGTCTAGATGGTGGGCGTTTACCATCGATGAAGGAGAACGACAAAATTGACTAACTGTTCAATTAACAAGTCCTATGACACAAGTAATGATATATGCGCAGTATTGCCTGTCAATTATTGTATCCAAATTCTCATTTCCACATTGATTCCATAGGATATATATTTCGTAGAGCCATTAGGAATACGTATACTTTATTGAACGGTGATTAATCACATGTGGAATAAGAGGTCTTCTTATAGGTTAGGTATAATTGTTTTGTGTTGTATTTTAATGTACATTCCCAGAACATATTATTTTATTTATTTCCCAACAGAAATAAGATAGTTTATAGGTGACAAATAAAGCAAATGCAACAAATGGTCCTGATCTGCGTTAGCATTAATATTTAACGCTCTGCCTTAGTCGTTATCATTCGAAAAATATAACTGCCTATTTCGTTAGCATTTGTTTGTACCTCGTTAAATTTAAACCTCTGTATCTTCACAGAAAATGCACATTTTCCAAAACGGAAACAACAAGAATACAATGTCAAAGGCGATAGTTTCGAACTTTTGACAAACATCGCATACCTAAAACCTGTTTACTCGATCAATATGGCATTTGTGTGCACATAAATTGTATATACTTTTTAGTGTTCATTCATCGCGTCAACGATATACATGTATGTAACTGATCACTCTCACAAGCAACGCAAAACACATATAAAATAACTTGCAGATTTAGTATGAGAATATCGTTGACTTAAAATTTCGTTCACACGCGTTATCTATGAATATCAAATAATAAATAATACATTAGAGAAACGATTTCATTTGATTTTTAAGTAATAATGTTTGTCAAATGGTGCGTTGAATCGATATAAACTGTTTGGAGTGTTGCAATTACAAATCACAGATAAGAATCGTATAGGACTCATTAAACACTATTTGCCTGAAGTTACATTATATAGAAATATAAGAAAACTCATGAAGGAAAGGAGATTCACAGAAACGTCTATTCCTTCAATTGATATCGAAGAAAGTTTGTTAAAGCACGTAATGAATCCAGTCACCCTTGGAAGATAACAAAGGGCAATTATATATGACCATACCCAACAATGTATTTTAACCAGAATGCATTACGTATGTTGGATATCCAAATGTATAAAGAACGCTTGTTAGAAAAAAGACCAACACTGAAAGTCTTTTATACTTGTGCTATTTAAATTCAAAAACAAGGCATTTGCAGCCTATGTTTGTCTCAATTCAAATAAAAGTAATACTTACTAATGTAGGGTTGAAACATGCTTTTTCGTGTTAAAATATTTGCGTTTCGTTCCGTTAACGTATGGTCAAAACAGCGATATAATTACAGTAAATACACGTATCTAAATCTTAGACCAAATAAATAACATAACCTTAATTACTTGCTGTTATTCCAAACTTTTACAAGCAAAGAACCAACATATATAGGTAACATACACATTAGCTTGCTTTTGATACTGGTAGGAACGCCTACAAGATAAATAGAGAAAATGTCCGGGCAAACGTATATCAGTTACCTAGCAATAAATGTGTCCCAGCATTAAAGAAGACATACTACCATGCTTTTTGATAAAGACACTTCTACAATATTTCAGTCATATGGGGACTATAAAGACGCATTTCCCTGACATTCATCCTTCCAGTTCTAGAACTACCTGATACAACAAGAGCTAAGGGTCCAATGCGTATACTATCTCTACTTCGGATCTAACCCACATCCTCCTATTCAGAGGGACACACAGAAACCACAAAGCGATAAGCCTAAACAGATTCACTTCATCATTAAGACAGTAACAAATCGGATAAAAATAAACCGAAGAAACAGCCAAGCACAAAACCGAACCGAGAGTCGACAAAAGCACGACTCAACAATGCAAGGACACCAACACATCACAAGGACAACCATCAGAGGTAAAATAGTCATTATGCTATAAGCACTGAACGAAGAAGTTATCTAGTAAGACAAATTTAGTTATGTATTCAAACTGACATTCGTCATATTGACGATGACTGATCAATGTTGCATACTTTGGGGGAAGGTTTGATTACTAGTAAATAGGATCTAGTCCCAGAAGTAAATATAGGCAACTTATCTTACTGTAATATCCGGTTTGTGTACGACGTAATATTGTGCGCTACGTAAGTATCAAAAGTGTTTATAAATTGGAATCGTAAGATATCTGATTAAATGACTGAATAACTACAGATACGTTTCGTCAATAGGAGTATTCATTAATACAAATAGGTTTTCATCGATTATTTAATCAAACGGAGATATATAATTCGGAACGATTATTTAAGTTAGGAAAGGTTATGACAACGTACTGATTACATACGGTTACACTTAGGTTTGGCGTAAACATCTGAAACTACGTCTTTCAGCTTTCTTACAGCTGAAATAAGCTGATACTAGGTATGTCAGCTTTTTCAAAAAAAGAAACTTTGACTTTCAGTGGTTTAGTTTCCTTTCTCTCGTTCTGTTTCGTGTTGGGAGTTGTGCCATGTGATCGTTATCTATGCTATTTCTGTTTTATGTACTCAGCTGTTTAAGTGCTGCCTTCTCTCTCCGATTGGATATTATCTTTTTCAAAATCGCACCCTACGCAATTAATTAACTTACTAGTTTCTATTTACTCGTGACATATGTGAATTACGGTCCAACGGAAGTGCATTTTTAAACAAATGTTATCTTATTTCAAAGGAACGTAAATGATTATCTAAAATTCGTTTTTCAATAACATTTTAAGGAGCACTTGTTGTTTTGTCTTATCTGAGGATAGCCTTGTACGTCAGCCATACACATACATTTCGCTCTATTAAGAATGCACACAAAAAGGCTACTTAGACATGATCGTCGGAAAGGAAGCTGTGATGTTCTGTGCTGCTTTCTGAAAAATCGTGAAATTTTGGCGACGATAATGCTTTTGTTCGTCTCGGCGCAGTAACGTACGTGCTTACAATAGCAGCTGTGGGCGTCTGCACAAGGCGGAGAGCAATTATGTAACACGTGAAGATGTGAGAATCTCATTTATTGCTTAATCAGATATAGCACCCGTATAGCTTATATACCTACTGTTCTATGAACCAGTAGATTATATATAATAATGATGGTCAATCTTATTTTGTAGCCAAAAAACTAATCAACAACATTGGTGGACAAAACTGACTACGGAAGTTATAGCATGATCTCCAGAACAAGCTCCTCTTTTGCAACAACGTCATTTTAAAAATGGTATTATTATTGTGAACACACCACCAATAAAACATCTATACATGTAAATCATTGTGGTCCTAGGACGATGAAACAGTTGTGCTCTAACAACTAAGCTAGCATGGTGTACTCAAAAGACAATTTATTGTTTACATGTATCTCCATTTCTCGACGACTTTTAACCTAGTAATTGGGTGTTATAATTATAATGTTAATATTTACCAGTATCAAGGTTTATGGCACTTACTGTAAATTCCGTAAGGGGAGATTTGCAATGAAACTGCTATCATACTTCAATAATTTTGCTTGAATAGTAATTTTGATTAAAACCAAGGGTAACGTTAATACAGTTCGTCATAATGTCATACACTGCATCGTTACGGACATAATCCACCAACAACAACTCACAACACTAGTCTGTTCAAACAACTTGTCAACAAGCAATTGACATCAATGTCACCTAACCTGACTGATATGACATTATTCATTCATTTCAGGAAACGACAGACACGGGCCCAAAGTAAGAAATTGCGTGTCACGGACAAATGTCAGATTATTGATTCGTTAATATGGGAAGACATTAGAGCTAAACCAACAAGCAATGACAAACAACTTCAATACAAAGAGTACGTGTTGATGAACAGTTGTAAAGCTTAAGAACTTGAAGGCCACCGAGTGTAATCTGTAGTCGGATAGTGCTTTTTTAAAATTGATGTGATCGCATTATGATGAACTTAACATTCCACAACTATAACATGCTATGTTAACAATATCGAGTTTCTTTTTGGAAGGGAAACTTAGTACTGGTTTGGTTAAACTCCGGGAAAACTGGTAAGTTGAATCAGTCTCATTATATACTGAATAACAGAGAAATAAATAAAATGTTGCAAGATGGTGGTAACAACGTAAACAAATATCAACATTTTTGTCAAACCTCTGTTGAAGACCACCTGCGAACTAATTCCACTCTTACACAAACTGTTTACGAAGACCACATCAGGTGTCACTCGTTAGACCATTTCCAATTACGTACATTTAACATGTTAAATGAAACACACTGACAATAAAGACCATATTTGCTTTTCTAATGAGTGGTCCTGCCAATTATAACGTCGTACCACATCCCAATATTAAAAAAAATCATCAGCATACATATTAAAAGTTAACTGTATTATGACATGCGACTGGTTTACTTCTGAACCCCCTTTTTTAAAAAATAGGTTATGTCTATCAATTATAAGACAGCAACATTAATAACTTATATGAGAAAATCAACTCATTTTGCATCTTTAAGCATCTGCATCAATGGCTTCAGAGCGTCTTAACAAAGCATTTTTGATAGATTTATCTAAATGTTTAATTGTATTAGTGTTTTTCGACGACATGAAACGTACACTTATGCTCTATGTATTCTATGATCTATGAATATCAATACTAATACATATGCAATCAAAACGCACCTTATTAATGCATGCCATATTGCGTTTAGAATCGATATAGATTTATGTTTATCAGAATCACTGCTAAAGGTTTGCTACATGTGTACAAAGAGAATGAAACAGTTTTATCTTATAAACACATCTGGGTTTTTATTGTGAAGCTAGGTTTGCATTAGCTACTTCTATGGTTCATAATTGATAAACCATGCATTATTGATATGAAGACATTTTCTCAGAAGATAGTCACGTTTTGCTTTCGAAAATTCTGACGATACGGGTCTGTTTACTCTCCGTCGCCCGTATAATTTGCAGTCAAATATTTATTATGTATTCAAACGCAATCTTTGGATCGGAAAAACAGTCAATATTTTTTTAAAGTTTAACAATACAATAGACATTCGTAATAACCCAAAGACGTATTCTTAAAATCAACAGATTTAAACCAATCACATTAACGTACCAATCAGTGAAATTGTTAACTGATTGAAGTGGGACAAATTATTGATATTGTTAATATGTACAAAGTGTCTCTCTCACCGGCAGTGTTGTGACAAGTAGTGCGGATGTACAATCTGGTTATGGAAATGCAAATATAGCTCTTAGATTACCTTTTGGAAAAATACAGCAATTATGCTTCCGTTCGGGAAAGCGTTCCATTAATAAGTTTCTAACATTGTGAAGATTTCATATCAATTAGAGACAGCTGAAACTAAATTCCAAACATTGTGCCAGGGAGACTAAAATAGCAGTTTTGTCGCAACGCATGTAGCTCTTATTTACCCGTTTGCACAGACCATAAAAAGGCACACACACTCTCCAATTAACCTACGTTCATGACATATTAGATGATTCAATGAACGATCACTTGGGAATGACTTGATGGATGGACGATTCATACGAACATAATTATTTGACATTTTAGATAATGAATGATTATGTCATACACTCTGGATATGGTGCTCTCTTTCCGACAAGATGGTTGTACTGTGTTTGCGCCGGCGATATAACCGCACTGTAGCAGCCTTTCCGAGAAACAACTTCCCTTCTACAAGAAGTTTATTAAATTTCAATGCAATCCCTCTTCAGCTTCTCAACTTACAACGATCACTCAGTGCTCATTTGTTGTTATCTGCTTCTGCTGTTTCTGTTGCTATTGGATATTGGCATGTGCTGTTGTAGCTCTGAAACCGAACATATCAGGTGGTCCGAAAGGTGTTCGATTTTCTCAGTTTTGACTGTAAAAATGTTCTACATTATTACATATCACGATATATATATCATATCATATACTCTACCGGCCACAATGAGCAGGCCCGCTCAACTATTTCACAAAACTAAGGATTACATCGGTTGCTCATTTTAGTAATATTTCAACAAATAAGAATGGTAGACCATGTGTGAAATGATGCATAGTAATACACAAGACTACTGTCATTAAATACTATTTAAGTACACTTTAAATGCTTGCACGTAGGCGCTGAGGACAATTGCGTATGTTTGCCGACAATATGACTATTACGATATGCTACCCGATTAAAAAGGTGTAAAACACTAACGGGAATAAGTATGGTTAGTTTTATTGAAAACGTTGTACGAATCTTTTGATGAGTGTATATTTTATAGAACAGTCGTTATCTTTTCAGAAGCATAGTTTTACTAGAAATTTAACGTCGTTAACCTATTCTTGGATGGTATTTAAGATTATGTAGACTTTTTACGATCATAAACAGTTCGCCTTATTTTTTCACAGATTTGATTACGGAATGCAACACCAGTCTCCGTTTCTCAGACAGTGTGTTATTAAGTAATAATATATAATGACATTGTGTAGTACAACTGTTATAGACAATGCCAAGATTAAAGAAAATGTCATGATTTATCTGCAAGAATATTAACCGATGTTTCTTTGACAGTGTCTTGAAAAGCAGTTAATGCGCAATAACATTTGAAAGACAATAGCAACATTCACGTCCGCTTTATTTAAGTGACGCACCAAATGAGCACTGATTTTGATTGGCTTAAGTATTGTTTCAAGTCATACAAAGTTCAGTTGTGTTGTGCGCTGATAACGGCATTTTCCACGCCTTAATCAATTCACTTTTTCGTAAGTATTACAACTTGCTGCAAACGGGTCCTGTTGTCGTGTTGGTACCATTTCAAATTGCAGATTTGTAAATATATTTAACGGATTTTGTCACATTAACCATACATGGCATAAACATCTAAAATCGCAATTTGGTTAGTGGATATTAAATGGCTGGAAACGTTTTATTGCACTTTCCTGTTATATTAGGTTATATATGGGGTAAGTGTGTTCCCAAAGTAATTTGTCACTATCCGCACCAAGGCGGAAGCTCTACACGTAACATTATTTTGTATGTGTGTTCATTCATTTGTAACTGTGCCTTGTTTGTGAAGGTGTCAATGTTTAGTATTTTTGTTGACTTCAGTCCCGGCTATATTTGACAACGCATCGTATCGAATGTATAAATTTGGCAATTTATATGGTTTTGTTTGGATTTGTTTTAAACGATTTGGAAAAAACAGCATGTTTTAAATTGTGAAATAGTCCGTTTATCCTGATCGAACTTATCAGTGAACAACCATGTAATATAGATTATACAACAAACATTACCTTGCGGTCGATGAGACTGCAACTTCTTTTCTGCCATTGTAAACAAGCAATGTAATCCTTATTTATCGCCTTTATTTATATTCTCCAAACATGTAATTTCATATAGTTTCAGAAATGACACTGTTAATTTATAAATTCACAACCATTCTGCCTGACAAGCAAACTACATGTACACGTATAGTATAGTTCCGTATATATAATCAAGCTATAATCTATGCTTGGATAATTCCAATTTATTATGAATCTTACTGTACTCAAAGCCTTTTCATTGACCAAACCGTCTGTAATGTGATTAGGTAAATCATAGATACATAATTCATAGCAAAGAATGGATAACAATATCCACTGTCAATTGCGAAAACGACATTCACGTTACACCGTCAAATACAATATTGAGAATTGTCGAAAGTACATCATCCAATAGCGAACACAGTTACTATGACATCGCAACAGCTACTGCAGTTCCTCGGCTCAAGCATCGGATTTTAAAGTCTGCTATAACTTAATGATGGTATTATGTGTTTTGCTATTTCAATGACGGCAAAACTTTCAAAGCGTTCATATAGCAATACAGATACTACTGGAACAATGATTGTGTTTGAAATTCTATAATCACCACTGCTTCGGTGGTCAGCAAACTTATGCAAACCCCTGACTCAAAGAAACTAACAAATTATTGCAGTTTCTCTGCTCAAGCATCGGATTTTCAAGTCTGCTAGAACTTATTGACGGTATTATGTATTTTGCTAGTTCAATGACGCAGAACTTTAAATTGCGTTCAGATAGCCATACGAATACTACTGGAACAATAATTATATTTGAAATTCTATAATTACACCTGTTTTGGTGGTCAGCAAACTTATGTAAACCCCTGTCTCAAAGAAACTTATAAATGAATTACTATTAAGAATCCATGGAATAGAGTGTCAGATATTCGGGCAGCATTGCAATCACTCTACCACTCACACATAAAATACCAAATATTAAATACATGTACATGTATATGCTTGAGTACACATATGCTTAATGTGTGACTACGCCTTACTCCAGTAATAGTACAATCATGTTTAACTCGTACAGTCATGAAGAAGGACCAGCAGATGTACTCGCAAGTGATTAAGTTTCGTCATTTTTGTTACCACAACATTCACAAGATTTACGATTAATTTAGTCGTTCGATGTCAAAATCATTGAATTCAAGTCTCTGCGAAACTGAAATGTATAGTAATATATTAAGTTTTAGCCTATTTAATATGTATTGTTTGTTTGCGATCAGCCGACATAGTCGTCACTCGTAAGTGTGTTGTAATTCGGTTTTCCCTGCCAGACTGAACAGGAACATCTTACAATCCCGAGAGACAGTTGTGTGATACAGTATAACATAGGGACTCCGGGTGCGATAACCTGGCTGTTTCTGAACACACTCAATTAAATTGATTTGTTTAACGTACCCGGTGTAAAGAACCAATATACGAGATATACATGTACCTCAGTCTCGACTAACAAGTTCATATCCAGTTGGGTGAGAAATACTGAGTAAGCATTCCAGACGTTTCCAGAGCCCTGGCCGGGATTCGAAATATGGATCTTCAGATTGGTAGGCGATAACGTTATCCAGTCGGCTACAATGCCCCCTTGATCGATTTATCATTGCTTGCAGTTTGAGGCTAACATTCGTGTGTTCCATAAAATGAATATTCTATTGACTTACTTATCAAATCAATGTGATCATATTAACTTAAGTCAGTGGGGAGGCAATCGTAGCTGTGCGGGATAGTATGAATTTGGGCTTTATTTCGTTATTTCATTGTGCATTGTGTAAAAAAGTAGGTCATAAAATTGCATTCAGTTTTGCACGCATTTGAAAACATGCAAAATACACTATACAGATGCTCGGTAACAATATTAATTTCCTGATTGTTTTTTTGCAATCATTGTTTTGTTAATTCAGTTTAGTCCAAGATTTTATTTAGGCTTGTCATCATATTTGTTTCATTCCTATGCTCAATTACGCGTCATTAACAAATAGCTTCCGATTAGGTGAAATACGATATACCCTTAATACTAGTAATAATTCATTATTAAAAATAATAATGCAATTGCGTTTCATAGCATTTAGTTATTACAAGTATTTATTGACTCACTATAACACATTGGCAGGACTGCAATAAGAGGTTTTTCTTAATGACCTCCGATATCTGTCATCAATAATGAACTGAATAGAAAAGCAAATACGTGTATGGAAAGAACAATTATTAAACATTTCTTGAAAGGAGCCTTATTTTCGACAGTTGTTTATTTGTTGTTTGCGATCGACTTACACCGTCGCTAGTGCATTTACATTCGTGTTTCCTTGCCATATTGGCAAATGCATGACCTCGTGTTTTCGAGAGAAGAGACAGTTGTGTTATACAAGGAATCCGGGTGCGATTCCCTAGTTGTTTTAATAGACTCCTTCAACGTATCCGGTGCATTGCACCGATACACACGCAACTACCACGGCTTACTAATCCGTTTATGTCTATTTGAAAGGGAAACACTGTCAAGCGTTTCTGAAAATTCCAGTGCTCGGTCGGGATTTGAAGAAATACATGGGATAACATAAGCTCAAAAACCCGTAATTAGAACGATTTGATGAAAGCAAAGCTGAAAAAATCTTTCATGTCACATGATTATTTTTTATGGCCAATACTGTACAGTTGTATTGGTAAAAATTGAAGTATTAGTAGTTGATGTTTCGTCATGTAAAACTGCGACGTTGAAAGATATTATAAGTTACATACAATTACATAAGCTGGTGCATAATTTTCAATAAAGACTATCCTCTCGGTGGCGAGGCTGCTTTTGAGCGTTTGGTGGAACACAGATGTGTGCTCAAGGCAGTCGGATTGGAAAGGACAGTTCGTCATGACCTGTAACAGTAAACATAATCGTCCATTTGCCGAGTCAGTATAAACATTTATCTTAAAGCATTTAGGAACAGTGGTAATATCAGCTGAAATTGGCAATATGCCGTACTAAGAAGAATTGCGCAACCACAGTACATGTCTAACGAATGTCTAGAGAAAATAATTTGCATGTAAAGGTTTTACCGATATTATCGTCTTCCCACGTAGACATTTCGCCATGTCGCAAAATTAATTTACTAAATACAAAATGTACTTTGTATTCATCAGTTAGGCTGTATCAAGAATGATGTCCCATCTAGGAAAGATGTCCGAGTTGGCTGATATATACTAGTCATACATAGTAGGCGTAATAAATGAGGATGTAGATAGTCGAACTCCTGATCCGGGGATAATTAGTTTGTGTCCCGCTTAAGATCATTTACATCGTGATTCACAAATAGAGTGCTAAATACTGAATTTGGTGACTAACCGGCTAGATTTTTGATAGAACACTGGACTGCCACATTCTAAATTCGGATTGACAGATGTAGCATGTATAAGTAGTTTTCTTCTGTTCTGTCTTGCTATGACCAGTTAATTGTGAAAAAAGACTAGGTATGTCACTTCTAGTGAACATTTCTCTGGGAACGAATAAGCCACATGCTAAACTTTGGTGTATAAGGTGAATACATGGGAACCCGGGAGGGTGGGTGAAGTCAATGTGATGTGGCTGCCGGAGTGCCAGTGGCTCAGACTCAATGATCCGGAAGTATATTATGTACAGTCGGCTTCATGGGCGCATGTCTAAAAATGGACTTTAATTGCATGTTGAATTTAGTTTTGGACAAAACCTGGTTTCCGATAATGGAAACTCATGTAACTGAAACAGCTGTAACTAGTAATTGGATTTACAGCCAACGGGCTAAAGAACATGCTGAAATGTTTTTCACCAGTTTAACATGGAATTGGAAATTTTAACAAAATCTTTACTCGTCTTATCCTGTCCGGTGGTGTATATGGACACTGAGCAGGCAATTCAGTAATGAGCTTTGACATCGTTCCTAAAACGTTTACGCATAAGCATTGAAATATGCAGTAACATATTACTAGAATATAAATATAATCGAATAAATAAACAGAAACGCTACGAAAAGAAAACTACACAAAACGTCGCGCTCATGACGTCATGAAATAAACAAGACGTAAATTTCATTGATAAAAATCGGGAGATCAATTAAACAGCCGAAATTCTACCGTGATATACCGTTATTTGATTACGCTACAGCGCTTTACATGGAGCCAAATACAGACAATGTTACAATTATTATTAAATCATTTTTTGAAGCAAAACAAACGAATCTCTGTCAAGCAATTAAAGAAAACCATTTTGTATTCTGACCATTTGTCTGCGACTAACCCAACCTGAATGTATTAATTATCATTTCTCCATTGCAGTACAGTATATAATGTTAATGTAACGTAAATATCACCTCATATTTTCTAATAGCGTATACAAAGCTCGTTCTATTTTGTGACTCATAAACGAACTTTTGAGGACTGAAAGACATGCAGACTGCAGAGAAGTGTTGAACGCCTGGTAGTGATCATCACAGGTCGCAGTACCTAAATATGATACTCAAGTACAAATGTGTCGATAAACAGCAAGGTAAAATTTACACATTTGTTCTTTATATACTGTATCATATCCTGATACTGCGAACTTGTGTATATGGTGAAGATTGTCAGGTGTGAATATTATGACGGTCGTGGTGGGGCATGGTCAAAATAATGCGAAACGTATAAGTATTTACATGTATATTTAAAGTATATTTTACGTATAAAATAGCATGTGTGAAGTGTATTTAATTCTGCTAAAAGGTAAAGTCACATATATTTGCCGTCAGGACTAGTATTTATCGCTCTAAAGGTACACATGATAAGGCGTAATTTTAGAAACAAAATTTAATTGAATGACTACATGTACGTGCATTCAGGGCATTAAACAGACATTGTTGTCTAATTATCCTTTCCTAAGGTACTAGCTTATAATGGCGTATATGTCCGGAAATATTTTCTAGCATAATTGGTATGAAAACTAAAATAAGATTATTTATGTTCAAGTATATATATATATGCAAATGCATGAGTGTCAACGGGCTTAATACGTTGTATAATTAAAATTAATTATGCTGGAAACGTAAAGGGTTGAGACACCGCAGGAAGACTATATTATCAAATACAAGGTATTCAATTATCCCAAAGCATTAGAATTCATGTCAATACCTACAACATAGTGTTTGTATTTATAAAAAGGAAAGAAAACATCCCGAAATACGTAACTGATTTCTTACACATGGTTTGCATTGACTGGCAAGGAAAATGTCAAATATAATTTCGGTTGCTCTCAAGTAGTATAAACGGACATTACAAACATTTCCCTCTATATGAATATCTTATAGTGTCAGACATGTTCACTTACGTCATAAGTCATTATCGCTGTTAATGGTGTTTCCTATCCTATGTAATTGGTGTCTGTCTTTTATGTGCACTCAGCAGGAGGTTAGACCAGTCCGATGAAATAATGATAAAATCTGATAACTCACAATTTAAGGTATAGTTAACATCAGGCATATTGTGTAAATTGCTGTTAATGTTACACGCTCGTTTATAAACGTTATTAAATAATCCTTTTTATCACATAACCTGTGGTCCAGGAGTGCCGTAAAGCCGTGACGTAAATATCGTTCGGCACTCCCAGACCGTGCAATAAATATTTAAATTAGCTTGACGTGACGTTAGCCAATCCATGCATTGATCCGTCACTGACGTCAGAATAATATCAACGTCACCATGACGTCGCGCTCATTGTACCGCAAAATTTTGGCTGAAACATATGCAGCGCACATCATCCTTATGAACAATATTGAGCGTTTTCGAAGGTTATGTGATAAATAGAATCTTACATTCGTGCTCATTACATACGAGTTTTATTAAACTCGTCGACAAAAACAATCTGACACTCGGCAAAGCCTCGTGTCATATCATTTTGTCCACTCGTTTAATAAAACTCGTATGTAATGAGCACTCATGCAAGATCCTCTATACAATTGACGATTTAAAATGGCCAGTCCTTGACTCATTTAAGCACGTTGCAATATAATAAAATGAATTTTGGTTGATTATGGTTTTTTACATACATGTATAAGGCAACAATAAATGGGGATAGTTCTCTACTTCAAACAGAATATACCGCGCCGGGTTATCTTATTTTACAATGCTTTTGCTATACGAGAATCTTTGTTTCAAAATTCTTTAAAATAAAGTCAGTGTACAAGCGAAACATCCAGATCCTTAAACAAAATCTACGTAAACGTATTTAGAATCAAATTGTATTCGGATCATAGCAAACACTTAGCGTTAAAGTTTCGCAACTAAATTGAAAATCCTAAATTACTGAATTGTTGGCTTAATAGAACTGTTCTCGTTTACGTATCCACGACAGTATCGCAAGTGTTTATTTTTAAAATATGTTCGTCCTTTTACGTCACGCTTGGATGACCAAACGGTAGGAAAATTGTTAATCGTCTTTAAACGCATATGATTGCGCAATAAACCGATCCATCATCCTAAAAACAAATGTTATAACGTATCTCAAATGAAATGATTCCATGGTATAATGCATGATTGTCTAAAATTCGTTTTATGGTTACATTTTTAAGGAGCACTTGTTGTTTTTCGTATCAGATGATAGCCTTGTACGTCAGCCATACACAGACATTTTTCTCTATTAAGCAAGCACAAAAGGGCTACTTCGACACGATCATCGGAAAGGAAGCTGTGATGATCTGCGCTCATTTTTGGATAATCGTGAAATTTTGGCGACGATAATGCTTCCGTTCGTCTCGGCGCAATACCGTGCGTGCTTACAATAGCAGCTGTGGGCGTCTGCACAAGGCGGAGAGCAATTATGTAACACGTGAAAATGTGAGAATCTCACTTATTGCTTAATCAGAATGTAGCACCCGTATAGCTTATATACCTACTGTTCTATGAACCAGTAGATTATATATAATGATGATGGTCAATCTTATTTCTATAGCCAACAAACTAATCAATAACATTGGTATATGAGACGAAACTGACTACTGAAGCTATAGCAATATCTCCAGAACAAGCTCCCCTTTTTGCAACAACGTTATTAAAAAATGGTATAAATATTACTGTGCGCACAGCGAACATACCACCAATCAAACCTCGTTTAATCATTGTGGTCCTAGGACGTTGACACAGTGCTCTACCAACCAAGCTAGCATGGTGGTCTCGAAGGTGAATGTATTGTAAAATATCGTATTTACTCGATACAACACATGTAGGAGCACACGGGTCTTGATAAAGTGACATTTTTAAGCATTTATCAATTAAAATATATGAGCCAGTCTCCAGGAAAACCTGCCATTTTGACAAAAAAAATTATTTAAAAGAATTATTTAATGAAGCGAAATGCAAAATAAATTTTGTTAGTATCTTGTTTTTAAGGAAGTTACAGCTGTTTTGTTGAGGCCCTATTCAGACCCTTTTACGTGACGTCGCAAGCGTCATTCAAACGTTATTCGACGTCGTTTTAACAGGTACTTTATAAATACTGCATTTAATCAATTCTTGACATTAACTGGTCAAAATAGTATCAAGTTTTAGAATGATGTTTTAAGTTTTAAAATATACATCCAAATTGTAAATGTTCACATTTAGAGAAAGGCTACTACTGTTTTAAACAACTAACTCCTCATTTTTCTCAATCAGAGTACTTTTCTGAAATTGGTCACCATAGCAACGAAGTAAATGATTTCGACATAATTCATAAGCCATTTTAAAGCTAAGATATAGTATATTGTGGCCATTGCAAAAATATATGAATAAGATATAAAAAATCCTGGATTTTGATTGGACAAATAAGAATGGTAAACTATAAATATAGTTATATCAGCAAATAATATTATTGGTGTTTATAAAAAAGCATGACATTGTATTGTAACAAATCGACACTTCAATATCTGCTCTGTATTTGTTACAAAAAGCATAACATAATGACGTACTCTATTCAGTGTAACAATACCACGTGACTTTTGACTAAAGGCGAAATTAGTCAACATTGGAAAACAAAATTAAAGACTTATGGCTACTTTTGTTTTCCAATGTTGACATATTTTGCCTTGAACCTTTACTCCTGCAGGTGTTAATCAAAAATATCATAAAGTAAAATTATTGAAGCATGACAAACGTCACGTGGTATTACTACACTGGTATTAACTTTACTCTTGGTGTTAATTAAAAATATCATTAAAAATATTGAAGCATGACAACAGTTGCATGGCAAATCACCCCTTACGGAATTTAAAGTAAGTGTCATAAACCTTGATACTAGTACTTAACAACATTATCATTCTTTACATCGTAACGGACATGATCCGTCAACAACAACTCACAACACAAATCTGTTCAAACAACTTGTCAACATACAAGTGATATCAATGTCACTAAACCTGACTGAACTAGACAATATTCATTTATTTCAGGAAACGACAGACGCGGGCCCAAAGTAAGAAATTGCGTGTCATGGACAAATGTCAGATTATTGATTCGATAATATGGGATGATATTAGAGCTAAACCAACAAGTCACAACAAACAACTTCAATACAAAGAGTACGTGTTGATAGGCAGTAAAACTTAAGACCTTGAAGGACACTGAGTGTAAACTGTAGTCAGACAGTGCTTTTTTAAAATTGATTATAAAGTTTACCAATGTACTATAAATTCTACATCTGCAACATTCTATGATAACAATATTGAGTTTCATTTTGGAAGGGAATTGCTTTTCCAAAAAGTTATCATGCCAATTATAGCGTCGTACCACATCCCAGTTTTATTTGTGTTATGTATATCTATTATCTGACAGCAATATAAATAACTTAGATAGGAAAATGAACTCAATTTGGATATTTAAGCAACTGCATTAATGCCTTCAGAGCGTCTAAATAAAGTAGTGTAGATAAATGTATCTAAATGTTTAACCGTATTAGTGTTTTTCGACGACATTAAACGTACAAATATGCTTGATGTATTCTATGATCTGGAAATATCAATACTAATATTAATACATATGCGATCAAGACAAACCTAATAAATGCATGTCAAATTGTGTTTTGAAAATCGATATAGATTTATTTTTATCAGAATTACTGCTAAAGTTTGCTACATGTGTACAAAGAGAATAAAGCAATTTTTTTTATCTTATAAACACATCTGTGTTTTTATTGTCAATTAGGTCTGAAGCTAGGTTAGCATTAGCTACTTGAAGTAATGTAATTGATTCTATTCCAAAAATTTCAAGAACTCTGAATGCCCTATTATTTGTTACAAATTCAAAAACCCTATCAGAAGTGTTATTTTCAAATATAATAAAATTGTATAGTAAGCAACACCCCTACTAGATGTGATTGTGTATCTTCCAAATTCTGTTATGCTCCAGTCAGTCATATCATCACTGGGAACTTCAATATTTTGTATACAAACATTCGTACATGTAAGTTGTTTTCAAAAGGGCCGAAATATAGATTTCCCCCAAAAATTGATTTTAACCGATGTAGGACAGAAATAGCTAATTCTATTGAAGATTTTTGTTTAAAGTGGAGCCACAGAGAGAAAGTGGACCCTAGCTCATTATCATCTTGGAAACGAGCATTTTTAAATACAATGGATACACGCACTCAGTTCTACCAGTCTAGTCCTACACTTTTACCCCCTAAGTCTTTTCGCCAGTTGAAATCAGACATACACACTTTTCATAATGATTTCGTTTTGGTTCCTGCTGATAAAGATTCTAATTTAATAACATCATTATCATTTGGCGAATACATTATGTTAACGTTTTATCTAATGAGCTTTCCTCTACCAATGCGTTTACAAAATGTACTCCAACGCTGCTTTCTGAGAGCGACATTGTGGATATTCATACAACTAGCTGCGAAGCACTTAAACTAGTATTAGCGAAGACCAACACAAACTACCAACTATGTATTGGATTCCTAAACTACATAAGACCCCTTACAAAGCTCGTGTTATTTCTAGTGCTTGCACAACTACACATATTTCTAAGTTATAACTTAATGTTTAACTGCTATAAAAGTTCATGTCCAACGATATTGTGGAAAGACTTATGAAAATTCGGGTATTAATTTATTTTGGTCTGTTAAAAATTCTGGAGTTATTCTTAACAAAATTCAAAAGAAACAAGATGTTTCTTCTCTTAGTATATATACTACGCTGCCACATGCTCGTATCAAGGACAAATTTATAGCGCTGGTAGAGAAGACATTTAGTAGAGAAAAGACTACTTTTCTAGCGTGTAACTATTCTAAAGCATTTTTTACTAACACTATATTTGATAAATATACTATGTGGACCTGCAGCGATGTTTGTGAAGCCATTATATTTCTCCTTGATAACATTTTTGTTAGGCTGGGCACTACCATTTATAGACAAATTATCGGTATTCCAATGATGGGAACAAATTGCGCAGCTCTTGTCGCAGATCTGTTTTTATACTGTAACGAACGCGATTTCATGTTAAAATTGTCTTCGGAACACCAATCTGATGACATTACAGCATTTAATAATACTTCCCGATACCTTGATGACATTTTAAATATTGATAATCCTTACTTTTCGAATAAGATCATAGAAATTCACCCTGACGAGTTAACACGAAACAAAGCTAATTCATCCGATACATACGCATCATTCCTAGACCTCGATCTTGCAATAGAAGCAGGTAACATTGTTAATAAAATTTACGACAAGAGAGATGATTTTAATTTCGATACTGTAAATTACCCACACTTGGATGGAGATGTCCCACGGCCAACTTCATATGGTGTTTAGGCTTCTCAATTAATCGGTTTTGCTATAGCTTTGTATTACTAATAAGTTACTGCAACAAGGCTATCGCTTCCATAAACTTCGTAAAACTTTTGCTAAATTTTATCGGCGTAATTAAAATCTCATTTCTAAATATGGTATTAATTTAAAGACACTTCTGCGACAAGCTCTGTCTCAGTCTGAATTTTATGGTGATGTGCTTTACAAATTTCGAAAGGTTTTTGGTCATAGTCACTTTCATGATGTGTTTATCAAGATTATAAAACGTTTTCCGAGTAGAGGTTATGACCCTTTAATTTTGCAAAGGACTGCATGCTTAGTAGTGGGTCCATTTACAGCCCGCCATTATGTTTCCTATTTCAATGTACGATGACCGGACAATATACAGACATTTCTGAGAAGACAGTCACGATTTGCTTTCCAGAATTCTGACGATACGGGTCTGTTTACTCTGCCTCGCCCGTATGATTTCCATTCAAATATTTATTATGTATTCAAACGCAATCTTTGGATTTGAAAAGCATTCAGTTTTTTACGTTTTACAATACAATAAACATTCGTAATGACCCACAGACATATTCTTAAAATCCACAGATTTAAACCAATCACATTAACGTACCAATCAGTGAAATTGTTTACTGATTAATGTGGGACAAACTCTTAATATTGTAACTTTGTACAAAATGTCTCTCTCACCGGCAGTGTTGTGACAAGAAGTGCGGATGTACAATCAGGTTATGGAAAATAGATCTTAGATTACCTTTTGGGACAATGCAGCAATTATGCTTCAGTTCTGAACAGCGTTCCATTAATAAGTTTCAAACATTGTGAATATTTCATATTGAAGACAGCTGAAATTAAATTCCAAAACGTGTGCCAGGGGAACTAAAAAAGCAGTTTTGTCGCAACGCATGTAGCTCTTATTAACCAGTTTGCACTAGACCATAAAAAGGCACACGCACTCTCCAATTAACCTACGTTCATGACATATTAGATGATTCAATGAACGATCACTTGGGAATGACTTGACGGATGGACGATTCATACAATACTTATTTGACATTTTAGATTATGAATGATTATGTCATACACTCTGGATATGGTGCTCTCTTTCCGACAAGATGGTTGTACTGTGTTTGCGCCGACGATATAACCGCACCGTAGCAGCCTTTCCGAGAAACAACTTCCCTTCTATAAGAAGTTTATTAAATTTCAATGCAATCCCTCTTCAGCTTCTCAACAACGATCACTCAGTGCTCTTTTGTTGTTATTTGCGTCTGCTGTTTCTGTTGTTATTAGATATTGTCATGTGTTGTTGTAGCTCTGTTTACAAGAAACCGAACATATCAGGTGGTCCGAATGGTGTTCGATTTTCACAGTTTTCACTGTACAAATGTTCTACATTATTACATTTCACGATATATATATCATATCATATACTCTACCGGCCACAATGAGCAGACCCGCTCAACTATTTCACAAGACTAAGGATTACAACGGTTGCTAATTTTGTTAATATCCAAACTACCATAAAATCAAGTTATTGTAAGCTTAGAAAGGTCACGTTCATCGCTTTCAACAAATAAGAATGGTAGATCAGCTCTTTTTAACCATGTGCGAAATGATGCATAGTAATACACAAGACTACTGTCATTAAATGCTATTTAAGTACACTTTAAATGCTTGCACGTAGGCGCTGGGGACAATTGCGTATGTTTGCCGACAATATGACTATTACGATGTGCTACCCGATTAAAAAGGTGTAAAACACTAACGGGAATAGGTATGGTTAGTATTATTGAAAACGGTGTACGAATCTTTTGATATATTTTATGGAACAGTCGTTATCTTTTCATGAGCACTGATTTTGATTGGATTAGGTATTGTTTCAAATCATACAAAGTTCAGTTGTGTTGTGCGCTGATAACGGCATTTTCCACGCCTTAATCAATTCACTATTTCGTAAGTATTACAACTTGCTGCAAACGGGTCCAGTTGTCGTGTTGGTACCATTTCAAATTGCAGATTTGTAAATATATTTAACGGATTTTGTCACATTAACCATACATGGCATAAACATCTAAAATCGCAATTTGGTTAGTTGATATTAAATGGCTGGAATCGTTTTATTGCACTTTCACGTTATATTAGGTTATATATGGGGTAAGTGTGTTCCCAAAGTAATTTGTCACTATCCGCACCAAGGCAGAAGCTCTACACGTAACATTATTTTGTATGTGTGTTCATTCATTTGTCTCTGTGCCTTATAGTATATTTTACGTATAAAATAGCATGTGTGAAGTGTATTTAATTCTGCTAAAAGGTAAAGTCACATATATTTGCCGTCAGAACTAGTATTTATCGCTCTAAAGGTACACATGATAAGGCGTAATTTTAGAAACAAAATTTAATTGAATGACTACATGTACGTGCATTCAGGGCCTTAAACAGACATTGTTGCCTAATTACCCATTCCTAAGGTACTAGCTTATAATGGCGTATATGTCCGGAAATATTTTCAAGCATAATTGGTCTCAAAACTAAAATAAGATTATTTATGTTCAAGTATATATATATATATATGCAAATGCATGAGTGTCAACGGGCTTGATACATTGTATAACTATGCTGGAAACGTAAAGGGTTGAGACATCACAGGAAGACTATATTATCAAATACAAGGTATTCAATTATCCCAAAGCATTAGAATTCGTGTCAATACCTACAACATGTTTGTGTTTGTATTAATAAAAAGGAAAGAAAACATCCCGAAATACGTAACTGATTTCTTACACATGGTTTGCATTGACTGGCAAGGAAAATGTCAAATATAATTTCGGTTGCTCTCAAGTAGTATAAACGGACATTACAAACATTTCCCTCTATATGAATATCTTATAGTGTCAGACATGTTCACTTACGTCATAAGTCATTATCGCTGTTAATGGTGTTTCCTATCCTATGTAATTGGTGTCTGTCTTTTATGTGCACTCAGCAGGAGGTTAGACCAGTCCGATGAAATAATGATAAAATCTGATAACTCACAATTTAAGGTATAGTTAACATCAGGCATATTGTGTAAATTGCTGTTAATGTTACACGCACGTTTATAAAACACGATTATTAAATAATCCTTTACAATTGGCGATTTAAAATGGCCAGTCCTTGACTCATTTAAGCTCGTTGCAATATAATAAAATGAATTTTGTTTGATTATGTTTTTTTACATACATGTACGAGGGTCGTTCATTTAATACCCGGACTATCTCCATAGCGCTTGATTGAAACATGCAATGGTAATGAATTTTCGTTTAGTAGACTTACACACCAACTTGATTATTTGACAAAACTTGGTATAATTTCATCCAACCGAACACAAACTGCGGTTACTAAAGTAACCTAACAAAGGGCTACCCGGCCCAACCCAAGTTCTTTGTGAACTTTAGAGTGTTGATGTGGCAGGGTTCGTGGTATAGTTGCCTATTTTCAAATGAAAATATCTGATAACGTTATGTCTACATCTACGTAACGTTTTTATAACGTTTGTTGTAATTGATGTACTGTTACTGTGTTTGAAACGTCGTTTTTAGTGACATCGACTGTGTTTCCGTAAATAATGCAACGGAATCGACTTTATTAGGAAAAAAACGGATTATGATACAATTTTGTAAAAGTCTTGGTCATACACCTATAAAACTAAAGAATGGATCTTAGAGAAGCCTTATGGGATTATTTGTATCGGTGGTTTCTGCTTTTAAACGGTTCCATAATGACAAGAATCATCCCACGATGATCCGAGGCCCGGCCAATCTTACGTCAGAAACAGGAAAGTGTCGTTTGTTAAAAACCTGTTGGATGATAAACACTACTTGAAGAAAAACTCATATTGTAAATACGAGATCATGCGAAATTATCGTGGATATAGCATTTAACATCACTACCGAACATCTTAAAATGTTTTATTGGTGTGCTCGCATGACTTTATTGCTCCAAAACGATGATCAAATGAAGAAACAGTGTCGCGTTTAGGAGCGAAAATGGCGTAACGTCACAATATTTTGACGTCGACTTTGGCCGACTCGCGTTTCACGTACTTATTAAAACACTAATAGTATGTAAACCCTTCGTCGCAACAAGTTGAAATTTCGTATGCAAATAAAGGAATGGTGTGAATGTATTCCTGTAAGTTTTCATCAATATCAGTTCATTTGTTTTCCAGCAATAACGATCGTCCGGGTACTAAATGAACGACCCTCGTATAAGGCAACAATAAATGGGGATAGAGTTGAAATGTTCTCTACTTCAAACAGAATATACCGTGCCGGGTTATCTTATTTTACAATGTTTTTGCTACACGAGAATCTTTGTTACAAACTTCTTTAAAATAAAGTCAGTGTACAAACGAAACATCCAGATCCTTAAACAAAATCTATGTAAACGCATCAAATCAAATGAATCAAATTGTATTCGGATCATAGCAAACACTTAGCGTAAAAGTTTCGCAACTAAATTGAAAATCCTAAATTATTGAATTGTTGGCTTAATAGAACTGTTCTCGTTTACGTATCCACGACAGTATCGCAAGTGTTTATTTTTAAATATGTTCGTCCTTTTACGTCACGCTTGAATGACCAAACGGTAGGAAAATGGTTAATCGTCTTTAAACGCACATGTAAAGCACATAACCTTCAGTTACTATGAAAAATGACGATTGCGCAATAAACCGATCCATCATCCTTAAAACAAATGTTATAACGTATCTCAAATGAAATGATTCCATGGTATAATGCATGTCTAAAATTCGTTTTAAGGTTACATCTTTAAGGAGCACTTGTTGTTTATCAGATGATAGCTTTGTACATCAGCCATACACAGACATTTTTCTCTATTAAGCAGGCACAAAAGGGCTACTTCGACACGATCATCGGAATGGAAGCTGTGATGATCTGCGCTTATTTTTGGATAATCGTGAAATTTTGGCGACGATAATGCTTCCGTTCGTCTCGGCGCAATACCGTACGTGCTTACAATAGCAGCTGTGGGCGTCTGCATAAGGCGGAGAGCAATTATGTAACACGTGAAAATGTGAGAATCTCACTTATTGCTTAATCAGAATGTAGCACCCGTATAGCTTATATACCTACTGTTCTATGAACCAGTAGATTATATATAATGATGATGGTCAATCTTATTTCTATAGCCAACAAACTAATCAAAAACATTGGTATATGAGACGAAACTGACTACTGAAGCTATAGCAATATCTCCAGAACAAGCCCCCTTGTTTGCAACAACGTTATTAAAATATGGTATAAATATTACTGTGCGCACAGCGAACATACCACCAATCAAACCTCGTTTAATCATTGTGGTCCTAGGACGTTGACACAGTGCTCTACCAACCAAGCTAGCATGGTGGTCTCGAAAGTGAATGTATTGTAAAATAACGTATTTACTCGATACAACACATGTAGGAGCCACCGAGCACACGGGTCTTGATAAAGTGACATTTTTAAGCATTTATCAATTAAAATATATGAGCCAGTTTCCAGGAAAACCTGCCATTTTGACAAAAAAAATTGTTTATAAGAGTAATCTTAATGAAGCAAAATGCAAAATAAATTGTGTTAGTATCTTGTTTTTAAGGAAGTTACAGCTGTTTTGTTGAGGCCCTATTCAGACCCTTTTACGTGACGTCGCAAGCGTCATTCAAACGTTATTCGACGTCGTTTTAACAGGTACTTTATAAATACTGCATTTAATCAATTCTTGACATTAACTGGTCAAAATAGTATCAAGTTTTAGAATGATGTTTTAAGTTTTAAAATATACATCCACATTGTAAATGTTCACATTTAGAGAAAGGCTACTACTGTTTTAAACAACTAACTTCTCATTTTTCTCAATCAGAGTACTTTTCTGAAATTGGTCACCATAGCAACGAAGTAAATGATTTCGACATAATTCATAAGCCATTTTAAAGCTAAGATATAGTATATTGTGGCCATTGCAAAAATATATGAATAAGATATAAAAAATCCTGGATTTTGATTGGACAAATAAGAATGGTAAACTATAAATATAGTTATATCAGCAAATAATATTATTGGTGTTTATAAAAAAGCATGACATTGTATTGTAACAAATCGACACTTCAATATCTGCTCTGTATTTGTTACAAAAAGCATAACATAATGACGTACCCTATTCAGTGTAACAATACCACGTGACTTTTGACTAAAAACAAAATTAAAGACTTATGGCTACTTTTGTTTTCCAATGTTGACATATTTTGCCTTGAACTTTTACTCTTGCAGGTGTTAATCAAAAATATCATAAAGCAAAATTATTGAAGCATGACAAAAGTATTACTACACTGGTATTAACTTTACTCTTGGTGTTAATTAAAAATATCATTATAAATATTGAAGCATGACAACAGTTGCATGGCAAAACTCCCCTTACGGAATTTACAGTAAGTGTTATAAACCTTGATACTAGTACTTAACAACATTATCATACATTACATCGTAACGGACATGATCCGTCAACAACAACTCACAACACAAATCTGTTCAAACAACTTTTCAACATACAAGTGATATCAATGTCACTAAACCTGACTGAACTAGACAATATTCATTTATTTCAGGAAACGACAGACGCGGGCCCAAAGTAAGAAATTGCGTGTCATGGACAAATGTCAGATTATTGATTCGATAATATGGGATGATATTAGAGCTAAACCAACAAGTCACAACAAACAACTTCAATACAAAGAGTACGTGTTGATAGGCAGTAGTAAAACTTAAGAACTTGAAGGACACTGAGTGTAAACTGTAGTCAGACAGTGCTTTTTTAAAATTGATTATAAAGTTTACCAATGTACTATAAATTCTACATCTGCAACATTCTATGATAACAATATTGAGTTTCATTTTGGAAGGGAATTGCTTTTCCAAAAAGTTATCATGCCAATTATAGCGTCGTACCACATCCCAGTTTTATTTGTGTTATGTATATCTATTATCTGACAGCAATATAAATAACTTAGATAGGAAAATGAACTCAATTTGGATATTTAAGCAACTGCATTAATGCCTTCAGAGCGTCTAAATAAAGTAGTGTAGATAAATGTATCTAAATGTTTAACCGTATTAGTGTTTTTCGACGACATTAAACGTACAAATATGCTTGATGTATTCTATGATCTGGAAATATCAATACTAATATTAACACATATGCGATCAAGACAAACCTAATAAATGCATGTCAAATTGTGTTTTGAAAATCGATATAGATTTATTTTTATCAGAATTACTGCTAAAGTTTGCTACATGTGTACAAAGAGAATAAAGCAATTTTTTTTATCTTATAAACACATCTGAGTTTTTATTGTCAATTAGGTCTGAAGCTAGGTTAGCATTAGCTACTTGAAGTAATGTAATTGATTCTATTCCAAAAATTTCAAGAACTCTGAATGCCCTATTATTTGTTACAAATTCAAAAACCCTATCAGAAGTGTTATTTTCAAATATAATAAAATTGCATAGTAAGCAACACCCCTACTAGATGTGATTGTGTATCTTTCAAATTCTGTTATGCTCCAGTCAGTCATATCATCACTGGGAACTTCAATATTTTGAATACAAACATTCGTACATGTAAGTTGTTTTCAAAAGGGCCGAAATATAGATTTCCCCCAAAAATTGATTTTAACCGATGTAGGACAGAAATAGCTAATTCTATTGAAGATTTTTGTTTAAAGTGGAGCCACAGAGAGAAAGTGGACCCTAGCTCATTATCATCTTGGAAACGAGCATTTCTAAATACAATGGATACACGCATTCAGTTCTACCAGTCTAGTCCTACACTTTTACCCCCTAAGTCTTTTCGCCAGTTGAAATCAGACATACACACTTTTCATAATGATTTCGTTTTGGTTCCTGCTGATAAAGATTCTAATTTAAAAACATCATTATCATTTGACGAATACATTATGTTAACGTTTTATCTAATGAGCTTTCCTCTACCAATGCGTTTACAAAATGTACTCCAACGCTGCTTTCTGAGAGCGACATTGTGGATATTCATACAACTAGCTGCGAAGCACTTAAACTAGTATTAGCGAAGACCAACACAAACTACCAACTATGTATTGGATTCCTAAACTACATAAGACCTCTTACAAAGCTCGTGTTATTTCTAGTGCTTGCACAACTACACATATTTCTAAGTTATAACTTAATGTTTAACTGCTATAAAAGTTCATGTCCAACGATATTGTGGAAAGACTTATGAAAATTCGGGTATTAATTTATTTTGGTCTGTTAAAAATTCTGGAGTTATTCTTAACAAAATTCAAAAGAAACAAGATGTTTCTTCTCTTAGTATATATACTACGCTGCCACATGCTCGTATCAAGGACAAATTTATAGCGCTGGTAGAGAAGACATTTAGTAGAGAAAAGACTACTTTTCTAGCGTGTAACTATTCTAAAGCATTTTTTACTAACACTATATTATAGATAAATATACTATGTGGACCAGCAGCGATGTTTGTGAAGCCATTATATTTCTCCTTGATAACATTTTTGTTAGGCTGGGCACTACCATTTATAGACAAATTATCGGTATTCCAATGATGGGAACAAATTGCGCAGCTCTTGTCGCAGATCTGTTTTTATACTGTAACGAACGCGATTTCATGTTAAAATTGTCTTCGGAACACCAATCTGATGACATTACAGCATTTAATAATACTTCCCGATACCTTGATGACATTTTAAATATTGATAATCCTTACTTTTCGAATAAGATCATAGAAATTCACCCTGACGAGTTAACGCGAAACAAAGCTAATTCATTCGATACATACGCATCATTCCTAGACCTCGATCTTGCAATAGAAGCAGGTAACATTGTTAATAAAATTTACGACAAGAGAGATGATTTTAATTTCGATACTGTAAATTACCCACACTTGGATGGAGATGTTCCACGGCCAACTTCATATGGCGTTTACGCTTCTCAATTAATCGGTTTTGCTATAGCTTTGTATTACTAATAAGTTACTGCAACAAGGCTATCGCTTCCATAAACTTCGTAAAACGTTTGCAAAATTTTATAGGCGTAATTAAAATCTCATTTCTAAATATGGTATTAATTTAAAGACACTTCTGCGACAAGGTCTGTGTCAGTCTGAATTTTATGGTGATGTGCTTTACAAATTTCGAAAGGTTTTTGGTCATAGTCACTTTCATGATGTGTTTATCAAGATTATAAAACGTTTTCTGAGTAGAGGTTATGACCCTTTATTTTTGCAAAGGACTGCATGCTTAGTAGTGGGTCCATTTACAGCTCGCCA